>JAPDVR010000007.1:21641817-22241817 GCA_026230005.1 Gila orcuttii | reverse complement strand
TATAGCGCTTTCATATGTACTACTGTACACCCAAAGCGCTTTACAATCATATCAGGGGATCTCTCCTCAACCATCACCAGTGTACAGCATCCACTTTGGATGATGCCACGGCAGCAACAGTACAACGGCGCCAGTGCGCTCACCACACACCAGCTATAGGTGGAGAGGAGAGAGTGATAGAGCCAATTCAGTGGAGGGGGATTATTAGGAGGCCATGATTGTCGAGGGCCAATGGAGGGAATTTGGCCAGGGCACAGGGGTTACACCCCTACTCTTTATGATATTTGATTTTTAATGACCACAGAGAGTCAGGACCTCGGTTTTACGTCTCATCCGAAGGATGAGAAATGTTAATATCAATAATATAATTTACTACCATCAACTGATGATGGCACAGTTTTATGTTTGTTTGAACAATCAGTGGAAAGGGGCGTTTAATTCACACCCATGTAGAGATTGAATATTTAAGCTGTTTATCCATTTTGGTTTTATTGTGTTTTCATTTGGTGAATGTGTGATGAAAATGAAAATAAAAACATGACCAAAAAAATGACCAAAAAACTGTCCATATTATGTATGTTGGTTATATTTTTTTCAGTTTTTAAATATATTTAAATATAATTTAAATTTAATTTACACACTCAAAAGCATTATCATCTTACATATCACATTTCGCTTTATTTAACAAATTATCACAAGCTTCAAGTCTTAAACAAGTCATTAGTGCTTTTTGCACAAATTAGTGTCTCAGTGTTAATTACTATAGAAAAATTAAATGTATATAATTTATATCAGGAAGGCTTTTAAAATATGTTCATGACTTGCTTAATTTCATATTTATTGCGATAAAATTTTCACTAAGGGCACCCATCTATCTCAGTTCAATTTAGGGATTTTTCTTGCGTATGACAAAAAAAGGAAAATGCAGTGAAAAAAAAATATTTTATTGGTAACCCAGTAACAAAAGCAAAATAATTTAATAGAAATAACTGCTACACATTTTGTATGTGTGTGAGAGAGAATGTGGCAAAGCAGATTTAAAAATAAAAGTAACTGTTCATTGGGAAAATTAATCGTGATTTGCTACACATTAAGTTTAAAATATTGAGTCCCTGGTTAAATTATTTTGTTAACGCGACAGTTGAACATTCCTATTTCCACGGCGACGTATCAAGCGTCACGTGACACTTTTTGGGGCTACGTGCCTGTCATTTAGCCTACAAAACATAAATCCATCCATTTCTCCCGAAAGACATGAAAGTGAGTGGCTGGTGAACAAGGAGAAGACTTTATAGTTACCTATAGGCTAAAATGTGCGTTTGTTGTGGAAAAAAAAAACATGTCTCAAAATTATATTTGAAAGGTTTAGTAGCCTATTTATTTCCGCTAACTTAGACATCAGTTTGTTTGCTTTTTCTCAAATTATAAATGATTCGCTTGTACTTGTGTATTTAAATGCCTGAAAAAGAAAAGAAAAAAACATTATTTGGTTGAAAACTGTCTGAACGTGTGATAAATGACAACTGACAAGCGCTGCTGAACGCACTCTATCACGCGCTCTCTGGCTCAGTGCCAAACGTGCGAAAACAGCGCTAATCAGCGCTGTGATCATGCGTCAATGATACAGTGCTATACTACAGTGATTATTACAACTCTGATCTGTGGTTTTAGAAGGTAGGTCAAGTCTTTCCAAGTCACAGGGCTCAAGTCCGAGTCAAGTCGCGAGTCATTGTTGTCTAAGTCTAAGTCGAGTCGCAAGTCATCTTTGATTATGTCAAGTCGAGTCGCAAGTCATCAAATTTGGGGCTCGAGTCCAAGTCAAGTCCAAGTCATGCGACTCGAGTCCACAACCCTGATGTGTGGTCAGAGGAGAATGGAGTCTGTCTGCAGTAAAAAGCAATCAGATGAATAGGGAAGTCAACTGCTATTGGATGGAAGGAGGCACAGCAATGTTGCCCTGTGTATCATCACCTTAATCGGGCATGAACACAGACCCGTCGCCAGACCTCAGTCTTAAGGGGGGCATATGAAATGCATGGGGGGGCACAATTATTATTAGCCTACAGTACGTATATTTATAATAATCAACTCTAGTCGCGCAGCACGTAATCATCACTTTAAACATATAACCAACAGCAATATGACCAGGTCGCCTATAGCCTACACCACATTACATAGAAGCAATGTTATGAATATCCATAAAACACTTGACTATACAACATATTAGATGTAACACCAGAAGCATCTCTCAAACATTGAGAGATATGCATTGCCATGAGACACACACACGCACGCACATACATACACTCGCACAGAGACTTTGAATCTACCGGTACTTTGAGTGGAGGCAGCGCTGTCCACTCTCTATCCTGTCAGTACAGCGGGAGGCGGCGTTTCTCCGAGCAGAACCTCCTCATCGAAGTATCCTTCCACTCGGAAGGAACTGAAGCGAGTAAGCCGGGGAAACCTCGTTTTGAAACAGCTTTCAAAAATGCGCGGTAACTGTTGAGCGGCTTAGTTGAAGTCACGTACGTAGCCTAACGTTATTTTTAGTAAGGCCGTGATAGGCTGTTGCAGTGTAGATTCCCATCAATCAAACAAAATCACACCATTGTTTCTTTATATTTTTAACGTTTTAATGATAAAGAATGCAACACAAAATTAGCAACTATGATAATATTAAAATTAAATTATCTGTGCCTCAAGTGGGGGGACACAAGCATTTTTTGGGGCGGGCCCGGCCCCCTATGGCCCGCCCATAGCGACGGGTCTGCATGAACAGATGAAGCACTTCCATTAGCCCAATGATTTTGCCTCAGACACAGATGTTAAAACGGTGTGAGAAAGATGGACAGATAATTATAGAAAGGAGGAGTGTAGTAGTGACCCATAGTACCCAATAGTGCAGGAAAGTGGAAAAAAATGAAATAGCTAGGGGAAGGAGTGGACAGAAATGAGACCGGTAAATTTCTAGGTCTACCTAATCTAAAGTTTGACTAGTAGCTGCTGATATTGGTAAGACACTTCCTGGTGAAAAGACATTTAATGCTTTGAAGAACAGGAGAATATTGCAGAATGGCTTGCTTCCCACAAATAAAAAGTTGCTATCTTAAGAGGAATAATCAGATGCGATTTTTCAACAAGACAATTCTCCTGCCCAAACTGTAAAGACAACCAAGAAGTGGCTTGAGAACAAGTCCATTAGGCTGATGTTTTGAGTCCAGATTTGAACCCTATAGTGCATAGCAATGGCATAGTATGAACTGCACTGTATGAATTACACATACAGATTCTTAATAAAGCTATGAAAAATATTTAGTCAAGAATAGTAAATATTTTTTTTTCTTTTGTTGTTTGATCAACGACATTGATTAATGTTAACGACAAGCTTATATGAGGCTGCTGTCACTTTACCTTATGCATCGATCCAATATAATAATAATTTCACCAAACCGTTTACTTTCACTTTAGACATAACTGTGTTTACGTGAATACTCACCAGGATGGGCATTTTTGACAAATCTGTGTATTTGACTGTTCAAGTGAAATAAGCCATGAAAGTCAACTGAATTCAGCACTTGTGCTATTGTTAATATTTGGTCTCATATTAAACTCAAACGAGCTGGGAGACATTTTTCAACTACTCAAACTGTTTGAAGCCATTAACATTGAGTGGAACAACACTCACTCTTCTTCCTGTAAAAAGCTGTCTGCAAGTTGGTGAAGGCTATTCCTGTGCAATTCTTTCTAATTTCCTGACCAGTGATTTATGATTAAAATGGTTAAGACTATTAAAAGACCACTAAATATTTTGCCATTTTTGGCTTGGCCTATTTCTTATTTATTTTTTGACCAGGAGTATGTTACACATAAGAAAGAAAGAAATACAGGTTTAAAATGAGAGCGAGTAAATGATGACAATTTTCATTTTTGGGTGAACTATCATTTTAAGTTGTTTTATGCAAAAACAAAAAATCAGAAAGATGTTTGAACAAAACTGGCCTATTATCCTCAACTTGCATAAAGGGTGGTTAACAGATTATTTTTAAACAAACAAAATGACAGTTTTAAATAACAGAAAAATTACTTTTCTCCAGTCAAACAGACTTTATTTTTCTCAAATGTCACTGAATTTCCTTTATAAAAGATGTCAGTGTCAGATGCCACACGTCACTGATGATATTCAAATCAAACTTGTGAGGCAGCATTTCTCATGTGGTGACATGTAGACCGACAATATGTGGATTGGTGGAACAGTGAATGCGATAAAGACAATCTGAGAGTGACACCAAGTGAAGAAAAACAGATAAAATCAGCTTCAGCAAAGGGTGGTGCCAATCAATCATATCAGAACGTTCAACCAGAAGACACAGGCAGCTAATTAAGCTGTCACAGAGAGCCAGATGATCATTGTGATCTTGCCTATGTCTCTCAGAGTCCAAAGATATCAACCTTTAGATAATACCAAGGTGTGTAAGACTTCATTTTGTCCTAATTATGAATTTATTTATTATGTTTAGCCCCTAAATGTAAGCATTAGGCAGTTTAATTTTGCATCTAATGCAAATCCATTTTAAAGGGACACTATATAACTTTAAATCGTTCAAAATGTGCTAAATTTATATGAGTGAGTATCCATACTCCAGTGTTTTTGTCTTATCCTGAATCACCATGGTATTCTGACTTTATAACACGCAATTCTGACTTTTTAACTCGCTATTGTGAGTTTATAAATAGCAATTCTGACTTTTATAATTAGCAATTGTGAATTTGTATTATTCATATCAGAATTGCGAGATGTAAACAAAAAGTATGAGATCCAAAAAGTCAAAATTTTTATTTTTTATTCGGTGGTGGAAACAAGCTTCCATAAAAGTCTGATGATCTCACCTTGTGTTGACATTGTGAAAATTCAAGATTTATAATGAAATATCTCTATATAAAATGTAATCTTAACACGTTTATATGGCACCTAGAGTATGTGATTTTTGCTTAGGTGTGGTTTAAGTTATTCCTACTTTTTTTTTGTGAATGCAGAATACATTTTAGTACAAAAATAATCGGTGAATCATGATTTTTCTTTTTTGTGAAAAACATTCATATGTAGACTTCACACAAATATGTGCATATGAACGCTTGCTGAATAACAATAGCCAAAAATGCTGCAAATGTTTCGGCTCACCATTTATGTTTCACATTCAGTTTTTCAGCTAACCGTGCTACTGTTGCCAAGCTCACTTATTTTTTTCCACACAAATATTTGTCAGTCCTCCAAGCACCCAAATGCTATCCCTTTGATGTACAATCAATAGCTGCAATTCTTGTATCATTATTTCAAGTTCTTAGCTTCTTCCTCTGGTAATTGGCTCTTACACAATACGTCTACTTCTATGGTATGCTGCTCGGGTAAGAATGTGACAGCAAAGAACAGAGTAGACTAGAATAAGAATGGGATGGCACATTTTTCAGCTCAAACTCCCAGGTGGCTAATTCTCTACATTAATATACACCTAGAGAACAGAGTGAAAAAAATTCAAGAGCAGAAATCCAGTTGTGACTATTAATTTCATTAGCTATTTTTAAAATTAGTCTTAGCCTGTGTCAAATGTAACTTGTCCTGTTTTTGTTTAGTCAAGTTTTAGTTGGCTGTTTTAGTCACTAATATGTCACATATTAGTCCTACTGTGTAATGGTTCAATTAATAATAATTATTATTTTGTTCAAAATTATAAAAGTGACAATTATTGTAATTTGAAAAATTATTTTTATATTTCATCAGAATTATTACACTTTCACCTATAAACAAAAATTCAGAGAATGTCAATACATACTCATGGTTTATCATTCACTTTCCTGATTTATTATATGCTGTTTGTCACATAAATTGACCCACTCTCTACATTATTAAAACTGGTAATAGGAGAAATGTCTCTCAAAAATTAAAACGGTGAAATTCCTAATAGTAATTCCTAGTTCTGGGCGGTATATTGGTGTTTATTTTTGTTATGAGATTAATTTTTAATATACCACATACCTGGACGGTATGCTTTTTGGTCATACCGTCCAGCACTAGTAATTCCAATGATTCCAAATGACATTACTGTTTTTTTAGATTTATAATAAAACAACAGCAAAAAAGACTGTATTCTCGCACAGAGGTTGCGTAAGTGCATTTATTTAGCAACCACAGTTGAAAACAACATAGTTCCATGTTTGGATTTATTACAGTTCATCGCTGAGAAGGTTTGATCGCAGGTTTAGTCGCAGCAAACAGCGCAAGCAGCTCGTGAAGGAACACAGACTGACTGAATGAAACTTTCATTTAAGCAGAATATCTCAAATGAGAATCGCTCCAGCTTGTTAGTTGATGTCTTTTGTGCGCACGGATGCCAGATTGCAATGATTAAGTAAAACATTGGGCAGGAAAAGTAAAAGAAATGCTCTGATTGGGGAATTTAAACTCTATCATTTAAATTTGGAAGCATGAAAAGCATGAAATGAAAGCTCGTAGAGCTTCAATATTTTGTCGACAAAAATAAAGAGTTTTTGCTTAGGTTTTTCTTTTTTCCATCAAATGCTTTGCATGCTGATATAGTCACAGCCATTGTTTAATGACCTTGGTGTCGTTTCGTCATTGTCTTGTCTTAGTCATGGAAAAAAGGTTGATTAATTTTTTTTTCTCTTAATTTCACTCCTACCTGTTTCATGTAGGCATAGCACATCGTCTCAGCAACACGCTTTCCCTCATCATAACAGGCCCGAGGACCAATAGGGTTCACATGACCCCAGTACTCCTCATTCTGGGGGTGCACCTCTGGGTCTAGCAGATGATACAAACACAGAAATATGATATATGATACACCACCCTATGGATGAGATATAACACAAATATTTAAAATTGTAAAACAAGAGGGAGAACAATAAGTGATGAAATTTATATATAAACTAGAAACATATAAATCCTTCACACTTCTCAAGTTTGCATCATCACAAAAACATTTTGACCAAAATGTTGCTCATTAAAAATATTTTTGTGATGATGCAAACTTGAGTAGTGTGCTGGATATATGTTTAATCCTCTGGTATTGTTCAGTTTGGAGTCACACTTGTAACTGAAATGTAACTTTCTTTATTTTCGTTAAAAACAATTTAATAAATTTTTGTTCAGTATTTTTTTATTTATTTTGTATTTTAAGAGAATTGTAGGTCACTAATATATTTATGCAATAATTATGTTCTTTTTTTCCCCCACTGAAAATGTTTTTTTTTCTATTTTTTAATTATTATTTTCAACTAAAGCTGTATTTTATGTTAAAATACAGACAAGGCCTTTAAAATCCAAATTTTGAAGGCAGATTAGTGTCATCTGGTGGGAGTAAAAAAAAAAAAACTTTAACGCCATGGTGTAACCACTAGTTTCCTATATAGCTCTATATCAATTATTTATTTGTTTTAACACATAAAACTTGATTTTATTTCTGGAATTGGACATATATTTAGACATTCTCAAAGACTACTTTTTGTTGAGGTCCAGATATTTTTTTGTTTGAAATGTGGATTTGACGTGTCAGTTTTTCCATTAATTTTACTATAAGTCAAACCTGAACACAGAGAAAGAAATTTTGTTACATATAACATCAAAATGCAATAAAATGTACCAAATTAAAAGGAATTCTTTATCTTTAATCAATCTGAGTCTGATCTGATTTCAACCTCTTATTTGAGTCTTCTGGCTCAATGTGTCCATTTTGCACTTGATATTTTAGAGTGTCACCTCTTAGAATATAGTACACAAAAACATTATGGTGCTTTATAATGTTATAAGTTTTCTGAAGCCATTCCATATAGTTTAATGTGAGGTACAGATTTAAGTTGTTAAATTCATCTTCACCTAAGTGCTTCCCATTGACGCGGCTGTCAGTCATTCTCCATTCGGCATTCAAACAGCGCGTCGTGCTCGGTTACGACAGTCAACAAGATGAATCTCTCTCCAAGATGATTCAATGTTCCTATTATTATTATACTGTAGATCTGTAGATAAAGGTCTATGGTTTTGCATAAAAGGACTCTATCTTGCTGGAGTTTCACATGTTACTTTCTCCCGGGTGTCTGTTAGATCACAACACTGAGTAGAGAGCGATTTAATTGTTCTTCACACGCACATTAACTGAAATTTAAAACTGTTAAAAGGCTCAAACTATTGAATAAATAAATGAATAAATGTATATCCTCCCTTTGTGCTTTGAACTTGTCAATGCGAAGCACTGCGCGCCGTGACTCCATGTTGCTTCAAACACATCATTCTTCGCATGGGATGCGCACAAGCGTTTCATGCCGCTCTGAATTGGAGCCTTTCATATTACAATACTTTTGCGGAATGGCAGTTTATTGATAGCCTTAGTTGTTCTGTCCTATCTATCATATGTTGCTGCTTCATTAAAAATCTGCACTTCAAATTTTAAAAGAAATGTTTAAGCTGTAGTATTTCTGAAGAATCTTCCACACCGCACACCAAGTCAGCGCTCCTATATGAAATTAATCTGATATATACAACATAAAAGTAATTTTACAACTTACATCTGCACTAAAGGACGCAAATGCGCACGTGAACTTGACCGTGTTTGTCTCAATGTGTAACCTTCCATTGTGGATGCGTTCTTTCCATAATAACGCACTGAAACACGAGCATCTAAATCAAATAATTTACAACATTATATTACAATAGTGTTCTCAATATAACGTACATGGCAGCGTGGCGAACCCCTACCAACGGTTGCTCCCTCTCTCTCTCTCTCCCCTCCCCTGTGATTTCCCCTCTCTCTCTCTCTCTCTCCTGTCAAACCTATCCCTTTCCCCAGGTCCAGCGGCAATCTCCCTCCTCAAGCCCCGTGGTGGGCCGCTCAAGAGACTCCGGCTGGAACGAGAGCTCCTCCGAGGGGGGCATCAGCTCCCCTTTCTCCGCTCACTTCACGTCAATCTCTTGACCCACTTCCAGCCTCTTATGTTTGAAATGCAAGCTATGTTTAACTGCTGTGTAGATTAAGAAACACATTGTAGCATTGACTTAATTGATTTTGTGTTAAATGGGTTTGTGCTAAGAAATATTTAATTTTGTGTTTGGTTTAAAGGATGGTACAAAGTAAAAAATGGTAAAATGTTAAATTTCTGGTAGATGTTAATTTACAAATTAATTTAAATTCAAGATATATTTTTCTTTATTTCATGTGAAAGGAATTAAATGTTTAGTTAAAATGGTAACGTTTGTTCTCTGTTTTAAAGGTTTACAACCTAACGTTACAACCTTACAAGTTAAACAGACCAATCAACTGACAAAGCCAAATGAAAATAAAAGTGATTGATTCGGAACATTGAGTTGTCCTTGTGTCCTTTGGATGTTGAACTGGAGTAGGACTTTACAGGCACTTTATAGACAGGTGTCCAGTTATGGAAGTGGGGACCCTTATCCGAGTTCCGGACGTCCCGCAGGCCGCCCTCGACCAAGCCGGGTTGTACCAAATACCTGTGAGTATAAAGGGGGGTACTTATCAGGCTTTGGTGGATTCAGGCTGTAACCAAACCACCAGTCATCAAAGCCTGGAGCATTCAGCCCGGGGCACTGGATAAACACCGCATGGTTCAGGTTCAGGTTGAGGTGTGTGCACGGGGATGTGGTGAGATATCACCTAATGTCTTTGGCTATACAATTTTAAGGGTCAAAAACATAAGGTAGAGGTGGCAGTTAGTTAGTGCCTCAGATATCAGCTAATTTTGGGAATGAATCAGCCAGCTTTTAATCAGTTATTGGGGTGTTTAAATGCGGATGTCTCTTGGAAATAGGAAGAGAAGGATAGGATGGCGTGCAAGTAGGTGGGAGAAGCTGATCCGGGACCGGTGAGATCTGAACCTGGGGCACAGAACGCACTGGAGAGGTTGAACCTCTCCAGCCGCGATGACTTTCCCCTGGAACATTCCCAGGATGACACGCTGAAGAAGGCGTTTGAACGGTCTGTTCTATCGACGGACAGTTTCTCCAACAGGCTCGACCGCCCTCCTATCCTTATTTTTCGATTATAAAAGACAGGTTGTGTCGCGTGACCCAAGACGCTCAGTCATAGCAAGATACAACACAATTGTTAGTACCAAAAAGCCGTCGGGAAATGCTTCTCCAGGCGGCTCACAGTAATCCGATGGCCGGGCATTTAGGACAGGCAGCAACGTCAAATCGTCTGATGACCCGATTCCGTTGGCAGGGCATTCGTGAGAATGTGCGCAGATGGTGTGCGGCTTGTCGAGAATGTCAGCTTGTAAATCCACTGGCCTCTCCAAAATCACCTTTGCGCCCTCTTCCACTTATGCAGGTCCCCTTCGAGAGAATTGGCATGGACCTCATCAGGCCATTAGAACGACCAGCATGTGGGCATCGCTTTGTATTAGTCCTGGTGGATTATGCAACGCGATACCCTGAGGTGGTTGCACTCCACAGCATTTCTACAACGAGTGTATTTCACCGTTTCGTTTAACCTCCCGAGTGGGATTCCCGAAAAAAGATTCTCACTGATCAAGGCATAGCGTTTATGTCACGAACCTTACCCGAACTGTACGAGTTATTGGGCATTAAGTCGATTCGCACCAGTGTCTAACACCCACAAACAGACGGTCTGGTGGAACGATTTAATCGCACATTGAAAACCATGATTCGAAAGTTTGTTCACAAAGACACTAAAAATTGGGACAAATGGCTGGAACCCCTCGTTCACTGTGCGCGAGGTCCCGCAAGCCTCCACGGCAGGGTTAATTTTGGCAGCCATTTTTGATTTAGTCTTAGTCTTCATCTTCAGACGAAAATGCTTATTGGTCTTAGTCACATTTTAGTCATTATGTCTTTCATAGTTTTAGTCTAGTTTTAGTTGACAAAGTCATTGCATTTGTCAACTTTTAGTCAGAACTTTTAGTCAAACTGCAGTTACCGACATTAATTTTGTTAGCTTTTATATGTAGTCTTTAGACAAAAAAATTCAAGGCCAATTCAATTAAGCTTATGAGAAATTTGAATCAAGGTAACAGGCTGTATTGACATTGCACTCTTCAGCATTAGCTCTTGTGCAATTCTACATATCCCTTTTCCTTAGTTCAGTGGTTCTGCAATTTTTTAGAGTGCACTTAAAAAGTCTTCCACAGTCTTCCACAGTCTTCCCTCTCTTCCACTTAGACTGCAGTCACCTTTTCCATTGAGGGACAATATTTGCCCCCTTTAATCGATTTTTCCAGTTCATTTTTTACCTTTATAAATACCTTTATAAAATAAATAATACTTTGAATAAAACAATGTTCAATAAATATGCAATGATGGTAAAAACAAAGTGATTAAAATCACCAGTAGGTGGCAGTAAGTCACTGTCTTTATGAGTCATTCATTCATTCCATTCAGTAACGAAGCAAGTGTCTGTATTTATGAACGGGTCATTAAATCTAAAGATTCCTTCAAAGCCACAGATTCATTCACGAATCACCACTGTTGCTGCAGTTCTGCTGTGGCTTTCGTTGCAAAATAAGCAATGAGCCTACTGACAATACGGTTTTAAATGTAGTACATCACTTAATGTTACCCTTTTGTTTGTTGAACTGTTGTATAAAATCAATGTCACATTTGAAATTGTTTGGATATTCGGGAAACATTCCATTCTTGCTCGTATAATATGATCAACATTAAAAACACTGCTGGATATCAGCTTGTATTTTGATCGCTGATTTATTCGCACAAACAGCGCAAGCGGCTCGAGACAGAACACAGACCGACTGAATGACACTTTAAGTAGAAAATCTCAAATGAAAATCGCTGAACTCCAGCTTTCTTGTCTGTGTTTTCAGATCATCCGCACTTCTTCAGCAGTGTAGAGAGCGTGTGCGGATGGTAGCCAGATACTATTGAAAATACCAGGTAGAAAACGTGTTCTTTTAACAGAAAAGCTCTGATGGGGGTTTAAATTACTGAAATCTGGCAACCGTAAGCATGAACGCTCGTAAAAACAGCCTGTAATTTGTTGTCTCCTCCTTTATTTGACAAAAACAAGTGGTTTTGGTTAAGTTTATTTTTTTTAAACACTTTTCAGTCTCGTCTTTTTTCGTCAACGATATTGCATGTGTTGATATAGTCACAGTTATTGTTTAATGATGTAGTGTCGTCTCTCATCGTCTTGTCTTAGTCAGGGAAAGAAAGGTCGTCAACGAACCTTTTTTTATCATAGTTTTCGTAAACGAAATTAACTCTGCTCCACTGGGTTTTCACCCTTCGAGCTTCTTTACGGACGTCAGCCCCGTGGGGTACTGGATGTCCTGAGAGAAACTTGGGAGGCAAGAGATTCGGATAGCAGAAACGAAATTCAATGTCATGGACCATAAAAAAACAAAACTCCACACGTTGGGGCAGCTCTCTATGGAGAATTTGTTACAGGCCCAGACTAAACAAAGCCGGTTGTACAACAGGGGAACCAGACTGTGAAAATTTTCACCGGGAGAGAAAGTACTTGTATTGCTCCCTACGTCCAGTTCTAAATTATTAGCTAAGTGGAAAGGACCTTTTGAGGTAACACGGTGAGTGGGAGATCTCGATTATGAGGTGCAGGGCTCGTCAGATCTACCACCTCAATCTCCTAAAAAAAAATGGACGGCAGTGAGCGGAGAGGAGGATCTCGGGGCAGAAGTGAGCACCAAAATCCAATCTCTCGCTCTGGCCCCAGGTGGAGATCACCCCTTGCCCTCGCAGCTCACTGATGTGGCCAGGGTGCAAGCAGAATTTGCAGACGTGTTCTCGCCCCTGCCCGGTCGAACAAATCTTATTCAGCACCATATTGAGACAGAGCCGGGGCGTGATAATTCACAGCTGGCCGTATCGGTTACATGAACACAAAAAAAGGTGGTTCAGATGGAATTAGAGGCGATGCTGGACATGGGGGTAATCGAGGAGTCGCACAGTGATTGGGCGAGCCCGATAGTTTTAGTGCCTAAAACGGACAGCTCGGTTCGGTTCTGTGTTGACTATTGCAAGGTGAATGCTGTGTTTCCAAAGAAAAAACAGCCTTCACAACGCCGTTCAGATTGCACCAACTTATTACACTTCCTTTCGGGTTGTTTGGGGCACCGGGCACGTTTCACCGCAACATGGATCGAATTCTCTGGCCGCATATGCCGCTGGCATAATGACTGGCAGCGTCATATAGGGTATCTGTGTGCTGCGCTGAGGGTGCTGAGAGAGGCCGGACTAACGGCCAACCCAAAGAAGTGTGCGGTTGGGTGTGTGGAGGTTTGGTATCTGGGTTTCCACTTGGGTCAAGGACAGGTTCCCAAATTAGTAAGATGGCAGCAGTTGCAACCTGTCCTAGACCCAAGACCAAAAAGGAGGTGATATTACAGAAGGTTTGTGCCTAATTATTCGGACCTCACCAGGCCGCTGACTGATCTCACTAAAAAGGAAGTCCTTTGGTCTGGTGGAGGGAGGCAAGTAAGTGGGTCAAGTACCAAATGACATACACTTGTGTCTCGTAGCAGTAATTGGAGTGAAAGGAGTGGATAAAAGCCACCTGGAAATGGGAATCAAGGAGAGAGAAGCTGTGGACTCGTGTATATGTGGAATGCTCAGGAGAGCTGCCTGTGAACTAAATTGGACTGAGTTGGAGTTGGAGAGAGCGCTGTGTGAGTGCGACTTTTGTTTGGAAGTTTGAATTATCAAAATAAAACACACAAGTCCATACTTTGAACATTGTTACAGTGAATTTCCAATAATCCAGCTGTTTTACGGAGTGACTGTGACTGACTGCGAAACCTTGAAAACAAAAAGTAGACGATCCAACTTTTTGCTTTCAGAGGGGATAAACTGGCCACAATTTTAACCCTCTGGGGACCAGAAACGCGCCGGCGCGTTTTGCTTTTTTTTTCACATAGCAGAAAAATATACTTAAAGTACTACCATCATTTCTGTTCATATAGAGTTAAGAAATATGAGAAAATAATCTGTTAAATGTCTACTTTTTTATGTGCCCACATACAATCGAAATAAAATATTGTGCTTTTGTAAAATAAAGAAAATAAACAGGGTGTGCTTTCTGCCTCTCAGTCACCGTGAACTTTTTTTCTGGAGCACGTCTCTAATCTTCAACAAAACTCAGCAAATACTATTCACCCAGCCATAAGCAATATATCTTTTAAATCATTTGAGTTTGTACTTTTAAATGATCCAATTCAAAACTAAAATAAATATTCTCCGTTTATGTCATCTATATAAAAAGAGAGACGTGTCAGCCGGTCTAATTATCTTCCTCTCAGCTCATTATTCTGGTAATGTGACACGCCCACGGAGAGCACGCGCTAATTCAAACGCAAATATGTGAAGCAACACATTGAGACGCGTCAACGCCCATAAATTCTGAAAACACACTATATTTTTTAGTCAGATTAATCTACTGTCGTCTTGCGCGGCTATGTGAGGAACAATCCTGGGACATTTACCTACCTCAGAACAAGTGCTGGTTTATTTTCACCACGATGAGGAGCAACAGATTCTGCTGAGAAGTAAGTGTTTTATGCTTGTGCTTTGTTCTAATCGCGATATAGAATAACGTTAGTGTCTGTAAACGGAAAAATAGCATACCGTTTAAATGTGAATCATGTTTCTGTGTGTGTGTGTGTGTGTGTGTGAATGAATGAATGAATGAACACACAGATACGCACTGTTACAGACGAAATAAAAGACAACATTTCGTTGACTAGTCTAAAATAGACATCAAATAAGCTTTTGTTAGGAGTTTCTGCTCATATGTTAAATATATAGTATGTTTTGTAAATAAACTAATCAACTAAGATGTTATAGAGTTTGTTCCAATGCAAGCTATATCAAAATAATGAATCCTCAACTTTGAAATATGTATGATCAAACTAAGACATTTATGGAAAAAGACAATTTTCTTTTCAAGATGTTTCCAGCTCTAACTTTGAACTTTGAACTGAAATAAAACCATGTCTATATGGTGAAGGGTGTGTGATAGAAGTGTCCAGACGTATGCACCCTGTATTTTAAGATTTTTGATTCCTCTTTTTAGTCAACTTTAGCATGAGTGTGTTCACTTATTTGAAGCAGTGTGTGTGTGTGTGTGTGTGTGTGTGTGTGTGTGTGTGTGTGTGTGTGTGTGTGTGTGTGTTGTAAATAAATCCAAACAATCTAAAAGCCATTATTTTTTAAATCTCATTCTTTGTGCAAGGCTCCTCATAATGATATGGCCTGATAGCACACCTAATAGGGCCATTATGGGAGGGTCTTTGTCTTTCTCAGGTGTGAAATGCCACACATATTAATGAGAGATCACGCCCCTTCGCATAAAGCTTTCTCAAACAAAACACGTCATACACATTCTAAAAGACTTTATTGACTTATCTGAATGAGTAGTCAGGATGATTCTCACATGGTTTTGGAGCACATATTCTAGACTATTTGATACCATTTTCAAAAGTCTTGTGAAGAAATAATCAATATGTGTTTTGTGGCCTTATTTCAGAAACTTTTATTTTTTGTTTTTTCAATAACCATGCATAAATAATATTCTCTCAAAAATACAAACATGTACATACATGTTGCATATTATGGTAGCCCCGTTTGTGCTATATAGAGTGAATTTACACCTTTGCCATTAACATGTTTATAAATAACTGAAAAAAGCACAAATGTCAGTGCATGTCAAAACATCCCAAGGGCCCCAAAAACCCCTTGGTCCCCAGAGGGTTAAAGGCCCGTTCACACCAAGAACAATATAAAGATATCAACTATAAAGATAGTTCTTACGATAACTATATTAGCATCCACACAAAAGGATGATAACATTTTGTTTATTATAAGCGAGTACTGCAGTTATGTCGTCTGCCACTTTAAAAGCTCTTTAATGTCTGATAGATTCTAATTGGCAGTCAATGCTTTAATTGTTTGTCAACTTGGAAAAAAAATGTTTTTTAATGTGATTCCAACGATATAATTTTCTATTTTCAAATAATTAAAACGATTATTACAATTTTACAGTTATCATAGTTAATCACATCATTGATCACATCTCACTCTTAACACAGAGTAAAGCAACTCAGTTAGACAGAGATGTCATGATGGGCAAAGATACAAATAATCAGAAAAATAATATTTGGACAGTCTGCAGCTTTGGAGGAAACCCAGTGGTAAAAGTGCTGTGATCCATAACCAAGCTTGGTACTGAACACCCTTGGACACAACCGTAAAGATAAAAAAACAGAGCACTGCAATAATCTAAAATAAGACTGGGAAAACTGCAAACAAATTTGTCTGGATAAAACTGAAAGGTAATTGTTATGTGTCAAAATTCACTAAGTTTCGGAGCTATTACAGCAGTAGTTATTGATGCAGCTGTATAGATTAAGAAATGATGTTGCCAATTTTGGTCGATCATTTACTCTGGTGAGAAGAAATTATTTTTAATGATCAGTCTGTACACGTAAAGTTAATTAATATTATAATCGTTTACATTCAAATTATATAATTCCCTCAATAAAGTATGTTTATGTTCTCAAACCAATTGTGCCATTCAGAGTAAAATAGTGGTTCTTGGATTTTAATGCAATTCAGTGTGCTTGGTTCATTAAAAAGGAAGATTTTGATGGTTTGAGCAATAGCTAGGGTGAAAGCAGGATCAATTTTTTTGCACATTCAAACAAACAATCCTTTAAAGCAGCCATCATGATGAATAGTAACTCTTAAGCAGTTTGAAGGCAATCAATAGCACAACAAATTATTTGATGGCATTGTCACTTTCTAGTGATAATGGTTTATTTTCTTGCATGTAATAAATGGCATTAGCAAGAGAGCAAAAAAAATAAAAAAATCAGCATGACAAACAAACTGCACATAACCAATTACTACGGCTGGGTTGAAAATAAATGATTCTCATTTTGATAAACCAATATTGATTCTTAAATCCCAAGAATCAATCTATTAGTCTATGATGTTTTCAGATGATGCCTGAACAAAACGTCACTAATTTATAGTGTGCCAATAAAATAATCACCATAAGCTTTGTGCTGTGATAAATTCTCATATCATAAGTAAATATGATATGATACTTGTCTCAGCTTTCAAATTTTGTCCGTTTTATTACAAATTTAAACAATAAATACCACTTTTGCATTCTTTAATGTGGCGTGACAGATCTGTCATATGACAGTTATAACAACAACTGTTTAAATATTTATATATAAAAAAAAATATATACTATTTGGAGAAAAAAACAATTGTTATTATTATATATATATAAATTATTATAAAAACTGCCTTTTTTGTGCAATTAAAATGTATGTATACAAATTCGTAAATTTGTACCAACTGACAGGGAGACCTAAATAGTTTAAACTTTACAGCATTAGTTAAAAGAGATTTCTTTCTTTGAGAAAAATGTTACTGTACCTGATATACAGTATATATCCAAATGAACTGATCCAACTGATATTGGAATTGAATCGAAAGCTTGTGAAACAAAATTTGAATCGAATCATGACATTTGTGTCAATGCCTAGCCCTATTAATTACTGGTAAGCTTTATTTCTCTCTTGGATAGAGATTCCTAATTCCCAAATGAGCTGATTATTCAACCATCAAAATGCTGAAGATCAATTGCAGTTTCCTCTTAGTTGTTCAAAAAAAGTAAATATACTAATTTCAAAGAGAAGGTGTGGGTGAGATGGGTCACGTTAGGTAATCTGGTAAACAGGTTTGCCATTTCAGGCGCCACAACCTCTCAGCAGTGTAATTATTGCTTATGGGGAACGGTCTAATTAATTGACATTGCCATAATATTTCAATTCCTTTTAGGACAAATTATTTGTGTTGTGACAATTCAAGATGAACTCAAAGCAGCTTCCACTACATCACTTCTATCACCATGCTTCACAACTGGGATATGGTTCTTTATTATAACATAAAACATCCAGAGAATCCTACATTTACCAAAATCTTTTCAAATCCCAGACTCATGCACTCTCAAACTGCCTGAAGCTCTTCATCCCTGTCTCTTCTAGCCTTTGATCTCAACTCACATATTTAAAGCCATATACCTAAAGTGCTAAAACTACTTGACTACAGGTCTCTGATGCCTACAACGAGGTTCACACAGATTTAGTTCTGTCAGTGTCTGAAATTTTAGGTCGATGTTCTGCAATGTGACTATTTCTACATCAAACATCTAATGAAAAAAAAAAAACAATAGGAGAACAGCAATTGATGTGTAAGTGTGTTTATGAGAGATATAAATAATATGTTATTATATAATATGTGTATTATATAATGTCCCCTTCCCATCACTGTAAGCATTAGAATGGAGACATTTGTACACATACCTCCATACACTTCCGAAGTGGAGGCAAGAAGCAGGCGAGCTCCGACTCGCTTGGCCAATCCTGTGGACAGAGAAAGACATGAACAAATCAGTTGTTAAATTGTATCTAACCAGATAGAGTCTGCCTCATCAATCAATATGTGACTCCCATTGGGTGAGTCAGAAACAACCAAACCAGACATCAATCAGAAAAAGGCTGCAAGGAAAAAGCAAAGACCATCCAGATCAGGATATCAGCCAGAGAAAAATAACATTCAACAATTCACTTCTTTCACAGCTTAATGTATGAATTGAGGTGTTAAATTCTCATTATTTTTTGAAAAAAAAAAACAAAAAACATTTAGATTACAAAAGGACGTGCAGAGGATGTACAATATGAACTATTATCTACAGACTGAGCTTATGTTTCCCTGACATAGACAGCTGGATAGAAAAATTAATTTCAACGTAGTTAAAAACGGAAATAAAATGCTCAGTGAGTGGAGCTAAAAAGTTAATGCTTTATTGTATTTGAATTGTATGGAGCTGGTTATGTGACGAAAATGTCAAAATGTATTTGTTTACGCACTACGGTTAAAAGGTTTTGAGGTCATGGTACTGTGCAAAGAATTGTGTATAATTAATAAGTCTTTATTAATGGAAAATATGTCCCGGTAATTACAATCTGAGTAAAAATAACCATATTTTATATATATATATATATATATATATATATATATATTACAGGTCCTTCTAAAAAAATTAGCATATTGTGATAAAGTTCATTATTTTCCATAATGTCATGATAAAAATTAAACTCATATATTTTAGATTCATTGCACACCAACTGAAATATTTCAGGTCTTTTATTGTTTTAATACTGATGATTTTGGCATACAGCTCATGAAAACCCAAAATTCCTATCTAAAAAAATTAGCATATCATGAAAAGGTTCTCTAAACGAGCTATTAACCTAATCATCTGAATCAACTAATTAACTCTAAACACCTGCAAAAGATTCCTGAGGCTTTTAAAAACTCCCAGCCTGTTTCATTACTCAAAACCGTAAACATGGGTAAGACTGCCGACCTGACTGCTGTCCAGAAGGCCATCATTGACACCCTCAAGCAAGAGGGTAAGACAGAAAGAAATTGCGGCGTGGCATGGAGGCAATCAGCCTGTGGCACTGCTGAGGTGTTATGGAGGCCCAGGATGCTTCGATAGCGGCCTTAAGCTCATCCAGAGTGTTGGGTCTTGCGTCTCTTAACTTTCTCTTCACAATATCCCACAGATTCTCTATGGGGTTCAGGTCAGGAGAGTTGGCAGGCCAATTGAGCACAGTAATACCATGGTCAGTAAACCATTTACCAGTGGTTTTGGCACTGTGAGCAGGTGCAAGGTCGTGCTGAAAAATGAAATCAGATGGAAGCATGAAGTGCTCCAAAAACTCCTGATATCTAGCTGCATTGACCCTGCCCTTGATAAAACACAGTGGACCAACACCAGCAGCTGACATGGCACCCCAGACCATCACTGACTGTGGGTACTTGACACTGGCATTTTGGCATTTCCTTCTCCCCAGTCTTCCTCCAGACTCTGGCACCTTGATTTCCGAATGACATGCAAAATTTGCTTTCATCCGAAAAAAGTACTTTGGACCACTGAGCAACAGTCCAGTGCTGCTTCTCTGTAGCACAGGTCAGGCGCTTCTGCCGCTGTTTCTGGTTCAAAAGTGGCTTGACCTGGGGAATGCGGCACCTGTAGCCCATTTCCTGCACACGCCTGTGCACGGTGGCTCTGGATGTTTCTACTCCAGACTCAGTCCACTGCTTCCGCAGGTCCCCCAGGGTCTGGAATCGGTCCTTCTCCACAATCTTCCTCAGGGTCCGGTCACCTCTTCTCGTTGTGCAGCGTTTTTTGCCACAATTTTTCCTTCCCAGAGACTTCCCACTGAGGTGCCTTGATACAGCACTCTGGGAACAGCCTATTTGTTCAGAAATTTCTTTCTGTCTTACCCTCTTGCTTGAGGGCGTCAATGATGGCCTTCTGGACAGCAGTCAGGTCGGCAGTCTTACCCATGATTGCGGTTTTGAGTAATCAAACAGGCTGGGAGTTTTTAAAAGCCTCAGGAATCTTTTGCAGGTGTTTAGAGTTAATTAGTTGATTCAGATGATTAGGTTAATAGCTCGTTTAGAGAACCTTTTCATGATATGCTAATTTTTTGAGATAGGAATTTTGGGTTTTCATGAGCTGTATGCCAAAATCATCAGTATTAAAACAATAAAAGACCTGAAATATTTCAGTTGGTGTGCAATGAATCTAAAATATATGAAAGTTTAATTTTTATCATTACATTATGGAAAATAATGAACTTTATCACAATATGCTAATTCTTTGAGGAGGACCTGTGTATATATATATATATATTTGCTCACTCATTTGCAATGAGCCTGGGTTGCATTATCTTAAAATGTGTCCACCTTATTATTTGTCCGAGTTGTCTATTTTTAAAATGTGGCTGGCATGTCAAGTTTAAACTGTTTCAAGACCCTGCAGTCTGTTTCTTTCACTTCTGAGCACCCAGGTACTACACTTTAACTGGCAGCTTAAGGCAAAATCAAAATATTGATTTAAAGGTGACATATTATGCCTCTTTTCACAAGATGTAATATAAATCTTTGGTGTCCCCAGAACGTGTCTGTAAAATTTCAACTCAAAATACCACCCAGATCATTTATTATAGCTTGCCAAAGTTGCCCCCTTTTGTGTGTGTCCCTTTAATTGCAAATGAGCTGCTTTTCCACGCCTCTGTTCAGAAAACGGCCGGTCCTTTACACAAGCTTCGGATACTCCAGCAATAACAAACACGAATATCACTCATCCAAAATCTTAGAAATAACCACCAGTAGCGGAGTGAAGCCTTACAGAGAGACCCAGGAAGAGGTTGCAACTTTTAGATGCACCTGGACGTTTCTGGATGGTTATTGGATACATTTATGTTGTTGTGGAGTTACATTGATTCATCAAGTTTAACTTTACACAAGTTGACAGTTCCCAGAGGTCTTTATAAGACAGCTCTGACATTTTTTTTTGGTCAAAGAGTGTTCTGTGCGCGTCTGTGCAGCCAACGACAGAACAGTTCGCATGCTTTGCTCGAACTTTTGCCATTGCATTAGAACTGGTTACACTGTTGTTGCTTCCGAAAACCAAACGGTGGGTGGAAACCAGGTGGAAATGTGCAGTTTAGGGGGCGGTGATATTATAATTAGATCCCCTTCCTCCGTCAGAAGGGGAGCGAAATCAGATCTGCTAATTTTTTGACATGCTTGCAGAGAAAAACTAAGTTACTGGGTTGTCACGTTTCATGTTTTGCTGGTTTGGGACCCGATTATAGCACTTAAAATTGGAAAAAGTCAGATTTTCATGATATGTCCCCTTTAAACACAATAATTTTATGAATGACAGCCGTTGGACTTCTGTGAAACAGATTCCACAGAAATAACCAGGCAAAAACCTGCAAAGGCAACTTTATGTAATTGCAGGTAGATGGAAAATAGATAATTTTAAGTCAACAGAAATATTAACTCAGAAAAACGAAATCACCCCACAACCCCCTTCTTCTTTCTTCTCCCTCTTCACGTTTTGTCCATTTTCTCGGCTGCTAAATAAACTCTTAAGCCTCTTAAAAGTCCTTGTCCATATTCAACCCATAAAAGGTCTTAAGGTCCAAAATTGTTTGAAGATGGAAACACCCACATTTCAGATGGTGGATGCCAATTGTGAACGTCTTATGACAGCAGCCATTGGAATTGCAAACAGCTGTAACTATGGAGATAAAATGACCCTTGATTCAGTCACTTATGACAGATACTAGGGCTGTGCAATTAATCGAATTTCGATTTCAATTACGATTTTGGCTCCAAACGATCTCCAAAATAGTACAATCGAGTAAAAACGATTATTTTGCCATGTTCTGATTTGCAAGAACACTCTTATTTATCGCACGCGCACATCCGTCCCTCCCAAAGCCATAAACTCTCTCAGCCTATACAGTAATAAATTGCAAGCACAATAAACTTCACAATAACAATTGGCTAATTTAATATAGACTGGAGTGAGACCAAAGACATCTCTCGAGCTGTCGCGATCTCTTTCTGCTCGATCACTGTAGCGCCTCAGTTCAAGCGAACGGCAGCGCGGGCGCACGTGACCTGATCATCTGTTCCGCTTTACAGCACAAAACAAATCGAGAATGAACTCAGGGAGCGACATTAACACTTGTCCGGAACTAGGGGATTTTTAAGTTACAAGTGAAAGAGAGTTTTACTTGCCCGACCGATCGAAACGCGAGATGGTTTTGATCTTAAACAGTCAGTGTAAACAGAGATCGGTAATGGATAGTTTCTGGAAGCTGCAATGCTTGTCTATTTATGAGAGAGACATTAGTGGAGAAATCAAAACAAATCAACCGCTCACACAAAAAACTCACAGAAGAAACATTCTGAGGTAGAAATGTTGAGTTTTTTTTATTTATAATATATGATATAGTTAAGTAACATAACACGACTAAGAGCTGTTCTATAATATCACGATTGCGAATGTTACATTGAATTTATAGTTTAATAAACAAGTAGCCTAGTTTATATGTAGTAACTTACATTTTAGACGCAGTATTGACTGGTTTTGTTCTATTTCACCGACGAAAATAGTTACAAAAGAAAAGCAACACTAAGCGCTGTGTTTTGTTACTGAATGATTCATTATTTTGAACGAATCGTTTAAATGAATGACTAGATTCATTTATTAAGACGGTCACTTGTCGCCACCTATTGATTTATTGTTTAAAGGTATCATTGATTTTATTTTTTATTTCATTATTTGTTTAAACATTAATCTCATAATATTTTTATAGTTGTAATTTTGCAGTGTAAATTAATTTAATGGATAACAGCCCTTTTTATTAAAACTGAATTTGATCTAATGTAGGAATTTGACATAAAACAGTAAGGTTTAATAAATTGCCCTTTATTAAGGTAAATAATCCCCTGGTGACCCCCTACACTTTTCCATATTTTTTCCATAATCGAGCAGCCCTAGCAGATACCCTTTTCCATGACACACACACACACAAAACATGGCTTTGCACTATCCCCTAAAACCTGCTGGTCTTGAACCAAAAACCGCTAATGTCTTTCCACCTGAACGTTCTAAAAGTTCACAATAACTTTGTAAAAGTAATACCTATTGTGGCGAACAGGACGAGGCCGAGGGACGTGAAAGAACGGCGCGAGGCCGGTGGTGCGAGTGTTAATGAGCAACACCTGTGAGGCACACCGGTCTCGCATCTCTCACGGAGGAGCGGAAGCATAAAGGAGGAGCGACGACGTGAATGATCGAGAGAGGAACAGGCCTGTTTTTTGTTTGTGTTTGGTTTTTATTTTGGGTAGCCAGCAGTCATCCGTGAGGGGCTGCTGGCAGTTCCTTTTATGTTTATTTTGGTAGCCAGCAGTCGTCCTGCTGGCGGTTCTTTTTGGTTTGTGTTTGTTTTATTTTAATAAAGTATTTGAATGTTCGCCGGTTCCCGCCTCCTTCTTCCCTGAACTTTGCTACACATAAATTGAGAAGTTTAAATCAAAGAGGCACAATCACTTTATATGAAGAACAGATTTATTTACATCTAAACATTAATCAACACACATAAACATAGAACAAAAAATACTGAAAACGGAAGCTCAAATGTGCTTGCTTGACTTTCAAGAACCGATGAGGTTTGTTATCCCAAGTCACACAAGCATTTCTTGAGCATCTAGAAAGTACGGCTGATATTTGATATGCTCTATGCATGTGCATTGATCCACGTTTATATGTGAAAAAAACCCTGAATTCATTATTTTCTTCAGAATTGAATTAAGCACCTCTATTTCATATGGATTACGTATGATATGGATCATGGACATTTTAAAGTGTCATAATTTTGGTGGAATGGACTATCAGTGGAGGGACATAAATCTCTCCGATTTCATTAAAATATCTTGTGTTTTGAAGATGAACAAAAGTCTTATGTGTGTGGAATGACATGAGGGTGTTTTGTTTACTGATGACAGAATTTTTATTTTTGGGTAATACTCACCAAGCATGTTGAGAGTACCAATAGTATTTGTTTTCAGTGTCTTGATAGGGTTGTACATGTAGTTGGGTGGCGATGCAGGCGAGGCCAAATGATATATCTGGTCAACTGAAAAAGAGGGGTAAAAAACGAAGTTGAAAAGTGAGAGGGGAACTGTTTATTGAGCGATTTTCCATTTAGAACCAGTTCTCTTGCCAGAGGACAGATTGGACAGATAAAAATCAAACACTCCATTTATACCAATATAAACATCATCCAACTGTACAATGATTACAGATACTGAATATGGCCTAAAGCTAATCCAAAACTACAGCCCTAATTGATGGTAACCATCTGCCCGTTCATATGCCCAAACAAATGAGCTGTCTTGTTAATGCAAATTATTGTTTAAATAGGGTTTTATGGCTAAATATCTTAATCAGTCTTTGAATCTATAATTAGGAACCACATTTTTAAAATGTTGTGCTTTCCAAGAGAAACCTATGAGTACTCATCCATTGGACCAATGCCACAAATATGAAGGCTTACTGCAACTCAAACTGGATGCATCATCCTTTGGCACACACACAGACATGGCAGAAAGGTCATTCTCATTACCATTAGTCAATGTTCTGTCTACTATATGCAATCTGATGTCAAACAGACCAGGCATAGCTAAGTCAATATAATGGATGCAAAACATTTAAACAGACAAGTTCTCATTCAACCTCCCCCAACTTAAATGTAGCGATAGGAAGGGATCAGTTTTCTAGGGCTGAGGAAGGAGATGAGTCAAAAGAGAAGCTGACAGAGGCTCAAAAGGAATGAAAAATCAAAGAGCAGAGGGACACTTGTCCTATGGTTTAGTTGGCATGGAGGAATGATGCAAGAGTCCTTTAAGGTCAACCCCAGGAGTCTTCAAACTGTTTCAGGCCAAGGACTCATTGGTAAATAGAGAGATGTGTTACAAACTTTATAACATTGAGTGTTCCCATTTTTAGCCTGGCCTATGATAACATGCGTGTAGTACCATATTAATGTATTCACAGCCTTTATTATGTTTACTTTAGAATGACAAAGCCATTAAAGTAATCATTAATAATAGGCGACAATCCTGTACATTACATTTAATGAGACAATAAACATTTAGTTAAACATTAGCCTCTTTAGCTTTGTTAAAGTTTGAAAGTGAACTACAACAATTAGTTTGAGATTAAACTTTTTTTTTTTGGTTTAAAATGAGATCAGATATCTAGATATCAGATAAATCAGATATTTAACCACTGATCAGGCACTCTGTCAGGAAAGGAGCCAGAGATTTGGCCACACCGCTCACGACTGCCGTTTCTTTTTTTTAATCTTGACCAGAATTGAGTTTATTTAGACATAGAGCCATCTCTTTACAACCACAACACAGGGAGACTTTTCAGGGTCGCACGCATACTTTGCCTCAGTGTCAGGCACAAATCAAACAAGAGCGCGAAAAAACAAAACAAAAGTGCCGAAGAAGACTCAGCATCCCCCACCGAACAGTAGATATACCAAATCCCTGAACAGTTGTGTAAATACAACATGATTAAAATTGGAGATGATTAAAGCAGCGTCAAAACTTAAAAAATGCAAGTATTTGTTATACATGCGTCACATTTATGAACATCGCCTCAAATGTATACTGCTATGTGAGCTCACAATATAAGGCACAAATTAAATGTAATTTTTATCTGTAATTTAATGCAGAAATGAATCCTGTTCATTTGTAATTAAAAACAGACGGCACTTGATCTATTGCACCGGTACTTCAATTACAAATAAGTACAATGTATTCAGTTGGGTTGTAGGCACTAAAACCATCCAGTACTTTATAGTCAAACAAATTTTTTATGTTTGATTAATGAACAATTCTGTGCCACCCCACCTAGTCAGGTTGCTGGCCCCTGCTTGGCCACCCCTAGGAAAATATCCTGGCTTTGCCACTGCTAATTATTATCGCAATGGTTAGCATAAGTCGCCTTTAGTATTGTATATTAATATATTTCTAACTCATACGGTGATCAGAATTCCCATCGGATCACATTCGTAAGTAATTTCAGACACTCTCTGGTGCCTTAAAAAAAAGTGAGTTTTGAGCTTAAAAATGTTTTAAATGTCTTTACGTAATGTTGAAGTTAGCTGGTAGCCTGATTTGAAAACATGGGGATTGAGCAGTGGTGTTGACCCTCTCCATACGCCACATTAATGACCACTCCTTAAGACCCAGTTGGCCCGCTTTGGACCAAGGTATTCAGCGGGCGAAAAAAGGTCTGGCCGTTGGCCCCGAGGAAGCCCCAGAAGTGACAGTGGTATTGCAAATGGCCCTGGCATGCACAACACAAGCACGCTCGCTTTTGGCCCGGCAGTGGAAATGCAGCTATTGTAGCAGCCTGGTTACTTGTAAACCAAATTTTGACAGGCTGAAAAAATCCTGCTCATGGAAGTTGCCAGACAAGTATGAGCCAGTCCATAGGCATGCTGTCAGAGACTGAAAGTGCCTGCTGACAGACTATCTGCTAATTGACCTTTACGTCACAGTAATTTGACTGGCTTTATTAAACACAATCCAGTGTGACATCTATTTAGCATTTCCTGTGAAGCACAAATTCCTTGACAACATATTACAATTAAAATCTCAGTACAAATGTCATATCTAACTCTTAAAAAACAATTAATAAAAGAAGAAAAACATGTTCAGTTTCTTAGTTTAAATGTCAACATATCTGTGACAGATTTTAATTTTTGTAAAATGGCACCACAGTAGCAAAAACTAAACTAGGCATTTAGTTTGCAAAACTTTCGACCATTTGTTATGTTAACATAACGATTATATGGGTTATGGCATATAAAAATATGCCAGAAAAAAAAAAAAAAGTGGTTCAGCATATATAACCTATAGGCCTAGTTTCACAGATGGGTCTTAAATTAAGCCAGGATTAGGCCTAAGTTCAAATAGGATATTTAAGTAGCTTTTATAAACGTGCCTTAGAAAAAAACAGTACTGGTGTGCATCTTCAGACAGAACAATGGCAATGACATATTTTGAGATATATCAGTGTAAGGTGATTTCAGTTAAAACAGCTAAAACATGCATTTTAATCTAAGGCTAGGCTTAAGCCTTGTCTGTGAAACCGGGGGTAAATGTTATTTTTTAAGTTTAGAGGTCACAGGACCCCATTGTGCCAGCTACAGAAGTTGTAACACTGCCAGAAAAAAGTTGTGTGTTGATTGTGTTAACAATGCTGTAAGATTAATGGTTGGAGCATGTACACGATTTGGTATAAGAAGTTTGTGGTCAAAGAGTTGGGCAAATCATAAAGTTCTGAACGAACTGATGCAGTTTCGTTCATGCAGTTTCATTGTAGGCCTATAATGTGAATATCCACTCTAATCTAGACAAACACTGCTGACGTCACTGAGTAATAATAGCATTTTGGTGGAGAATGACATGTGTGCACCACTGCGATACGAAAAAAAGATGGAAAGCCATTGTGTTTGTGAATAGCTGTGGTACATTTACCGCAGAATTCAAACAATTTGACTGACATTAACCACATTCACACAAGAAAACCGTTAAATTACACAGTTGAATGTGTCAACCCTGTACTTATCAGGGGTTGAAGCACACTGCTGAGATTTTCCATTACAGAGATAGCGGTCATTGTTTTTAACTAGCCGTCCTCCAGCTTCTCCTGGTTTGATTAGCAGAAGTGGTAGCAGGTGTGATGCTGCCTGACAAATAGGGGCAAAGAGAATGACCTGAAGGTCCTCTAAGCTCTACATCACTTCATTC
Source organism: Gila orcuttii (assembly GCA_026230005.1). Taxonomy (NCBI): domain Eukaryota; kingdom Metazoa; phylum Chordata; class Actinopteri; order Cypriniformes; family Leuciscidae; genus Gila; species Gila orcuttii. The sequence continues at coordinate 22,213,514 of JAPDVR010000007.1, read as the reverse complement.
AAGAATCCATTGTCGAGTCTAATCACTGACAATGACTGTCCTCAAACCGGACTGAATTTATGAAAGCAGACTCCCTTTAATGCTAGTTGTTTTTGTCAGTCCCCAACTCTTGAACTTTCACATTAAATCTAAATAATTTCCTTTCTTTGACAGTCCTCTTTCAGTTCCAATAACAGTGAACTGAAACTTTACTGTTATTGGAACACTCTCATCCTTCACAGAAATACCTTGTAATCAGCAAGTGGATTTCACAGACAGTCATTAAGTGACAAGTAGTTTCTATTATTATTATTTTTAACCGTTCACCACGGAGTAATGAAAATGAACATTGCCAAGTTTGCCTTCTATTATCTGTCACATTTCATTTCCAGTGTTCACTATTTTTGTATTTACTTACTCACTAATATTTTCTAAACATTTTTGCATGTTCACAAGTGAAATATCTAAGAATTCTTAATAGCAACCAGGGTTTGTGTAGTGGAAGAGAACAAACCATACATCTGTGTTTTTTTATAATAAATATTTGTGATTTTCATCAATTATCATTCAATTATTTAATTCCTCTTGTCTGGTTTCCTCTGTCATTCCCTCAGGCTCATTGAAGACTTTTAGTTAATACAGTTAAGAGTTTCGTTAACTGATTTGGTATCAGAAAAGATTTGCTGTTAACTGGTTTTGGATATCAGACAAAACCCTGCTGGCTGGTTTTGGATACCAGACATAACGAATATCTTCTGACGGGGTCTGGTAAAGAGACTGGAACCAATATTCATGGTGTGGAGATTTGATTTAACATCTTACATTTGTAGTTGGAAGGATGTTGGCATGATCTAACACAAGGCAATGCTATAATGTTCTACGAACGCATTGCTATTAATGTGTGTTTACCAGGGATGCTAATGATTAATTGTTGCTAATAATTTAATCAAGAAAAATTTGATCATTGATTATGCAAGGTCATGCGCATGCCACGAAACACGTAAAGCAGACCCGAGGAAAAATGAGAGCACGCCGGAGTTATGTTTGGGACCATTTTACTTTAAAAGGCTAAAGTTACACCTTCATGAGCCTACACCTTCAAGTTTGCATGTGCATTGACAGCCTTTTGTTTTGTGCAAATGTAAGTTGTAATATTATGTTTATTTTGTGTAGGCCTATATATATCCGATTTATCTCATATATGATGCATTTGGTTAAGAATTAACGCTGTATAAAGCACGCCGGTGATCATCTTCAGCTTCAGTGCATGCAGCTCAAACAGCAATGCACAACTAATAATAATTATGATTGGGACTGTCATATTACATAACATTATAAAGGGAACAATATTGTAATAAAACCTTGTGAATTCTTTGGGTTTACTTGCCATGTTTCAGCGAGTTGCTCCAGGAAGAGCGCATTCACAACAAGAGTTACACATTCTGATTAGCACATAACTTAGTTCAAGTTCACTTGTGTATTTGCGTCATTTTGTGCAGATATAATATGTAATATTTTGTATCAGATTAATCTCACATAGGATGCGTTTCGCTGAGTTAAATAACCCGCTAGGAAAGAGCTTCAGTTTACCAGTTTACCGATGTTCATTCAGCGCATGCAGCTCAAACAGCAATGCACGACTAATAAAAACTATAATTGGGATTGTCATATTACATAACATTATAATGAGAACAATAATTTAATAAATCGTTGTGAATTCATTGGGTTGTTTGCAAGCAGCAGAAAGCTGCCTATGCGACACACAGTAAACCCAAGTGTCGTTGACTGTGCATAATAGCACCAAATGAACCCACGTTCCATTTTCTATCATGTGCTGTGCACGTTTGTGATTATGTAAAATGAACGCAAATACACCAGGGTATAATGAATAGTTGAAGTAAAGTCCTAATTTTTTTTTTTTTTTGCGCACAAAAAGTATTCTCGTCGCTTGATAAACTTAAGATTGAGCCACTGTAGTCGCTTGGGCTATTTTAATGATATCTTTAATAACTTTTCGGGGCTGGCAAGTTTCAATCCCTTAAGAAGCCTATGGAGGAGTGATCCAGCTCTCAGATTTCATCAAAAATATCTTAATTCGTGTTCCAAAGATGAACGAAGATCTTACGAGGTTGGAACAACATGAGGGTGAGTAAATACTGACAGAATTTTCATTTTTGGGTGAACTAACCCTTTAAAAGCAATTGGTGGTGCTCACCTTCAATATAGAGAGGCTCCACAACATCATGGTTGATCAGCTCAAAGTTCTCATGGCCGATCCAGTGCTCTACATTGCGCTTGCGGCCAGTGAAGAAATTATCCACAACAGTGACCTCATGACCATCCATCATCAGCTTATCAGTTAAGTGGGAGCCCACAAATCCTGCCCCACCGGTGATCTACCAGAGGAAAGACTGTATATCATTTCATAAGCCAAATTATTGACGTATATAGAGTCATACATTACTTTTTATCTACTTAAGTTTGAGAAACATTTTAATAAGTTGCAATCAGATGGGGTTAAATAACAACATGGGGCTAAATCAGCACAGGGAGTAATCAGAGGAACTCGAGCAGTGTTTCTACTCCCTGTTTCTCGTTTCTTCAACACAACTACATACTTCCACTCTCAATTATCTGTGTGCAACACAGCCTGTTGAAAAGCTCCCTCTGAAATAACTCTAGTTATTTGAAACGCTAGTTATCTGAAATAACTCTAGTTATTTCACAGCTGCCAAATTGGTTATGCTTCAATCTGACACAGTAACATTATAAACCTAAGGAGATTTTATTTAATAACATTTTAATTGGAGGGAGAAAAATGCCAGCGATCTATCAAAAAGTGGAAAATGAACAACGAAATGTCAATAAACTATGATGACCACCTGTATGCCATATATATCTTACAGACAGACAGACAGACGTGCATTATTGAAGAAGCAGTACACTGAAGAAGACTAAAAAAAAAAAAAAAAAAAAACTCCTCACCAAAATCCTCTTTCTGTCCTTCTCGGATAAGAATTTAACAGGTGGGTACTTCTGGATAAAACTGTAGAATAAAAGAAAACCTTAAATGAGCAAGATTCAAGAGTATTTACTATTTGTCTTCTATATGTCAAAAGCACCACACTATTCAGTCACACACAAAAGCATTAAAAAAAACATTCCATTCTTCTTGCTACTCTATCAACACATTCCAGTACAAATGCACTTGTCAGTATTGAATGTGTCAGTATCTGAGAAACTCAATAACTCAAGAATCTAGGGGGATGACTCTGTGTTTGTGATTCTCACATCTCATCTCTCAGCTCAGACATAGAGATATTGTAGACACTCTCCCTAGTCCCCTGACTTCACTGATAACGTCATCACTGATCATTTCAATAGGCTTTATGCCGAGCGTCACATGACCAAGCCGGAAAACAGATCACATCGCTTCCGATTCAGGTCTTTTGTATGTGCTTCATGAATTTTCTTTGCGGTTTTACTCAAGATAACTTAAAAGGAGCAAGCAAAAATGAGCATAACCAATGTCCCTCGCATGTGCAGATTGCTATTTAAAAGTTTTTTAATTTTTCTTCTTCACACTAACGTTTAGATATTTAAATAGCATAAAACACCAATAACAAAGTGAACTTAGTAGGTTAGCTGATTACCTTAAAAATCCATAGATATCGTAGTTAGTTCTTACGGCAGTTAACACTTTCTCTGACAAGCGGATGCAATGAGACCCGTTTTCCGGTTTGGTCACGTGACGCTCGGCATAAAGCCTATTGTCTCACTGGTCCCAAAGAGGACACAGTCCCATAGAGATAACTCTGATCAGGGCTTTTTTTGTTTTGTATTCACTCACAGTGAAGCCTCATAGAAAAACCTGTACCAATGCATGTACAAAATAAGTATTTTCTTAATAAGATCTGGTTTAATTTCCTTTATTCTGTAAACCTGATTTCATGTATGTAGCTTTGTGCTGCTGTTGCTATACAATATAGTTATTTTAGGAACTGTTCACTGAAAGATTCTTTGGGGAACCAAAAATAGTTCTTCTATCACTGAAAAAAAAAAAAAAAAACCTTTTGGAACCTTGATTTTTAAGTGGCTTAGATTATCAGAAATAAACTCAAAAACACGCCCTAATAAAATAAAAGGAAGCTGTGAATTGATGTTTTTGTTGTGCGATGGCAGAATGAAAAAAATGGACCACAGCACGTGCAGATAATGCTGGTGGAACTCTGTTACAAATGTCTATCCAAGTACGGTTTTTGTTACTTTGGCCAAACTAATTTGAAATGTAGATTCATTTCACACTGCTGCCATGACACTTGTGCCTGTTTGATGAATATCCTTACACAGGTAATATACTCTGAGATTATGTCAGTGCCGGGTTTAGTCGGGGCCCGGGGCCAATCAAACAGCATCAAGTAATCTCCTTTAGGTCTGGCTGAGATGCGGCAAAGTGAAGAGAAAAAGACAGCCACTCACTCCGGAGACCTCACACCTCATCACTGAGGACTGACAAAATATCATGGTGCAATTTTAACCCCATCCTGACATACCAATCAAAGCTTGACGCACATTGTGCTCCAGCTTCCTGTCTCTTCCTCTATTCAACCCTGCTTACACTTCTCCAGACTGGCTGTTTTATGACACTTCCTTACGGTGTATTTTTTTCCTTCGTAATTACAGGCTGTGAAATGTGCTCATGTCATTTCTAACCTATTCAACTGCACAATATATCTATGAAGAGTGGATCCATTCTACAAAATACCAGGTATAAAAAAAGGAAATGTACTGAAATCTCAATGTATTTTATAAAGTGTAAAAGACCACGGTGTGATACGAAGCACGGTGAGACTTGAAGCTATAGCATAGTGTACGTTTTTTGGGTGCAGATGAAAAACATACCTAAGCTCCAGTTCCCGTATCTTCTCCCTGAGAGGTGCCACTGCCTGTGAGGAATACAGTGAGACATGACAGTGAGAACAGGATAGGAAGGGCAAAGAAAAGATCCATGAGACAGAGAGTAAGAAACAAAGAGAACAGGAAAAGAGGTGATCAGAGAGGTTTATAGAGAGTGAGGGGACTGCATTAATTACCCAGTTGGGACTGGGATATTTAAAGCCTAAGGAAAACAGAACAGATAAATTGACAGAAATGTATGTCTGACTTAGACAGTCGTTAAGCACGATCAGCCCTCAAACTGACTTACAGATTAATCTGAGAGCAGCTGTAAGGTTATGTGAAAGGAAGAATGAAATTGAATGACCTTTTTTTTGATGGAACAGAAATAGTTAAAGTCCCCCTGTGGTGAAACTCCAGATTTTAATTTTGTTTATATTTCTATGTGGTGTTTCAATCAGCACCATTGCCATTTTCACCTTAAAACTGCAGTGAACCAAAGACAGTCTCAAAAACGTGGTTTGAAATCGCTGATGTTTCTGATGTCACAAACTACCTTGTAACCAATCACGTCAACGTGTGATCGTCAACGAGTGGATCTCTGAGCTGGTGTGAGTGAGTGGAGACAGGGCTAATTTGCATATTCATAGAACCGCGTATACTAAATGAGCCAAGGTTGTAGAGTAACATGCAAGCTATTTTAAGGCATGAAGGTTTTTTTTCAAGCAAAAGCTGTTTAAATGTGTCATTTTTAAGGGATAAAATTATTGACTAGAGGGCTATAACAGATTATTAATATTTTAATGAGTACTCTTTCTTTAATTAAGCCACTAATAAGAAGAAAGTTAGCCTGCACCAAAGAAAAAAAATGCAGGACTGACTACAGCCTTTACAATGTGTTGCTGATGCATGTACTTAACTTTGATCAATTTTACCAATTAGCATATCATGTAATTTATCTGATTGCTTTAATCAATTTAAGCACTATTCCTAATTATAAGTCATGTTCGATAAGTAATCCTAACTTCATTAACATTCCGAATGACAGTTGAAACATCAGACATTTGCCCCAGAACAACAAGATTTAAGATCTGGCTCGAAGGACATTTCCAAACTGTAACACTTCTTTAAATGAAATATCAAACATCAGACAGGAGAATAAATGTCATCGTTTCTAAAAGCTATCGGAGATGCTGACAAACATGCCTCGGTAGGTGTTGACACACTTTGAACCTTAAGGTCAGGCAGATATGAGAAAAGCAGTTTCTAATGAGCTTCTGCAGGCGATAAGCAGACATTTGGGATCTATAATGAAATGATAGAGTTATAGCACTGACTTTTAATGTGAATGTATGTGCCAACAAATCAGACTTAGTCAAATTAAATGGGTGCCATCCAGCTTCAAACACTTTTGCAAACATGCTGCATAGAAATAATAAATATGACAAACTAAAGATATAGCAATCTACACAGTGGTTTTCAAACGGTTCTGGTTGGTTTCTTACAAGTCCAAGTCTCTATGATATTCTGGTTGCTAGTTACGGTTCGGTTCTCTCCTTCAGTGTAAGCCAATGCAATATTTTCACCTGTTTTGTCATCCACCAGGTGAAAATGGTACATCTGATCGCTCATAAACATAACAGGTTACCTCACGTCAACAAGCCGCTTGATTTGAGGTATAATTCACGTCAATAGCACTTCGGTACGGGAGGTGTTTTAATGTTGCTTTTAACATTTGACACATTGTGAGTTGTTCATATTGTACTGTTGAGTGAACCAGGATATTTAAAAGAAAAATGATAATGAGGACTGGACTTGATCCATCAGAAACTAATTGGAGAGTGAAACGGTGATTCTGTAAGCACTGACAGGTGGTTGGAAGGGCTTTTTACTTCATCTGAAGTTGGTGATTTTTGTGGCAGCTGCTATGTGTGTGAAGAAATAAAAAATAACTGTGGACATGAATAGAAAAGGCTAAATGGCATTACAAAATCCTGATTAAAGTAAGTAATTATCTCTAAAAAGACTTACAAACAAGTAGGGAATACACAGATGTTTAAACTTAAGAACACTTAAGAAAGGAATAACAGTGTTAATGTCCCAGGTTTTATCAAATCAAGCACCAGTAAAAATAGCCTCTTTGGGCTTTACATCACGCACAGTTATTTTAAAATATTTTTTTATATAGACCTTATGCGCCAGAGAAACGAGGGCGCCGCCATCTTTAGAACATTGTCTTTGAACTTCTGTTTTTGCGGTCGCTCTGTATATTTCTATGGGATTGCTGACCAGGAGTAATAGGCTCTATTAGCTTTTAAAGTGGATTTACTTGATGTAAAGTTAACAAAAGTTATCATGAGGATTGTAATGTTTAAAGCATATGTCTTAACAAATGTCAGTATGCCGGGAAGATTTTAAAATGAGCCGTTCATTTATAAATAGGCAAGATCGCTGTGAAAATACAGACCGGAAGACAAAAGACAATGAGTGCAGCGCTGAAAAGGGGCGGGGCTACATAAGGTCTATACAGCAGTGGCAAATTTAAACAAAAAAAAAAACAATTAAACATGAGGAAAGAACAAAACACTAAACTTGGTTAATGTTTTTATCTGACAAAATTACTTTTTGAAAATTAAAAAGCTTTTATTAAAAAAATAATGGCCACCACTGTATGTTGTTTTTACAAAATAGCTTAAAGGTGCATTGTGTAATATTTCTGAGGACCTATTGACAGCAATGCAATATAAGATCCATAACTATGTTTTCAGTGGTGTATAAAGACCTTGCATAATGAACCGTTATGTTTTTATTACCTTAGAATGAGACAGTTATATCTCCATAACCGCGGGCTCCTTCTATGGAGGTCGACATATTGTGACGTCATGTTTCTACCGTAGCCGACAGCGAACACACAGCGCTACAGAGCGCGTTTCGTCACTACCTTGAAAAAGAAGTTTTCAGTGGTGTATAAAGACTTTACTTAATGAACCGTTATATTTGTATTACCTTAGAATGAGCAGTTTCTATCTACATACACCGCGGGTTCCCTTACATTGAAATGCGCCGACATGTTTCTACGGTAGCCCAAAACGGACAAACGCGTTTCGTTACTATGTTGCTCTTCGTGCAAGGAAGCAAGCTTAGTTCAGCAAATAAAACACTGACACAATGATGAACAAGTAACAATAATATTCGCAATAACATATACAACCACAAATCAAAAAAAGTAGGGACATTTTGTAAAATACAATAAAATCAAGAATCTGTGATTTGTTTATTCTATTTAACCTTTTATTAGCTGACAAAAGTACAAAGAAACGTTTTCCAATGTTTTCACTAACCAACATAATTGTATTTTGTAAATATGAACAAATTTTGATTTTGATGGCTGCAACACACCCCAAAAAAGTGAGAAGCACCTGGCTGCAGCCTGCAGATTTGGGCGGGGGTGCACCTGGGGCGGGGCTGCACCCACAATGCTTCTCATTGGTTAGTGGCAAAGTGATGACGTCGATCGAGGTGGGGCCGCACCTGGGGCGGGGCTGCACGTCTCTACCCGCCAACATCTCTTCTCATTGGTTACTGACGTGAACTCATGGCTTCGATTCTAGAATGTTTTCATTTCCGCTGTTCATCTCTGCATGGTGAGTACACGCAAGCTACTCTTCTTTTCTCTCATTTTATTTACAATTTTTAATTCTGAAGTGGCGTTTAGTGTGATGATAAAATTAAGTGATGTAAAAATAAGATTGTGTAACTTTACTCACCATATCGCACAAATAACTAGGGCAGCGTTTCCCAAAAGCATCGTAGGTGTGTGTGTGTGTGTGTGTGTGTGTTTAGATTAGGATATAGTGTTAAAACAAGGCCCTTAAAAAGAAATACAGTGGCAAAACTGAACCAGGAAAATAGGATTTAAGAGTTAATAGTAACAATATACAAAGTTATATTGTAGGACTTTTTTTTCTATGAATAAATGTATTAAATGTAAACTATTTTGATATTATTGTTATTAATAAGTATCCATTTATTTAATTGAACATGAAACTACATTCAATAGTAATACAAATTCAATAAAACTCCTTGGAAAGTAGGGCTTGTTTTATATATTGCATACTGTTACTTATACTTATGCTGCTATACAGTATATGCACTGTCAAATCCTTCTGCTGGAGGGCCACTGTCCTGTAGAGTTTAGCCCAGTTTAGCTCCAACCCCAGTTAAACACACTTGAACCAGCCAATCAAGGTCTTACTAGACATACTAGAAGATTCCAGGCAGGTGTGTGGACTCAAGCTGGAGCTAAACTCTGCAGGACAGTGGCCCTCCAGGAGCGACTTTGGACACCCCTGCACTAGAGTAATAAAATAATAAAACATTTTATGCTAACTCTGATGCTCTATACTTCCTTCTCTTTGCAGATCCTTGGCATTGTGATCCCCATTTATATTCCCTGGGTACCACTTTTGCTATTTTACTTTATATTATTTTTGTGGTAACACTTTACAATAAGGTTCATTAGTTAATGCATTAACTAATATGAACTAGCGATGAGGAATACATTTGTTACAGTATTAGTTAATCTTTGTTAATGTTAGTTAATAAAAATACAGCTGTTCATTGTTTGTTCATGTTAGTTCACAGTGCATTAACTAATGTTAACAAATATAACCTTTGATTTTAATAATGTATTAGTAAATGTTGAAGTTAATATTAACTAAGATTAATAAATGCTGTAAAAGTATTGTTCATTCTTAGTTCATGTTAACTAAGGTAGTTAACTAATGTTAACTAATGAACCTTATTGTAAAGTGTTACCATTTTTGTTTTGCTGTGTTAATTATTCTCTAACTCTTACTCTAGTCCCCCATCTCTCTCACCTATTTTTTGTTGTTGTTTACTTTATAACTCAAAGGCTCTTTTAAGAGCAACCATCTTGTTTAACATTTTCCTATAATATGTTTAAAATTTATAAAAAAGAAATTCCTTCTATGACTCTGTACTATGATAATGCCTTTATTCAAAATGATTCAATATTGTTTGTTCTGTATTTTATCTAAATTAGGTGTTGTGAACTGGAGTGCATGTTCCAGAGAATATAGGCAAGAGTTCCGGGTGCCTTACTCGATGACTCTGTGCTTGCACTGCACTGAAATACACAAGGACTGCCCACCTGGGTCTGTGGTGATAGCAGAAGAGGAGTCCTGCGTGTGTGATGGCAGAAGACGAGTCCTGCGGGTGTGTGTGTGATGGCAGAAGAGGAGTCGTGTGTGGATTTTTTTCCGAGAAGGAGGTTGAGGGCTATTGCTCGGTTGATTGTTTTTTCAATGATGGAGGGGTATTTCAGGCTGAGTAGATTGTGTGTGAGTGTACGTGTACGTGTGTTTGAGTGTACGTGAGTGTGTACGTGTGTGTGAGTGTACGTGTGTGTGTGTGTGAGTGTACGTGTGTGTGTGTGTGTACGTGATTATCTGTATGTGTGCATATCTCTTTACACAATTATTCTTGTTTTGAAATAAAAGTTATCACTGGTATGAGTTGGTTTTTTTGAGTTGGCATGCATACTATGGGATAAAGAGATTGACAATGTACTTTATGTAGTTGGTTTAACTTCAAACTACTTTATTGGCCTAAATGTTTTATAATAACCTATATAATGCACAAAAATAAACAAGAACTATTACAGAGGAATGATTAAAATAAGAAATATATAAGGTGCCGTTAATGTTTACAGTAATTTTGTAATTTACACAGTGAAGTGCACTCTGTAATTCCTTATAGGTTTACCTTAGATCAGACATAGTTAAAACTATGGATATGCACTCTAAATCAGAGCTTTTTGTTGCTTTCATTATTACTTTAGAGTTTTTTTATTACTTTATCATTTTATGAAAGTATTTCAAATTTGCGCATGCGTTTTGAAGACGCGTTGACGTCATTACTGTACCACTTAACGCAAATACGATGCATGCGCTATTTTAAAGACTGCATTGTTTTCAAACACATTTCCTGTTTACCGTGGCGTCGACGTCATTACTGTGCCACTAACCAGAGAAGCGTTGGTGCGGCCCCGCCTCGAGCGACGCCATCACTTTGCCACTAACCAATGAGACGCGTTACTGCACGTGCAGCCCCGCCCCGATCTGCAGGCTGCAGACAGGTGTACTTGAAAAAAAGTTGGGACAGAGACCAAATAAAAGTGAAAAGATTATCCAAATTAGATTATCCAACTATTTTGAAACAGTCCACAATGAGCAGGTGAATTGGTAATAGTTGCGGGTATCATGTTTGGGTGTAAAAGTGCTTCTCAGTCTTTTTAAGCAAAGATGGGTCATGGCTCATCACTTTGTGCCAAATATCTTGAGAGAATTGTCAAACAATTAAAAAATCACATTTCTCAATGCAAGATTGCAAAGCATTTATGCCTTTTATCATCTTCCATACATAATATTGTCACAAGATTCAGGGAATCCAGAGAAATCTCAGTCTGTGTTGGGTAAGGCAGTAGATCTCTGTTGAATGTGCGTGACCTTTGAGCCCTCAGATACCATCATGCTACTCTGTCAAATACAGCCACATGTGCTCAGGAGTAATTTGGAAAACCGTTTTCACTGAACACAGTCTGACTCTGCATTAAGAAATGCCACTTGAATATCTATTACGCAAGGAGAAAGCTTTACATCAGTTCTATGTGGAGATGCCGGCGAGTTCTCTGGGCCTGAGCTCATCTCAGATGGTCTAGAAGACAGTGGAAATGTGTGCTGTGGTCAGATGAGTCCATGTTTCAGCTTGTTTTTGGGAGAAAATGGACATCGAGTTCTCAGTCCCAAAGACAAAATACTCTTGAACTGCCATCAAGATGACATCTTTCCTGGGAAGCAAGACAATGCCAGGCCTCATTCTGCACATGCTAAAACTGAGTGGTTTCTAGACACTGCACCATAGAAGGGATGTGCCTGTCTGTTTACTGCAGTCCAGATATGTCTCTTATGGAAAATGTATGGCCCATTGTGAAAAGGAGAATCAGGCAATGATGACCACAGACTGTTGAGCGGCTTGTCTTGTATCAGACAAGATTGGGCAAATATTCCACTAGCAAAACTCCAACAATTAGTATCCTCAACTAAAAAGTGTAATTAAAAGGAAAGGTGATGTGAGACAGTGGTAAACATGCCTCTGTCCCAACTTTTTTGGGGTGTGTTGCAGCCATCAAAATCAAAATTTGTTCATATTTACAAAATACAATTATGTTGGTCAGTGAAAACATTGGAAAACTTTTCTTTGTACTTTTGTCAGTTAAAAAAAACTTGATTCTTGATTTTACTGCATTTTACAAAATGTCCCAACTTTTTCTGATTTGGGGTTGTAGTTTTACTGAATAATTAAGTAAACATAATTTCTTAATTTATCCTTGTAAAGAAACCTCATTGCTGAACTGGCTACTCTCTGCTGTCTCAGACAATGACACATTTTCCTGTCGGCCACCGTAACTTTTGTTGGTTGCAATTCGTAACCTCACCACTAGATGCCGCTAAAAATCACACACTGCACCTTTAAAGGCCCATTCACACCAAGGACAAAAACTATAATGATAAAGATATAGATCTAAAATAAAAATCTAAAATATGTTCACACCACAAATATCATAGAAATCACTTTCAGAATGATTTTTTTTTCCAGCTGGTGAATGTAAAAACTTTGACAGCCAATCAGAAAACATCCTGCTTTAAAGAGCTCAAGCATTTAAAGGTGCAGTAAGCGATTTCTGGTAAACGCTGTTGATATTTGAAATCTCCAAAACAAACACACACCCCTACCCAAAAGGATCACACCCCTATCTTGATGCCTTGATCTATGATGTCATCAATAAGTGAAAGCAATTTGTGTTCATATGATAATTCAAGTCAAATGTCTAATTGTTATTTAGCTCCTCTACTCCTTTGTCATCCCTTCCATCCAAAATAACAGCTTTCATGAACAGCTCCCTACATAACTCGATAGTCCAAGTAACTAATATACTACAAATGTGACAAGATTAAGGGGTTATAGCAATCACTGAAATTGGAACCAAAAGACAAACCACACATTAGTAGTAGGTTAACTCACTTTTCAGACACACTTTGGGAGCAGATGCTTGAAACGGGTGGTGGTGGAGGCTTAGATGTTCCAGGCTTATAATAATAATAATAATAATAATAATAATAATAATAATAAAACAAATTAACAAACAAGCGAAGATGGCACTTGAGTATATTCAAACTAGGCGTGCTACAATAGTCTGTGTTGACGATGTTACCGGTGTTCAGAAGCAACACCGGTTACCTCACTTGCCCACCACAGCACCACCCCTCACCGTTGATTTTTTAAAAATAAAATAACTTTGTTCAGTTAGAGAACAGACAACACAATTAAAAACTGAACGTGTCTGCTTAAATCGTGAGCCAAACAAGAATCGCAGCACAGATCAGCAACGAGTTAGACTTCATTTATCACGAGATTGAGGACCTGATAAACAAGATGGCAGAATATTTGTGTCAGAATATTTGTGTCAAAGCAAAATGTAAAATCGGCTATTTAAGCAAATTTGTCATTGTACTGTTTTGTTGTTGTGTTTTTCATTAAGAACAATAGGCTAATGAACTCACCATTCAAGCAATCCGCCCCCAAATTGGCGCTAATTTAAAAGCAAAACTAAAATGCGCATGGGCATTCATCACAGTGTGTGTCCACGGGCGTGGAGTGAGCAGAAGAGAGCAAGTGTTTTCAGTTCATTCCTATGGTAGGAATTAATTGAAAATGCTCGCTCTGCTCCGCACCATTATGAATGCCTGAGCAACTTGCGCATTTTAGTTTCGCTTTCAAATTAGTGATTTAAAAGCCCCCGCCGGTGATACCGGTATCACCGGCATTACCGGTGTTGTCATACTTCGATTAAACAGTGGGAAAATATCTTCACCGTCACATCCCTAATTAAAAAAAAAAAGATAGTATATCATAGTTCAGTGAAACACAGGAAAACCAATGTTACTCTCATATAGAGAATAAATAAAGCAACCTCAATGTTTGTTTTCAGGCCTTTACGCTTCTTAAAGTCTACCCAGCGCTGGAAACTTCTCCGATATTAATGCAGGTCATATCTCTTGCCTGATCGTAACCCTTTTTTTTAAAGTTAGCTATATTTCCCTGGACTTTTCCTCTTTTGTATTTCTGCTAATGTCTGTCTTGTGCACCGAGCTCTCTCTCCTCCTCCATCATAAGTGTATACGCCCATTAGTGCCGATTGGCTAAAAGTGTGTTTTGGTGCTTGGTCTGATCCACTTATCAACAGCGTTTTTCAAAAATCGCTGAAAAATTTTCAGACGACGAAACTGCAGCATGCGATTAAGTGTGGACACTATTAACCTTAGGCCGTGTGTCCACCAAAGCGTTTTTAGCCAGCTGAAAACGCCTAGCTGTGGGCGCTTGAGAGCGTTTTGGCAGCGCTGTGTTTTTTCAGTTGAGACGATTTGTTGCAATGATACAGAATATCCGCAGCACAGTTTACTTGTAACTGATTTTGTAGATAATTTATTTCATACTAAAAATGTATTTTTCATCCATTTTGATCGGTTAGCTCTGCTGGTTGATGTCTTTGTACAGAACGAATGTTGTGACAGTTGGTCAGTGTGGTATTTGTCCCGCCCCACCCCCACTGTGATTGGACAGCTGTGTAAAAAGTGACAGTGATGAGCGCAGCGTTTTACCCAAAGTTGAAAATTTTTCAACTCTCGGCGACCAGTAAAAAACGCCGAACGCTCAGCGCTTGAGCGTTAAATACACGCTCAGCGCCTCGTTACGCTCATGGCGTTTAAAAAACGCGGCACTCCCATTGAAAACAATTGGAATTTTATGCCAGCTGCGTGAAAAAACGCTTTGGTGGACACACGGCCTTATACTTATCTTTATAGTTATGGTTCTTGGTGTGAAGGGCCTTAAGGCTGGAAAAGATTTTTGAAAAGACCAGACCTTTTTTGTTTTGCAGTCAAGCCAAGGCAATGGGAGTTGCCGAAAGTCAGAGCCAGTCTTTTAAGTTAAAGTTGACAAATATCAGAGAAACTGCATAGTGTAATGGGTAAAGACTCGGATGACGTAAAACATTTTGAGAAAATTTTAGAAAACATATTATTTTCATTTGTCTCCTAGCAAAGAGGTGCATGTTCTTGTGTTTGGAGTTTGCTGTGTCCGGAACAACTTAAAAGTCTAGTAGTGTGTGATCTTCAGTCGTTTAGTGTATGATGCCCAGTTTTTCTCTGTAACCACATACAAAGTTAGGAAGTGTATGATGAGGATTTAAAATCTGTTCAAATTCTAAAAGCTGTGCACTCTTTTCAAATAAGACTGGGAAACGTCACACATGTAGTTAGGACAGCATCGCAAGCAG
This sequence comes from Gila orcuttii, assembly GCA_026230005.1. NCBI lineage: Eukaryota > Metazoa > Chordata > Actinopteri > Cypriniformes > Leuciscidae > Gila > Gila orcuttii. The sequence continues at coordinate 22,198,219 of JAPDVR010000007.1, read as the reverse complement.
AGAAACGGTATTTTAGGGGTTCCAAGCAGAGCATAACAGCATAACATAAGATCACCACAGCTTGTTACTTGCCCCCTGACTATGAAACATAATTGCTATTGAAGCCATGAGTAATTAAAATCTTAATTAATGCGCTCTTGGTAGCTGCACAATGTTTCCCGAGAGCTTGAAGTGTGGATATCAGCTGTTAGGTTTATATATAGTTTCCAGTAAAACTGAGGTAGGTGATCATACACAACTGTGAAAAGCTGAACTAAAAACACACAACTGTGTAAAAAAAAAAAAAAACATTGAAACTTGAAAACAAACATGGACAGCTTGTGCTAACAAACCTCATCTATCCTCTGTTCAATCTTCATTTCTCCATGTTCCTGTATAGACCTGTGGGAAACAACAACAGACGGCTTTATCACAGCCACACAGATACGCAAACATTCACACTTGCACAGCAGAGCTTACTGAAGCACACAATACTCTCCCTCAGCTCAGTCTGGACACATGATGAAGACGCTCAGAGTCAACAGTACCACATGCCTGAAGTTGATCTATAATAAAGCTTGTTTTCAATCAATCTCCCTCTATGGTCTCAAGGCACGGCCCAGTGAACAGGTCTAATCTTCGTTTCTGATTAACGCACAGTGCAGTGGTCCTTCACAGGGGGCTTGAGATACGTGGGTTTTGCAATACTTAAAGACAAGGGCCCCTCAGTATCGATGCCCACGGAAAGTGACACAGTTTTAAACACTAGTCACCAACAATACACTCAACATATATATATATATATATATATATATATATATATATATATATATAGCTCAACATACGAAGATAAGAAGAAAGAAAAGAAAGAGCAGGATTTCATTTTATTTTTCTTGAAATTATTTGAATGTGGAAAGTGGGTGTTGTATTAAATATCATTGGTCTGAATCCCTGGTGTCGCAATATACCAGTATTGACGATAGCCATGATATTTTAAAAAAGAAAGACAAAAAAAGACATTTATATCGTGTTTATACAACACATATGATAATATCATAAATAATCCAACATCAGTCTGGTTGACACTGATGTTGTCTGGTTGACATATAGTAGGTGGTTCTATTGCACTTTGGCGCTTGTTGCCAGCCATTACAAAATAGAAAAAAGACGACACAGTGTGTACCTATCACACAAAATCATGTCGAAGGAATTGACAGACAAAAGCAAGACACTCTAGCTGCACCTGAAAAAAGATATATATTTTTTTGGATTCTGTAATAAAGGCGCCCCATCGACACGTAAGTATGCAGGAAGTGCATCTGTGCAGAACGACTGGTATATCTGACATCTACTAGTTTTTCCAACATTTACAGAAGAGCTAAATTTTTTAGCAGCAGACTGAGCTTGCAAATACAAGAACAAAAAAATATATCATAATTACCTCATATTTGTGTAGGTTCCCCAGACAGCTAAAAGAAGAAGACATGAGACATCAGTATCAAACCTATAACATTGATTCTCATTACACAGAGACACAGTTTTACATTCATATCCATTACAATATTGTTAATACACAGTCGAGCTGTTAAGGCCGGGACACACCAAGTCGACGGTCGGCCAATGTCAGGCCGTTTTTGAGCGTCGGTCGGCTTTTTTGGGCGGATTCGGCATGTTGAATCGGTGTAGGGCCATCGGTGAGAGAAAGAACTCTGATTGGCTGTTCAGCTTAGAGAACGAGTCAGTGCACGAGAAAAGCAAAAGTGATGAAAGCGAGCAAAGAAGTCAAGACGTTATAGTTTTACATCATCTTACCTGAGCATTCAAATGCACAAATATTTTCACTTTAATATTTTCCTAATAACATGAGTCAACTGGAACGAAGAAAGTGATCAGTGTGACTGACATTCAAAATGGTAAATAGAAAATAGATTACGGATACCTGTTGACATAGACAGATGTTTACTTACACGCAGGTGCAGAACACACATGCTGGTTGATAGTTGCCTTTAGTCCTTTTGGTGTGTTCAAGGACAGCTTTTTGGCCGAGACGCAACCAACGAGAGGCTGACATGCTCTTGTCACCTTGAGATTTTTTTTTACATCGGCTTGGTGTGTCCCGGGCTTTAGACCCTTAAGCAGGGGCTAATAAGTCTTTTTAGTTGAAAAGTGGAGAGATACGTTATCAAAATACAGTTCATGTCCAATATTTATAGCAGAGAGTACATGCAAGTAAAACTTTGTTTAAAGCAGTGGTCTCAAACTCAATTCCTGGAGGGCCAGAGCTCTGCACAGTTTTGCTCCAACCCTAATCAAACACACCTGATCCAGCTAATCAAGGTCTTCAGGATTGCTAGAAACTTCCTTGCAGGTGTGAGTTTGAGCTGGTTGGAGCTAAACTGTGCAGAGCTGTGGCCCTCCAGGAATTGAGTTTGAGTTATTGAGCTATTTTAGCACAGTTTAGTTCTCACCAGTTTTGAAAAATGTTACAAAAACAAAAAAAATGACCGTGTTAAGCTGCGAAGTTGAGAGGAAAAAGGGGAGAGAGACAACACAACGCATTCTGAGGGTGTATTCACACCTGCCTTGTTTGGTTCGATTGAATCGAACTCTAGTTCGTTTCCCCCCTTGGTGCGGACCTTTTGGGCAGGTGTGAATACAGCAATCGAACTCGGGTGCGGACCAAACAACCGAACCGAGACCCAGCTGAAGAGGATGTCTCGGTACGGTTCCAAACGAACTCTGGTACGGTTCGTTTACGGTGTGAACATGAACCGACGCAATTGCAAGAAAGCACTGCGCCTTTGAGTTAACAGGCTTCCGTAGTCGGAGTTGCGTTATGGGAAAGTGATCTGTTGTAGCCTACTACATTACATCTGTTGCGCGTCTTTCTGCGCGTCGTGTGTGCATCATTGGAATGGAATGAATGAATGAGTGAGTGCATCAGGACATTCACATACAGAGCATTCTCTTTAGTCTAATCGCGCATAGATGCAAAAAAAGCATTTGCAGTTCATATAATGTAACGATAGTTAGCCTACAATACAAGGATGATGCTGCGTTCATTTACGTTAAGCCTTTTTTGCACTTCCTGATTTCCCTACTTGAGAATCCTTGTCCAATGAATGGACGACCTTAGCACACGTGTGGTTTTGTTTACAAATTTTGGTTCTCTTGCAAAAAGAGCAGTGTGAATGCGAACCGTACCAAAAAAAAAAAAAATTTATTTGGTCCGGACCAAAGCAAGTGAACTATCGTACTTTCCTGGTGTGAATACACCCTGAATCAGTTTTTTTTTTTTTTTTTGCTGTCACTAAGTAGCATCAAAGGTCCCCCAGACCCCCACAAATATGTGCTGCAATTCACCACTGCACAGATCAAAATGAACAAATATATTAATCTAGATTTGTAAGCTCACAGTAAATTACACAAATACACCCTATAATTCAAATAAATGCACAGCCGTTTGCTTTTACACTCTGCATCAATAATATATGAATGTAGCACTTTCAGCAAAAGTTTTTCAGCATTTATATGCCATTTGATCGGTTACATCAAGCTCTAAAGATGCCATGCAGAAACTCTTACAAAACGAAAACAAACACTTGACACTTGAAATTCAACTAAGCATCTTCTCTGCCATTCATGATGACCTCACAGTTTGAAGCGTCTGTTATGGAAAGCAACACATGTTGGCGTGAAAAATTAAGAGTCTCTGATAGGATAAGAACATGCAGTCTAAATAATAATAGTGGACACTGATGAGTCACTGATGTAGCCTACTATAATGTGGCACAAGGAAGATTTTAAACCCAGAAGATGAAAATAGCTCAAAAGCTCAAAATTAACCAGTTTTCTCCAGCAATTAATTAAATGATGCTAACATTGTCTTTTATAATGTGCAACAAATACACACCTGTTAATCAGTCATCTCAAACATGTGGTTTAGTGCTTCATGGGCCTTTAAAGATGTAAAGGAGAGGCAGTTCTCAAGTAAAGTCTGCTCCAATCTCACAGGCAATACGAACAAACGCACTCATATAAATGATATAGCCTAATAAAAGTTAAACATCTATTAACATGATATATGTAATAATCACAATCAAGCACCTCTTCAAGATCGGGACGGGCAATGGCGGCCCGTTTTTGAGCGTTGGTTGGCTTCGTTTTTCGGTGTGTTCAGCACCGTTGGCTCTAGGCAATCAATAAATTATCAAATCAAAGTACACGCATGTAGAAAAAATTTATCTGAATTGGGTATGTGAGGTCTAACCTTCATAAATAAATCATTATTATTATTAAATAAATAATGTAAACATCTGCCCTTTACTCATTCCTCTCTAGAACATGCAACAAGGATACATATCGCAAATACAAATTACTCGCACCTGCCAATACACATCAAACAGAAATTGAGCCAGTGAAAATCACAACCATAAATAACAAACCATCCTCCCTGCACACTTGCTCCAGGCGAGTTTCGTCAACAACAGCTTACTGTTCTGTTTCAAATGAGGGAGTGAACTTGGGAAAAAAAAACGTAAAAAAAAAGTACAATAGAAATAGAATCTAAGCCAAAAGGTGAGTGTAAACCGAAAACCTGCTCTCCAGAAGAGAGTTGGAGAGGTAATTATGCAAATCCATCTGTTCCCAATCTGGCCAGTTCTTTCCCAGAGGCCTTGCTGCTGTCACCGCAAATTCCTGGGTACAGCGTGATTTACGGCGGGCTGTTTTGTGCATGGCCAGCTTGCTGAGTGCCACCTGATGCTATGCCAATGCAAATATGAAAGGAGAAAAAATAATCAGAATCACACAATCTATTTGAGGGGGACAGAACCAGAAGCCTGATAGAAAAAAAATTGGGGGGACTGTAACAATCGAGGAGGAAAATTGTGGTAATGCAACTGTTCACTCAAAATAAAATTTCTGTCATAATCTGTCATAATTGACTTATTCTCATGTTGTGAATTTCTTCTGTGGAGCATAAAAGATGATATTTTGAGAAAAGTCTCAGGCCCTGTCCACACGGAGGCGCATTTAGCTGCATACGTACAAATTTTGTATCGTATTGGCGTTTCGTCCAGACGGATCTGGCGTTTTGGGACACTGAAACCGCTATTTTTTGAAACCGGGTCCCAGAGTGGATAAATCTGAAACCGACACCTTTGCGTTTTCGTGTGTACGGCCAATCCGTACATTTTGTGAAACGATGACGTCATCACATCACGTGTCAGCATTAGTCACACACTGCTACGTCACACGTAACAGCAACAACAATGGCGGACTATATGCTTGTGATCGTGCTGCAGAAGCTACTGAGCCTATTAGCTTTACTAAAGCAAAATCTTCTGGTGCTATGCTACTACGGTGAGCAATCTTCGTCTTCACCTTGCTGTCGTGTTGGGTTCGTATAGATCGCGCAATGCGTATGCTCCAAATCTTCTTCTCCTTGTTTAGTGTATCTCTGTGGCAGAATTACAGCGCCACATACTGGTCTGGCATGTATAACACATTGTTTTAAGTTGGTTTCAGTGGTTTCTTGTGTAAGCATATATTTCTTGAGACGACGCCGTGTTTACGGAAAAACATTTTAGAACGACGAAAAAAAAAATCAGATAGGGAAAGCTCTGGCTTCGTGTGGATGTGGCCTCAGTGAGACTTTTTTTTTTTTTTGTCCATACAATGGAAGTCAATGGTCACCAAAAGTGTTACCAATATTCTTCAGAATTTCTTCTTTTGTGTTCCTCAGAAGAAACTAATACAGGTTTGGAACGACATGACAGATTTTTAATTTTTAAGTGCCCCATCCCTTTAAAGTGGAAAGGGAGTCAAGTTTACTTTATTGGGTAAACAGATTTCCACTCTAATCAAAATTATATAATAAACATGATAAATGTAACCACAAAAAAGATGTTTTGTTATGGCTTTTGTAGCAATGGTGCCGCCATCTTGCAATACGGCAACCTGTGACGTCACGTCACAGGCTTGGTTGTCTTGCCTGAGTTCACAGATACAACAATAGAGAGACAGTTAAAGACAGACAGTGGAGGACAGACAGTGAAAGATGGAAACTGGAAAGCCACAAGGCATCAGAAGACAAAAGGGATACCACTATTGCATATTCCATTTTCATAAACTGCTGCTGAAATGAAGGACGGTACTACGGTGCTGTTTTTTCTTTTTTATATATATCTATTATCATGTATAATATTGAGCTGCCTTTCCTGTAGCTCAAACAGTAGAGTGTTGTCACTTGCATTGCTAAGGTCATGGGTTCGATTACCAGAGAAAACAAGAATTTATGTAAATGTGTACCTTGAAATGCAATGTAAGTTGCTTTGGATAAAAGCGTCTGCCAAATGCATAAATGTATATGTAAATCACTTGAGCTATTTGTTATTCTCAAATCAGGGATTAAAAACAAATTGGTTTATTTTGAGCAAAAAGGCTATTTTTTTCCCTGTTCTGGTTCCAGAGTTACCAGTTAAAAGTTAGAACAAAATAAAATGCATATAAAATTATCTTATTGTCATCTTATTATCTTTTTTAACTTGAAAATTTGTTAAGTTAAATATATATAAATATATATATATATATACTGTTTATATATATATATATATATATATACTGTTTATATATATATATATATACATACATAGTCAATTTCCCGGTAAATGGCTCATAAACCACCGATACACAAAATGAATGCCGTCCAAAACCCACACTGGACTTAAATGACAGATTCACAAATTGAAGGTTTTCCGATCAAAAAGTGTTAAGAAAACATTAAATAAAAAAAACAGTTACACAATTTTTTCATGAAAAAACAAACAATACCAAGGAGATTGCTGCTGAAGTTCATTTCGTACTTTCATTTGATTTCATCAAAAAGAGTCCTTGATTCACAATATGTCTCAACACAAATGACAAGAAAGAAAATAATTACAACACGCGACTGACTCGCTCGTTGTGTGTGCGTGTATTTGTATGTGTGTGTGTTGACTGCGTGAAGCAGGCTGTTTTGCGCCCACACCACAGAACCTTCAGGGCCTGGAAAAGAGTTTGGAAACTTGGTGTGGGGTTAAAAGATGATGGACATCAGTGTTAGTACCGGTGGCATGTGAAACAGGCTGGAGTTATGTTGCACCAGGCAGACAAACCGTGCAGAGCTCAATTCCTCCGTCACTTTGCGATCACACCCGGTCAGCGCGCACAGAAAATCCAGCAACAAATAGCAGCGACTGGCCTTCAGGCAGTGTGTCCCCCACTTAAATAACCTGCACGTTTTGATTCTCTCTATCCTTTATATCATTTGCCCTTTACTTCCTCATTGGTTTCAGCCCATTTGGAAAAGTTAAAGAGACTGCATGGATTTTTTCCGTATCGCAACAACTTTTAGAAATGAAAGCTTCTGAAAGAGCTTAAGTAAATAGGAAATAAAATAATACAGACTTTAAAACATGTCCAATTACATCTGGTCAAGTCTTTAGTTGTAATGGCTGAATTATTTTTAGTGCTGCCAGTCAGTAGGCATGAAAAACTGTGTTTTGGGGCAGGTGGGCAGCAGCGGAGGACTGGTTTGTCAAGGTCACTCTCTCTCTGTGAACAACTCTATGAGTCCTGGGGCCTCTTTAGGGGATCCAAAAAAAAAAAAAAAAAAAAAAAACTGGAACAGTCATTTCTTAAAGTAGCAATCCACATGACCCAAATTCATCTTTCTGAATTTCTCCATCCTGGTTTTGGGGTCTCTAGTGATGTTCGGACTACATAATATGTTTAAGTGATTGCAGTTGTGTGTCTAAAGTCTTGGCTGAGTATTAACTAACGCTCAGGTTAATGAATGTATTACTGTAAAGCAATGCACAACACAGTTTCCAAGGGCCTTAAAGATATTTTCTTAAAGGGATAGTTTTTCTAACCCTTTTAAATATCTCATGTTTTGTGTCAAATTCGTAAAAATTCCATTAATTTAATTATTATCTAATATAATAAAGCAATAAATTCAATCAAATAAACTCTGCACTGTGCACTGCAGAGCACAAGCTGCATCTAGATGTATTTACACACTGTTTCATGTTGCTCAGAGGTGGCATGAATGCAATTACAATGGCATAAATAATGTTATGAGATAATGTTTCAAAGAATTTTCAATAGAGAACTATGAAATAATGGTAGAAACCAAGTGATACTCATAGTCCGATTCACCAGATAGGGTAAATAGGGGAGGGTCTTTGTCTTCCCAGGTGTGAAACACATCAATTCATGATCATTCACACCTTCTTGCATACAGCCTTTCTGACACAAAACATTTCTTACAAACTTTAAATCAATATATTGTTTTACGTGAATAAAATTACGATTTGAAGCAAAAAAATTCAAGGCTACAAGATCGAGTTTTCAAAAGTCTTGTGAACAAATAATCAGTATGGGTTCTTTTTTTTCACTTACCATGCATAAACAATTTTCTCAGAACTACAATCTTTTACACATTATCGTAGCAGAGATTTGACTGCATACAATGTAATCAAACTTTAGCCATGAAAATGTAATAAGTAACAGAAATAAGCACACATCAGGACGAAATATCCCAGAAAATACCTCCGACCCCATAGGGTTAATATGATTTAAAAACCCCAATGATGAGTGTCCACAAATTTTAGTGCAGCATAAAATAAAGGAAAAGCCTGAGAACTACTGATCTAAAGAATGTAATATGTATCACTTATAATAATCAAACATTATTAAATATACCATCATTAAATCAGACCAATAACTGTGAGCAGCGCAGTTTCATCTAGCACATAGTCAAACACACATGACATGGTTCATGGTAGGGGTGGGGGATAAAATCGATTCTTAGATGCATCGAGATGCGGACATGGACTCTGAATCAAATCACAAATTCAAAAATCGATTTTCAAATCATAATTGATAATGTAATGTTGACGGAACGCAAAAGGCGCCTGGACAGTCTGTGGCGTACAGTTGTGCACATAACAGAAATGCATGATGGTGGACCGAGAAATCCGACCGGCACCCTCTGCATTAAAATCTAGCTTAACTTTGGTTTCTATGAAGTTGAAGGGAAAAAGGACCTGGACAAGAGCCACATTTTATGCAAGTAGGGTTCCAGACTGCAACCAAATGGGCGACAAGAGGTCTCACAGGTGCGACCACCACGTTGTCCAATTAATAAGAGCTGCAACTTCTGTTACATACGAGAAACATCAAACGACAAACGAGACACAAGTGAAACGAAACCGTACAATCCGTTTGAGCTGCGCAAAACGTTTAGCGCAGCGCGAGTTCGGAACAGGTTTGTGGCCACGAACAGGATCGTGGGCCGATCTCAATCACGCAACACTGTTATTACACAGCACTGGGAGATCCAGTGAGAAAGCTTTTGAATTCACCGCAGAATTAATAACATCGCAGCGAGATCTAATTGGAAGCAATCAAATTCTGCGCAGAATTCTGTTATAAACCACACCAATGCGGTTTGATCTGACGTGGAAACCAGGACAACCTTCCACCTAACTCGGAAAAGACAAAGCGAACAAACTCAATCAAAACATTTATTGCCAAATCACTATCATTTGTTTAATTAATCAAATACATTGGAAGTAAATTCATTATGGACCATTACAAATACTTTGCTTTAAAAGTACCAAGTCAAAGTAAGAAAAAAATAAATCTTTATAGGAAAAAAAGATGCATTGATAATCGTTTTATCATCGCAGCCCTCTGAGTCGTAATCGAATCGTGAGGTGCCTAGAGATTCCCACCCCTAGTTCATGATGTTTTCAGCGTCTGCCATCTCACTATATGAGGATGTCATGAACACAGGCATCAGAACCGTGTCTCCTCGGAGCAGATATTGTGTGTGTGTAACGGAGGGATTCCTTCCACTGTTTTGACTCCTTTACACATTTTATAAGCTCTTCACGAGTTCTCAGCTGGTAAAAATACCATCATATGCAGGCTACGCACATACAACGAGCACATTTAGCCCAGCACACTGTTTTGAATGTTCGGTAAGTTCTGTTGCGAAATACGTAAATGTAATTTAAGCTGACCAATAAGGTTATGGACATCCCTATGCCTTTAGGTTCGGTATCTTTAGGTTCTGTGTTAAAATGCTAATGTGTACGCTAAGCGGAACAGGACTAAATATTTTTTTGGGAGGGTCCGGACAAAACGAACCAAGTGATCCGGACTACAAGTGTGAAAACACCCTACAAGCTCTGTTCCACTTGAACAAATTGTTACAAAAAAATATTGGCTTTGTAAAGTAGAATACTTCACAAAATAAGAATAATAAAATTATTTAAAAAAAATCTTCCATCTTTTCATTTTTACAGCAAACCTCTGTTGTGCAACTCTTTGTTTCCCAAAATCGTGTGTGTGTGTGTGTGTGTGTTGGGGGGTGGAGATTGCTGGTTGTATCAGAAATGTACGATAGTAAATGAACAAAAAATAACATTATGATGTCCATAAATAATTTCAGTAGTACATCGAGTTTCATTTATTGACACAGAACTTATGTTTAATGTGATAGTTTAAGTATGTAGATTCACATTAAAGATTTGTTTGTCATAATGGACTGGTGGTCGAATTTTTAAGTGTGCCAGAGGTTGTGGGTTCTAATCCGCCATCGTATAGGCCTAGTTCTTTTTTTTTTTTCTCATTAAAACCAAAGATGTTCATCAGTGATTATAAAGAGCAGGGACACGTTTGTGTGTATTTTGTTTTGTGCTTTCACCAGAATGAATAGAGAGTCTCCGCAACAGCCTATAGTGCTAGATTGAAGAGCTTGTTTGTGAAGCGCGAGTGCCAAGAGAACACGGTTTTGCCTTCTGCCACTAATAACAGCGGCAACAAGCACTCAGCATGATTTCAAAAACAACTCATTCCAGCGCCAGTTAGCCTCTTATTTAACAGAAATGAATGAATTGCTAATCAACAAGAGGTTTATCTTTTGTATTAGATGCATCTGTGCTGCCAGACGTTTAAAAAAGTGGTGGGGACAATATCGACCATGGTAAAAAGTGGTGGGGACATGAACCTCCCGTCCCACCAGTAAATTACACTTATGGCAAAAATATTAAAAAATGAAAACAAAATAAATAAATAAAAAAACGGTCAAATTTTTATTTAATTATATTTTAAAAGATTAGGAGATTTTAATTCTAAAAAGAGTGTGGTCATGTTTGTTAAAACCAAAGAGGACCTTAAGCAAAATGTCCCTTCATTATATGGGTGACCAAAGTATTAAATGTGATGAATAAATTAAAATACTTGAGTCACAGTGCTGTAAGTTGTATGGACAGGCAAATATGCTGGCTCATAAATTTTATATGTGTACAGATACAGATGATGTGCTCTTCTTAGATCGTACTGTACTTTACTTTATATGGTACACCTGTGGTGTAAACATATTAAAGCTAGAATTAAAAAGCATAATGCATTAAGAATCTTGCTTAAGCTCCCAAGGTGAAGTGCGTCAAATATTTGTATCTAATAATGTTCCCATTACATGCTGTTAAAGAATTGTATGCACAATTTCATATGCGATTGAATGATTAAAAAATACAATAATGGTTTTGAATGATCTTACATTTAGTGATACAAGGTACTTCTCCTGTTTTTGGAGTGTTGGAACAAAAATGTGCACATTTTTAAATTATAAAAAAATAGTTGTTTGTAGGGCTGTGCGATATAGCTAAAAAAGGTATCACGATATAATGTTTTATATCGTTCGGTATCGATAATTATTGACATCTTTTATGACCTTTTTTTTAAAGGCAAGTAGAAAACTTTTAATTTAAACCACTGTTTTTTTATGTATCCACATTATTAAGGCAAACAACAAATTATATTAGTGTTAGCAATCAAAAACAAAATAAAATGTAAACAAAAATATCTTCATGTCTTATATTAAGATAAAAAAGTAAGCGTTAAAGAAACTCTTGAACTTAAATAAAATGTTAGAAAATGTGTGCAATGTAACAGTGTTAAAGTAGGCAAACTTTGAGGTAGATCAACATCTGTAATCAACATTGTTCCCAAAATTATCGTTTGATAGGACACATTCGGTTTGAAAGGACACAGTGGTGTCACGGTTCGGTACGTTTGCGATACAGCAAAACGAAAGAAATGGCATTGAAATTTCCTTGATTTAAAAAAAAAAAATTATTAAAAGAAACATTATTTAAAAGTGTAAGTTTTCCAACATCTTGGAAGCGCGGTTCAAGGTTGCATACGACAGACGCCACGGGAGCGCAATCACTTTGGAAAGGTGGAGACAGCTTTCCGCGCGTTTTTAAACGCGATACGTAAACAATCTAAGATCTACGGGCGATGCGCGCGCATTAGAATGAAAATATCGTGCATTATATCAATTTTTTTTTTTATCGTTGCCGACAATGGTGTACCGTTGATAAATACAGATACCGTTTTATCGCCCAGCCCTAGTTGTTTGTAAATATACGGGTTTTTTTCTGAAATAAAGAATGGATTGAGATTGAATTGTTAATTTCGCATCATCTGATTATTTTTTTTTAATAAGAAGAAAAACAACACAGACCCCGACACCCATAAAAAAAAAAAAAAATTCCATGACCTTATTATATTGCATAAATTAATAAAACGTTTTATTTATTAAATTTTGTTTTATGAATTCAATTAATTAGACATGTTTTAATTAAAACATTAAAATGGGAAAACACGGAATCTGGAAAAATACTAAAATGGATTTCATTGGGCTCTAAAAATGTAATTTTTGTTAAACTTTTAATAAATTGATATTGAATTGAATTGGGAGGGAAAAAATTATTTCATAGGGCTCTAACTTTACATTTAAAGTTCTAGATCTACAAACAAAATGACGATGTGACCAATATAAACCAGTAATTAATGCGGAGTGAAAATGGCACAAGAATCAGGCTGTTTTTGAGTGGATTATCCCAGAAAGGGCATCAAATCCACTAGAGATGTAGAGCATGGACAGGGGAAAGACAGGGATGGCATTAGCAGGTTAGGACAAAGACAAAACCTAAATAAAAGTGACCCAAACAAACAGATTTTAGTGAAAATAAATAAATAAATCCCCTAAATGGCAGAAAAACCTCTAACAAATGGGACAAAAAACATCTTAATGCAACCTTGATAAACTATTTCTGAAATGAACTACATCATATGCAATTCAATAACTAGGTCGAATCCCCTGTATTCCTTAACAGCCATGGAAACTAGGTTACGGGTTCTTGTGGCAATTTGAATGCGTCCAATGGCAGCTCAGATGGGCTTTATTGATGTCAATGAATACTCTAAAAATCACAGGTGATCTGGGGCTATAGCAAAGACTAGCAGTGTTCATTTAGCATGGAGGAGATGAATGGATTGCATTAGTGAAGAGGAAATTGTCAGAAGGGGAAAACAGTGGTGCATGATGTCCCTTATGTCTCTCAGGATCTAAGCACACTGCACAGGCAAAGTAAAGGAAATGTTCGAAGGAAAGGAATCATTCTTTTTCTAGTGAAAAAGCTACGCCTCTATGGTCTTCTAGACACAAAGCTCTGTGGCCTTTTGGTGACTTTCTGCTCTATGGTGCATAATGTTTAAAGATATGTGTCCTGGTGCGTGCTCATGCTATGCTTTACTAAGAGATAGCCAGAGCACTGACCATTAGCCGATTGATTTTCACTGATCCTCTGTAATCTCCTGCTTTAATCTCCATCTCTGGGGCTTTAGACACATAAACCAACACTTCACAGCATTGACCCCCATAAAGCCTCATGGAAACCTCAGCTGGTAACTGGTCTCCTTTGTCATACATCGATCTTACTCAGGATTAACATGCAAATCATTAGTGGCTGACTGAGAGATATATAAATCTTATAAAATGACCTATAAAAAAAAAAGCACCATGATTTCTAAAAAAGACTGCGATTTAATTAAATAAATATGAGCTGCATGTTTGCGAATTATATGTTTGCGAAAATGGGTATAAAAAATATACAATATACTCAACTTTAGTGCAAAAATATCGTTCTATTAATTCAGCCAAGAAGTAACGCCGTGACGTTTCTATCTACCTGTCACACGTCTTCACGTAATGCGAATTAGCAGCTTAGAGTTCACCAAACGTACGGCTGCTCGATTATGGAAAAAATCATAATCACGATTATTTTGGTCAGTATTGAAATCACGATTATGTAACACTATTATTTCACATGACTTTGGGAACGTGTGGCATTTATTAAAAGACACCTTTCAACAATTCTTAAAAAATCAAAATTTGAACATTTATTGTACTTTTTGAACTATTAAACAGACCTGCAAACTCACAAGTGGTGAAAAAGGTGACATGTTTACAAAGTAATTTGTTGTAGGGTAATTGTATTAACTTTTATAAAGGACAATTTATTAAACCTTACTAAATATACTGTATGTTTAATGTCAAATTCTTACATTTGATCAAATTCAGTTTTAATAAAAAGGGCTGTTATCCATTAAATTAATTTACACTGCAAAATTAACTGTAAAAATATTATGAGATTAATGTTTAAACAAATAATAAAATAAAAAAATCAATGATACCTTTAAACAATAAATCAATAGGTGGCGACAAGTGACCGTCTTAGTAAATGAATCATTGAGTCATTCATTAAAACGATTCGTTCAAAATAATGAATCATTCAGTAACAGAACACAGCGCTTAGTGTTGCTTTTCTTTTGTAACTATTTTCGTCGGTGAAATAGAACAAAACCAGTCAATATTGCGTCTAAAATGTAAGTTACTACATATAAACTAGGCTACTTGTTTATTACAACTATAAATTCAATGTAACATTTGCAATCGTGATATTATAACAGCCCTTAGTCGTGTTATGTTACTTAACTATTATAAATAAAAAACTGAGGTCTACCTCAGTATGTTTCTTCTGTGAGTATTTGTGTGAGCTGTTAGGCTCATTTGTTTTGATTTTTCCACTAATGTCTCTCTCACAAATAGACAGGCAGCACAGCTTCCAGAAACTATCCATTACCAATCTCTGCTTACACTGACTGTTTAAGATCAAAACCATCTCGCGTTTCGATCGGTCGGGCAAGTAAAACTCTCTTTCACTTGAAACTTAAAAATCCCCTTTTCCCGGACAAGTGTTAATGTCGCTCCCTGAGTTCATTCTCGATTTGTTTCGTGCTGTAAAAGCGGAACAGATGATCAGGTCACGTGCGCCCGCGCTGCCGTTCGCTTGAACTGAAGCGCTACAGTGATCGAGAAGAAAGAGATCGCGACAGTTTGAGAGACGTCTATGGTCTCACTCCAGTCTATATTAAATTAGCCAATTGTTATTGTGAAGTTTATTGTGCTTGCAATTTATGACTGTATAGGCTGAGAGAGTTTATGGGTTCGGGAGGGGCGGACGTGCGCGTGCGCGAGTCATTCAGAAAACAAGAAAAAAATAAGAGTGTTCTTGCAAAACAGAACATGGCAAAATAAGCGTTTTTACTCGATTGTACTATTTTCGAGATCGTTGGGAGCCAAAATCGAAATTGAAATCGAAATTCGATTAATTGCACAGCCCTAACCAAACGTGAACTGGAATGCAGCGAAATGCAAAACTTCTTGCAGGAGCTTGTGTTTGTGGTCTGACGCATTCCCATGCGTATTAATGGGAGTCAATGGAATGAAAAGTGTAGTGTGACTACTTCATTGTCTTCTGTGTATCAGAATAACTCATTGTGTCATTGCGTCAGACGTACCGCTGTACAGGCCAGGTTCCATGTATGGATGGCAAGCTACTAGGCCTCGTGCGGAAGATTAAGAGTGCAGGCATCTGCTAGTGCGGTAGGAGGTAAAATACCTGTCATCTTATGTCACTGTAATATACTCCACAACTTGGCACCAGAACCTTGTGTCGGTGTCTCATTAAACCCAACCTTTTCCTCCTTGAGCTGAACCTAGTTTATCTGATACTGGTCTACTATTTCTATCATTGCAGCACTATACATGCTACACGTGTCCTGTGCAAGTTTGTATATTTGACAGTGAGGAGACTGACTGACCATCTTTTACAACATTCATGCCTGAGAACCTTTTGTAATATAAATGATTTTTCAATAAATACTGTAAATAATTGCATCATCAATGTTTTTCCCTTGTCTTATATAACTTTATTAATTTGAGTTTAATCAACTTAAATCATTTACGGCAATCGGTTTCCTCAAACCATTTGAATAGCTATATAGTTGTTTAGACTTGATTAGATTTATTAAATTAACTCGAACCAGTTAGTTTAAAATAATGGAATGAACTTAAAATATTCAAGTTACATATACTTAAAATGACTGACTAAACACTAAATTATGAGTGAATATGACTCAATATAAAAGTTCACAATACTCATATGTATTTGTTTTTAAACTTAAATCGTTTGAAGCAATCAGTTTCCTCAATCAGTTTGAGTTGAGTTAACTAATTGAGTTTTACAGTGAAGTCGGTCAGATTCTTCATCTAACTGTGTGTCTGCTAAACAAAGGTCATTGGAATAATTGGAAAATGTTTTTATTGGATTATTATTGGTGTTATTGACCCATGGATGTTTATCTGCAACTTGCCCTAGAGCTGACATAACACAAAGTTGAACATTTCATATTACAGATCCAAAAATAGGTTAACAACAACAACACTCTCTCACTCTCAGGGAGACAAACAGACTAACTCAACAGCACACATTATCAACACAGTTAAGATACAATTAATGGGCTTGACTAAATGAGTTTAATGTCCTCAGTGATAAAAAAAAAGAGAGGAATGACAAGCAAATGGGTCACATTTTAAGTGCTGTATATAAAGCAGCTGCAGACATATCGATACATGCAAATCCTGATGCAGGAACATGTAATCATGACACTGCCAAAACAGTAACAGCTGCTAAAATGTTATAAACTCAACTGGCCAGCACATTTACCAACACATATATGAGGGTCAAACAGAGAGAGAGAGAGAGAGAGAGAGAGAGAGAGAGAGAGAGAGAGAGAGAGAGAGAGAGAGAGAGAGAGAGAGAGAGAGAGAGAGAGAGAGAGAGAGAGAGAGAGACAGAGAGAGAGAGACAGAGAGAGAGAGAGAGAGAGAGAGAGAGAGAGAGAGAGAGACAGAGAGAGAGAGAGAGAGAGAGACAGAGAGAGAGAGAGAGAGAGAGAGAGAGAGAGAGAGAGAGAGAGAGAGAGAGAGAGAGATAACAATTTTGACCAATATATCTACATGATTATTCATGTTGTTAGTGATGCGATCAAGGAAGACTGCAGCAGGGAGGGTTATTAGGTAAAACTAAAACCATAAAAATAATTTCCGTTAGGCCTACTTGAAATAAAATATAACTGAAATAAATTATAAACTTTATTTATTCCAAATAGTTGGCAATTAAATAGGCTAGACTATTTATCATCTTAAGGCCATCCTTAAAAATATTCTTGTTTGCCGTAACCCGACCGACCCTGTCAATTTAGGACCGACCCAATTATTTTTTTTTTTTTCCCCTTTTAGTGCCGGTTGTAACTTGCGTTAAGACGGGCCCCGGGGCTGAATTTCAGACATTTCTATATGTGATAATATTAAACCATTTGTCTGTGATGCAATTTTGCTATTCGCAGTCCAGAAGTCAGAGAGAGCGATCTCTCACGCGGAGTCACAGCGCGCACAACACGACAGCCCTGCTTAATGAGTGACAATGAGGACAGAACTAAACATTCAAACGTGGTTACACTTTAGATCTGGGATATTATTCTAATTTTATTTTAGATTTCGGCTTTCAAAGATTAGAAAAAAAAAGATATTTGAGATGAAACCATTACAACTCATTCTGTCTAGCGCAACTTCCTTCCCTTCACAGCGATGGGCTGTCATTTCTTCCTAAAACCCAAACGTACCGTCAGATTCAGCACCGTCGGTGATTGTTTTAAAATGCAGACTCTACTATTGCTAAATTGCGGACGCGTTTAATCATTAAAAGAACTATTAAAAGCACAAAAATCTGCGCAAGAGACGCTGTTCACAAGGCGACGCGCGCTCCGAAATGGACTGCAATGAACGAGACAAGAAAAGTATACTTAACTTTGGGCTTCATGTGCGCATCTAAACTATCAAATATACATAAAATATAAAAATGACCAGCTCTGAGATTCACTGAAACACAGTTTATGTCTTAAATGGACGTAAATAGTTGGGAGAAAATGATGGTGCATCAGTCACCTATCAGATCTGCACTCGGTCTTAAAGGGACAGCGTCTAATAAACCTGTGACGATTGAGCCATTAATGCGAATCAAACTACAAAAGGCACAGAAAATCACTCACAGTTCTTGAATCAATAACTTAAACTTTAATAAGCATTAATCTATCTATGATAAACTATGCAGTGTAATTTTACATTTGATTACTAAATTAAATTTCTTTTCAGACAGAAACACTTACCTGAAAAGTAATTTTAGACCTTCCTGAAATTAAAGCATTGTGTATATAATTTGTATCTTTGTTTAATTGTATTATTTTTTTGAACATGTGTTTGTACTTGTTTTTGCTTATCGTATCCTATCTCATGTATATAAAACAAAAAAGCCTGCACACTGCTGCATAACAAATAGCCTAGATATTTTATTTGTTTTGTTAAAGCATTGATTTTTCTTTTGCAATAGATATTTTACATTTCAAAATATAAAGCAAATGTTAATTATTACCCGAATGTAAAAAAAAAAAAAAAAAAAAAAAAAAGAACCGATAAGAATACCGTTAAAGTACCGGATCGATAAGCAGTATCAGTAAGAGTAGTAATACCGTTAAAACCTTAACGATACCCATCCCTAGTAATGATGCAGTATAAAATGTTCGCGGTCACCGTTCAAAGTCATATGGGTTTGGGCACCATAATAAATGCATTCTAAAAAATGCATTAAAACATCTCGACACCGCTTTAACTTGGCACAAAGTTTTGGAAAAACTGTGCCCAGATCTTTTCCTCTCCCTTCTCCCCTGTCTAACGGTGATCGTGTCGACTGACCTGAAGGAAACCACTAAAATGTTGGTGGAGGAAACTCAAACTATTGAGGACGTCCTACAATTTGACCCTAAAATCAAAGTGGTTTCTTTTAAATTGAAATTTCAAAGTGAGCCACCACCACTGGCCTTTTTTTTTTAACCAAAAATGTGTTTTAGGTGGACAGATCAATACAGTAGCCTACACAGAACATGTAGGATTTTGGAAAATAACAATGTCTTTTCTGTTAACCAAATGCTTTTTAATATTCGCTATTACTTCAATGCAAGTGAACATGCTCGCTGTTATTTGTTGCTTCGTGACGTGTGTGTTCAAGTAAGCCAGAAATGCGCAGATTCTGCGCAATACGCTGTATTTAATATATCATGAGGACTCACAAGTTGCGTATTTGCGCTAAATCGGCGCAGATTTGGTTCCAAAGTTCATTTTTACCCTTATTTGGCGGGTTGGAGGGTGTTAATTTCAATCCCTGAATGTTGCACTCCTGTTTGTCATTGTGCACGAAACTTCACGCCAATAAATCATCAGAGATATTGCTGACTTGTGCGCGTCTCAAGCGCCCTTTTTGCGTTACTCCTAATGCCTGTTAGTTGTCTGTACATTGAATCTTGAAAAAAAAAATAGACCTACCTACCAACCCTTTTTTTTTTTTTTTTTTTTTTGCTGTTACTGCAAACCAAAATATTTTTAAGGATGGCCTAATTTTTTTTTACTTGATGTTGATGTATTAAAATTATCTAAATTTGAAATAAATATTAATAAAAAACTTGTTTTAAACTAATAAAAATGACAATACGCAACAAAATGACTAAACGAAATTAAAACACAAACAGATATAAAAATATAAAAATTAAATTTAGAATCTTAATAAAAACCATACGTCTCAATGATACTACAATAACACTGGCTGCACTCAAAGATTAAATAATTTAAAGAAATACATTGTTTTGTGATTTTTAAAGGCCTGGAGATCACAATTTTAAAATTGATTGATATGATTCAGTGACTGTGGAAACCTTGCCACTATATTTTTGTTTGTTTGTTTGTGGTGGGGGTGGAGGGGTGGGGTAATACCACAAGTCTTTGGGCATGTACCTTAGGAATACCATGACATGTACCAAGGTATTCATGACATTAAAATGCCACGCTTCAGTTGGCCCATCAGACACCATGGGCTGAACTATGGTACTTGTTGGGAGGGAGACGAGATATACATTTTCTTAACTTTCCATTATTAAAATACACTTTTCGAGATGTTATTAAAGTACATTATTTTCAAGGAGATATTTCCAAGTTCCCCATTATCGTAGAAACAAAGTAGAGCAGATAGACAGCAAGTAGGTAGGTTTCATCTCATGTCAGTGTGTTAGTTCTTGTAATATACTCACAGGCGATGTAAGCAATGAGAGCGAGGGCGATCAGGATCTTCATCATTCTTCTGTTAATGACTGTGATCATCCAGCTCATCCGCATCATCCTCCAGCACACACGGCATTGAGCTCTTCCTCACATCTATCACATACTCACATACTTTACATAAGATTAAAGCCTGATGCTTTCAAACAAACACTGGGGACGCGCTTCAGAATTTAGTTCCCAAATACAAACGATAACGGAGTTATAACCGACTAATGTGGTGATAAATACTAAAGTTTTTATATAAACAGTAAGTTAGCTGCACAAAGCTAAATGGGCTAAGTTATTCTCAAAACAATATATGTAAGTAAGTTAAGTTAGTCCAACGCGTTTATGTTCAACAGGTGAATCCAGTTGATCGCTTAAAGAAAGTAAAACGGCATCTTGGTAAAGAGTTGTTTCTCTTAGGTCAGTTAGCAATGTAGCGTCATGACTGTGGACCTGTAGCTAGATATGCTAACTAACTACTGTAATATCATGCAGTATAACTGGGTTCTGTTTAAATCCTGTCGCTAGTCCAATGCTTACTTTTTATCGATAATTTAATGTCATGTATCAAGAGTCCAGCGGTGAATATATTAAGCGATAGAGCGATAAAACGTCTCCACATCAGACGTTCAGAGCAGGATAACATAAGCGATGCTTTCTGCTGTCGATTAACCACCCTGCCGCGATAGCAAGTAATTAAAACTATTTTTTTTTCTCAAATGGATGCATCTGTCTGGCGAGCTTGTGTAAACATTTTTTTATTTTATTTCTGGTATGCGTAAATATAAAAAGACGTAGGCTTTATCAGTATGCTTTCTTGTGCGTTGTCAGGGGAAAGCAATCGAGTAGGATTTGTTCACCATGAGAACAGTGACCCATTCATGAATAACATGAGTGGAGCGTTGGTAAAAAGTTCAGTGATTTTCCACGTTGACTCATACCCTTGTGCTTCATTTGAATATTTGTTGGTGGGCGATTCCACAGTTTCTGTCCACAAGGGGTGTAATGAACAATATAGATTGAATAATACCCAGTTGTTGTCATTTTTTTATTTTTAGTTCACTATTTTGTTAAAGATAGATGTAAGAAACAATAAAGTTACTTTTATCCCACTAAGCTTTGGCATTATCGTGTAATGAGACTTTATTTTATTTCCGTTCCCAGAAATTGCAGATGTCAGAGTGGGACATTCAGTGCATCTGGATTTTTCTTAAGTCATTTCTTTAAATTGCTTTAATAAAATCCTGAATTTTGGCGCATAACATTTATTTTGGTGTGTCTTCTACAAAATACTACTACTAACACTGAAAGTATAATTCCCTTAATCTACCACGATGCAATGGAAACATTTACTAACGTTCGTTACACTTTCTGTCCAAGCAGTTACGCACGTTAAACTATGATTCTAAAGGAAGCATATATATAATTTTTCCATGTAATTCTATCAGTAGCAAAACGATAAAAACATCTTGTGTGGGTTAAATTATCATATGCGTTGCTACATGATAAATTGTTAATAAATCGGGATAAAACAGGGGCCGAGATTTTCTGTCCAAAAATCATAACGCTTGTACATTTTATTCTGACGCTGAATTTCATCTCCTAATGTCTCAACGGTTCTCATGTCAGAAATAAGATTGTCTAGGTCACGGTCGCTCTGCGTGGGAGGAAGAGTTAACAGGATTTCACAGATTTCTAACAAATGTGGGTAAGTTTGTGGATTCTGTCCAAAAGGTTACGAACATTAAAATCATATGTTGAACTTTGGTTAAGTAAACATTAAATAGGATCATTGTGGTGAGAAAGGATAAAAGAATGCAAGAATGCGCAAGTCGGATGATTACGAGTGGTTTCGGACCGAAAGCGGTGTTCATCGTGAAAGATCATGCATGAATGGTGGTTTTATATATTTTGACACATTCTGCACATCTTGTTCGTAAATTAGACGGAAATTTTGCGTATTTTGACTCAATAAGCTGTTCATGAAAGTCAACATCGTCAGTGACATTTTTCTGTTTTTTTTATGATTTTTTTTTCTGTCCAATGTTCGTAAGAATATCTGTCTGCAGTGCACACGCAAGGTCTCTCGCTCGCTTACCTCTCTGCCGTGCGCGCGGTTTTGAGCACAATATCTGTCTCGCATGCACGCTCGCTCTAGATTACGGTATATTTTAACTAATTTGCGGTATAACTAGTCGATCACGAGTGGCTCAACAGGTAGATATGTAGATAAACTCATCTTTCAGGCATTTGACCGACCGGGTTGACACTTCAGCGCCAAAGAAGTAGGGTAACACCAGTGAAAAAAAAAATGGTAGGCTACATGCTGTCTTTAAATAAATGCACAAAAAATAAAAAATTAAGCTGTCATTTATGTGTATTCATAAAGTCAAAGGGTAATCTAATAATGTGGTATAAGTTTAAATGTTAGAAAAATAAATCAATTTTTAGACATCTTGCCACACCAAAAGTGGATGTTTCTGTAGAATGAGCCTTTAGTTTTGTGTATTATTTCTCCATGTATAAATATTTAGCACACCATGCCTAATAAATGTCTGAAGTAGCTTATATTCATTATTTTAAAAGGAACACACCGGCAGGCCTAATATGAAATCAAAAAACTTTTCCAAATACTTTGTAGGCCACCATTCATGCAGCATCATATTCTGTAAATAAGGCTATGTAAATTGCAGCCTATCATAGAGAAGATAATATCCTTATCTTGTAATTGACATGAACATAGAGACTAACAGACTAACAGTCATCATTCATATTTCAGATTCTTAATTTAAGAAGTGTATTCAAGAAATTAAACAGTCAGAAATTAAAGTTATTACAGTTATTAAAGAGTTATTGGTGCTCTATTCAGCAGAATTACTCATTTTATCTGTCCACGTTTAATTTAATTCACGATGTATGATCTTTAAATTTGATAGTATGATGACGGACTATTTTAATGTGTTATGAACTTGTTCTATTCTTTGCCAGTTTTCATGAAATGTTATTATTTTGTGTTACAGAGGCAATCTTGCAGGATTGTTTAATTTTTTCCGTCTTCGTTACACATGTTATAACTTTGCACACTTAGGATTTCCATTGTCTTCTACATTTGGCAAATACATTTGAAAAATATACCTGTGGTATGTGTTAGTAATTTTGCTGGCTTTAAGTTTATGAACATACCAGACTCAAAAATGCACCTTTAAGTTTATAGAACAGATAATATTAGATGGACACCCTGCCTGCATGGAAGTCCTATTAACAGTTTTGTGAACCTTACACAACGCATAACTCATAACTATACCAAATTAGGAACAAAGCAAAACATGAACTTGGATTCAACCAGAATTGTATTAAACTGAATTAGATTAAGTACACTTTCTGCTTGAACTTACAATGTTTTTCCGTCCATGTTACATACGTTAAATTTTACATCAACTCAACTTTGATCAAAGTTTACCATTGCCAGATTTATCCTGCCTTTAACACAGCTGTAGCCCAGGTTTTCTCAGGATGTTAACCTGAGGACAGTGGCTTTCTCCATGAAGACTGATTTTGCTGTTGTCCCTGCAGTTAGCCCTAAACTGTGGAATAGCCCTGGTCTTTGTAGTGCCCTAAGAGAAAAACAACACAATGTTTACTCCCCCCCCCCCCCCCACCCCAATTTACAAAAATATTGCATTAGTTAGCCTATCAGTTCTCAACTGAAACCTTCTGGATCTAGATTTTACACTGGAAATCAAATGTCTTTAAAAAACAAACACTGACATGTATTGAAATCACCATGAACAACAATATGCAAAATAATTGAATTGAAAAAAAAAAACAGTTAAAAAAGTGTGATTTTCCAGCCAGACACAGGGCTAAATGAATTGAAACCGTGAATGTTTATAACATGGGGAGAGCTGTAACACCAACAATTCCACCAATAAGGGAAAATAGGATTCCTCTGATCATTTCAGTGTTTACCCACTAACTCACAGATCCTAACAGTAACACAACCAACCCACTACATAAAGTTTTTTTATAGGAACAATTTTTGTCTAATTGTTACAACTTACCCCAACATGTGTTACAACGTACGATGGGTAGCCTACTTTGTATAAAAGTTTTCACTTTAGCTAGAGTTACAGATGCTAAAGCAAAAAGTGTTACACAACCCTGTCTGCCCTATCCACAGTATTCCTACGCCCCATGAAGCTTTGCGCGAATTATGGGTGTAACTTCCGTTGAGCTGTAAACAATCAGTGAAAGGCTCGCTCTATGAACGCAATAGGTTAAAAAAGTGTCACAATGAGATGACATTAATCTACTCACCCTTCAACCATCGAACATTAAAGGGAAATTTAAAAGTGTAAAAGCATCAACAAGGTACTTTCAACAGACCAAATAACCCTAAAAGCGCGAATCTTTGGTTAAGTTAAAAAAATATATCTTACCTTATCAAAAATGTTCATTAACTTCAGCATAACGTGATACTATTTCAAAGTAATTTCCGTCATTTTGACAGATTATAAATTGCATTTACCTGTGAAAACAAACCTGGAAAGAGACGTGAGGATTTTGAGGAGAATAACGAGAGATTCTTCATGCATTCCAGTGAATTATTAATGGAATATATCGTAAATTAAATTCGGGAGAACAGACCACAAATGTGCAGTATATGTTGTCCTTTTTCTTACATTTACAGCTGATTGCAAAGGGAAAAAAGAAAATAATCATGAGGAAAAGAAAGCAGCGACTGAAAAGAGCTCTTGCCATAGATGCTCTTGTTATAAAATGTCACATTAAAATACCAAGTAGCTATAACGTTATTCTCATGATGTCTGAAAATAAATCATGAAAGAAAATTGACAGCTCATCCAGTCAAAACTGACGGATCATCTTTATTTGTAGGACAACCTTTGAAATGATTCGTTTCAGCCTTTTTGAATGGAAGTTCCCCAAACCGGAAGTGCCACCCATAATTCGGAACGCAGAAAGGTCGTCAGGAATAAGGTGGATATAGTCCTATATTACCAAGTGGCACGTAAAGTGTGCACACCTCCTTTGACTTTAGCACTGTATTTGCATTTGGCATTTCTTTTGTTTTTGTGTTTTTCTCGCCATCTTGCTTGGAATCACATATATGGAATTTGCCAACAGTACAATCACTAGCATTTTGAACGTCACAACCCTAACCAGCAACATTTGTATTTATTCAGTGCTTTTAGTTTTGTAGAAATGTGTTAAATGTAAACTAAAAATTCACAGTTACTTGTCATGGCAGAGCAATAGGAAGATCTGTAAGAATGAGTAGTGGTGGTGTTAGGGGAAGACATAATAGAGTGTGTAAAAATTAACAAGCAGTTGTGAATTTTCAGTTTACATGTAACACATTTCTACAAAAATAAATGTATAATTACAAATTGAGGTTTTCTGCATTACAGTATTGACTTTTCCTAGTACATTTTTACCTGCTGTTGAAATTTGTATTTAAAAAGCTCAGTGTGTAAGAAGTGTGACTGTGGTAAACACAGTGCTGAAGATTCGGAGCAGTAAACAGTCCTTTAATAAATCCAACATAAACATGAAGGAAAACTCAGGAGCTAGAATAATCCACAACCACATTAGGCAAATATAACACGGAACACTGAACACTTAACTGAAGACTTAAATACAATGGAGAGCAAATTAACTGAACAGATGTGTAATTAATTAGGATCTATGGAAACTAATAAGCACAGGGAACACAGCAAACCAGAAGGAAAACAGAACCGTTACAGTATGCCCCCTACCGGAAGACAGGCTAATTAACAGACAGACGGATAGATGGACGGATGATAGAGACACGGACAGGTAGGTAGGTAGGTAGGTGGGTAGGTGGGTAGGTGGGTTATTATTTAAATGCCCTGTCTTTCGTCTTGTGTTTGTCAGATTGTTGTTGAAGCTTCCCGTGTCTCGTGCCTGTTTCCTGTTTCCTAGTGTTTCCTGTTCTCACTGGATTCCGGATCGCTTCACCTCCGTTTTTCCACTGGATCATCTTCTCCATCCATCCTAGTCACCTGGATTGCCTGTCTCAGTCCCTGCGTCACGCTCTCCTGCTGTCTGTGTTCTTGGTCAGACCTACGCCTATAGAGAGAGATCATCTTATGTGTTCTTGCCTACAGTCTGTACTGAGCATTTTTGAGAGTTTAATCCTGTTCATTAAACTTTATTGCACTTGCATTTGCTTCCGTCCCATTTATCATCACAGATAGATAGATAGATAGATAGATAGATAGATAGATAGATAGATAGATAGATAGATAGATAGATAGATAGATAGATAGATAGATAGATAGATAGATAGATAGATAGATAGATTGATAGATAGATCTACAGACGGATGGATGGACAGACAGACAGACAGACAGAATCTACAGAAAATCTTAAGAGATCATTTCTCACCTGTGCAGAATGGGGAACAGAGTTTGACCTCTCCAAGCTCAATATTGTGAAATATTACCAATCTGTCTTTGACATTTGGAAATCAATAAATCAGTGTTTGCTTCATCTTGATTGAAAGTAATGCTTGTTATATCACCTTAGCACAATTCTGCACCTTTTGACCCTAAGGCTCTGCTGTGCTATAATAACAGACAGCTAAATATCATTTTGGAAGGTTTTCTTTCTTTTAGAGAAGGTGAAAGGCTGATTACAGTATACTATCCACTAGAGCTAATGCTTTACATTGTAAGGACTTGATGCTCTACTGAAATTTATTCAAACCAGAAAAAATAATGGGGGGTCGGAAGGAAAACGTACAGTTTTAAAAACTATAATTTTGGAAAATATTAGATACAAAAGCTATGGAAATTAATGGGTGAAAATGATAATAGGTAAAAAGTTTCTGAGAACTGAATCTGAAGCAGTAAAATTATAGACTGGCATTAAAACAAGTTATAAATATGCATAATTAAAAGTGGATCAAATGATCAATGTGCCTTGGTTAATTTAAGTTTGGTTAAGCACTTTAAATCATATTAAATTGATTAAACACAGCTTTTCTGTCTGCTGGAAAATCTCTGAACATCAAATATCCTTGTGTTTTTTATATACTAATGCATAATTAAAAACACGTAATTTGCCAATGCTGGGGTGTTTTTATGACCTGTGATAGATTGAGAGTGTCAGGGTTCTGTCACTTCTGTCTTGTCTATTTCTTGGTTTTGTGACAGAGCCCTGACACTCATGTTTTGTCTTGTGCTGTGTAGCACGCAGCTTGTTTACACTAGCTGTGTGCTTTCATGTTGTCTTGTTTTGTGTGAGCACATGGCTGGTGATTTGTTTTACTTGCCATGTGCTTGTGTTCAAGTCATGTTTGGTGTGAGCACATGGCTTGTCATGTTTCCTTGTGCCATGTGCTCTCCTGTTGATTGTCTAGCCCCTCCCATCTTTTTACCTGATTATTGATTTGTTTGCCCCACCTGTCCTCCCTCGTTACCTGATTGATTCATTTGCCCCACCTGTCCTCCCTCATTACTCCTTTGTTTGGTCTCCCTATTTATTCTCCCTGTGGTTGCAGTCCTGGGCTGTTTCGTTGTCGTATGTACCTGGTGTGTTACCCCTTGTGTCAAGTCAGTCAAGTCAAGTCAGTCAAGTCATTTGTTTTCCCCTACGGGGTAGTTTTGTTTGCATTTGTTTTTATTTTTAATAGTTAATAAAAACCCATTTTTCCTGCAATTGAGTCCTTGCTTCATTTCCTCAACCCCACACCTGACAGAACGAAACAGCCACTAGAGGACTCAGCAGAGAATGGGCATATTCCTGTTCCCATCTCCCAGCCCTTGCCCCTCCGCTCGTCAGACGATGGAACGCTATGGCAAGCTCTTTTCTCTTCGTCAAGGGAGGTCTACAGTAAAGGAGTTTGCCCACCAGTTTGTCTTCACTGCGGAGGGGCTCGACATTAACAACACTGCGCTTAAGGACATTTTTAACAGTGGTCTGAATGAGCCGGTCAGCGCCTCGGAGATGGAAATGCTGGGGATATTGTCTTTCTGGCAGTTTGTGGGGTTTGTATACCACCGTGGGGAGGAGGGTGGTCTCCCGCCTCTTGGCCCACCTCCCATTCACCTCACAAGCTGGCAGGTCCCCAGTCCTCCGATGACTCCTTCGGGGAGAGGGAGGAGGAAGAACGGGTCCACCTCATCTGCCATCTATCCTGAGGCGCATGCGAATGCTGCATTTCCCCCAGAGGTGGCCGTGAATGCTGCATTTCCCCCAGAGGCAGCAATCTCCACACCATCGCCTTGCAGACGTAAGCGGAGGAAGAGAAGGAAGGGTTCCTCCGTCTTAAGAAGTCTGGTGCTCCCAGAGCCATCCACTTTCACTGCAGCGCCCCCAGTGTTGGCCGAAGAGGCTGCATCGCCGCCTCGCTCAAGGAAACAGAGAAGGATGAAGTCTTCCTGCTTACCACAGGGCCCGGAGGTCGTTCCAAAGCCCGCTGTCAGCCCAGAGGCCGTCCCCAGGCTCATTGACCTGCCGGCGCCACTCCAGCGCCTTGCCCTTCCGGCGCCGCCCCAGCGGCTTGCCCTGCCGGCGCCGCCCCAGCGCCTTGCCCTGCCGCCGCCGCCCCAGCACTTTGCCCTATCGCCGCCGCCCAAGCGCCTTGCCTTGCCGGCTCCGTCCATGCTGCCAGTCATGCTGGTTCCGCCCAAGCTCCAGGGGGCTGTCCCAGAGCCCGTTGCCAGCCCGGAGGCCGTCCCAGAGTCACCCAAATGTCTTGTCCTGCCAACCCAGTCTTTGCTACCTGACCCACCCTGGCCTTCTGCCAAGTATTCAGATCCGCCTGGTCCACCTTGGCCCTCAGCCTGGAATCCTGAACCGCTGGAGCCTGCCTGGTCTATCCCGCCATGGCCCTCTGCTGGGACTCCTGATCCGCTGGAGCCTGCCTGGTCTATCCCGCCATGGCCCTCTGATGGGACTCCTGATCCGCTGGAGCCTGCCTGGTCTGTCCCACCATGGCCCTCTGCTGGGACTTCAGACCCGCCTGAGCCTCCCTGGCTCAACCCTCCTGTCCCTCCCTGGTCCCTTATAGAGACTTCATGGACTGTCATGCTGGCTCTGTCTTGGCTCCCTCCCTCCCCACTTTGTCTCTGTGTTTTGATCTACCCGTCTTGTGTTGTCTGTTGGTGAGTTTTTATGTCTTGTTCCTGTCTTGTTTTGTGGTGTTCCTTGTAAGGGACGCCAGGTGGTGTCCCTTTAGAGGAGGGGTAGTGTCAGGGTTCTGTCACTTCTGTCTTGTCTATTTCTTGGTTTTGTGACAGAGCCCTGACACTCATGTTTTGTCTTGTGCTGTGTAGCACGCAGCTTGTTTACACTAGCTGTGTGCTTTCATGTTGTCTTGTTTTGTGTGAGCACATGGCTGGTGATTTGTTTTACTTGCCATGTGCTTGTGTTCAAGTCATGTTTGGTGTGAGCACATGGCTTGTCATGTTTCCTTGTGCCATGTGCTCTCCTGTTGATTGTCTAGCCCCTCCCATCTTGTTACCTGATTATTAATTTGTTTGCCCCACCTGTCCTCCCTCGTTACCTGATTGATTCATTTGCCCCACCTGTCCTCCCTCATTACTCCTTTGTTTGGTCTCCCTATTTATTCTCCCTGTGGTTGCAGTCCTGGGCTGTTTCGTTGTCGTATGTACCTGGTGTGTTACCCCTTGTGTCAAGTCAGTCAAGTCAGTCGTTTTCCCCTACGGGGTAGTTTTGTTTGCATTTGTTTTTCTTTTTAATAGTTAATAAAAACCCATTTTTCCTGCAATTGAGTCCTTGCTTCATCTCCTCAACCCCACACCTGACAGAGAGTGTCACTTGTTTATTTATACATTTCACTACTTTTGGAAGCGTTTAAATGTCTCTGATGGATTTATCATGAATTATTCCTTCTGATTTAATACCAGAATATCTAAACACCTGTGTTGAGTAATATATAATTTCACTGCTGAGTTGCTGTTGGAGTGATTTTATGATTGTACATATTTCCGAGTAAAATGGTAAACAAGAAAAAAATGTAGGAAAGAACTTGAATTTATCTACCTGGAATTGATTGTATGGTGAAAAGTGAGTGTTAATAGAGGCAGCAACTTTGCTAAAACAATGATTTAAAAGTAATTTGGCTCTTGGTTAACATTCTCTAATAAATCTTGTGCAGGCTAATATAGAGGAATAACACTGGAAAAATAAATCATAATTAAGTGAGTTAATACTTAAAACAAGAAGAAAAAAGAAAAGAAAATTAAAACCTAATTTTTTTTTTTAAATGCAGTAAGGAAAGTCATTTCAAAGGAAAAATACTTTATTTTAATAGATTATTTTATGTTGAATGCTATTGTATCGGTTTGTAGCAAACACGAAAATGAAGAAGATGATGAAGGATCAAAGGTACTTTTGTCACAGTGTCTGGTTGTGTTCCCTTGTTTATCACTAAAGGTCCTCGTTCTCAGGGTGTCCTTCACATTTGACTTCAATTCCCAGCATTCTGTCTGTCACTGTCACTCATCAGTTCATTGCACTCAGCTGTTTCCCGTAATCATTGTTCCCAGCTGTTCGGTGTTAGTCTTGTTAGATATGTGTATATATTCCCTGTCTGTGTTAGTATGTGTACGGAGTCGTTGGTTTATGTCACCACACTTTCTAGTCTTTATCTGCCCGTTTTTGTCTTGTGTTTTGGATTGCCTTATTGGATTTGACCCTGCCTGGATGACTACGAGTTTCGATTGCCCTTTAATTAAAAAGACTACTGCTCTTGGATTTTCTGCCTCCTGTGTGTGTTCCGTGACAACTTTAATATAACTCTCAGGTAACAGGAACAAAGATTAAACATCCACAAAGCATTGTAGGACAAACTGAACCGAAACAGAGGCTGCATCCGAAAACTAAGGCAGTGACTTGTTGCCTCGCTGCCCTATCAGGCAATAACTTTGCAGGCAGGGTTTGCGCACAAAGGTACCTCACGAAACTGATTTCGGACAGACTTCTGAGGCAGTGTTACGGTTTATGATCTACAGCAAATTAGAGCGAGCTTTGGTGAAACCTAAGTAAATATTTAATGACTACAATAGTAATTTCTCGCTTTAAATGACATAAGTGGAAAACATTAGAAAATGTACATTTACACACAAACTGATGACCAGGCACAACTTTCAGGCGCCATCTTTATTTTTGTAGCTCAACTGTAACAGAATGGAAAGCACAGGATTCTGGGATATCAAAGGCAGCGAAGGATAGCTACTTCTATGCTGCCTTCAAAAATCGATCAAATGAAGGTATCTCAGTAGACAGGAAGTGAAACTAACATTGCATTCGGATGTGCCTTGATGCCTTCTGACCTTGGAATGTGTCCTCCGAAGGCAGCATTTATCAGTTTTCGGTCGCAGACAGAAAACTTAAGTACTGGTGATAACCAAGTGCACACAGCTGAACTAAATGACAAATCAATTAACCACCATGACGACAAACTAAGGGGAACAGTGCAAACTGAAACAAGGTCCAAACAGAGTGCGTGTGACAATAATACTTTACAGAATATATGGGCAAATAGGGAGCACATGCAGTGATTCATTGTTATATCTCATTATTATTTGTTATTTATTTTTATGTATATCAGTGTGTATGAGGTTTTTTTTTAACCCTGATGTTTGACTTTTTTTGTGTTTTATTTGGAATAAACATCAAAAAAAACATTTTTTTTAAATGATATATTAGTGTGTTTTTAAGAACTTTAATTACATTCTCAAGAATATCATGTATAATTACTTTTTTTTTTTTTTTGCATCTGTAGTTATGATTTCATGGCTTGTTGCAGGCAGCAATGATGAATTGAGGCTGGATCTAATCACAGCAACTTTAATAAATAAATCATAACAAATACTGGAGGAGCACAGGAGAACGCAAGAATAAACAGCAAACCACCATAGTAGCGACAAGAATCAACTAAAACGAGGGCTATATATATAGACCTTATGCACCAGAAAAACAAGCGCGCAGACATCTTTATAACTTTGTCTTTGACATTTTTTTTATTTCTATGGCATCGCTGTCGAGGAGCAATTTTCTGGTGAAGTGGATTTACTTATTGTAGAGTTACCGAAAGTTATCATGAGCACTGTAATGTTTGAAGCGGATGTCATAACAAATGTCAGTAGACCGGGAAGATTTTAAATCAAATGCTTCATTCATAAATTCGCAAAATCCTTCATGCTGTGGAAATACAAACCGGAAGACAGAGCACAGTGCTGAAAATGGGAGGCGCTACATAAGGTCTGTAGGTTAACTGAAGAGGAAAACAAGGCACAGGTGGGGACTAATCAATTGACTTATGAATCACTATGACAACAAATACAAACATACTTAGAAAGCAAAGAAAAAGGAGGAAACAATGAGAATCAAACTAAAAGTCCATGAAACATTAAACTGAGGCCCCGTTTACACGAAGGGAAACGACTCGGTTACTAACGTAACCTCGGTTCCCTGAGAGGAGGGAACGAGTATTGCGTAAGTAGCTTACGCTATGGGGAAAACTCCTTTTCTCGAGAATATTGAAGTCTTTATGTAAAACGCATTGCAGCTGCACAGCTGACAGCAATGAACGAAGGAGCTCGGTCATTGGCTGTGCTGCGGCAACTTGCTCGAACCAATGACGGGGCGACTCTGAATGCGCGACCAATGAACGCGCTTCGCGCCCGCGCGCGTCAGAGCCCGCCAAGATGGGCGTGGCCAAGCTATATATTGGGCGCCCCGTCATGAGAGTTCTTTAGGTTAAAACGACTGAAGCGAACTAACCAAGCACAAGCACGGCAGCTTACGCAATACTCGTTCCCTCCTCTCAGGGAACCGAGGTTACGTTAGTAACCGAGTCGTTCCCTTTCGAGAGGTCTCTCCTATTGCGCAAGTAGCTTACGCTATGGGAACACCATGCAAAACACCGTGCGTGCTGAACTTCGCCTTATGATAGCCAGAGGCAGGTGCCTGAGCTAAAAAGCAAAGTTATCATCCAACTAGCCGGCAGAGGCGAGCTTTATATATGGGAAAAAATACAGAGCGGCTAGAAGGCGCTCAGTGTGACACAAGCACATACATAATCTAGATGCGAACTCGCAGTTCAACTAGCATCATGCTGATAGCACATTGGAATGCAATGTCGGGACCTGTAGGTTGTAGAACCTGATAAATGTGGACGGTGAGGCCCAGCCTGCCGCCGCACAAATATCCTTGATCGGTATCCCGCTCGACCGTGCCCAGGAAGAAGCCACACTCCTGGTGGAGTGTGCTTTGACTCCCCAGGGGCGTTGAAGTCCCTTAGCTTCGTAAGCCAGCGCTATAGCTTCAACTATCCAGTGAGAGATTCTCTGCTTTGAAACGGCGGAACCTTTCGTACGGTCGCCAAAGCATACAAACAGTTGTTCTGTCTGTCTGAATAGGGCAGCACGCTCCAAATACACTCTGAGAGCCCTAACGGGGCAGAGTAGATTAGCGTCGTGTTCGTCTGCTGGAGACGAAAACGCAGTTAGGGAGATAACCTGTGCTCTGAAGGGAGTGGTGAGCACTTTAGGAATATACCCCTGTTTCGGCCTAAGGACGACCCTGCAGTCGTTAGGACTGAATTCTAGGCAGGCAGCGCTTGTCGAAAGCGCGTGCAGGTCGCCCACTCTCTTGACCGAGGCGAGTGCCAGCAAGAGCGCAGTCTTGAGCGAGAGCTGTTTAAGGTGCACGGTTCGGAGTGGTTCGAACGGGGGCCCTTTAAGAGCGTCTAGGACAGTAGCTAGGTCCCAGATCGGCACTGAGGGGGGGCGTGAAGGGTTCATCCTCCTAGCGCCCTTTAGGAAACGAATAATTAGGTCGTTTCTTCCCAATGGACGTTCCATTACAGGGTCGTGTGACGCTGTGATGGTCGCCACATATACTTTGAGCGTGGAGGGGGTGCGGCCCGCCTCCAGAAGCCCTTGTAGAAAAACGAGTACATTCGTAATCTCGCATGTCTCAGGGTTCAGGCCCTTGGCATTACACCAGTCACTGAACACTTTCATTTCTGGGCATATAAGCGTCTCGTGGAGGGCGCCCGCGCCTCAGCGATGGTTTTTTAGTGCTCCGCTCGCGAGGTTCCTGGGAACCCGTTGAGGGGCCATGCATGAAGGGCCCACAGATCGGGGCGGGGATGAAATATCATCCCGCTGGCCTGACTGAGGAGGTCTGGCCTCAGTGGAATCGGCCGTGGTGCAGATTGCATTTGCATCAGATCTGGAAACCATGTTTGGTTCTTCCAGAGTGGGGCTATCAGCAGCACTGCGTTTTTCTCCTCTCTGACCCGACTGATGACCTGTGGCAGCATCGCGATCGGGGGAAAGGCATATAAGGGGCGGCTCGGCCAGCTCTGGGCGAGCGCGTCCGTGCTTTTCGTGAAGAAAAAAGAGCAGTGCGCGTTCTCCTTGGAGGCGAAGAGGTCGATCTCCGCTTTGCCAAAGGTTTTCCATAACCACTGAATCGTCAGCGGGTTGAGAGCCCATTCTCCTGGGAGAATCTTGTCTCTGGATAGCATGTCTGCCCCCTGGTTCAGGGCGCCTGGCACATGCGCTGCTCTCAGCGAGCGCGAGTTGTGCTGGGACCATAAAATGAGTCTCCTGGCCATTGAATGCATGGAGCTCGACCTGAGTCCACCCTGGCGATTTATGTACGACACTACCGTCATGTTGTCCGTACGGACCAGGACGTGTTCGTTTTTAGATGTGGGAGCAGGGCTCTGAGAGCCAAAGCGACCGCTTTCATTTCCAGACAGTTTATGTGTAGGCGCTTCTCCGGGTTTGACCAAAGGCCGGAGACAGGCCTGCCCTCGTAAAGGGCCCGCCAACCTATTTTGGAGGCATCTGTCATTATCATCTTTCTCCTTGTGTTCACACCCAGACTCACGCCTGACTGGTACCAGTCGGCGGCTTTCCAGTGCGTCAGGGCTTTTATACAGCCGTGGTTTGCTCTGATTAAAAAGTGGCCCGAACGCCACGCGTGAGTAGGGACGCGGCTCTTTGAGCCAGCGTTGGAGAGGGCGCATATGCAACAATCCTAGCTGGAGTACGGCCGATGCTGAGGCCATGAGACCGAGCATCCTCTGAAACCGTTTGACGGGGGCACGCGCGCGCGCCCGCCCTGAATGATGTTGCAAGGCGCCGGATGGTAAGCGCGCGCTCTGATGAGAGACGCGCTGTCATTTGCATCGAGTCTAGAACTATTCCCAGGAAAGAAATCCTCTGGCTGGGAGATAGTATGCTTTTTGCAAAATTGATTCTTAGACCCAGGCATTCTAAATGGCTGATAATCCAAGATCTGTGTGTTATTAACTGACTCTCTGATTGTGCTAGAACCAGCCAATCGTTGAGATGATTCAGTATTCGCACTCCCCTTCGTCTTAGGGGGGAAAGTGCTGCATCCATACATTTCGTGAATGTACGGGGAGCCAGGGACAGGCCGAACGGAAGTACTGTGTACTGGTATGACTGTCCCTCGAAAGCGAATCTCAGAAACGGCCTGTGATGAGGCGTTATTGGAATGTGAAAGTAAGCATCTTTCAGATCCACTGAGAGAAACCAATCTCCTGGGCGTACTTGCGCGAGGATATGCTTGGTTGTTAACATTCTGAACGAGCGAATCATTAGTGCTCTGTTCAGGTGTCTGAGATCTAGGATGGGGCGGATCCTTTCGTCCCATCCTTTTTCGGGACGAGAAAATAGCGGCTGTAAAAACCTGTCCCGCTCAGAGAGGGGGAAAACAGTTTCCACAGCGCCCTTTTCTATTAGTTTGCGCACCTCGGTGCGTAGAACATGTGAACACTCCTTTCTCACTTTTGTCTCGACCACAGTCGTAAAACGTGGTGGTCTGCGAGCGAACTGGAGCGAGTATCCGTGCTTTACTATATTCAATACCCATTTCGGCATATCTGGAATGTTTTCCCATGCCGCTGCGTGTACAGATATGGGCTGAATACAGGCTAGGGGCGGGCCGCTGTGACGTAGGGACCTGGCCAGCGAATCGCCTGAGCTCGTAGCTCTCAAAGGCGCGGGCACGCGCTGAGCAGCTGAGTGAATGGGCGCGTGTGTGATTACAACAGCGCACGCTGTGTTTGTAAAACTCGCAGCCTGAGCGGAGGTTGTGTTTGACACTGTAAGGACAGTGTTTATAAGTGGGGGTGCATAAACAGTGTTAGGCACGCGCGTCACCTTTATAATGTTTCCCGCTTTTACTGGGGATGAATTTATAACTGTGTGAACAGTGCTTGTGTGTAGTGGTGCGTACATGACCGTAGGCACGTGATCTACATTCATGGGAAGCGCAGCCTGAGCTGGGAATGAATTTGGCACTGTTTTGACAGTATCTGGGAATGCACACTTTGTGGACATGTTAACCCTTAGTGACGCAGGCAGAAAAAGACTTTTTTTTTTTTTTTTTTTTTTTTGTGCGTCGCCGTAAAAACTGTGTTTGTTTGCAGATGAGCGAGCTCTGTGACTGGCCCATTGACTGCTGTATGGACATATCCAGCCGCCTGTAAGGGGACTGGGTAATGTTTGAGCTTTTGCAGAGAGAGTGGACCGGCTTTTGCGAGACACGCACTCTCTCTTTTCATTTATGTGGCTAGGACGGCTTTTGAGAGCGCGAGCGGCGTCGAGCGTCAGCCTGAGGCGCGGGCTGAGAGGCGGTGGGAGCTGTTCTAGCCCGCTGCGGCTGTGGCGGTCTCTGTCTGCTCTGCGATGAGCTGGAGCGCTTTGGCAGGAAATGACGCATAGCTTGTGAAGCGTTCTGGGCCTCAGTGAAGCGTTCTGCGAAACCTTTAACCGCCGGTCCAAACAGCCCGCTGGTGGAGATAGGCGCGTCGAGAAATGGCGCCTTATCCGCGTCCTTCATCTCAGTCACAGTCAGCCACAGATGGTGCTCGAGAACAGTCAAATTAGCCATAGCACGGCCAATAGACTGGGCGGTGGCCTTCGTGGCTCGCAGAGCTATCAGTTGCGCTGCGTAGGTCCCTGAAGGCTTCGGGTTCGGGGCCAGACTCGTCCATAGAGCGGAGAAGCTTGGCTTGGAACACTTGAAGTACCGCCATTGAGTGAAGCGCTGATGCAGCTTGGCCGGCGGCGGCGTAGGCGCGACCAGCGAGAGCAGAGGTAGTGCGGCAGGGTTTCGAGGGGTGGGAAGCTTTGGCTTTCCATCCTGTGGTGGAGGGCGGGCAGAGATGATTGGCCACGACCTCCTCGAGGGGCGGCGTTCCCTCGTAGCCTCTTTCCTTCGCGCCGTCCACTGAGGAGAGCGAAGAAGATAAAGAAGGCTTTAGGCTCGCAGAGTGGGGGGCTTTCCATGACTTGGCGGAGAACAACAATCGAGCCCGAGGTCCTCCACGGCCTTCGAGAGGATGCGGATAATCTCCGTATCCATGGTGGAGCCCGCACTCGTGCTAGCTAGCGTCGACGGGGCGGGGTCGAAAGTGGAGCCCGGCCAGTCGTCAGATGCAGCGTCGATGGACAGGCTGTCATCCACTCCCCCGTCGTCCTCGGACGCGCCGAAAGTCACAAGGCCCACCGCTCTGCTAGAGGGGTGTGGGTCCGGCTGAGTGAACTGAACCGGCGGTGGGGAAGGCAAGAGCGGCGGTGAAGCACGCGGAGACTGGCTCGGCGTGACGTCACTGAGCTCAGGTTCAGGAAGCCTCTGTGAGCGGCGTTTTTTTTTTTTAAAAGCGCGGCTCAAACAGAGGGGTGGCGGCGATGGGCTCGCTCGCGGCGAAAGCGGCGAAGCGAGCCCGCAGTGTGGAGAGACCCAGGTCGTCACATTCCGGGCATCCGCCCTTGGTCAAAGCAGCTTCTGCGTG
This sequence comes from Gila orcuttii, assembly GCA_026230005.1. Taxonomy (NCBI): domain Eukaryota; kingdom Metazoa; phylum Chordata; class Actinopteri; order Cypriniformes; family Leuciscidae; genus Gila; species Gila orcuttii. The sequence goes on along the minus strand of JAPDVR010000007.1, from coordinate 22,159,925 downwards.
GTTCCGGCCCAGGCAGCGAGCGCAGATGATGTGACGATCCCCGTCCGGGAGAAGGTCTCTGCACGACGCGCAGGAAGGCATTTCAAACAACGCCTCAGAAAATTTGCTCTTTTACAAATGTCGCGGGGCGAACAGATGTAAAATACTTGCGTGTGTGGCGCGCCGGATGGCTCAGTAGGATGGTGTTCGAAGGCGGCTGAAGGTGCCGACGTCCTCGTAGCAATCCCGCTGGTATGCTTTTCCACGGCGGCGAAGGCTTTCAATAATCCGGAGGATCCAGCGAAGAAGGTGTTCGCTGAAGGAGATTAAATCTAAAGAACTCTCATGACGGGGCGCCCAATATATAGCTTGGCCACGCCCATCTTGGCGGGCTCTGACGCGCGCGGGCGCGAAGCGCGTTCATTGGTCGCGCATTCAGAGTCGCCCCGTCATTGGTTCGAGCAAGTTGCCGCAGCACAGCCAATGACCGAGCTCCTTCGTTCATTGCTGTCAGCTGTGCAGCTGCAATGCGTTTTACATAAAGACTTCAATATTCTCGAGAAAAGGAGTTTTCCCCATAGCGTAAGATACTTACGCAATAGGAGAGACCTCTCGAAAGGGAAACGCAGATATTTCCCTGCGGTTTGGCCTCTCGTTTACACGAAAACCCTGTTTTTATCACAGAAAACGATAATTTCTAAAGACTCCGTCAAAGTGGAGATTTCTGAAAACGCCGGTTATGTGTTGTCGTGTCAACTGGGAGAAACGGGGTTTTAGGTTCTCAAACGTCACATTATGCGCCAGAAAATGCTTAACGCCACGTGAGCGCCCTAAGTTTGCAGTTCCGCCCATAGGTTTGGCATAGTTATGATGGCACTCGACGGCGTATTGATGCGGGTTGATGTAAACGACAACTTTTTTGAAAACGATGTTGTGTGCATGATGTTATTATTGAAAATGGAGGGGGGGATATTCGTTTCTCTAAATACCTGGCTATGTGTAAACGTGGCCTGAAACAAGACTGCACGGGAAAGCATGACATCACTGTACATTTTATTATAACTTTTTATATATTTTTGATATATCTATTGATTTATCTTCTTTTATATATATTTTATATATTATCTTTTTAAATTTCAGATAGACATCACATCTGTGAAAGAACTCAGCCTTTTCAGCCTGAAAATATTGTATTTGAAAATGTGATACTAAATTGCAGTAAATTATGCTAAAATGGCCCACATACGCATGGTAGAGTTCCTAATCTAGACAGAAAACTCAGTATCACTTTATTTTGATGGTCCCTTTAAGACATTCCATTGACTATAAGTGATTCTACATATAACTCTCATTACATTGTTAGTTGAGTATTAGTGTTAGAATAAGTTGACAGAATGTTCAAAAGGGACCATCAAAATAAAGTGTTGCTGAAAATTCTTCTCCACTGCACAAAAAGCTCCTGCAGTTGATTTTTGTTGAAGTGTCTGTAAGAATAAATTGAAGTGGAGTGCACAATTGCTAGAGAATAGGCTACAGCGAAATTGTTGACAACAGCAAATGAGTGAGACAGCAGGGCAAATACTGATGCTGAGATACAAGCATATAAAGATACAAAACAATCCATCTACACATCAAAGCAATAGAATGACAGGCAGAAAAAAAACTTGTAAAATAAGATGCACTCATCAGTGCATTAGTGTTAGAAAATATTGTTCTGTCTAAAAGCAGGAACAAGCTGAGAAAGGTGTCCTGACAGTTTAGAAAGTATACGCTGGTGTTCTCTAATACATTCTCACAAACACACATGCTTGCTCATAATGGAGGAGGGAGACAACGAGAGCTGTTTCTGACATGATTGTGATTCAATCCTTTAAATCCAAAGCGAAAAGCAACTCAGCAGAATGGCAGTGTGACTAAAAGACTTTTACGAAGAATGGACTGAAAGGCTTGTTCACTTTTCATCTCGCCAAACTTCTCATATTGCAAGAAAACGGAAGAACTACTGAGAAATGACTGAATGCTTCTACATGCAAATGCATATATACTGTAAATTAAAGTGCAACCAAGAATATTAATTTATTTGAATCAGCAATAGTCATTTCCAACAGTCTAAATTTCTTTACATTCTTTTTTTATCAATTAAATGCAACTTTGGTGAATTTTTCTTTCAAAAACATTAACATTTCATAGTGATTCTCATAAACACATTCACATAAACATACAATTCCATGACAGTATCATGGATCATTGTACATTAATCATCAATAACACTCAAAAACTAGTGATGAAATAGATGGCACTTCACAAATGATAAATATTGAAATATGTAATGCACATGGTGTTGATGAAAAAACCCTCTGTGGTGGACTATCATTAATATATTTTGATCATATGTCAATTTCACACAAGTCCAACCTTATTTATTAACTTTTTCTTCAGGTGTAAGTCAATCCGTGCGTCAATACTGGCATTTGTACTGGGCATGCCACTGTAAGCATTCATTTTCTCAGAGAACTAAATTTGAAACTCTAATCTAATTCACATCTATGGTGTAGTAACACTCCGCTGCACAGCATTACCCTAAAGCAACACAAAATCATTTTGAAGTTATAAGGTTTAGAAGTATATGATGTGTTGATTGTTGATTGCATGAAAACTGTGGAGACCATGTGTCGAAAACAGTAATTGTTTTGCATTATCATTACTCGTTAGAATATCTAGAGTTTCACATTAAAATGATTAAAACACATCTTCAAATGCTTACTTTTTATGAGGTTTCTGGGTGTTTTGTTGCTTCAGGCAAATATTTCTGTTGCTCCATGTAAGATATGCCATTACATTAAAAATCTTAAAATGCCCAAAGAGAAATGAGATGTGGAAGGGCAGGAAAAAAAAGAGCATTCGCAGGTATCAACAATTTCCTTAAGAAATTACATATTTGTCAACAATGCAAGAACTATGAAGAATTAACAAATTGAGTAATTAAGTAATTGGGTTAATTTGAACAAGTAGGCCCTTTTTTGTTGTTAAACGGTATCTCTTGGATTGCTGGGATTCACTGTAAAAGTTGGATCAACTTAAAAAAATGACTTCAATTGGTAATACCTAAAAAAATAAGTTTTCTTAACTTAAATTATCACATTTTATTAACTTAATTTTACTAGGTCAATCACACTTATATTATTAGAGTTCATGCAATCCTATTATTTACATTAGTCTAACTTAATTTCACTGCATTCCATCTTAAATGTAGTAATTTTTCATACAGTTGGATCAACTTAAAACAATTACTTAAATTGGTAACACCTTAAATTATTATATTTTATCAATATTTTATCAACTTAATTCCACTAGGTCAATCACACATGACTCAAATTGCTTTAGAACTATTTATTAACATGAATTCATTTTATACACTAACAGTATTTTCCATATTACAAACTTTGAGAAATCATTACAAACTGTTCATATTTGTTGTGCCAATGAAATTTCATTTACTAACACACTTAACATCCATTCCACTAACAGTCTTTTTGAAAAGTTGTCTTTGCACTGCATTATGCTAAAAACTGAGCCACTAATATATTTATAAAAATAAATAATAGTGGTTATGCCCTTAAATGAGCCACCTAAAAACAATTAAAGGGATAATTCACCCAAAAATGGTTCAAGTTGTTCCAAACCTGTATGAGTTTCTTTCTTCTGCTGAACACAAAAGAGGATGTGTTGAAGAATGTTGGAAACAGTTGACGGTACCCATTGACTTCCATAGCAGGAAAAAAAAAAATACAGGAAGTCAATGGGTACCGTCAACTGTCCGGTTACCAACATTCTTCAACAGGGGAAGGGGCTTTTGCTTAGCCTAATTTTGTGTGCTAGGCCTATATAAACTGCAAATTATGGTAATGGTATGGTTCAGCTAATTAGTTTAGATTCTCATTTACATCAGAATTCACTATATATATGAGATACTGTAGTAGAGCATTTAGAAGATGTTTTGTACATTTTCTATGTTACCACAAAAAGAAAAATACAAAAATACTATTTTTTCTTTTTCTTTTTTAATCTGTGGTGAATCAGTTTAGGAGAATGCTATAAAAAAAGTCTGTGAGATGAAAAAGAAATGAAGAAAAGCTTGTCCTTCAGGCAGCATTTGAGGGGCATTTAAGGCTATAGTACAGAGTTTATAAACCACCCACGTATGAGATTCATATCAGTTTAAGCTGAAAATTTTACATTTGGAAATTCAAATGAAAATTTTAGCCGGAAGCCAAACATTGCATGTAATAATATTAGACATGGATCAAGTAAATGTGTAGGCTATTGCATAATAGGAATAGTATATATTTTAATAAGGCTGATATGAAGTATTCATTTCAAAGGCTGTGCTAAGTGATCGTGATTCATTTTAATTTGAACGCTCTATATATTCCTGTTAATGCCGTCAATGGCACTCAATAACGTGAAAATAGGGAGTGTGGCCTTAGAATCTTTCTTCTTCAAAGGATGCAGACAAAGCTTCTCGTTCGCCATCGAGTCTTTACGAAAAGTGGACTACTTCAAGAAGAATCCCTTTATAGATGAACTGAACTGAAATTTGAAAAAATGTGATATAACAGATGTATTTTATTTATTCTCATTGGTACAATTATTAAAATGGCAGAATTTGTTAAAAGGGATAAAATGGTACGTTGAAAATGTTGTTGTCACACGGGCGCCGCCATGTTGGATTTCAACATTCGACTATGTCACTGGCATGGTAGGCTACTCTGTTGCCAACCAACACTAGCAGAGCTAGCTTCTCTTTACCCCCTGCCTTGTCAACAAAATTATTCTAGTCGTGATTTCTAGTGTTTAATCCTAGGTACGAGAGACATAAGTGTTGAAAACGTAAATGAGTATATAAAGCGTCTGACATCAAATGTTTTATTTAGCTACAAGTCCAACGCATACTGGAATCCTTGATATTCGGCTGAGGGGAAAATATATATAACGTTAGTTCACTGCACAGGATGGGAACGGAATCTTATTCATCCTTCCCAAATGCCCCCTCGCCCAAAGAGTGAACTGCCGGTACGTTGTTAACCTAAACAGTCTGAGAAAAGGATATAACAAGTTAGCCTAGCCTAGCCCAGTCGCCAATTCGTAAAATACACTGTTACATACCAGCTACTTATGGGGCGCTCCAGCGTCTCAGCTCGGACATCCCTTAGAGATAGCATAGCCTCCTCCAACACATCTCTCTCACCGCACAGCATCCGAAATGAACGGTGCATGGTGATGGATTTTCGCCGATCAATAAATGTTCCAGGTTGACCTCTCTGCAACAGATTGACTCCGGTGCAGTGTCCATGCTCTGGCAGCGCCCGCGCCCACACCAGTCACTTCCCCCCAAACGATCCTGTACTGTATGTGGAGTCTGAAACTGGTCGTCCTCCATGTGGTGCTAGTCAGATACTACTGGCCTGTCCCTCACATGCTCAAATGCGTAACCCGTGCCATTAAAATTACTTATTTTCGTGTGTGTATATAGGACCTGCAGCGGTTGCCTATATACCATCGCGGGTCCTACCATGCCAGTGACGTCATCGAAATTGCCAGCGTAACAAACGCAATTTTTGTGCTGCTTAAAAAAAGCTATATTGATATTTTTAGTTAAAATTTTTCATGTAATTTACTGTTAATTGTCATAAACAATATGTTATCAATGTTGATTTTTTTCAGTTCAGTTCATCTTTAAGCGTTCTGGTGGAACAAGGATGAGCTTCAAGCTATGTATCACTTGCATGGGACCCATATAACTCCCAGACGACCACGAAATGTGCATTGTGTGTCTGGGTTGCACGCAAGCAGAAGCGGCCATTAAGGAGCCCAACTGCCCTCATTGCAATGCTATGAGTGTGAGGACTCTCCGGAGATGGATAGCTCTCCTGCTCAGCAAGGAATCGGCCTATGGCCAGCCATCGCTTCCCCCCGCCACTTCACCAGATGACGCCATGTCTGCAGTGGCGTCGGAATCTGAGGATTGGTTGGCCAGCCATTTTGAGGTCTCTGCTTTCGACCGCAGTGATGCTGATGATTCCTCTGGCCACATAGACAATGAGCTCCTGCATATCATCTCCAACGAGGCAGAGAAGCTCGACTTGGAATGGTCTCCTCGTGCTGAGCCAGAGCGCAGTAGGCAGGTTGAATGGTTTCTCCAGCCTGATAGCCGTAAAGGGGCCGGCTATAAAAGGCCCACTCCATTCTACCTGGAGGTGCACCACGAGGTTACCAAGATGTGGCACAACATGTATCCAGCTCATGTCATCATCTCTGGTTCGCTGCTTCTCACTACTGTGGTTGGTGCCAATATACAGGGGTACTCCAAGATTCCTCCAATGTCTGATGTCTGTCTTGCAAGTTTTCCATGCAAAGATCCTGAAGCATCTTGATAAAAATGTCCCCGACCTGGAGATCTTCAGGGAGCTTCGCACCTCCAACGACTCGGCCCTACGAGCTACCAAGATGACAGACCAGTCCATCGGCTGTGCTATGGGAAGTTCGGTTGTGCTCAACAGACACCTGTGGCTCACATTCATGGACGTGAGGGACACTTAAAAGTCCATCATCCTGAATGCTCCTCTGAGCCCATCTCTTTACCACAGATCAAGCATGCATCACCTTTGTGATCTCTCTTCTCTCCGGACGTGCTCTTCAGTGGGCTCAATCGTTATGGCACGCTAACGCTCCAGTCACAAATTCCTTGTCTGCCTTCCTGCTTCACTTCAAAGAAGTCTTCCCACAACAGGAACTGGTGATGACGACGTACCTCCTCCTAAGCTGCTGACGAGGAACTCATCTACCGGGTCCGATCCATCATCAACTCGCGACGACGGGGTAACCGACTCGAGTACCTAATCGATTGGGAAGGGTACGCAGAACGCTCCTGGGTAGCTCGAGATGATATACTTGACCCCTCTCTCTTAACCCAGTTTCATCAGGATCATCTGATCAACCTGCTCCCTGAGATCAAGGACATCCCCGTCGTCGCAGTTTCCGGCCGTCAGTAGCCGGCAGTGGAGGAGTGGGTACTCCCACGGAGTCAACGGAACCATCAATCCAACCATCAACACCAGATCACTACACTCCGCCCACTCGATCACTATCACCTGAATTCTGATCACCTGCACCTGCACCTCATCATCACACATCCTTTATATTCCAACGATCCTTTCTCCTCAGTGTCTGGTCTCGTCTATGACAAGCGCTACAGACTGTTCACTCGAGTTACCTCTTCTCGATTCTACTTACCTGAAGTCTCGATCTTCTCATCATTGCTGATCTTCATCATCCTGGTTCTTCTCATCCTCATCTGCCTGCTAAGATATTCTTCATTACTGTCAGCTAAGTCTTCACCAGATTTACTATCAGTATTCATCGCATCTGCCATCCTTCCCTGTATTGCTCTTCCCTCTGCACTTCTAATAAACTTGTTATATTCATCAATACCTTGTCTGACCTCTTCTGATTGTGACAATGTGAACTAACAATGAGCAATATATTTGTTACTTTATTAGTTAATCTTTGTTAATGTTAGTTAAATAAAAATACAGCTTTTCATTGTTTGTTCATGTTAGTTCACAGTACATTAACTAATGTTAACAAATGCCACTTTGATTTTAATAATGTACTAATACATGTTTAAATGAATATTAAGTATGATTAATAAATGCTGTAGAAGTATTGTTCATTCTTAGTTCATGCTATAAGGTAGTTAACTAATGTTAACTAATGAACCATATTGTAAAGTGTTACCGTGTATTTGAATAATTTTAATATTTGATCACTCTGGGCGTCCCATACTTTCAATTATTCGTTCATCAGGGACTCGATGCCGCATAGAGTCACACGCTGGCCGAGTTAGGTGGATGTCATGGACACAAATTAGCCAGTCTGCTCTTAGTCAGAGGGTGCAGGGTCAGTTACCACCTTTTTAGTTGGTTGCCTTTTGCTCACTCGTACAAAAAGTGTATTTTTGGGGAGCCACTTCCGTACAAGTTGCTAAGTCATTGATAGACAGGAATCAGATCTCAGGTGACTCCATTCATTTGTGAGCCTTCAGTTTGCTCTATCCTGGACAATAATTTCCGGTAGCATCAGCCTTCCTCTTGATCTACTGGTCATAATGATTTCAGGAGAATACAGATTAAATCAAATATAACATTTTATTTGTCAGGTAAAAATGTATTTGTGGCAAGCAGGACGAGGCAGAGGGTCGTGAGAGAATGGTGCAAGGCCGGTGGCGTGATTACGATGAGCACCACCTGAGCACCGCACCGGCCTCGTATCTCAGGGAGGAGCTACGGAAGCATAAAAGGAGGAGCGAAGATAGTGAAGGACTAGAGGACTAGGCCTGGAATTGCTCAAATAATGAATAAGAGTAAGTAATACATACATGACATGCTCGAGAAATGCTCGAGACAATTACACACCACTGCGTGGGGGTTTTTTGGTTACAGAATATCAACGACTGTTGTGCCAGTTTTCCTTACCCACACCAGAACAAAAGATTTGTAAATATTTATTACACAAACATTTTTGGACTTGTGTTGGACCTATTTATGAGCCCCAACACCTCGTTTCGGGGGAGAGAAGCAATGATTATCAAATATCTTGAAGAGACACCACCCAAAAAGGAAAAGCAGAAATCTCCAAAGTTTTCGATTTTTCACATAATATAAGTGACTGCTGGGAAATTGAGACTATTTACCAATCGTGATTTAAAATGATACATTTAAAATGATACCAAACATGAAAGGTAAAAAACAATAGATTCACAAGATCAACATTCTTAGTGAACTTTCAGTGACTTGAGTCAGGGGGGAAGAAGAGGGAGCAGGAAGAGGGGGATGGGATGCATAACTCTTTCTTTGAGATCTTCTCTCCAGATAAGTGAGTTTTATTGTTTTATTGCTGGGTGTTTTATCTCATGTTCTGTCTTAGCAGGGAAACCAGCCTAACTTCTAGCATCTGAATGACGCTCAAAGTGGATGTGGCCGCTATATCAGCTCTTCACACTGAATTTGATAAGCTGTTAGTGGGAAGAAATAATTAGGTGATTAAATGTATATATGAGGTGTGAGGTAACCTGTTCTAGCCAACCTGGAAGCATGAGGTGTCTAGAGACACAAGGTGTCCAGAGGAATAAGATTGGAGTACGTCTCCCCATGTAAGCTCCACAGCTGTGTTTCTATCTCTGGTGAGAAGCTGTTGTAACAGGTATGTGCTGCTTATGCTATTTATGCTTTGTGGCAGCACCATGCATTGCTGATGTTATACTTAAAAGGCCCTATCATACACCTGGGCAATGCAGCATCAGACGCGACTCAAGTGTTATCTTTTACGTCCTGCGTTGTTTAAATAGCAAATGTATTTCCGCCCATGGGCATGCTAGTGTGAAAACGAGGTGTGTTCCGGTGCATTGTTGGCACGTTGCTATTTTGAGGCAACTGAAATAGACTGCGCCATTGACCAACTGAAACCAGGTCTAAAATCAAAGGCGCAATTTTTGTTTTGTTATTTACAGAGCGCGTTAGTAATGTGTGCCCATAGGCGGGTGCAGAACGTGTGTACACTCTGCTAATTACACACACAGGGACTCGCAGCAGCACATAAACATGCCAAATATTAAAAATCAAAGGATTACAATGTAAAAGATTATTATTGTGTACATAAAGATATGGTGGAATCCGGCTTGTCCCGTTGATGGTCTGCTTTATGGCTTAAACCTTGCGCACGAGCAGGTCCGTTTGCGTTCTGGTGTTCAGTCTTAGCAAACTCCGCCATTTAAATAGGAATCCGCCAATGTGTAAGCGCAACTGGCTTTTAAAGGGAATGGGAAATGACACTCGGATCGGTTTATTGCACATTACGCCCAAACTACCCCCATTACTCATTAAGAGAATAGGGACAACCCTTTTAGACCATGCGCTGGGTGCGCCCTTCGTTAAACTAGCAAAAGTGGACTCAGACACGCCCTAAGTGCACTTGCGTCATGTGCTTTAGACCATACGCTTAGATCCTTAAAATAGGGCCCAAAATGCATCCCCTTATGCTGAGCATTTAATTCATTGTTAATGTTTTTCCCATATCTCAAATATCACACATCTCAAACCTAGTCTCTAGTGGAGTATGGACATTTTGTATAATTACAGTAACATGTGAAATTTGAATGGTGAAAGGGTGATAAGAGTGCTCTATGGATTCCCCCCGTTTGACTGTCTGATAAGCTTTTATTATTATTTTTAGCTCAACTTCGTCTTTCCATTTGAACTGATTTAATTGTGAAATACTAGATAGAAAGTCTGGTAATAGATACTCCTTTGGAATCATATATTGCTGTGGAATGAAGGCAAACTCTCTTATCATGTACACTCTTGAGGACATTAATCACTGTTTAGTCCTAAACCCATCTGTTTGAGGCTTTTGAGGACACCAGTCTGTTCATGAAACATGTAGCATCTGCTAATGATAGAAGCACAACTTCCGTGTAGTAAGGACTCATGTTAATAGCCAGGCTGCTCTATAGTAAAACAGACCATATCTGTTTCTTTTGATTGTGGTAATAATCTCTTTTTATTTAATTTAAGCAGTAAGAAAAGTGCAATGACACTTCTTTAGAATCTTTCACAAACATCCCTGTTTCTATGCAACCCAGGCTTGAAACAAAAAATCCTATGACAACATTTTTCTTGCACATTTCACAACACTTTTAAATTGAAATATGACTAGTGTTAAAATTTTTTAAAACAGATGAACATGAATCTGGTAACATTTTATTATGTTGTTTGTTGTACGTATCGTAGCAGTTCAGAAATGAAATGTATAGTGAGTGGCACTAAAAGGTATGCTGTTTTAAACATTTTAAAACATAACGTACTCCACCCTAAACTTAATCGATTATGCTGTTAACAAAAAAGCAAACTCATTTGCTGAAGTAACCAAGCTATTTTAGCTTGCTTCTAGAAGTCTTTGAGCTCTTATATTCTGACTCGTGATTCATGGGATTTGTATCCAAGCGCTCCACATCACAAGTGCAATGCTGCACCAGGTGAGTTGTCGGTTTAGTATGTCAGAAAAGCCAAACATATGGAGCTGCTTATGTCATGCAAACGTAAAGTGTTTTGAGGTCAAAACATGATATTGTGTGACAAAATAAGTCTTTATATAATAATATAATTTATATAATTATTATGTGCGTGAAAATGAATAAAATGTTTTATTTTACTGTTAATTTCAGCTGGAAAATGGAAGCTCTAGCGTTAAGTTCTGCCAGGAAGACTCAATTGCTACGTCACTTATTACCTTCTCATCTATCCAATCGTGTCCAAGACTTGTGGTATAAAAGACCAGTACTTACACATGTCTGAGTTCGCAGATGCTGACGCTTTCATGCAGATTCAGCTGTTAAGCTCAGTAGTAGAACCAAACCATGTCTCAGGACACGCAATCAATTTGTGATTATTCCGATTCAGAGGATTTCGTTCAGCCATCTCCTTCTGCTTCACGTCGCAGTACCCGTATTCAATGCCGCACCTCTTTATGGGCGAGTTGGTCTTCCGAACTCATCCTAAACGCTCTCGAGGACGCCGGCATCCCTGTTAGCGAAGGAATTTCAAGAGAAGATCTTCTGCTCTTAGCCCAGAATGCTCTGGGCAATCCACCTGCATCTACTCCTCATCCAGATGCCGCTGCGACCACCGCCCAGCCGAAAAAAGCCAGTGGTAAAAGATCAGCAAAATCCACATCTCACTCAGCTAAACGCCCAGCTCTACCGGCACAAGAGATATCTCCTCCGCATTCAGCTGTCTCTCTCGATACTAATCAGCTGCTTCTTTCTGCTGTTCACGATTTATCCCAAACGGTTAAAGGGCTACAGTCTAAGATGTCGGTTTTTGAAAATTCTTTTGGCATCCCTGACCACAGCCCAGATCCCATTACAACCCGGCCTTCATTTTCCGGTAGCATCTCAACAAACATACCTTCTACATCGGCCTCTCTGCCCGCTCCTCTCCTCGGGATTCAGTCGTCATCTCAAAATGTCTCAGCTCCACCGGCTTCTCCCAGCTTTAATCTCTCCTCATCTTTACCAGCTCAAGCTTTTGGTAGGAGTTTCGTTCCTCCCGCTGCTGCTACAGTATCTCCACATCTCAGGTCAAATATTATCCAAGGTAAGGATATCAACTTGGCTTCCTTACTTCTCCCTTCGCCAGCTGCCGACAGAAAAATGGTGGACTGTGGTGACGTGGCAGTGCTCCTTAAAACTTCAGACCCGCGTTTGCAACGCAATTTATCGTTCGGAGAGTTCGTAATCGCCTTTAGCATTTACAGGGACACCCTATGCCAAGTTTTCCCAAATAGAAGGGAAGAGCTCGACCTTTATCTTTCGATGATGGCAGACTTTAACCAAAGGTACGGAGGCACTTTATTTTACGAGTACCATAAATCATTTTCTGCTAAATCCGCGTCTTGCATTTCACTCTACAATTCAAGACTCGACTGGTCGATCACTGACACTGAACTGCTAGTTCGTCACTTCGGCGGTCAAAGAAGTTTGTCGTGTTCTATCTGCAGTGCTCACGGACACTCAGCTGCTCTCTGCCCGAAAGCTTTTACCAACCTTGATTCGGACGCTGTCCGTGGTTCTGTAAATGTAAGACGCAGCTCCTACAGCAGAGGTCGCCCTGCTGAAACATTTTATGACAATCCCATTTGCAATTTGTTTAACGAATCTGTGTGTTCATTGAATAATTGTCGTTTTGCTCATATTTGTAGCCTGTGCAAGGACCCGCACCCAAGATCTGTCTGCCCACGGCGATACAAACCTCAAACCAAAAAGAAAGCCCCTTTTCAGAGGAAATTCTGAGAAAACATCCGTCCACACCCATCAACATCCAAAACCTCTCTAGCTACCTTTCTTCTCACCCCGATCCATCATTCGTTGACTATCTCATCACTGGTTTGTCCCAAGGGTTTAGGGTGGGGATACTCTCACCTCTCACCGCATCTTTTTCAGCAAAAAACTTGCAATCAGCTATGAACGAGCCCGGCGTCGTCTTTACTCTGCTCGAGAAAGAAGTCAATAAAGGCTATGTTATCGGCCCATACGCCTCTCCTCCTTTTTTCCCTTTCAGGATTAACTCTATTGGCGTCGCTACCCGTAAATACTCCGGCAAAAAACGTCTCATTTTCGACATGTCTTCCCCTCATTCCAGCATAATACCAAGCGTTAACGAATGCATTCCGCTAGAACCATTCTCCCTTCACTACGCTTCGGTGGACAACGCAATACAGTTAATCAAGCTAGCTGGTCATGGCGCTTGGCTGGCTAAAGCAGACATAACAGACGCTTTTAAAATCATGCCCATACACCCTGCTGACTGGCCACTCTTCGGCGTTAAATGGGATTCAAAGTTTTGCAGTAAGGCTTACTTTCGGGTGTAGGAGCAGCCCTCATATCTTCAACAGTCTCTCGGAAGCTTTGTGTTGGATCCTGCTGAACGTCTGTAAACTTCCGTTCGTTTTGCATCTACTCGATGATTTCTTGCTAATCGATTTCCCCTCTCCACGTTCTTCCATTCTTGATATCTTAAAGCAGGTTTTCAGCGACGTCGGTGTTCCCCTCTCTTCAGAGAAAACTCTGGGCCCCTCCACTATCCTAGAATTTTTAGGTATCTCCCTCGATACGGTTAAAATTCAAGCCTCTCTTCCCCCAGAAAAGCTCATAAGAATCAGATCCTTTTTGGAAAAATTTTCTTCTCTACATGTCGTTTCGAAGCGCGATTTATTGTCCCTGCTGGGCCATCTAAATTTCGCCATGAGCATCATCCCGCAAGGCAGGGCTTTCATATCGCGTCTTCTAACAGCGGCTCATTCCGTGCCTGAACTCAGTAATCCGGTCCAGTTAGACGAGGGCTGCCGATCCGACATCACATTTTGGTCTCGCTTACTAAACGATTGGAACGGCATTTCTTTTTTCTATAACGAGGCTTTCGAATCGTCCGCAGATTTACATCTATTCACCGATGCGGCTCCGTCTGTCGGGTTCGGGGGATATTTTCAAGGGCACTGGTTCGCAGAGAGATGGCCGGACGATTTCCCCAAATCAACATCCAATCCTCTCTCTTCAGCGCTATACGAACTATATCCCCTAGTTGTAGCTAGTGTAATCTGGGGTCCCGAGTGGTCTAGGAAACGAATTCTTATGTTTTGTGATAATGAAGCTACTGTAGCTATCATTAATAAAGGCAGATCATCTTGCCCGATGATCATGCCTTTTTTGCGTCGGCTAATCTGGCAATCTGTCATTTACAACTTTATCATCAAAGCTGCTCACATTCCTGGCCACTTCAATGTTGTCGCTGACGCTCTCTCTCGCTTTCGTTTTCAGACCTTCAGACGGCTCTGCCCCGCAGCCAACAAGGATCCAACACCATGCCCTCCCATGCTCACCACAAAGCTATATTAGAAGACTTGCTCTGCTCAGCTAGACTCTACATATCTAAAGGCGTTGCTCCATCCACTCTCAAAGCTTATGCTTCCGCCTGGTATTCGTTTTCAATGTTTTGTTTCACCTTCCAACTTCCTCTCTTTCCTATTTTGATTTCGACAGTTTGCTCCTTTCTCGCGTTCAATTTCGACATTTAAAAATCTCTTCTATTCGTAAACTCCTCGCAGGCGTTCAATTCTACGCCAAATATTTCAATCCCGATTCTCCCAGCCTTTTCACCGCCACTCCTATTCGCCTTATGCTCAAAGGCATAGCCAAAACGTCTACTGCGCCCTCCGACAAAAGGCTGCCTTTGACGTTACCTTTAATCCATAGGTTAATAGTTTCAGTTCGCAACGGCCTGTTTTCCACTTATATTAACACTCTGCTAGAAGCAGTTTTTCTAACAGCTTTTTACGGTTTCATGCGTCCAGGAGAATTTACTTCACCTACCAATACATTCGATCCAGCCCGCGGTCTTTCCTTTTCAGATTTATTTTTTTTCCCTAATTTTTTCACACTCTTTCTTAAACATTCTAAGAACGACTCCAAAGGTTCAGGCGTTACTTTAACGATCTCTAAAACCAATAGCGAATTTTGCCCCTTCTCTTCTATGGCCAAATTCCTTAAAATCCGTCCCAGACATTCCGGTATCTCTCCCCTCTTCATTCTACCCAACGGAGCACCTCTCTCTCAAAACCGGTTCAGGTCCTACCTCAATTCTGTTCTCAAAAGCTGCAGCTTATCCCCCTCTCAGTTCACTGGACATTCCTTCAGGATTGGAGCCGCTACTACAGCAGCCGAGCGTGGCATCTCTCCAGCTGCTATTAAAATCCTGGGCAGGTGGTCCTCCTCGGCATTTGAATCCTACATAAGACCAGATTCAAAATCTATTCTCGAAGCTCAGCAAGCTCTCCAGTCATGATCTAGGTAAATTCCTATTTATCTACTGGTGGTGGTGTTTTTGCCAAAGCGGCTGGCACTTTTTATTATAGCATGGTTTAGCTACTAAACCAAGATGGCCTGCGGGCTAAGTGTCTGCTTTAACGACGTTTCACACTATAGTTCTAGACGGCCCGCGGCCATGTGTCCCATCTAGATGGCCTGTGGCCCACGTGCCCTATCAAAGATGGCTGTGGCCATGTGTCCTATCAAAAGATGGCCTGTGGCCCATGTGTCCTATCAAAAGATGGCCTGTGGCCCATGTGTCTTATCAAAAGATGGCCTGTGGCCCATGTGTTCTATCAAAAGATGGCCTGTGGCCCATGTGTTCTATCAAAAGATGGCCTGTGGCCCATGTGTCCTATCAAAAGATAGCCCGTGGCCACGTGACTCTTCAAAGATGGCTATATATAATAAAAAAAAATTAAAAAAAAAACACACTAATTCTAATTTCTTTCTATTTTAGGATCTCCAGGATTCACGACCGGTGGGTTTACTTCCTCTACCGTTCCTTGGGGGTGGGCTCCGTCCCGGTGGATTATTATTCCACCTATTTTTGGGGGTCGGCTGCGCCCCTGCCTTCGTCTTCAGGCAGGAAATGCAGAGTCCGGACCCTCGGATTGCGAGCTATGGACGGGGCCTACGCCAAAGAACTTTATTGCTTGCTGGGCTATCAATAAATGTATTTATTGTTACAGTATTTATTCTCCCGAGTCTTTCTGGTAGAAATGGAAGCTCTAGCGTTAAGTTCTGCCAGGAAGACTCAATTGCTACGTCACTTATTACCTTCTCATCTATCCAATCGTGTCTAAGACTTGTGGTATAAAAGACCAGTACTTACACATGTCTGAGTTCGCAGATGCTGACGCTTTCATGCACCTCCATCCTCCCCACTACCACCAGGATGGTCCCTTCCCCTCCATCCTCCATCCTCCCCACCACCACCAGGATGGCCCCTTCCTATACCTCACGGGGGTCGGCTGCGCCCCTGCCTTCGTCTTCAGGCAGGAAATGCAGAGTCCGGACCCTCGGATTGCGAGCTATGGACGGGGCCTACGCCAAAGAACTTTATTGCTTGCTGGGCTATCAATAAATGTATTTATTGTTAGAGTATTTATTCTCCCGAGTCTTTCTGGTAGAACTGCTGTGAATTGTATGTGAGCCTATATGTACGTTTTTTGAGTTTTGCAAAAATCTAAAGTAGTGCCCAAAAGTGATGTTCGGCCAAGGGAAAATTTAAACTTATTCACCCTGATTTTGATGTGCTGAGAGTCCATTGTTTTATTTGTGATTACGCAATGAAACATTAAAAATTGTGCAAGATACTTTTTGTCCAACCTGTCATTCAAAGAAATTATTAATACATGCAAAATAGAGAACCAACAAAATATTAATTACTGATTATGTTGTAGTCAATGTATGCTTTTTCCTGTGAGCTATGTTTACAAAGTACTATATGTGCAATGTGTGCAATATATGTACACACTTATGAGGAAAATATATATTGTGATGTATTTTTATGATTATTTTTATATTTCTATTTATAAAATCTCTCACACCACACCATGCCCCGACTTTAACAATTAAATTGTCCAAAAGTCTTAATATTTAGCGGTTTATGGATATTTTGTACAATTACATAAAAAGGTGCAATTTGATAGATGAAAGGTTTACACAGGGCTTATTTCAAAGAAGTCTACTTACTCCTGTCCATGGCTTATAGCATTAATAATCACAATAATCGTTTTATATATAAAACAATATATATATATATATATATATATATATATATATATATATATATATATATATATATATATATATATATATATATATATATATATATATATACAGTGGTGTGAATAAGTTATTACCCCCATGCTAAAGTTGCCTAAAAAGAGGAATAAAAAATCATCTTTTGGAAATTGATCTTAATGCCTTAATTAGAAAAATGAGGAAAAATCCAACCTTTAAGGACACCAATTTTCTTTGTGTATGAATAATGTATCATAAATAAATAAATGTTCTTCCTTAAAATACAGGGTGCATAAGTCAGGCCCCCCCTATGTTAAATTCCCATAGAGTCAGGCAGATTTTTATTTTTAAAGGCCAGTTATTTCATGGATCCAGGATAATATGCATCCTGATAAAGTTCCCTTGGCCTTTGGAATTAAAATAGACCCACATCATCACATTCCCTTCGCCATACCTAGAGATTGGCATGGGGTACTTTCCATAAGATCATCTTTCAATGCAAATCAAACCAGCTATTAGGCTAACTGAAATAACACCATGCCAATCTCTAGGTATGGTGAAGGGAATGTGATGACTTCTGGTATAACCAAGATCTCAGATTCAGCAGAGGCAAACTGACTGGGAGTGCATCCAATAAGAAGTCAAGGACACACCTAATTTAAATATGTCTAGATCATCCCAGATAAAGGGAAAGAGGAATAACACAGTATTCTCAGCAAAATGCATTTTACAAATGCTTTTAAAGACACATAAGCCTGCACATCAAGATGGATTACAATCAAACAACTAACATGACTCCAATACACAATGCTATTTTTTTATTCAAAGTCTATAATTATATAAAAACATTGTGCAGCAACAAATGTGTTGGTCATTACAGGCAACTTTTAAAAACAACGCTATACTGCTTTTACACTTAAATTATCATTGGCTCTGTATCATCAGCATTTTAGTAAAGAGTATAATTGATGTCATCATTCCCCTAAATGTATATTTGACAAGGAGACCCCGGCTTATATAACAAGAATATATATATATATATATATATATATATATATATATATATATATATATATATATATATATATATATATATATATATATATATATATATATAAATGCCTGTTTTCCCATTAATTGTTTTTGTTGTAAAAATTGTATGGCCGCTGATGCAAGGAGTAGATCCAGTCAGATGATTAAGTCAAATTTTATGTCTTAACAGCAGACAATCAAATAATAAATGAGAAATAATAATAATTCATCCATAATCAGGATTAAAAGTTTAATAAATAAACATAAAATGAACAGTTAAAATGACTTCTAATATTTCTAATTAATATATAAGTCGCACAGTATAATATTCTTGCCTAAAGAAAAGTAAAGATCTCTCTTTGAAAGACAGGTTGCCAAAGGGGCAAGGTCTTGTCCACGGTACAGACTGACCTACATAAGTCGATATACAGTTGCTTATCGGAACAGGGCTAAGTTTCTCTTTCATTGCATATCTCATCCGAACAGACCCCTCAAGACACAAACTTTTCTAGCTTTCATGGTTTCACACCCTTGAGTGGGGCCCATACACATATCGACTAGTACCACCATATGTGTCAGAAAGTTGATGATCTCAGTACAATGCACGAAAGAAACTGCTACACAACATGTCCCTTCTGCAAGATGTTTAGCCAAGATAACATTTGTTTACCACTTTAACTGATGTATACGGCTACTTGTGGTCTGTCTATCTGAAACTTTTAGGTTTTCGTCCCCATCTACAAAAGTTCACTATCAGCTACATTGAGGCATAAAGTTTAATAAAATAAAAGCATTAAACATACATTTCAAAATATAATAATGAGAAACACATTAACATGATAATAATGATTTCTTAAAATATGATTGATTACATTTGATTAAATGATATTTAACATGTAAATGATTAAATGATAAAACATAAACAAGATATATATATTTTTTTCTGATTCATCAATCGCTAACGACCCGAGGTGTGTAACAGTGTAAGTATATTTTATTCTGCACAACATTAATTGAATCTTTGATGACTGAATAGGTGCAATTCACGTTTATTCCACAAGGTGACAATGTCTGATACACAATGATAAAGTGATGTTTTACTCATAGTTAACGTGGGTAGAAAACAAAAGTATCATAAGCAAAACTTGAAACAGCTCAGCGATTTACAGCAGAGAACGTACTAAACACAATCAAATATTAGTGTCACTGTCACTTGATGGTGGATCTGGTGAAGAAGCTGTCGGCGATCAAAATATTGATTTTGAAAATGATAGTTTTGAGAATATGTTTGAGATTGTGAATATAAACCAGATGCTGAGCACTGATGAGGACAGTGATCATGGTATAAAACATATGCCCAAGCTGAACCCTTCCAAGCTCCAAAAGGTAACAAAATATGCTTTATTTTATTCTTCTGTAATTGTTATCGTAATATCATGAGAGTTCTGTATTATTGTGAAAGGTACAGATCCAATCTGTTTAGATATAGTTCTGTGTCTGTTACTTTTACTGCTCTGAGACACAAAGGTTGAGATCCAAACACAGCTTTTATTGAGTAATCCAGAATCGAAATCCAAAAATAGGCAAAGGGTCAAGTACCCAAGCAACCAAGAGACATGAAACCATGCAGGGAGAATGCTCAGAAATGCAGAATAACACTCAGCAAGACTGCAGTGAATGACAGTGTGAATATGGTATATATAAGCTGGTACTAACAAGTAAATGATACACATCTGTAGGCAATCAGTGATAATGGGAGAGGATTTTGGGGGATGTAGTCTTTGATGAAATGCTATGAACACTAGTCCGTGATGAGTGCCCCCTGGTGGTCCCAGCTGGTAATTGTGACAGTGTCGCTAATAACCCGGATATTTAATAATGATTGGCGAATCATTCATGCATCTAAGGGTTAAAAGAATATTATACTTGAGTGAAGTATAAGTTATTACTGTACAGTAATGAATATTTCTGGACTTAAAAAAACAGCCTTTACTTTTCCTATGTATAACAGATAGATAGTATAACAGTCCTTTTCTTCACTGCCATATGGTGCATACTGTGACAAAATCATTATTTGTTCTCCTCAGAAGAGGATGATTAACATGAACTCTGCCACTCTAAAGATTTATGGCGCATTGCTCACACTCTCCACGTGAGTGTGCGTGAGAAACGGCACCCTGAGGTCATGTTTGGTCTCTATGTTTTAAGGGATAAGAGATCTCCTATGATCTTTTGAGCATTCTGCTCACTACACAGCTTAAAGGCTTTATTTAAGATGCAGTGCAGGGCAGTTCTTCATGTTCTACAAGGTGACTCTGCATTTATAGAGGAACATCAAAACTAAAGCATTACAAGCCACCAATACAAACAAAGCTATTGACATTTAATGGTCAGCAACTGTTTTAGGACTGCACGTTTATGATGACATATTTGTGATTCCTCTGTTCTAAACAGCAGGACCAGAATTACAAACAGAACCATGATAGCACAGAATAGCAACAACTGTATTCCAGAGCAAGATCATTTATAGGTCTATGACAAACTGAGCAAAAACAATTTATTAATTTATGATATCATCTGTCGTCTTGCTAATTGAGATGATTTGAAGCTATAGAGGCCTGGGTGTTAAAAATGGACAAAATGTCATTGGCTGCTAATAATATAAGCACACATGTATGAATTTATGTTGACAGCACTGCATAAATAAAAAGATTTACCATAAAAAAAGCTAAAAATCCTTAAAACAATCCTTACATTTTCTTGTAAACAAAATTGCATAAAATATTAGACTTAAACCTGATTTTAGAGGATATACTTTGAATCAATTTTTCATTTTCTTTCCCCAAATTTTTTCTTCTTGTTTTAATCATAGATATGTTCATTTTAAGAGGTTTATGGTTTACGAGGTTACACAAGGTTACACATGAGGTTACAGAGGACATTTCTGGTAAAACACATTTTTTTTTTCAGTCAGTGACTGACTGATATTTAACAAAATAAAAATTACTAACGGGGGCCCTTTAAGAGCGTCTAGGACAGTAGCTAGGTCCCAGATCGGCACTGAGGGGGAGCGTGAAGGGTTCATCCTCCTAGCGCCCCTTAGGAAACGAATAATTAGGTAGTTTCTTCCCAATGGAAGTTCCATTACAGGGTCGTGTGACGCTGTGATGGCCGCCACATATACTTTGAGCGTGGAGGGGGTGCGGCCCGCCTCCAGAAGCCCTTGTAGAAAAGTGAGTACGTTCGTAATCTCGCATGTTTCAGGGTTCAGGCCCTTGGCATTACACCAGTTACTAACGTAACCTCGGTTCCCTGAGAGGAGGGAACGAGTATTGCGTAAGTAGCTTACGCTATGGGAAAACTCCTTTTCTCGAGAATATTGAAGTCTTTATGTAAAACGCATTGCAGCTGCACAGCTGACAGCAATGAGTGAAGGCAGCTCGGTCATTGGCTGTGCTGCGGCAACTTGCTCGAACCAATGACGGGGCGACTCTGAATGCGCGACCAATGAGCGCGCTTCGCGCCCGCGCGCGTCAGGGCCCGCCAAGATGGGCGTGGCCAAGAGCTATATACTGGGCCCCCCGTCAGGAGAGTTCTTTAGGTTAAAACGACTCCAGCGAACTAACCAAGCACAAGCACGGCAGCTTACGCAATACTCGTTCCCTCCTCTCAGGGAACCGAGGTTACGTTAGTAACCGAGTCGTTCCCTTTCGAGAGGTCTCTCCTATTGCGTAAGTAGCTTACGCTATGGGAACACCATGCAAAACGCCGTGCGTGCTGAACTTCGCCTTATGACAGCCAGAGACAGGTGCCTGAGCTGAAAAGCAAAGTTATCATCCAACTAGCCGGTAGAGGCGAGCTTTATATGTGGGAGAAAAATACAGAGCGGCTAGAAGGCGCTCAGTGTGACACAAGCACATACATAATCTAGATACGAACTCGTAGTTCAACTAGCATCATGCTGATAGTACATTGGAATGCAATGTCGCGACCTGTAGGTTGTAAAACCTGATAAATGTGGACGGTGAGGCCCAGCCTGCCGCCGCACAAATATCCTCGATCGGTATCCCGCTCGACCATGCCTAGGAAGAAGCCACACTCCTGGTGGAGTTTGCTTTGACTCCCCAGGGGCATTGAAGTCCCTTAGCTTCATAAGCCAGCGCTATAGCCTCAACTATCCAGTGAGAGATTCTCTGCTTTGAAACGGCGGAACCTTTCGTACGGCCGCCGAAGCATACAAACAGTTGTTCTGTCTGTCTGAATAGGGCAGAGCGCTCCAAATACACTCTGAGAGCCCTAACGGGGCAGAGTAGATTAGCGTCGTGTTCGTCTGCTAGAGACGATAGCGCAGTTAGGGAGATAACCTGTGCTCTGAAGGGAATGGTGAGCACTTTAGGAATATACCCATGTTTTGGCCTAAGGACGACCCTGCAGTCGTTAGGTCCGAATTCTAGGCAGGCAGCGCTTGTCGAAAGCGCGTGCAGGTCGCCCACTCTCTTGACCGAGGCGAGTGCCAGCAAGAGCGCAGTCTTGAGCGAGAGCTGTTTAAGGTGCACGGTTCGGAGTGGTTCGAACGGGGGCCCTTTAAGAGCGTCTAGGACAGTAGCTAGGTCCCAGATCGGCACTGAGGGGGAGCGTGAAGGGTTCATCCTCCTAGCGCCCCTTAGGAAACGAATAATTAGGTCGTTTCTTCCCAATGGAAGTTCCATTACAGGGTCGTGTGACGCTGTGATGGCCGCCACATATACTTTGAGCGTGGAGGGGGTGCGGCCCGCCTCCAGAAGCCCTTGTAGAAAAGCGAGTACGTTCGTAATCTCGCATGTTTCAGGGTTCAGGCCCTTGGCATTACACCAGTCACTGAACACTTTCCATTTCTGGGCATATAAGCGTCTCGTGGAGGGCGCCCGCGCCTCAGCGATGGTTTTTAGCGCTCCGCTCGTGAGGTTCCTGGGAACCCGTTGAGGGGCCATGCATGAAGGGCCCACAGATCGGGGCGGGGATGAAATATCATCCCACTGGCCGGACTGAGGAGGTCTGGTCTCAGTGGAATCGGCCGTGGTGCAGATTGCATTTGCATCAGATCTGGAAACCATGTTTGGTTCTTCCAGAGTGGGGCTATCAGAAGCACTGCGTTTTTCTCCTCTCTGACCCGACTGATGACCTGTGGCAGCATCGCGATCGGGGGAAAGGCATATAAGGGGCGGCTCGGCCAGCTCTGGGCGAGCGCGTCCGAGCTTTTCGTGAAGAAAAGAGAGCAGTGCGCGTTCTCCTTGGAGGCGAAGAGGTCGATCTCCGCTTTGCCAAAGGTTTTCCGTAACCACTGAATCGTCAGCGGGTTGAGAGCCCATTCTCCTGGGAGAATCTTGTCTCTGGATAGCATGTCTGCCCCCTGGTTCAGGGCGCCTGGCACATGCGCTGCTCTCAGTGAGCGCAAGTTGTGCTGGGACCATAAAATGAGTCTCCTGGCCATTGAATGCATGGAGCTCGACCTGAGTCCACCCTGGCGATTTATGTATGACACTACCGTCATGTTGTCCGTTCGGACCAGGATGTGTTCGTTTTTTATATGTGGAAGCAGGGCTCTGAGAGCCAAAGCGACCCTTTTTCATCTCCATACAGTTTATGTGTAGGCGCTTCTCCGGGTTTGACCAAAAGCCGGAGACAGGCCTGCCCTCGTAAAGGGCCCCCCAACCTATTTTGGAGGCATCTGTCGTGATCATCTTTCTCCTTGTGTTCACACCCAGACTCACGCCTGACTGGTACCAGTCGGCGGCTTTCCAGTGCGTCAGTGAATGGGCGCGTGTGTGATTACAACAGCGCGCGCTATGTCTGTAAAACTCGTAGCCTGAGCTGGGGTTGTGTTTGACACTGTAAGGACAGTGTTTATAAGTGGGGGTGCATAAACAGTGGTAGGCACACGCGTCACTTTTATAATGTTTCCCGCTTTTACTGGGGATGAATTCATAACTGTGTGAAGAGTGCTTGTGTGTAGTGGTGCGTACATGACCGTAGGCACGTGATCTACATTCATGGGGCGCGCAGCCTGAGCTGGGAATGAATTTGGCACTGTTTTGACAGTATCTGGGAATGCACACTTTGTGGACATGTGAACCCTTAGTGACACAGGCAGAAAAATACTCTTTTTGTGTTTTCTGTGCGTCGCCGTAAAAACGGCGTTTGTTTGCAGGTGAGCGAGCTCTGTGACTGGCCCATTGACTGCTGTATGGACATTTCCAGCCGCCTGTAAGGGGACTGGGTAATGTTTGAGATTTTGCAGAGAGAGTGGTCCGGCTTTTGCGAGACACGCACTCTCTCTTCTCATTCCTGTGGCTAGGAAGGCATTCGAGGCTCAGGGTTCAGCACAATCTTGGGCCGAGGACCCCGTCGCTCAGGAGGCGGCTTGCGGTTGTGGGAGCGCGAGCGGCGTCGAGCGTCAGCCTGAGGCGCGGGCTGAGAGGCAGTGGGAGCTGCTCTAGCCCGCTGCGGCTGTGGCGGTCTCTGTCTGCTCTGCGATGAGCTGGAGCGCTTGGGCAGGAAATGGCGCATAGCTTGTGAAGCGTTCTGGGCCTAAGTGAAGCGTTCGGCGAAACCTTTAACCGCCGGTCCAAACAGCCCTGTAGGAGCCAAATGTGGTGTTTGTGCATTTGATATTGGGTGTTGTTCCTTGTTTGTACAGTGGGTGTCACTCTAATATCACCTGGGGTCAAAGGTATAAAGGAAGGATCCAAACTGCCAACAGGAAGGGGGGTTTTGTCCCGGAAGGGCAAAAGGTTTTGACCGCTGTGGCGCATTGGCGCTGAAACGTATTGTTTACATTCTATTGTATGTGTATATGTATATGGATATGGTTTACCGTTGAAACTGGATAAATGGACATTTACCTCTGCACGGTCAAACAAATAAACTGAATAATCATCAACACAACAAAGTCTGGAGACTCTTAAAACGAGACGGTATGGTAATAGAATAACAAAGGTAAAGCGCATCAGCCAGGGTACTCCTGGGCTAAACCACCTCAGTAGCCGTCAGTATTAGACTGAGCGGTTACATTGAGTCAAAACCTCGCTCATTTGGAACTTTGTTGGAACCGGATCGTGTGGGACGCAACGAGACGCAAAGAGGATAAGCTGCCTTGTTGGCCTGGGGATTCAAGCTACGTTGGCGGATGCAGTCAGCTGTTGGTGAAAGGACGCGGAGGAGCTACGAGGCGAAAGCCGGCTGTCGGGCAGGCGGATCACCGGATCATCGCAAGGCGCCCAACGCAAGAGGTATGTGTAGAGCTACACTTTTGGCCATTTAAATTGTGTGCACACATAAAAGGGGCATAAACCCAATGCATTGGTTGCCATATAAGGCGGACAATAGACTTTTCTCTGACTGTAAAGGCGAACTTTGAGTGACTGTTTTATTATCATGGAGACGCGCGATGGAGCGTCGGACATTAGCGGGACTGGTGTGCTTAAAGTTACAGCTGGTAAACCCAGTAGCGTGACTAGTGGTGTTCAAGCACAAACTGAAAAGCGGGTAGTGAAGCTCACTGCAAAAGCGCTTGCTGATAAATTGGACAGGTTGCAAAAAGACAGAAAGGCTAAGCTCAACAAAGCCAGTGTGTTAAGAAAATCAATGCAATCTCTGATATTAAAGGGTGATAAAACACAGGTACTGAATGCTCTTGGAGAATTGATTGAGGTTTGTGATGAATCAAAATGCATGCATGAATCTTTGTTGGGTTTACTGCCACATGAGGAAAAGGAAAAACATGAAATATGGTTTAAAGCAAAAATGCTGTTTAATGATGAGTGTATTGCTGATACAAAAGGGTGGGTTTCAAGCAATGAAGGTTATGACTTGGCAAATGTAAATATTGATGGTACTGATGTTAATCCTAATGATAGCGTTTCCCAGGTTGGAAGTAAACGCTCAAATCAGAGGAGTGTCAACAGTGGTAAATCAAGTACCACGTCCTCTGCACGGATTAAAGCGGAGGAAAATAGAGCTGCACTGGAAGCTCGTGTGGCAGCTTTAAAGGGGCAACATGCTTTAGAGGAACAGGAGCAGCAGCTGAGGAGGAAAAGAGAGCTCTTGGTTTGGAAGCTGAACTGGCTGCATCCAATGCTATGCTGGCAGTGTTACAGGCCGCTGATCAAAAGGGTTCTTCTCAGGCATTGTCAAATGGTATGAATTCCTACCTAGAAAAGGAGAAGAGGAATAAAACAACTGTTAATCTCCTAAACCCTATGGCAAAGGAATATCAGCCTGGAGCAGGGAAATCAAAACAACAAAATGACATGACAAAGTTGTCATTTCCACCGCATAAACAACTATCAATGGATGTGCGATGAAAGGAAACCGATCAATGGGTTGAAAGCAATACGTTGGGAACAGTGCTTTATTCCCAATGCCAACCAACAACTGCTCAAACAAGGGATATGGAAGGAACGCAATCCCAATCTCAGATCCGTCAAAATCCGCCTGGAGACATAATTAATATCATGCACAGGCAAAATGAAATATCAGCAACTTTAGTTCAGCAGCAGCGTTCGTTGTCTCTACCACCACGAGCTATTCCCATCTTTGAAGGTGACCCTCTCCAATACAGAGCATTTATTAAGGCTTTTGAGCAAGGAGTGGAGGTAAAAGCAGGATATGCGGATTGTTTGTACTATTTGGAACAATTTACAAGAGGACCGCCACAAGAACTGGTGCGTAGCTGCCAACATATGGAGCCTGGGCGTGGCTATGTAGTGGCAAAGGGTCTTCTACAGGAGCACTTTGGCAATCAGTATAAAATTGCAACAGCTTATATTGAAAGGGCTTTGACCTGGCGACCAATGCGAGCTGAGGATATAAAGGCACTTCAAAACTACTCCTTATTCTTGCGTGGCTGCTGTAACGTAATGGAGGAGCTCCAGTATATGCAGGAACTGGATATGCCTGTTAACATGAGAGCCATTATTGCAAAGCTGCCATTCAAAATGAGAGAGCAATGGAGGACCAAGGCTCATGACATAATGGAAAGAACTAACGATAAAGCTCATTTTGAGGATATGGTCATATTCATTGAGTGTCGTGTTAGTATTCTTTCTGACACCTTGTTTGGCAACATACAGGATTCACCACCAGGTGTAGCTGGTATGAAGAAGCTTACCAGGTTTAAATCTCAGCCCTGGAACAAAGTAACTGGAAATATTGTTGCCACCACAGTAACATCTAGGAACTTGTCGGAGGGAGAAAAGGAGCCAATATTGCCTCCAGGGAAGGAAAAGAAAGTTGGATGCCTTTGCTGTGCTCGTAGTCACCTGTTGGAAGAGTGCAAACAGTTCAGTGGAAAGAAGCACAAGGAAAAGATTACATTTTTGAGGGAAAAGGGAGTTTGCTTCGCATGTTTGGGTCATGGTCACATGAGTAGGGATTGCGATAGGCGCTTGACATGCAAAGTTTGTGGCCAAACTCATCCCACCGTGCTGCATATTAAAAGGCAAACAGCAGCTATGGTACAGTCAGAGGAGCCATATAATAACCAGCCAACTTCGAAGGAAACATGTGGACATACAGGGGCCGGTAAGGACCAGTGCGTTCTGTCCATTCTCCCTGTAAAGGTGAAATCTGCGAAGGGAAATTGCACCATAAACACCTATGCTTTTCTGGATCCTGGAAGTTCAGCCACATTCTGCATGGAAGATCTAATGCAGAAGCTGAATATTACAGGCAGAAGAACTAATTTCTTATTGTGCACCATGGGGCAAGAAACTGTTGTTCCAGCCTTCTCGTTGACTGGTTTGGAGGTATCTGATCTGGACAGCAATTGCTTCTATAGGCTCCCGGAGGTTCTCACGCAAATGAAAATGCCAGTTACTTTGGATAACATGGTAACGCCTGAAGACCTGGCTTGCTGGCCGTACTTGTCAAAAGTACACATCCCAAGCATAAAAGCAAACATTGATCTCTTAATTGGGACCAATGCTCCCAAGGTATTAGAACCTTGGGAGGTCATCAACAGCTGCGGGAATGGCCCGTATGCTGTTAGGACGGTGCTGGGATGGGTTGTTAGTGGTCCGCTGAATGGTAACAGTGGGGCGCTGGAGGAGGAGCTTCCTGCTGCTATGGTGAACAGGATATCTGTGGGCAAACTGGAAGAGATGCTGACCATTCAATACAATCACGATTTCAATGAAAAGAATATGGAAAAGAAGGAAATGTCCAGAGAAGATCGTAAGTTTCTTGAAATTATGGAGGACTCTGCAGTACTTCAAGAAGGTAAATATTGTTTGAAATTGCCCTTCAGGAACAAGGAAGTCTACCTCCCCAACAATTTTGCAGTGGCTAAGCAGAGGATGAATGGTTTGAAGAAAAGGTTTCTTAAAGATAGACACTTGCACCAGGAGTATACAGGATATATGAAAAAACTCATTGGTAATACTTATGCGGAGCAAGTACCTCAGCAGCAACAGCATTGTGAGAGAGGAAAGGTGTGGTATATTCCTCACCATGGTGTCCACCATTCGAGAAAAGGTTCCCTTCGTGTGGTGTTCGACTGTGGAGCCACCTGTAAAGGGGTCTCACTAAATAGTGAGCTCTTGCAGGGTCCTAACCTCACCAGCTCGCTGTTAGGAGTTCTAACCCGCTTCAGACGGGAACCCGTGGCTTTCATGGGTGATATTCAAGCCATGTTCCACCAGGTGAGGGTTGCTGAGGGAGACAGAGACTTTTTGCGCTTTCTCTGGTGGCCAGATGGGGACATCAGTAAGGATTTTGTGGAGTTTAGAATGACTGTACACCTGTTTGGCGCTGTTTCATCCCCCAGTTGTGCAAGCTACGCACTGAGAAGAACTGCTGATGATAATAGTTCTGAGTTTTCAGCTGAAGTTCTTCAATGTATTAAGCATAATTTTTATGTGGATGACTGTTTGAAGAGCTCAGCCACAGATGAAGAAGCTATCCAGATGGTAAGAGATCTAATTGCTCTGTGTCGAAAGGGAGGCTTCATCTTAGAGAAATGGATAAGTAACAGTCGCATTGTCTTGCAAGCCATGGCAGAAGATCAGAGGGCTAAAGACCTTAAGGAGTTGGATCTAGACCGAGATACACTTCCTGT
This sequence comes from Gila orcuttii, assembly GCA_026230005.1. NCBI lineage: Eukaryota > Metazoa > Chordata > Actinopteri > Cypriniformes > Leuciscidae > Gila > Gila orcuttii. The sequence goes on along the minus strand of JAPDVR010000007.1, from coordinate 22,130,592 downwards.
AGAAAGAGCTTTGGGTCTACAATGGTGTGTGGAGACTGACTCTTTCAGGTTTAGAATGGAGATAAAACAACAGCCTCTAACCAGATCCGCTTGGGTTACTGGCACCTGTTACCTTGATTGCTATATTGATGCAGCAAGAACTCTGTCGGAGACATTGTTCATGGGATGATGCTCTGCCACAGGACATCTTGCGCAAATGGGAAAGGTGGTTGAAAGATCTGGATCTGCTGACTGTATTTAATGTGGATAGGTGCATTAAGCCAGTGTATTTTGGAGAGGTCAGGCATGCGCAACTACATCACTTTGCCGATGCCAGTGAAGATGGATATGGGACGGTAACTTACATCCGGATGTTAAATCAGGAGAACAACATCCAGGTCACATTTCTGCTCGGTAAAGCTAGAGTCACACCACTGAAAGCTGTAACTATTCCCCGACTGGAGTTGACAGCGGCTGTCCTTGCTGTCAGAGTGGATTCAATGTTAAAGGCGGAATTGGATTTCCAGTTGGAGCAGTCAATATTCTGGACTGACAGCACTTCAGTGTTAAAGTACCTAAACAATGAGGACAGGCGCTTCCACACATTTGTGGCCAACAGAATCTCGACCATCAGAGAAATATCTGAACCCTCACAGTGGAGACACGTTGGTTCTAAAGATAATCCAGCGGATGATGCATCGAGGGGTCTGAATGTCTCTGACTTTCTGAAGAAAAGCACGTGGTTTGGAGGTCCTTTATTTCTTTGGCAGCAGGAGGAAGACTGGCCTAAACCTGTGTCTGAATTGTCATTGGACTTAAATGACCCAGAGTTGAGGAAAAAGACTACAGCAAATGCCATCAATGTGTGTGTCGTGTCAAGTCCTACTGACCAGCTCATTGCCTACTTTTCTGACTGGAGGAGGCTGAAAACAGCAGTTGCCTGGTTCCTCAGGTTAAAGGTCATGCTGCTAGAAAAGGTTCGCCGGAGGGGGCAGTTGGAGGGTGCTGTGGCCGACCATCCAAAGGAAACCAGTCAGGACAGATTGAATAATGCTGAAGGACAACGGGGCGCAGTGACATCTAGGAGTGGAATCCTGACACTGGAAGATCAACAAGAAGCAGAGCTTGCCATCATTCGCTATTGTCAGCAACAGAGATTCAAGGAGGAGATTTCTGTTCTGTTATCTGGGAAAGCAGCAGTGAGTAGACAGAGTTCCATATATAGACTGGATCCAATGGTGGAAGAGGGACTCTTAAGAGTTGGAGGAAGGCTGAACAGAGGAGTGATGCCTGAGGAAGTCAAACATCCCCTCATTCTCGCCAAGGATCAGTATGTCTCCATGCTTATTCTTAAGCATGTACATCAGACCTTGGGCCATGGTGGACGGACTCATACACTGTCTAAAGTGAGGAAGAGGTTTTGGATTACCAAGGCCAATTCAGCAGTTAGGAAGGTTATTGCTGAATGCAGCTTTTGTAGACGGTACAACGGAAGAGCAGTGGAACAAAAAATGGCAGACCTCCCAAAGGTGAGAATCCTTCCTGATTTACCGCCATTTACGAACACAGGAGTAGATTACTTTGGACCAGTTGAAGTAAGGAGGGGACGATCGACCTGTAAGCGATACGGAGTTATATTTACCTGTATGGCGAGCAGGGCCATCCATCTGGAAGTGGCAGTATCCCTGGAAACGGATGCATGCATCAATGCTTTGCGGCGTTTCATCAGCAGGAGAGGACAAGTGGGACATCTGAGGTCAGACAACGGTACCAACTTCATTGGGGCGGAAAGGGAACTCAAGAAGGCTCTTGTTGCTTTGAACCAGGATATGATTCAAGGAGCCATGTCGCAGGTTGTAATCTGTTGGAGTTTTAATCCACCAGCTGGTTCACACCATGGTGGTGTGTGGGAACGGATGATCCGCCTGGTGCGAAGGGTTCTGACTTCTGTCCTACGTCAGCAGACATTGGATGATGATGGACTTCATACTGTGTTCTGTGAAGTGGAGGCCATTTTGAATGATCGGCCTATTACTAAGCTCTCAGATGATCCCAGCGACTTGGAACCTCTTACTCCTAACCATCTTTTTCTTCTGAAGGGTAAACCAGCTTTGCCACCTGGAGTGTTTAATTCTCACGATCAATATGGGAGAAGACGTTGGAGACAGGTACAGTACCTCTCGGATCTTTTTTGGAGGAGATGGATGTGAGAGTACTTGCCCTTACTTCAAGAGAGGCAAAAGTGGAATCAGAGGAAGAGGAGTTTGATTGCTGGAGACATTGTGGTAATAATGGATTCTTCAGCTCCTCGTGGCTCTTGGCCACTCGGCAAGGTTCTGGAGGTTTTTCCAGACAAACATGGGCTTGTGCGGTCTGTAAGATTACAGACTAAAACTAACATCATGGAAAGGCCAGTGACAAAGCTCTGTTTGCTGCATGGAGTATAAATATGTTTGTCAATGCTGGGCTTGACTGTATTTTGATGAATTGTAACATTTTGGCTCTTTGTTTTTGTTTGAATTGTAATGGCTGCTGGTCATTAACAATTAGGGGCCGGTGTGTAGGAGCCAAATGTGGTGTTTGTGCATTTGATATTGGGTGTTGTTCCTTGTTTGTACAGTGGGTGTCACTCTAATATCACCTGGGGTCAAAGGTATAAAGGAAGGATCCAAACTGCCAACAGGAAGGGGGGTTTTGTCCCGGAAGGGCAAAAGGTTTTGACCGCTGTGGCGCATTGGCGCTGAAACGTATTGTTTACATTCTATTGTATGTGTATATGTATATGGATATGGTTTACCGTTGAAACTGGATAAATGGACATTTACCTCTGCACGGTCAAACAAATAAACTGCATAATCATCAACACAACAAAGTCTGGAGACTCTTAAAACGAGACGGTATGGTAATAGAATAACAAAGGTAAAGCGCGTCAGCAAGGGGACTCCTGGGCTAAACCACCTCAGTAGCCGTCAGTATTAGACTGACCGGTTACAAGCCCGCTGGTGGAGATAGGTGCGTCGAGAAACGGCGCCTTATCCGCGTCCTTCATCTCCGTCAGAGTCAGCTGTAAGGAACTCAGCTTTTTGGAAATATTAATAATCAATAATATCTTGTTATTATTAATTATAAATATTTGGGTCAGTTAATTGGATTAACTTGATGTGGCAGAATTAATATTACAATCAATTAATCAGTTCGTCCAACAAACACTTTTGATTGTTAATTTATTCTAAGAAAAGGGTATCTTCCATGGCCACAGAAGAATAATTATTTCTTCGCATATACCGCACGTTGAGCCAGTAGCAAAAACCGTGATCATAAAGTGACAATGTATTGCAAACAAATCAGAACCAAATACATATTATGTACAAGTTTTATTAACTAAATATAGATATTTATATGAATATAAATAAACTAAACAACATACACACATGAATACATAAATAGGTTAGTGATAGGATGAAATTGGAAACCGGAAGAGGGTCTATGAGAAGAACCATCAGAATTTCATTTTGACATTTCATTGAATTGAATACTTGCATTTGTAATGGGAACAATTCTTGAAGTTGTTGAAAATTGAAATCGTTGATGGTTCCGGCAGTGTCAAGTGGAAGTTGGTTGAGCGTTCTCTTTCTCCAGGAACGCATGATTGGTTTGGTCAAGGCCTGGGACTCTGTTGAGGCCACTCCGAGTACCCAGGAGAAGTGAGGAAGTCGGAAGGATGGGTGATTGGAGTCGTTGTTGGTTGGAGTCTTTGTTCCAAAACTCCTGAGATTGTCTTTGGTTCTTTGTGAGAGAGTCTCCTCTCTTTTCCATGAGGCCGGATCTGGTTGGGATCCAGGCCTGCTGGAAGGCCTCTTGGCCCCCATGGAGGGGGGAGGGGGGGTTTCCCCGTATCACCCGAGACCGTGTTTGCGGCAGGATGGAAAACCAAGAGAGGGCGGTCACTGTTGCCTGCCTCTGATATGGTCTGAAAAAGAACCACCCCTAAGGTTTGAATGGACCTATGAGTAAGGTGACATGTCCAAGAGGGGAAGCGGCTCTTAGTTGATTTATGGTCTTTGTCCCCAGCGTGCTTAGACTGTTCATTCAAGCTCAAATAGACATAACAAATTTAAATTGCATTCTAAGAGAAGGTGATGTACATCAAAGTATGTGTCATTAAATGAGGATTAATTAGGTAGGAAGAATGATACAGGTGAAGTTATATTGACCGTTGGGTGGTTGTGCAACCACATACACCCCAATCAAACATACCATGTTGTTATACCTAATAGTACACGAAACAGTAAATCATCACGGTTTCTGTGAGGCATGTTCCTTCATAGATCAGAGTAATACCGCAAAGTTTATTCAATTAAAGATTGTCTCTCTCTCTTGAGCATGTGGCGCATGTGGCCACATTCCTTTGAGGTCGTAAAAGTCTGTTATCAGTCTTAAAGTGTTCTGTAACCGGACACCCGGCTGACAAAGTAACTTCATTTGTGAGGTTAGTTTTGGGGGGGAGTTTCATAGACCTTTATATTGATTAAATATAGTGAATATGAATAATTAGTGTGTGTCTGAATGGTCCAGACCCTACACAGCCACAGATGGCGCTCGAGAACAGTCAAATTAGCCATGGCGCGGCCAATAGACTGGGCGGTGGCCTTCGTGGCTTGCAGAGCTATATCAGTTGCGCTGCGTAGGTCCTTAAAGGCTTCGGGTTCGGGGCCAGACTCGTCCATAGAGCGGAGAAGCTTGGCTTGGAACACTTGAAGTACCGCCATTGAGTGAAGCGCTGATGCAGCTTGGCCGGCGGCGGCGTAGGCGCGACCGGCGAGAGCAGAAGTAGTGCGGCAGGGCTTCGAGGGGTGGGAAGCTTTGGCTTTCCATCCGGTGGTGGAGGGCGGGCAGAGATGATTGGCCATGTCCTCCTCGAGGGGTGGCGTTCCCTCGTAGCCTCTTTCCTTCGCGCCGTCCACAGAGAGCGACGAAGAAAAAGAAGGCTTCAGACGCGCAGAGTGGGGGGCTTTCCATGACTTGGTGAGTTCGTCATGAACTTCCGGGAAGAAGGGAGAAGGCCTTTGCCGAGGGGCCTGCTGGCGCCCCTGCAGAAACCACTCATCCAGTCGGCTTCGGGTTGGTTCTTCGGGAGAAGACCAATCGAGCCCGAGGTCCTCCACGGCCTTCGAGAGGACGCGGATAATCTCCGTATCCATGGTGGAGCCCCCACTCGTGCTAGCTAGCGTTGGCGGGGCGGGGTCGAAAGTGGAGCCCGGCCAGTCGTCAGATGCAGCGTCGATGGACAAGCTGTCATCCACTCCCCCGTCGTCCTCGGACGCGCCGAAAGTCACAAGGCCCACCGCTCTGCTAGAGGGGTGTGGGTCCGGCTGAGTGAACTGAACCGGCGGTGGGGAAGGCAAGAGCGGCGTTGAAGCACGCGGAGACTGGCTCGGCGTGACGTCACTGAGCTCAGGTTCAGGAAGCTTCTGTGAGCGGCGCTTTTTCTTAACACACGGCTCAAACAGAGGGGTGGCGGCGATGGGCTCGCTCGCGGCGAAAGCGGCGAAGCGAGCCCGCAGTGTGGAGAGACCCAGGTCGTCACATTCCGGGCATCCGCCCTTGGTCAAAGCAGCTTCTGCGTGGTCCCGGCCCAGGCAGCGAGCGCAGATGATGTGACGATCCCCGTCCGGGAGAAGGTCTCTGCACGATGCGCAGGAAGGCATTTGAAACAACGCCTCAGAAAAATTGCTCTTTTACAAATGTCGAGGGCGAACAGATGTAAAATACTTGCGTTTGTGGCGCGCCGGATGGCTCAGTAGGATGGCGTTCGAAGGCGGCTGAAGGTGCCGACGTCCTCGTAGCAATCCCGCTGGTATGCTCTTCGACGGCGGCGAAGGTTTTCAATAATCCGGAGGATCCAGCGAAGACGGTGTTCGCTGAAGGAGATTAAATCTAAAGAACTCTCATGACGGGGCGCCCAGTATATAGCTCTTGGCCACGCCCATCTTGGCGGGCTCTGACGCGCGCTGGCGCGAAGCGCGCTCATTGGTCGCGCATTCAGAGTCGCCCCGTCATTGGTTCGAGCAAGTTGCCGCAGCACAGCCAATGACCGAGCTGCCTTCGCTCATTGCTGTCAGCTGTGCAGCTGCAATGCGTTTTACATAAAGACTTCAATATTCTCGAGAAAAGGAGTCTTCCCATAGCGTAAGCTACTTACGCAATAGGAGAGACCTCTCGTAAGGGAACACTATATGTATATTTTTTTTTTCTTATATCATGTCTCATGAGCATTTCCAGTTTATTTCAATACTTGCACCAGTACTAAATATATGTTCTAAGTTATATATATTCTCTTAAGACGGGTCAGTCTTGAATCTCTAAAGAAACCAACATGCTGTGAAAACCATTTCCTTTTGTGTTTATTCTCTTAGCATACCTGTATTTCTATGTCCACATGTTCTTTCCTTAGAGCTGTGTGTATTCTCTGAAATATAATAGTGTCAGTGCAAACATTTCAGGTCTTAGTCTTTTTTCACCCTACCTTTAAGAATTAAAAAAAAAATGACCTTAAACAGCATCTATAAGGAAAAATAGGCTACTTCTTTCTGTTTACAGAGGAATACATATTTAAAATATTTGAAACAGGCAGCAGTAGAGAAAGACCACATACTTACATACATCTATCACTAAGATAAATGACCTGAGATTCTTCCTCTTCCCATGGCGCTCTATACCCACATTTAGGTCCCTGAGGTCCAGACCTCTGTATTGTTTATGAGGTGTTTAATAAAAGTTGTGAAATAATTGCCTATTAAGACATTGAAAAATTTTGTACAATGACAAGATTATCGACTTTCTCATCTGAGAAATCAAAAGAATTACTGAGATGGTCAATCAATGTAAAGTCTACAAGACTTCCACAAGTAAGATGCAAGTAAACGGTGAACGTTTAATATTTGACAAATGTGTTAACAGTAGAAATGTTAATATCCAGGGATTCAAACAACTCAATCAGAGCTAAAGTCGCCATGATACGGAAGTTGCCATATAGTCTTATCTTCTCTATTGTGACACATATCCGAGTAAAACGACTTCTTGATCAAGAAAAAGTGTATGGCGGAACTTGATCTTTTTCCATTGGGAATTGATTGGATGGTTGTGCTTTACTGCTGTGAACTCATGTGAGTGACAGGTTGCCCTGCAGGCAAGAAAACCCCAAATACTTAAACATTTAAAGGGATAGTACACCTAAAATGCTATTATCATTCCGTTATGATTTACCTAATGCTGTCATTGCAATCCCAAATGCAATTTTTCACGACCTTTTTTCACAAATTTTTCATGTGTTTACTTCTTTTTCACTGACACAGATGGAAACAAAAAGACTTGCATGGTTTTAAATCTGGACATTGTTGTCCAATCGTTGCCCTTTTAGATGTCTTCAAATGCACTCGTGGACCTTGGTATTTCTAAAACCCTGCGTTCGACCATGCTTTTGTCTGATTCCGCTTTTACATTGACATCTAATTCTGAATGGATAAGTGAAAGCATGTCCATCTGGTAGTAATCTCTGCGAAAGGCTTTAGTCCCCAGACAGCCATAGCCATTTAAACTGATTCTGATCCCTGACAATGTGAGCTCCCTCGGGGATGAAATATGTGAATACTAGGGATTTGATATTGTAGCCTACTTATTTTGATATTACGTACATTAAGTTGTTTCTTGTTATATTCTTTGCTACTTTATCAATGTTTAAAGTATTATTTCGATTTTATCTGCACTCATGGTGCTGATATTGTGCACATCGATGTTTATTTGGCTAATTGTTCATGGAATGATTTTAATGAACTTCACTTCTGTTTTTACCATCATTATGTGATTATCAGTAGCTAATATTTGAAGGTATATAGCCCAGAATTTAGTTGTTCAAGTAGGTTGGTGTGTTGGTCAGTTCTCTCTCTCGTGACGTCAAGATGCCTTTATATTACACGCCTGTTGCGCGTCCAGCAAAGCTCGCGCACTCAACTGGAACACAGAACGACAGCTGGGACTGAGAAAGGAACGCTTTGCTTTTAGGATGCAATGTGTAGACAAAAGAAGTAGCGCATTAACGGACATCAAACGGTCAACATTAATTCACCACAGTACGTTGCTGCGACACGTGCGTGCTCTCCGACCTCGTAAAAAAACAATAATCGTTTAATCAGTCAGATATACGTTATGTCATACTGCACCTTAATGAGAAGACTACTTAGTACTTAGTCAGTTTGCGTGTCTCTTTAGATGCAAGCGAAGCGCATCTGTCATATTCAAAAGTCCAAGTACTCTCAAAGGTGAAGCGCGCTGTCAATGAGAATCATCATCATCCTTTCTAATCATGATGCTGATGCGGCGGAGTACGCTGAGGTGTTCAGTGAAGGAGAAAAACGGATAGATTATAGAATTTCCCCTAAAAAAATCCAGCTCTGCCTCAAAATAACTATTACTAAGAATGTTTTCCGAGCAGACTGATTTAAACTACAGCTTTAACATGAGCGAGGAAGACCGGTTAACTCTGGACGAGGACTGGAGCGACTCGCCGGTGGAGACGCTCTCTCGCGCGGGCTTCATCGCCCTGTCAGTGTTCCTCGGATTCATAATGACTTTTGGCTTTTTCAACAACTTTATTGTATTAGTCCTCTTCTGTAAGTTCAAGATGCTCCGGACGCCGGTGAACATGCTGCTTCTTAACATTAGCGTCAGTGACATGCTGGTTTGTATGTTCGGGACGACCCTGAGCTTCGCGTCCAGTGTGCGGGGACGGTGGCTGCTCGGACGGCACGGCTGCATGTGGTACGGCTTCATCAACTCCTGCTTCGGTACGTAGCCTACTCAAAAAAAAAAAAAAAAAAAAAAAAAAAAAAAAAAACATACAGCTCCATTCATTTTCAAACAGCCTATCTATAAAACTATTCAATTCACGTAAAACTGTAGTTTTTTGTGCTTTTATTAGGCTGGCAGTTTATGTTTACTCGACATGTAGGCTAGGCTACTGTGAACATTCGATTTAATCACCACAGCACAACTCATATTTCCAATTGTCAACTATCAGTTAATTCAATGTTAAATGTTTCAAATCACATTTGTTAACTTAAAATTTCAACTTGCTGTACAGCTTTTTTGACGTGGGTTTATTGAAAAAAGGTGTTTTGTTCTAGTCTACATTAAAACAAGGTTATACGGCTATAACTGCAGGCTTAAAGTGTGTTCCAACTTTTAATATAAACCAGCAGAAAAAAAAAAAAAACTTTTTACATATGGAAATAGAAATATGTCATATGAACAATGTCATCCCTTTACTATAAATGCAACAATCAATTAAAACAATACAAAACGCTCAAAGTTCTTTTGGGTACTAAAAATCCAATGCAAAGAGAAGCCTAAACAGTTAAGAAACTTCAGTTACAATAAGAATCCACACTTTCATCCCTCTGGTCTCTCTGTCATCAAGTGTTCTAAAGAAACAAAGAATAGATCAATATCACCTTACATTAATCCATCAAATTAACAACAGTGGTAGTTGTGTAGACTGTCAGTGGAGGAACAGAATCCTCTCAGATTTCGTCAAAAAGATCTTCATTTGTGTTCCAAAGGTGAACAAAAGTCTTACGGGTTTGTAGTGACATGAGAGTGAGGGTGAATGTGATAAACCCACTTTCATGGATATGGTCTGCTGTCATTCATTTTCAGACTGAAATAATCTAAAACCTCAAAAACATCATCACATCAAATGCAAATATCACTCCAAACATCAAAAACAAGGCTGCAACAACTAATCGATAAAACCGATAATAATCAATAAAAAAATGAATAATCTAGATTAATCACGCTTACACACTGTAATGTTGAAATATTACAAACTTGCATCTTGCCCAGTCAGGTGTTTTGACTGATGCATGTGCTGTATAATGTCCCCAGCACATAACTTGCAGTACATTCATTAATTTAAATATTTACATTTTACATCTAGGCTCATCTTGAAAGCAAGCAAGGTTCTATTAAAGGAAGGGTATAGGCAATTTGTTTTATAAACACTTTTTGTTATACTGGTTGAAACTCTCTTCACACCCTCATAACAGTCAATAACAGAAGTGGTCTAAATATTAAAGCATTTACATATATCTTCTGTGGAAGTCTCAGGACTAAACATTTTTGTCCAATCATTGCATTCGGTCCAAGAATGTCGTATTTGCCTGTAAACATATGTATTCCCATACCTCCGCGTACCTGCTCGCGCAGACATCACACGTCATCAGAGCGTTCTGTAAGGCTATGGAGAATTGGGTTTTCTCCTAAACCAAAACAACAAGCTTATGCTAAGTTCACGCCATGTTTTAACCGTGATTACGAGATGGTAACCCGTGACGTTTTACCCGGAGCAGTTCATGTCCTCAGACTCGGATTTATGTGTTTCTATGTCAACACTATTAACGCCGAAATGAATCTGCAGCAGTCAGGTGGTAAAAGTAAGAGCTCTGTAAGTTGTTTACGTTCATTATTAATATGTGCTGTGAGACATGAGGTAATTTAACGCCGTCACTCGTCTTGTGACGCTTGGCAAAATCTGCTATGTTTGTTCATGTGTTTTTGAGGAAGTGTGGCTTTGAAGCTCTGAAGGGAGGGTGGGATCTCATGCTTTCAAAGCTAGCTTGCTGTTGCTAGCCACTCCGAAATTGCCCACCCTACACAAATGCAAATGCTAATATTCTATGACATTATTTTAAATTTACAAAACATAAAATAAAATCAGACCTACATTCCAATGGATCATTTAATCAAAGTAACAATTGACCAGTTAATCAATTATCAAAATAATTGTTAATTGCCACAAGTCAATCTCTATTTAGTTCGAAACTGGGATGCACGATTACAGATGCCACACTAATAAAAATGTTGTGCTTATTATTTAACAATGAAGCTATCAACTTGTTTTTGCAATCACAACAGATTTGTATTCTCATTGGGAGTGTTACCAAAAAACTATGGCAAAAACTTTTAAGTAAAATAACTTCTGAGTTGGACTAAGGGATTTTCTAACTATTCTGTATTCCTGTAGCTCAGTAAGTAAAGCATGGTGATATAGGGCATGAGTCTAATTACAAGTGAATACATGAACTGATAAAATGTGTAGTTTGAATGCAGGACAAGTTGCTTTGGATAAAAGTCTCTCTCAAAAGAGAATGAATCTATTTGCATCTACATCACAGTAATGGAAATGTACTGGGGATTATCAGTCAGGAAGGATGCAAGCTAAATTATGTCAAGAAAGCCTCAAGGGGAAAACTGGACTGGCAGTAAAAAAGAAAAGAAAAAAGAAATATAGTAGCAAGGTTCATAATGTTAGAGAAAAAGACAAGCTGTGTGAGGCTTCTACCACAAGCCAGAGACCATACTAACTACATTATCTAAACGTATCCGTTTGCATGTGCTGCAAAGTATCTTGATGTTATTTGGTTTGAAGGCTGTGGATTCTAACGATGGTTTTGACAATGTAGCTATAGTAGAGGTGGACATACTGCATACTACAATGGGTGATTTGCTAAGCAAAACTAATAACCTCAAGACAGGCAAATGGCACAACCTTCACTGCACTATGTGTGTGGGTTTGTAACATGAAGAGGAGAACTGTTGAATGGAGGAAACTTTCCATGATGTTTTCATTATATTGAAAGAGATAATATATCCCAGACTCATACATGAGCTGTGCTTCTTTCTTCAGCTTTCTTTCCATGCCTATCCTTTTAGATGAGTCATGTTTTTCTTCACATTTATTGCAACAGTTAATTTCCCCAAGGTTTATTGTGTTTATAAGGAAACAGTTTAACAATATTTAATTATAGACACCCTAGTGGAAAAAGTATACTTTATTGTATTTGAAATATATTCCCTTTTTCAGTAGTACATTAGCCTGGCTAACGTCAGACTGAGTCTTATTGAGTCGTCGGTCTGGGAACCACATGTTCATTTTCACGTATTTGAGGCGTGGTTTACGAATGCCCAGAGCCATTTATTGGGTGCTACGAATGTCTATCAAATGCGCCTGTACGTATCTCATAGCCAATCGTTTCAATTATACCAGATGACGTATGTAGAGCGACAGAAATTAGACGAGGAAGAAGACGATGGGTCAGAGATTTAACTAAACTACTTTGAACAATATCTAAGGCTGCATCGAAAGGTAATTTCACGTCTGCTGCCATGTTGGATCCATAGGTATTACAAACTGCTTCGGTGTGTCGCATAGACGTTGTCATCGTCTTGCTGCTCCTTCCCCTTTCTGTGATTGGTCCCCTCGCTGAGGCGAAAATCTGGTCCATGGAATCCAGACTGCCTAGCAGCGTGAATAAAATCGCGCTGTGCGCAAGGCAGCATGGGGAAACCCAGGCTAGTAGTACATTGCAAATATACCAACAAAAATTTTACTATCTTTAAATATAATCAAAGTATATTAGCATCATGCTTTTACCTATTTTCACAATACAACACTTTAAAATAATTGTACTTTAGTATATTTTCTAAAAATATATTTTAGAAAAATATACTTGCAGTGAAAATTCAACACTTGAAGTGTATTTATTTGCACTTTATTAAAAATATATTTTAGGTATATTTTAACTCTGTGCTGGAAATGATCATTGTAACAATGCATTGAATGTATATTTTCAAAATACATTATAGTATACAATAGAATTTTGTACAAAGTATAGCTAAGTTTTATTTGTCTAATAATGTACATTTGTTATTGAAGACCAAGTATGCAATTTGAGCCTTTACTTTTTACTCAAATATATCACTCTATGATAGCCTTGTGAGCAAGTGCGCCAACATGTGCTTCGGGAGACCTGAGTTGGAGTCCTGGCTCGTGGACCTTTCCTGATCCCGTCCCTCCTCTCTCTCTCTCTCTTTCTCTCTCTCTCTCTCTCTCTCTCTCTCTCTCTCTCTCTCTCTCTCTCTCTCTCTCTCTCTCTCTCTCTCTCTCTCCCTCTCTCCCACCTCACTTCCTGTCTAGCTATTGTCCTATCCTAAAAAAGGTGCAAATATTTTTGAAAATATATATTTTTAAAAATATATATAAATACACTTATGGTATACTTCTTGTATGTTTGTAGTGTACTTGTAAAACAAATAAAGTGCACTTTAAAGCATGTAATTAGTCCCTACACAGGCATATACTTCAAGTATACTAAGTATACTTAGTTCAATTTAGTACACTGAAGTACACTAAATACACTTAAAGTTATGCTTTACTACAATTTAATTACAAACTAAAATATACTTAGTACAAATTGTTGTTTCAAAATAGCACACTTCAAGTTAACTAATCATTAACACACTTGAAGTATACTGATAATTAGTCTGGCTGCAATGTTTTTCAGGGCTCCAGACTAACTTTTTTCACCTCCGTCGTGGAACCGTCCTGAAAAACAATTTGAACCATACTAAAGTGAATGACAACTGTCCCAAAATAAAAATGTTGATCTACTGTAGATTTAGTCGGCTAAAATCTTATTGTATTTCGTCGACTAAAACTAGACTAAAACTAAAACAATTCAGATGACTAAAATATAATGGGTTTAGTTCAATTGTAATGCATTAATTTAGAATGTCTCAAAAATTTCCAAACCCACATACTTCCGGAGAAAACATCTGTTAACCTAATAATGAATGATTTTAAAGTTTGAACATGCAATACAGATACATATTTAACAACTGAGACTTAAAAAATATCTTAAAATTAAATAAAACCACTTTTCCTAAAGTAGAACAGTCTTCTTTTCAATGAATGATATATGCATTCTTTATAACTACTTGCATATATCATTCTTTATTATTTCAAGCAGCAGACATATTTATTTGTATGAATTAAATATAGTGAATCCTTATTAAAGCTATTAATGAGCAGTGAGTGCTTTTCTCTTTCCAATCCAATTGCACTGATGCACATCCGATAGACTCACAACTGTTTAAGACATAACCAACATAGTTTACGTGAATATTCTCCAAAACTGACATTTCGACATAATGTTGTGTGTATTTGTCCATTCAGACACAAAAGAGAGCTCAATTCAGTACTCGCGCGCTGTATAGGTGTCTATGTGCATGGCTGCAGGCTTCGGGTCGGGTGTGTGCGCACAGAAATAGAGAAATCTGTCCGTACCGAATAGAGCTCTTTACTTGCGTCGTCACTCTTATTCAGATCTATATGTCTGCTCTACTCATTCTCCCAGACGTTTACATTTTTTAACGTTTCATGAGACATGCAGCGCATGTACAAATGTGCGCATCTACCACACACGCAGGACATCAGTTCTGACTGGATCGCTTCCCAAATCGTCACTATCTAACATTTTTGTCTAGTTTTTATTAGTTGACGAAAATGTCAATAGATTTTTGTCATAGTTTTTGTCATTCAAAACTAGTTTTTATTTAGTTATCGTCTCGTTTTCGTCTGTGAAAAAATGTCGTTGACGAAAATAATGAAAATAAACTAAATTAATACTGCACCAATAACAGGGACTGTCACCAGAAAACGTGAAAGTCTGGTCACCCTAAATTAGACTGACTAAGAAAAAAGACCACAAACATATTGAAATCTAAATGTATGCTTTAGCTAATATACACACACATAGCCGGGGTAGCGCCCGTTAGCTAGCTTATGTTAGTAAGTTAGTAGCAAGCAGTTAGCAGACTGTTTCAATCCAATGACTAAAATTAAATAATCAATTTAAATTGTACTCGCATCAAACTCGGGAATTGTAGGCCTACTCGGGTTCGATGGAGGAGATGCAGGGCCGTCTTGGTGCTCGATCTGTTTTACCTTACCGTTGTTTAACCAGCGCAACATATTTGCGATGTCATTAAGCCATTTGATAGATGTACCACGGAACAAATCTCGGTGAGTAGCCGGCCAGTGTTAGTAGCTATAGTAACAGCATGAGAAGACGCGCTCCTTTGTAGTCAGCACTTGGTCGGTTTATTTTTGCATTTTCTTACTAAGTTAGCCTAATAGGCTAGTAATAAATGAACACGCATACAAAAATGTCTTTTGTCCTGTAGGCGTCCTGGAGAATATTTCTGTTTGTCCTAAACACATTTTCTATCGTCCCCAGGACGATAGGACGTCGTTGGTCTCGAGCCCTTTTTTTTTCACCAGTGCACACACCAATATTTATTAGATATTGTTTTGTGCTTTAGTGTTTTTGTCACATATATGTTCTGTTTTGGCTTAGGGGCTGTTTATAGGACAAGGTTTTCAAATAAAAACGTAAAACCTTTTATGCGTTTTGGCCGTTCATTTACACGAAAACTCAAACTTTTGAAAACGGTGTATCCATGTAAACAACAAATAAACAAATCTGTGAAGACGATGACGTCATGCACATGCGTATTACGTGTTCAGTCTATAGTGTTTCATCGCCATCTAATGGCCTGGGAGCAGAATTAAAATTTTTCGCAGATCCTTCTGAATGGGGATTGTTTTGACAATGTTGTAGTCTGTATGCGGAAAACTTAAAGAAAAAACGTCTCCGTTTTAAGCATATCGCAAACGTACCCTTTAGGGCTGTGTATCACCAACAATGTCACGATACGATATGCATCACGATACTAAAGCCACGATACGATACGTATCACGATATGGATCAATTTGGAATTTAAATTTCTTTTTGAGCAGAGTTTAGTAACAGTAATATTTTTATTGACTATATAACAGTTGTGATAACTGAAAAACTATTTAGTTTGTGTCATTAAAAAACAATGAGAGTTAAATTAAATAAGTGTTAGAATGTGCACCAAACACAGTAATTTCTTTACATTATGTTGAAATCATTTTAAACAAATAAATACAATAGAATAAAGATAGCCTACCAATAAAGAGAAAAGTTTTTGAATAGGTCTACCACTAGTATTCAGAAATACTAGAAACTTAATAAAGTAATTCAATGTAAAATAACATTGGGTAGTATTTTAGTCCTGACTAAATTAAATATATCGACTATAAATCCAGATTCCTTATAATTAAAGCTATCTTTTGTTGTTTTGACAACAATATTAATGACAGACACACATGGCTGCTGTCACTTTAAGAGCTAGTGAACGGATCCTGTTCCCTTTCGTTGTCACTCCGAGTTACGTCGGATGACGACGAATGGGGTTTCGCTTAGAAAGCCTATCAACTTCGAGTATTACAAAACGAGCCAATGGCAAAGAAATGCCATGGGTCTGCGGAATTTGCATGACGTAACTCCGCCCCACCTCGTGGGTATAAAAGGAGGAAGTCCGCAACAGCAGTTTATGTTTTCGCTTCGGAGCCAAGTGTATTCTTCTCTCCACAAGCCAACTCTGAATTATCAGCTTCACGAACGAGTGCCTCGAGTGTTGGTGTGACGGCGATCTCCGGCGAGTGCGTGCTTCCTGCTTATCTCTGCAGTGGTTCATCAGAGAGCGCGTGCTTCCCCGGGCGCTTCAACACTTGAGTTTTCTCTCTAAAAGAGCGCACGCGGCACGTCTTTTTAAAGACGGCTCGCCCGTGCATTTAAAAAAAAAAAAAAAAAAAAAAACGAATGGTTGCGGCAGCTTGGTATCGGACTCTGATGGGCACGAGCGTTGTCTGGTATGTTTGGGCTTGATCATACTAGAGCAGCGCTCGTGGATGACTCATGCTCTCTCTGTGGGAACATGATCATCGCGTCATATAGGTCGAGACTCGGTGAACTCGCAAGAGTGAGAGTCCCCTCATCCACCCCCCGATCTTCGGCTGGTGGCCAGGGTGACCTGAGGGTGTTGGTCTGGAACAAGGCGCCGACTCCGTGTCCGTGACTCCAGCCTCCCCTCAACGGCGGTGCCCGCTAGTGAATAGGTGATTCCCACGAGTCTACCCTCTGGTGGCCCGTGTGTTTCATTTAAAGCTACAGAGGATGATACTATGTTTGTAGCAGCTTCACAAGGTGGGTTTGATTCTCTGCGAAGTGACGACTCGTCACAGCTGCCACCCTCTGGTGTGCATACGGCTGTGCCTGAGTCTGATCCAGAGATGACGGCCATGCTTTCCTGGGACGATTGGTTTTTGGGTAAGGCCGCCGACCCTCGTCCACGGCAAACCCCAATACCTTCCCTCCCGGACGTGCATGATGAGATCTCGAAGTCCCAGAAGACCCCTGGTTTTCTCGGGACCGCTCGCTGATCTCATCCGCCTTTCCCCCCTCGATGGGGCCGCTGTCACGGGTACACTGGGGTTCCCCCGGCTGAACGCTCTGTTGCGATGCTATGTGTCCTCAGAGTGCTTCTTCTCGGCGCAATCCTAAGCACCCGCCCGTGGTCTATGGTTTTCGTCTACATTTGTGGCGAGATCCTATAGCACCACGGGACTGGCAGCCGCCTCTCTGCAGGCCATGGCCATTCTGCTGGTCCTCGACCCAGATGCTCATGGACTTGCACGAGGGCGGGACTGACCCAGGGCTCTTCACTGAGTCGCGCGCCGCCACTGACCTTGCTCTCCGAGCGACGAAAGTGGCCGTACGCTCCCTGGGTCAGGTGATGCCTACCATTCTGTGGCTGAACCTGTCTGATGTGCTGAATGTCGCGCGGCCCCGTCTGTCCGACGTTCCCATATCCCAGGTCGGCCTCTTCGGCGGTGCGGTTGAGAACTTCGCCCAACAGCTCTCAACCGCCCATGTGCAGACTGACGTGATTCTTTCCCGATGGCCCGCCGTCCGCTCAGATCCCTCGGTCTGCCCACTGCCGAAGGCGCCTCCCCCGCGGACGCCACAGCCCTCTCCAGCCCCGCCCCCCGCTACGTGCCGGGTTAAGCGGCGCTCCTGAGACGGGCTCCACAGAGATGGGACTCAGTTCTTCCAGGAGTTGGTAGCAGGACCACTCCTTTCCCCGGTGGAGGGCCGGGGAAAAATCCTTATTCTCCTAAGAACTGACTCTCCCGTCTCTGGGAAGACAGAGTTCTCGGACGACACAGAGCGCCGCCCACAAGCCGTGCTCTCCTCGTCCCCCTCTGTCCCAGAGGTGCTTGACACGGCGTGCCGTCCACGGACCGCTTCGCCCCTGCCCCCCTCTGTCGCCAGACCCCTGCCAGAGCAGGCCCCCGCGGGACGACCAGCATGGTCCTCCCCTGGCCCCCTCTGTCAGGGCGCGGTTGCTAACTGTGCCCCCACACCGGGCCGCTATGCCGTCCACGTCTGGGCCAGTTACTCCGCTTCGCTGCCCCTCCGGGGGGACGCCTGTCGTCCGCGTGATCCCGCTGGTTCAGTTCCTGGGAGCCTGGTTAGAGCTTCCCCGTCTGTCCCGCTGGATCGCGCGCACCATCAGGCTCGGCTATGCGATTCAGTTCGCACGGTCTCCTCCCCGCTTCAGGGGAGTCCGCTCCACTTTGGTCGGTGGCAATGCCCCTATCATGAGAGCAGAGATTGCCACCCTGCTGGCGAAGGGTGCAATCGAGACTGTCCCTCCAGCCGAGATGAGGTCCGGGTTCTACAGCCCCTACTTCACTGTCCCCAAGAAAACTGGGTTACGGCCAATCCTGGACTTGCGCGTGCTGAACCGCTCCCTTCACAGGCTGCCGTTCAAGATGCTCTCCCCCAAACGCGTTCTCGAATGCGTGCGGCCCAGGATTGGTTTGCAGCGATCGACCTGAAGGACGCCTACTTTCATGCCTCCATTCTTCCTCGACACAGACCGTTCCTACGGTTTGCTTTCGAGGGGCAGGCATACCAGTACGCGGTTCTCCCTTTCGGGCTAGCCCTGTCTCCTCGCACCTTCACGAAGGTCATCGAGGCTGCCCTTGTTCCCCTTCGGGAACACGGGCTTCCCGTGCAATGGGTCGAGTCCCATTGCATCGGCTCCTGGAACACGGGGTTCGCATCCTGAGTTATATCGACGACTGGCTGATCCTAGCTCACTCTCGAGATCAGGTTTGCGAACACAGGGACCTAGTGCTCCGGCACCTAGCTCGTCTGGGCCTTCGGGTCAACTGGGAGAAGAGCAAACTTTGCCCCGTGCAGAGGATCTCTTTTCTCGGTATGGACATCGACTCGGTCGCCATGTCCGCGCAGCTTACGAGCGAGCGCTCAGTCACTGCTGACTTGCCTGAGACATCTCAGGAGCAAGAATGCGGTTCCACTGAAACATTTTCAGAGGCTCCTGGGGCATATGGCATCTGCAGCCGCGGTCACGCCGCTCGGATTGCTTCATATGAGACCGCTTCAGCTTTGGCTTCGCGACCGAGTCCCGAGGTGGGCATGGCATCGAGGCACGCTCCGGGTACCAGTTACTCCGACCTGCCGTCAGTTCCTCACCCCGTGGTCGAACCTCAGTTTTCTCAGGGCGGGTGTCCCCCTGGAACGAGCTTCCCGGCATGTTGTGGTCTCCACGGATGCCTCCACCACGGGCTGGGGCGCTATGTGCAATGGACATGCTGCTGCGGGCTCCTGGACAGGACCCCAGCGGCTATGGCATGTCAATTGCCTCGAGTTGTTGGCAGTACGCCTTGCCCTGCACCGCTTCCGGGCGTTGCTCAGGGGTCAACACGTACTAGTCTGCTCAGACAATACCGCTACTGTAGCGTACATCAACCATCAAGGTGGTCTACGCTCCCGCCGTATGTCACAACTCGCCCGCCACCTCCTTCTATGGAGTCAGAAGCATCTGAGGTCGCTTCGAGCCATTTTCATTCCCGGAGCCCTGAACTGTGCAGCCGACGAGCTCTCACGGCTTCAGCCCCTCCCTGGAGAATGGCGACTCCATCCCCAGTTGGTTCAGCTGATTTGGGACCAGTTCGGGGACGCACAGATAGATCTGTTTGCCTCTCACAACTCGACCCATTGCGCCCTGTATTTTTCCCTGACCGAGGGCACGCTCGGCACGGATGCACTGGCGCACAGCTGGCCGCCGGGCCGCAAATATGCGTTTCCCCCAGTGAGCCTTCTTGCGCAGACCTTGCGCAAGGTCAGGGAGGACGAGGAGCAGGTCATTTTGGTCGCGCCGTATTGGCCCGGCCGGACCTGGTTCCCCGAACTTGCACTCCTCGCGACAGCACCTCCCTGGCCCATTCCTCTGAGGAAGGACCTTCTTTCTCAGGGACGGGGCACCCTGTGGCACCCTCGCCCCGATCTCTGGAGCCTCCACGTGTGGCTCCTGGACGGCTCGAGGTAGGTTTGAGTACCCTTCCACCAGCGGTGGCGGCTACCATCACTTCCGCTAGAGCGTCGTCCACAAGACACGTCTACGCATTGAAGTGGAACCTCTTCGTCGCCTCGTGCTCTTCTCACCGAGAAGACCCCCGGAGATGCTCGATCAGCGTTGTGCTTTCCTTCCTTCAGCAGGGGTTGGAGCGAAGGCTGTCTCCCTCCACCCTTAAGGTCTATGTTGCCGCCATTGCCGCACACCATGACCTAGTCGAAGGTAAGTCGGTAGGGTCCTAAATCCTCCTCGCCCTCCTCTCGTTCCCTCTTGGGATCTCTCAGTGGTTCTAACTGCCCTGAAGAGTGCTCCCTTTGAGCCCCTGCAGTCAGTCGAGCTTAAGTTCCTGTCAATGAAGACAGCGCTCCTGGTTGCACTGGCCTCCATCAAGAGGGTAGGCCCGGATATGTGCCCAAGGTTCCTACCACTCCCTTTCGGGACCAGGTGGTGAACCTGCAAGCGCTGCCCCCGGAGGAGGCAGACCCAGCCTTGGCACTGCTCTGTCCAGTACGCGCTCTTCGCGCCTATGTAGACAGGACGCGGTGTTTCAGGACCTCAGACCAACTCTTTGTCTGTTATGGTGGGAAGCTGAAGGGAAAGGCTCTCTCCAAGCAAAGGTTGTCTCACTGGATAGTGGACGCCATTGCCTTGGCTTACCAGCAGCAAGGTCGACCGTGCCCCCTTGGTGTGACGGCCCACTCCACCCGGAGTGTGGCATCCTCTTGGGCTCTAGCGCATGGCGCCTCGCTAACAGACATCTGCAGAGCTGCAGGCTGGGCGACACCTAACACATTCGCCAGATTCTATAATCTCCGAGTGGAGCCAGTGTCCTCTCATGTACTCGCTTCAACTAGCTAGTACTGGACCCGCTCAGGTGTCTTCGCTTGCTCGCCATTCCACTCCTCGGACTGGATACGTGCGATATTCTCCTCAGGTGAGCTTTTCCAAAAGCCCTGAGTTCCTCCAGCACTCCTGACGTCGGCGCCAGTGTCTCTTGCCTGCGGGTCGGCTAGGTGCCTCCAGTGTGGATGGTCCCTCCCCTGAGCGACCCCCACATGTGTATTTCCACTGTAAGCCTCTCTGAGCATGTGTCTTTCCCTTGGCAAGCCACCTTGCCACCCCTGGGGTTGAAATATTCCACCTGCGGCAGGACACCCCAGTGTTCTCCATATGTTTCCTTCGGGTCATATGTGTATTTCTAAGTCCCCCCCCCCCCTGGGTTGGCATTAATTGCATACTTCCCCTAGCTTGGGAGATGCTTCCCAGTGTACCTTGGTATTCCTGTGTTAAATTGAGTCCTTCGTCCTTCTATGTCAGGGACCTCGATTTACGCAGGGCACTGGAAGACAGCCGAGAAGGTGGCGTGATTAGACTGGTAACCCCATTCGTCGTCATCTGACGTAACTCGGAGTGACAACGAAAGGGAACGTCTCGGTTACGTATGTAACCCTCGTTCCCTGAGTAGGGAACGGAGACGTTACGTCTGCCTGCCACTTTCCGCTGTACCACGGGGATCGCCTGAGCTCAGTCTTGGCTCCTCAGCGAAGAAACATAAACTGCTGTTGCGGACTTCCTCCTTTTATACCCACGAGGTGGGGCGGAGTTACGTCATGCAAATTCCGCAGACCCATGGCATTTCTTTGCCATTGGCTCGTTTTGTAATACTCGAAGTTGATAGGCTTTCTAAGCGAAACCCCATTCGTCGTCATCCGACGTAACGTCTCCGTTCCCTACTCAGGGAACGAGGGTTACATACGTAACCGAGACGTTTTCATTATACTGTCACATGCATTTTATGCTTATTTAAGACATAACCGACTGTGTTGGATACTCACCAAGAATTTTTTACATCATTTTGCTTGTTTTTGTCTGTAAAAGCGATATAATCCGTGAAAAAGAACTTTTGTTACTCACAGGCTGTTTGTGAGGCAGCTTAACTCTATGTAAGCATGCAGAGAAAACCATCTCTCAGAGAGCGCGCGAGTACTGAATAGTTTAAAATCACTT
Source organism: Gila orcuttii (assembly GCA_026230005.1). NCBI lineage: Eukaryota > Metazoa > Chordata > Actinopteri > Cypriniformes > Leuciscidae > Gila > Gila orcuttii. The sequence continues at coordinate 22,108,395 of JAPDVR010000007.1, read as the reverse complement.
GAATGTTTAACGTGGTAAGACTTAAAAAGACGAGCGAATGGTAAACTTAAGTGACAATGCAATGCTCGCCCGAATATGCAAGTGAATATTCCGTCATGTCCCAACTCCTAAAAGCGAGAGTGTAACGTTAGTATCACCGCCTTCAGCGCGTTTGGCGCTTGCCTTGAGCAACCCATTTTGAGACGCGGCACAGCTGAACACTCAATCAATGTTTGCGGGAATTTTCCGCATTATAAGTGGGAGACCTGTGGGAATGATTAGAATAATGCGTAATACTCTCAATCCCGTGCTGAAATTCGAGCCCTGAATTGGCTACATTCAAAAGCACAACAGTATCAATACAGCAGCTGCTGTATCGATACGCGCATCGTCAGGAGTTCATGACGATGTATCGTCGTATCGATATTCTGAGCACAGCCCTAGTACCCTTAGTTTCATTTTGTTTTAGTTCTGTTTTCCCTGTTCCTGTTTTCCTGTGTGACCAAGTTTCCAAGTGTGTGATAGATTGTTCCCATGATTCATCAATCCGTTCACCTGTCGTTCAATTAATTGTCTCATTTAGTCTGTGTATATATACTCCCTGCTTTGTTCAGTTCTGTTTCCAGTCTCGTCAATGTTTGAGGTTGTGTTTCCTGAGATTCTCCTACCTGTTTTATTTTTATTTATTGAATTAAAGGCTGTGGCCTAATCTATTCGTCTTCCTATGCTTCGTATGCTTATACAGCTATGTAGCAAATTAGCTCTAAAAAATATTAATAATCAATCATAACTTAATATAATTGATTATGAATATTTGGATCAGTTAATATAATTAACTTAATGTAGTAAAAATTAATATTACAATCAATCAGCCTGTTCGTCCCGTGAACACTCAGTGTTAATTGTTTATTCATTCTAAGAAATTTTCATTTCCGGGGAAGGGAAATGTCTTTCTTACTGTACAGTACTACTAACTAAGTTCTAAATCGTAAATCTAAATCGTAAAATAAACTTTGTTTCAAGCAGAGAATCAGAACCAAATACATATTGTGCACAAGTTTTATTAACAAAATCACAAACACATAACTAACATACAAACAATTACACATACATGGGGGGGTAGATGGTAAATGATAGAATGAAAACCGGAAATTAAATGAAGCTACGGAAAAGATTCATTGAACATGAAAAGAACTATCAGCTTATTATTTTCAAAGTACCCCATTAAATGTATACTTGCATGGTCTTCGCAATGAAAGCATTTCTTGAAGTTCCAGAAAAAGGGTCTTACAGTAATGGTTCCGTGAGTGTCAAACGTTGAAGTTGCAATCGTTTTCTTCTCCGTTGGATGAAGAAGATATGATGAACTTGCATGATTAGTTCGACTCTGTTCTGGTTGAAAGTTCTCTCTCTCCATTAAGCACATGGCTGGTTGTGAGTCAAGGCCTGCTGCCCTGGGGCCTGCTGAGGCCACGCAGGACAGCACACCACCCCGAACGTAGGCCAAGAGAGAGAAGGGCTTGTGTAGAGGCCATTTAAAGCTTGAGAAAGGTCCCACCTTTCAGGGTTGGCTCAACCAATAAGAAAGGGGGAATTTCTAAACGGGAGATTCCTCTGTTGGGAGGATTTATGACGCTATCTCAAGTGTAGTTAGACAACCACAAATGCCTTGTCGTTTGTGTCCATTTATACTCAGATATAACAAACCTACACTGTATTCTAAGAGAAGATGATGTACACTAAAGCTTGAGTCATTAAATGAGGATTAATTAGATTGGAGACACGATACAGGTGGGATTACATTGACCGTTGGTTATATAATAAAATACATAATGTAGAATCAAAGACATAATAGTACACAAGACAATAAATCATTCACACAGTGTCCTGGGGTGCATGTTCATTTATAGATCAGTTCGTCCATAAATTGATGCAAAATCTGTTTTAAGGGCTGTGGGTCTTTTCTATGGCCTCTGCTTTTTCCACGTTTTTAACAGCAATAAAAAACCAACTTATCTGATCGTAGTCATGGTAACCAAGACCCTTCTTACCCTTGTTGGGGGATGGGACCATAGATCCCAGAGTGAGTTTATAGAGAATTTGTTAAATATAACAAATAATTGTGTCTGATTTGTCTCAGTCATTACAGCAACCTGTGACAGTTTTCTAGCAATAGGTATTTGTTTATTCAGCTGTGAAGTACAGCGGTTATGGCAATTATTCAAATGGCAAGATGTTGTACTTTATCACAGTGGTTTATGCTTTCTTAGTAGATTCAGGCTGCAGCTTTGGCTACATCAAAGATTTCATTTTGAGGAAGAGATTTCCATCTGAAACGTATGCTATATAAGAAATGTGTTGCATGCATTTCAATGTAACACAATAAGAATGTTTTCTATTGCAAGGTTTGTGATAAGAATATAATTTTTATAAAATTCATGCTTGAAGGCTTCAATTTATGACTTCAAACACACACAGGCACGAATATTTTCCAAACTCATAGGATCGTAACATGAATGGCCTGCTGTAAAAGGCCATGTTATCTCACTGGAGCTGTGTAGAAGCAGGTGGAATATATAAATCAGACAGTGTTGGTCTAGTTTCACACTGACCTAACTCGATTTTATCGAACCCTGGTGCATTTTCGTTCATCTTACATCACAAACGTGCACGGCACATGATAGATAACAGAACGCTGGTCAATATATTGTGTGTTTTTTTATTAATGTGGCGCTATTATGCGCAGCAGAGTGAACGAGACTTAGGTTTGCTGTATGTGCGTTGCATGAAGGCGTCTTTTTGCTGCTTGCAAATGGACATTTTTTGAGGAGACAGCAGATTGCAAGCCATTAATTTACGTTGTCATGGGCTAAATTGTATGCGCAGGTTACTTTACTTCTTGAACAAGTGTGTACCCGAGTCCGAGTTGCTTTCACATTCCGACTCCTCCAGGTAGTCTCAGGTTCGGTACCCCGGTGCGTTTCCGGGTCCGCATGACGGCTTTCACATGACCAATTTTTCATGCAAACTATTTCGAACTAAACAGTGTGAAAGCACCATAAAATATGTGTCCAAATTTGAAAATGTCACGTTAGAACTAGCAAGGATTGCTTGAGCTATTTCCGAGAAGCACTAAAAGTATACGCAGCATGGTTGTCTGAAATTGTTAATATTGAACAATTTACATTTTAGACACGATATTGCCAGTTCCTTTTTTGCTTTTCCAACAGAAATAGTTTCAATCATAGCCATTGCAACACACATTAGTGGTGTTTTGTTCCTGAATGACTTGTTGTTTTGAACAAATCAGTTGAATAAGGGATTCAGTGAATCATTCATTAAGACAGTCACGTACTGCGTCCGAATATGTATACTTCCCTACTATATAGAGCATTTCAAGGACGTAAATCAAGCGCAATTGGAATGCTACTGTGCATGTCTGGTCCTGGAACATTTCCGGTGATACCATTGTTAAATCAAAGATCTGTCAAAGCAAGTGAATACTTTTGTCATGCCAATCACTGTCTGTCTGAATGAGCACTGTGGTGACAGAGGCAAGTAAGTGCTTTTTTCACTGACAAATAAACAAACCATGGGAGAGGAGTTGTGAATGGCAATAAAGTGACGCATCTTATGGTGAAAGTCCCATGACAATGACAACATGACAAATATAGTGTGTCCGGATTTCATTAATACATTGAAAATAAATAGAAGGTAATTTTTGCCGGTCACAAATACTTTTTCAAAAGTAATCAGTGTGTGATTTCGAACAAAGCCAGCCATTTGTTTGGTTCCTGAATTAATTAGCGTTTTGAACAAATTGGTTGAGAATGATTTAAATGATTCACTCATAAAGACAGTCACTTGTTGCAACCTACTGGTGTAATGATGCAGAAACATCGACTAGAAAATCAACACCAATGCACATACTTACGGTACACTCTGTGGACCAAACACAGACAAGCACTGTAAAAATTCCCAGTGGTGTTGGACTGTTATATTAACGCTTATGGAACGCGGCTCGGTATTTCAGAACCAGAACCAACTATTTTTAAGTCTTTTGAAAGTAGGCGAGTAGTCAAACTGACACCTAGATATAAATATTTACTTAGCAGAAACACAACAGCACACTGGCTGTATATTTATGCACTCGCTTCCTCTGTGATGTGTCAAATTTGTCACATTTGCATATATGTGTTAAATAATTTAATCTCCTGCACCCCCCTTCTCACTTTAAATGCACACTCACATAAAATACTTCTGTAATTTCGTAATCTACAAAAGATGCTTTATTTTATTGCAGCAAGTCCTCTCATGGGGACAGCGTGTTGAGATTATATGTCCAACCAAATACTATTTTGTGTTCATAAGTAGAATTGTGTTGGGATTACTATTTTGAAGTGTTGTGTAATGACATAATGTGTGCAAGAAGGGAAGTGATGAGTAAAAAAAGATATTTCATTTAATTAATCTCTTCCTGTTCTTTAATTTCTTCCTCTTAATTTTTCTTCTCCTTTGTATTTCTTTGATTTCTAACCAGTCTCTATCTTTATTTTTAATGTCTGAGCCTGTACATTTGTGAAGCTCTTCAGTCATTCAGAACCAAGGGTCTGCAAGGAGAGACTAGAGGTGATGGAGAATGGGTACTGAATGCCAGAAGAGTCATCGAACTCATCAATGCCTTTTTTTACACTCACACATGGTCAGCCATGGAGAAAAATCTGAACACAGACTCACAACACTCTGTATGGCACCTCTTCATTATAACCTTCATGTCACCATTCTGTTCAGTTCTGTTTAGTTTCCATGGACTTTCAGTTTGTTTTCATTTGTCATGTGTCTTTGTTCTGATTAACGTCACTCATCCTTATCCTTGGTTTTCGTTATTATTAATTCATCCGTGTCAGCTGTGTTAGTTTAATCACCTGGTTTGAGTTTGTGTATATATATATATATATGTGTCACCTTATCTTGCACTCTTTGTCCAGTATTGTTAACACTATGATGTGTGTGTGTGTGTTCTTTGTATGGATCACTACCTGTTAGATTATTATAAGTAAAGTTACCCGTTTGAATCTTCATCTTCTGTGTCTGAGGGGGCTTTTACACTGGGCTCGTTTGCTGCGGTCCGAGTCCGGGCGCGATTGTTCCCGGCACCCCCCGCAGCGTTGGTCTGGTTTCACACTCAACTTGATTCTATCGAACTCTGGTGCGTTTGCGTGCATGTCATTGCAAACGTGCATGGCGCATGATAGAAAACATGACGCGGGTCAATATATTGTGTTTTTTATTAATTTGGTGCTATTATTCATAGCTGAGTAAACAACGCAGGTTAACTGTGTGTGTGTTTCGCATAAGCTGTCTTTCCGCTGCTTGCAAATGGACTCTTTTGAGGAGACAGTGGATTTCCATTAATTTGTTGCCCTGATTGCACGCACTATGCACGAATACACTGCAGACTCACTCTTGCTTGTATCCAGGGTAAATCTTCATCCCTTACGTGTGTTTTATTTAACTAAATACATCATAATCGGCTAAAACGCAAGCGCAGGATACTTTACTTCCTGAACAAGTGCGCACCTGAGTCCGTGTTGCTTTCACATACACGCGAACCGCAGCACGGTTCGGGAGCAACCGAACTCAGACCACCTCCTCCAGGTAGTCTCGGGTTCGGTACCCCAGTGCGCACCCGGGTCCCATGACAGCGTTCACATTAGCGATTTTTCATGCGAACCGTGCCCCGTTCCGAACTAAACTGCCAGTGTGAAAGCCCCCTTAGTCTTCCTATCTGCATGTACCCGTTACACTTCATCATTGGGTTTGAGTTTTTAATGAGTGTAGCTTTATTATAACTGCTGGCCACATTTTCATTTCGGCAGAGGCTATTTACACTAAGTGAAAATAGCAGTATTTTTTTGTGCTCTAAGTGTAAATAGTAGTTAGATGCTATTTGTACTTAGTGCAAATAGTGGCAGTGTATTGTAGTATATTATAAAACAGGATGCAATAACAACATTTTCAGTATATATGATTATGTTTATTAAAATCATTAATTGATGCTGCCTTAGTATGACATTCTTGTCTATATACAGTACTTAAAGATAACTTAGTCCAGTAACCAGGCGCTATTTGACAGGCTTTTAGTGCCTGTGCACTTCGGGTAACTTTTTTTAGTTATAATCATTTATAATTATTTATATCAGTTGCCAGAAGTAACTGTAGCAGGATTAACATTACAATAAATGATTCTGTTCGTTCAGTGAACATTCAGTTCAACCATCTATTAACTCTTAAGAAATGTTTTTTTGTTATTTTCTGACCACAGAAAATAACTTTCTTACAGCACTAATGCATTAGAGCATGTAGCAAGATCTGGTCCTCTATCTTTGTGGGGACTCTCCATAGGTCGTAATGGTTTTTATGCTGTACAAACTGTATATTATATGCCCTTACACTAACCCTACCCCTAAACCCATCACAGAAAACTTTCAGCATTTTTACATTTAAAAAAAACAAACTAATTCTGTATGATTTATAAGCTTGTCTCCTCATGGGGACCTCGATTTAGTGTCCCCATGAATCAGTGTGCATTCAGGTTGAAGTCCCCACCGGGATAGAAAAACATGTACAGACAAACACACACACACACACACACACACACACACACACACACACACACACACACACACACACACACACACACACACACACACACACACACACACACACACACACACACTTTAACTATTTATTTAAGTCCACTTAAAAGAAATGATTTACAGGGACACAAATACTATAGATGCAGTCAAATGGATGCACATAATGAAGGACCAGTGACATACAGCAGATCTTCACAATATTTAGCGTCACTCAGTTGTTATGGATACAAGTAGCATCGTCTCCGCCAGATATGACGGCTGCCTATAATAGCAGACAGAGCGCAGTACTTTGCTAGCCGTTTAGCCCTCTTTTTGGGCATCCCTAGTTGTTGAAGCCCCCTTACAACCAGCCTGTGTGTGTGTCCTAAGCTGCCAAATATGAGCACAAGAAGTCGGCTCTGATAACCTAACTCTGAGATGACGTTCAGGAGTGGTTGATATTTAATCATCTTAGTCATAAAAGCTTCTTCCATACTAGAGTCAAAGGTACATGCAACCTCCACAACGAACACCTCGCTGATCTCTTCATTAATCACAACAATATCTGGTGTATATCACACACACACACACACACACACACACACACACACACGCATGCACACGCACACGCACACACACACAAACAAAGTGGATGAATGAAACTGGAAAAGAAACAACGAAAACAAAATGGAATAATGAAAGTGAAAGAGTCAGTCATTATTACCTGAGCAAAACCATCTGTTTCCTAATTTAAAGCACCTCAGCAACTAACCCTTAGTAGTGTAATGAACATCTGGATGCAGATAAGTCTTTGAATGCTTTTTCCTGGAGCTGGCAATGCTCGATTGGAGAAGGTGGTGTTTAAAGTTGTGTCGGATTCTTTCGGGGTTAAATGAAGGCCAGCTCCTGGACGATGTCCTGCGGTGTTGAGGAGGGTTATTCCTGTATATTCTGGATTGATTGAGATAGTGTCCTTTGAATTCTACAGAGGTCACACCTCTCAAGCATGGCTTGACCAATGCAAATCTGTCATTTTGAGCAGGAAAAGGTTTCTTTGTTTCTCGCTATACAGCTTATTTGCATAATCAGACTGGGTAGATTTGTGTGCCATCAAACTCTGATTAGAGTTCAAGAGTCCCATTAAAGTTATAAAGATGTGGGATAGTATTCATGAAATTAAGAAAGGATAATTTTGATATGAAACATAATACAGATAGGGTTACATTAGTGGTTCAATCATAAACCATGTACAATACAGTATATAAAACAGTTTACAAAGTACAAACAGCATACAATACAACATGATGTTCTGGAGATGTATATATTCATGCTAGGGTGTTTTGTCCATGAATTAAGTGGGGGAAGTCATTCTTATGTTTTTTATGTTTTTTATAGATATGTGTTAATCTTTCCCCTGCCTGTGTTGTTTAACATGTGGCCATTCTTCCCATTGGCATATATTTGGTGCCATGGAAGGTGTCACCAGTTTTTCCTTGCAAGTGTCGGCAGGGGAAATACAGATTTAATTATGGTCTGTGGGAGACCAGAATTCTTAGAGCCTGCTTGGGTCTTTGTTTGATATGAGGTCTTATGACTCCCAGGTGGATTATTTTTTAAATATAACAAATAATTGTGTGTATGATCTTTCTCAGGCACTACACCACTTTTAGAATATTTTCTTCATTTTAATTTAAAATAAACACCTTTCCGAGCATATATGCGAAAGGGAAAAGGGAGAAGAATGAGTTCGGAAAACCTAACCCTCACCACTGAAATTAATTTTCTACACCACTGCTTCAGTTATTAGCTGGATTCTTTTGTAATGATATCTGGCTCAATCAGACAATGGTGAGCAGAGTTAGTGTAAATAGCCTCTCCCAATAAGGCAGGCTAGTTGCACTTGTTGTAAATAGACACTCTGTTTGATTCCTCAGGGTGATAAATGGTTCTCTACTGTGATGTCTCCATGTTTTTGTGCTAATGTAATGTAATGTAATTAGAGGTGGGCGATACATCGTTTAGACGATAATATCCAAATTGTTGTCTGGACGATATGCAAAATTGGGATATCGAATATTTTATAATTTGTACAATCCGACCCCCCAAACATGAAAAGTGCTGAAGGAAGTTAAAGCAATTATAAAACAATTATAAAAACAATTATATGTAGCGATTTTAATACTGTAGGGGTTTGTTTGACTGTATTTTATGGTTTTTTTTTGGTACAAAATCACGATCGTTCCTCAATTGCACGAGAGTAAGCTGCTTCTAATTTGCAATACAACTACGAAGTTCTTACCTGTGTGTTATGACGTTTCTTAGGTTGAAGCAACAATCCAAAAACGTAAATAGTAAAGCCGATGTACGATTAATAAAATAGCTGCTAGAAAAGGCAAAATATGCGTTGTTTGCAGAAAACTGAAGTCTGAAGTTAAAAAGTTTTTCTTAACTGTCTGTGGCGTCCTAGAGATCCACCGGAATAGCCTCCGAACAGGGCTTCTTTTAACTTCAAGAAAACATATTTTTTTAGTACAAACTAAAACATTTGTATTAATACGGGGAACTGCCCATAATACCTCAGTGCCCCTGACGTCTTACGTCATTACAGCGTGCCGTGCGTAGGCACTATTCGCCTAAAAACGCGTAGAAAACGCTAGGCGCGCCGCGTTCTCCTTTTTCCAAAGCGCTAGGTCGGTTGCGCTCCGGAGGCGTCTGTCGTTGCTAAGCGCAACCATCAGCTGCGCTCTCCGTTACAGCAAGGAAAACGAATCGGTTACCTAACGTAACCTCGGTTCTCTCTAGAAGAGGGAACGAGTATTGCGTAAGCTAGCTTACGCTATGGGAAAGATTCATCTTTGCTGAGAGTTTGAAGCCAAAAATTATTTCATAATTTGTATCCATTGACAACGCAGTTCCTCTGCGGCAGACCTAGAGCGGGCTAGCTAGCAGCTCATTGGTTCGCTCAGAGAGAACTGCTTAAGCCTATGGGAGAGCGGGGCTGAACCCGCTACCAATGGGAAGCGCCCGCGCACTCACTGCATCATAGCCCGCCAGAGTGGGCGTGGCTATGGTGTATAAAACAGTCTCTCCCAGGCTTATATGTTGATTTATTTCAGCGTGAAGCGAAACGCTAGTAGCGCAAGCACGGCCGGGAACGCAATACTCGTTCCCTCTTCTAGAGAGAACCGAGGTTACGTTAGGTAACCGATTCGTTCTCTTACGAGAGGTTCTCTCGTATTGCGTAAGCTAGCTTACGCTACGGGAACACCTGGTCAACGCCGTGCGCGCTAAGAAAAACACTCATGAATCCCAGGGTGATACCGGGGGAATAATGAAATGTGGAGTGAATGTACAATGAAGCCGGCAGAGCGGGCACATAGTGTATACATAAGCATCTTAGGGGAACACAAGGGGCGAACCGGTTGTGTGAGGGATTCCCAGTGATGCAGCTTCTTAGGGAGCTGGTTTTTAGACAGCTAGTAGTTTTGCCTGCAAGGCGGGAACTTCCAAATTGTAAAATCTGACAAAAATGGACGGGGAGGCCCATCCCGCGGCCACACAAATGTCATGAATGGAAACTCCACAGGACCATGCCCACGATGAGGCCATGCCTCTGGTGGAGTGCGCCCTGATGCCCAAAGGGCAGGGCAGGCATTTTGATGCGTAAGCAGAGGCGATCGCGTCCACTATCCATCTAGACAGTGTCTGTTTAGAGGCGGCCAGACCTTTGGTGCGCCCCCCAAACGACACGAAAAGCTGCTCAGCGCGTCTGAACGCGGCAGCGCGCGTAGTGTATAATCTCAGAGCCCGAACCGGGCAGAGGAGATTAGCGTCGCGCTCACTATCGGATGGAGGCAGAGCCGATAGAGAAATAATCTGGGCCCTGAAAGGGGTACCAATCGCCTTCGGGACATAGCCATGCCTAGGTTTGAGAATGATGACAGAATCATTCGGTCCAAACTCGAGACACGCGGCGCTGGATGAGAGCGCGTGAAGATCCCCCACGCGTTTTACTGAGGACAGAGCCGTCAGAAAAACGGTTTTGAGCGAGAGGTATTTTAGGTCCACAGACTCGAGCGGTTCGAACGGGGGTGCTTTCATAGCTTCGAGGACTATAGAAAGATCCCAGATAGGAACCGACGGGGGCCGCGGAGGATTCATCCTTTTAGCTCCCCTGAGGAAGCGGATGACTAACTCGTCTTTGCCCAGGGACTGAGCGCGCCGGGGTTCAGAGAACGCTGCGACGGCCGCCACGTAAACCTTGAGAGTGGAGGAGGACCTGCCCTTGTCCAGCATCTCTTGAAGGAAAGTTAGCAAAGACGGTACCTCGCATGACCATGGGTCCAGATGTTTTTCGGTGCACCACTTTGAGAACACAGACCATTTAGACGCATAGAGCCTTCTCGTGGAAGGTGCTCTAGCCTGTATGATAGTGTTTCTTACTCCCTCTGGCAAATCGACGAATAGTCGTTGATCACCCATGCATGAAGCGCCCAGCGCTGTGGATGGGGGTGCCAGATCGTGCCGCGAGCCTGAGAGAGGAGATCTGCTCTGACTGGGATGGGCCACGGGGCTGTCTGTGACAGCTGAGTGAGCTCCGGAACCCAGCTTTGACTCTCCCAACGCGGAGCTATGAGGAGCACCGAGTGGCGTGTGTCCCTGATCCTCTGAATTACCTGATGTAACAGAGCGATCGGAGGGAATGCATAGAGCGGGCGGCGAGGCCATTCCTGGGCTAGCGCGTCCTCGCTCCTCGTAAAATATATTGGGCAGTGAGCGTTCTCTTCTGACGCGAAGAGGTCTACTTTTGCTCTGCCGAATAGCCGCCACAGTATTTGGACCGTCTGTGTGTTCAGGGACCATTCTCCTATGGAGATGAGGTTCCTGGATAGTATGTCTGGACCGTCGTTCAGATGGCCCGGCACATGCGTCGCTCTGAGCGAAAGCAGGCGGCTCTGGGACCAAACTAAAATGCGGTGCGTCAGAAGAAAAAGATTTTTGGATCTGACACCGCCCTGACGGTTGATATAGGAGACCACAGCCATGTTGTCCGAACGGATCAGGACGTGGTGTCCCCGAATGAGCGGGAGGAAGCGTGAGAGCGCGTTCTCGACCGCGAGCATTTCCAGACAGTTTATGTGTAAGGGGCTTTCCTGAGTCGACCAGAGGCCGAAGGCTGGTGAGCCCTCGCAGACTGCACCCCAACCCTTGTTGGATGCATCTGTCGAGATGACTTTTCGGCGGGAAAAGGTCCCCATCGTGACGCCCTGCCGAAACCATTCTGCTACTGTCCATGGCTGCAGTGCCGTGAGACATGTCTGCGTAACCCTGACCAGCTGGCGGCCTGTGTTCCACGCGTGGTGGGGTACACGGCTGTTTAACCAGAGCTGAAGCGGGCGCATGTGCAGAAGGCCCAGCTGAAGCACAGCGGAGGCTGAGGCCATGTAACCCAGCATCCTCTGAAAGGTTTTCAGGGGTATGCGGGTGCCCATCTGAAATGAAGCGGCTAGACGCTGAATACTGCGTGCGCGCTGTGAGGACAGGCGAGCCGTCATTAAAACCGAGTTCAAATCTATTCCTAGGAAGGAAATCGATTGACTGGGTTGAAGGGAGCTCTTTGTCCAGTTGACAGAGAGGCCCAGTGTTTTCAGATGGTCGAGGAGAACTGCGCGGTGCGACAGAAGCTCCGTCTGTGATTGAGCCAAAATCAGCCAGTCGTCCAGATAATTCAGTATACGCAGCCCCTGACTCCGCAGGGGGGCGAGCGCCGTATCCATGCACTTCGTGAATGTACGGGGCGCCAGGGATAAGCCGAACGGGAGAACGGCATATTGATATACATGACCCTCGAAGGCGAAACGTAAGAATGGCCTGTGACGGGGATTTATCTGGATCTGAAAATAGGCGTCTTTCAGGTCTAGAGAGATGAACCAGTCCCCCTGGCGCACTTGCGCGAGGAGTTTCCTGGTAGTGAGCATCTTGAATGGTCTCTTCATGAGCGCTTTGTTCAAAGACCTGAGATCTAAAATCGGTCTGAGGCCGCCGTCTTTCTTGGGAACCAGAAAATAACGGCCGTAAAACCCCGACTCGGTCATAGATGGCGGGACTCTCTCTATAGCGCCTTTTTGTAGCAACGTCGCTATTTCTGAGCGAAGCGTGCCGGCGGCCAGCGGGCTGACAGTGGATTCGAGCCGAGCGCGTGCACGAGGCGGGCAGCGGCGAAACTGTAACAGATAGCCGTTCTTTATAATGCTTAGCACCCACGGGGAAATGCCTGGAATGGCTTCCCACGCTTTAGAGCATGCGGCTAGTGGCCGAGTGGTTATCACGCCCTGATTGCTGTACATAGCGGGCTGAACACAGAGTGTGGGCGCGCTTTGAATGTGTGTTGCAACGGGACTTGCACTCAGAGAGGAGTCTATGGGCCGTGAAGCAGAGCGAGCAGAGAGGGGACACGTGCATGAAATCATGGGCGTGTTTATTTTCTCTGATGTTAGAGCGGGCTGTGACCGTCTCATGTGAAGGGGCTCTGAGAGAGACACGGGATATGTTATGCTTGTGTGTATGGGTGAACACATGTTTGTGGGCACATTTTCTACACAACCGGCAAATTTTCTCTTTTTGAGATATTTCTGGGTAGCCGTAAAAACGGCTTTTTGTCGCTCGCAAGCGGGTAGGGACACCGGCTTGTTTATGGCGGTAAACACTACAGCAGTCGGCGAAACAACGGGGACTGGCAGAGGGCGAAGCTTTGACGGCGGTCCGGCCGCAGCGGGAGAACGCCGTCGTTTTCTTAATGTTGCTAGGCAGACTTCTGATGATCAGGCTTCAGCGTGATTTTGGGTCGCGGACCCCTTGGGGGCGGCGGTCTGCGGCGGCTGTCAGAGCGAGAGCGAGGGCGGCCACCCTGTCTGCGCTGGGCTGTTTGAGTCTGCTGAGAAGGGTGCTGCGGTGGGGCTCTGACAGGAGGCTCACGAGAGCGGCCTGCGGAAGAGCTAGCGCGGCGGGGCAGAAACAAGTTCATGGCCTGGGTAGCTTTCTGGACTTCGGAAAAGCGATCAACAATTCCCGTGACAGCAGATCCAAAAAGGCCCGTCGGGGAGAGAGGCGCGTTAAGAAACGCGGCGCGCTCGGAATCTCCCATGTCCGCGAGTGTTAGCCATAGATGTCTTTCAGCAACACACAGACTAGCCATGCATCTCCCCAGAGCTTGTGCGGCGGCTTTAGTGGCGCGAAGGGCGAGGTCCGTAGCACTTCTTAGATCCGTGACGGCGGGGGAGGGGTTCCTACCGCTCTCAGCCCATTCACGGAGAATATCGCTCTGTAGTACTTGGAGGACAGACATAGAGTGAAGCGCTGCGGCGGCTTGACCAGCGGCGGCATAAGCGCGAGCGTGAAAACTCGAGGTCGCTCTGCAAGCTTTCGAAGGAAGCGTGGGAGAAGAACGCCATCTAGCAGAGGGCGGGCAGAGGTGTGCGGCGACCAAGTCCTCAACAGGTGGCATGGACGAGTAGCCCTTTTCAGCGGCTCCGTCCACTGAGCGCAGCGAGGCGGAAATGTCGGAGCGGTTTCTGGCCGAAAGTGGAGCATTCCAGGACTTCGTCAGTTCTGCGTGAAGTTCAGGCAGAAATGGGGCGGCCCGGTTGCATGCGGGAGTCGAGCGCCGGTGAAAGAAGCTGCCGTCCATCCGGTTCGGGGGCTGCTCGGGTGGAGGAGCCCACTCGAGACCGAGGCGTTCAACGGCCTGTGAGAGGAGGCGCATTAGTTCTTCCTCTATGCCAGCGCGAGTCCCCGCTGACTCTCTCGTGGAACCGAGAGATGACCAGTCTTCACTGTCTGAAGCGAGCAGTGAACATGAGTCCTTCTCCTCCGCGGCGTCCTCGGAAGCGACAGAGCGGCCACTCGGCGGCAGCTGTAAGTCCGGCTGGGGCGGGGAGGGAGAGCGGTAAGCGGGAAGCGGCGGCGGCGGCGGCCCGCATGTTTCCGCAGGGGGCTCCGGCGGCCTCTGGGCGCGGCGTTTCTTCTTACGCGGCGAAGAGAGAGGCGGCGCGGGAGCGGATTGAGCCGCTAGGAGTCGTGCCCGCAGGGACGACAATGGCAGGCTTTCACAGAAGTCGCAACCTCCATCCGCGAGGGCGAGTTCTGCGTGCTCGAGTCCCAGGCAGAGAGCGCAGACAATATGGCGGTCTCCGTCCTCGAGAGGAGCGCGGCAAGAGCCGCAGGAAATTCGAGACATCTTTAAAAAGACGCTCAGCTCTTTTAAAACAGAGAAGGATACAGTCGTCGGATGGCACTAGCTTGCAGGGCGGCTGAAGGTGGCGAAGACGGCCGGCTTCTTCAGGGTCCGTGAGCTCGCTAGAGTGATGCCTTCTCGACGGCGACGGCTTTCCTCTTCTCAGAAAACAGCAGAAGCGTGTAGCTTGCTGAAGATGAAATGAATCAACATATAAGCCTGGGAGAGACTGTTTTATACACCATAGCCACGCCCACTCTGGCGGGCTATGATGCAGTGAGTGCGCGGGCGCTTCCCATTGGTAGCGGGTTCAGCCCCGCTCTCCCATAGGCTTAAGCAGTTCTCTCTGAGCGAACCAATGAGCTGCTAGCTAGCCCGCTCTAGGTCTGCCGCAGAGGAACTGCGTTGTCAATGGATACAAATTATGAAATAATTTTTGGCTTCAAACTCTCAGCAAAGATGAATCTTTCCCATAGCGTAAGCTAGCTTACGCAATACGAGAGAACCTCTCGTAAGAGAACGCTTGCGGCATTCTGAAAAGTTGAGATGTTTTTATCTTGATGCGGCGCGGACGCGCTTGGAAAAAACGAGCGCGTCGTCAAAACACACAGGTAAGAACTTCGTAGTTGTATTACAAATTAAGACCACGTCGCTTCCATTATAAGCGCAAACCGCGCGCCTACATTTGAAATAACGAAATTGAGCGCGCAAAAGACGCGATATGTGAACAGGCCCTACTGTATTACAATAAATATTTAGTACAGTAACTTGGTTCATGTTTAAATCAATAATGTCTCATATCTTTATGTACTAGTAATTCTATACAATAATAGGTCAAACGCAGCAAGTCAAAAGATCAACTGGACCTTCTTTGCCAGTTTGCACACATTTCTTTGAAGGATTGCAAAAATATCGTCTGAATATCGATATCGAGATATTGAAAAAAAATATCGAGAAATTCATTTTTGTCAATATCTCCCACCCCTAAATGTAATGTGTCAATACATTTGGTGGTAACTTGTGGCATATGGCATGAATAGTTTGGTCCTTGCAAGAAACCGTCATTATTATGAACCTGATCAAGGCTATGAATCCCTGTTTTGTTAAGGGAACAAATCTTAAGTATTTTATATATTTCATGATATATTTGATTAATGTTAACAGCTGGATTATTAGGGTGCATTTACACTGCAATACACTTTGTTTAGATCATATCCATGCATTTTGTCACATCTGTTCACAGCTGTTTACATTAATACCAACTTGTTTTAGAATAAAAATATATCTGAACATCCTTAGAACAAATATATATTTTTTCTTATTATTGTTTTAAACATGAAATTAACCAAACAAATGCATTCTGAAATAAGCTACAAGGATGTTAATATTTTACTAGCATGATTTTTACTAGATGTTTTGATATTAAAGGAAACAAAACTAAAACAAAATATTTATATTATATAAATATAAATGAGTATTGCCTTGTAAAAATACTTTTTAATAATATAAAAAGCTTTCTTTTCATTTAACTTACCACACCTGGCACTGCTAAATTGCAATTGTATTTTTTAAAAAAGATTTTAATTTCAAAATGGGCCACAGAAATGACAATCATGAGACAAGACATCCTTGCTGTTATTTGAACATGCTTCCAGTCTTTTAAAAAGCAGCATATCCATTATTACAGTTTTTTACAGTCGCTAGGACACATTTCTCAATACTTAGGTCACTTTTTCAAAACTCTTCACACAGTGAGCACAACAGAAGTATATGTGGGCTAAACTGTGGATCATTTATCATTGCTTTGGCACAAAATGCACTCAATGACTACATCTTTCAAATTACATTAATTCTTTTCTCACTTTGACACAACAACTGCCAAAACTCTGTGTGTTTACAGGCCAATTTGCACATGCTTACATACTGTTTTCAAAACTGTTAAACTTATGTTCAAAACAATAACATAATACAAAACTGAATATGACAGCAATTTGCTACATTTCTACAGTAATATTGTAATGAAATATATTTCGAATCTAAAAATGAAATGCAATAAAAACAATTGGACAATTGGACCAACCACATTTGATTCCTATTGTATCTGTATCGGTGGATGGTGTGTATATAAATTATTGTATTTTGGAATTACTCTGTAAAAAAAAAAAAAAAAAAAGACAAAATATATTGAAGCACTGCATCATGTCTGATTCATTCCAGTAACATATATTGCAGTGAATTCTAAACAGTAGAGAGGTGTGCTTGTTTTACAGAAGAAAACATTGTATAATGCTACCTCTTGTTAGTGTTTTTAGGTCATTGTTTTGTGGGTGACAAAGTGTGTTTGTTGTCTGTCAACCTTTGCTAGTGTTCTGGAAGAATGTGTTGATTTGAGACATGTATGAAGTGATTTTGAAAGTGAAATTAACTGCTGTGCCGAGCTGAAAGTTGGTTTGGAGAACTGTGTGAAGAGTTTTGAAAAAGTGACCTAAGTACTGAGAAATGTGTCCTAGCTACTGTAAAAAACTGTAATCTTATATTCTTACCAATGTTATATTTTAATGCCAATTCAATTATATTCGTAAAATATAAAGATATAAAACTGAATGACTTGTACTTCTCATGTGAAATCTTAATACTCAAGGGTTTCTTTTTACTTAAAATGTGTTTTGAATCTTGAACACTTGGCCACTGGAGTGTGGAAGAGAAATGGCGTATACACTTTTCAAAGCCCATGTTGCCTGAATAAGTTCTCCCAGGTGTCCTCCATTATGGGCTGCATTAACAATGTCAGAGGACTTTTTTATGCAGTGCAGGAAGACCATTTACATTTCTGGTGTACGAGTAAACCCTTGAGACAACACATTATTTAACCCTTTATTGACCAGTGATGTAATTTAACACCCTCCCCTCCCTGTTACAAAGTCTTAATTTTATTTTTGGGGTGTGCTAGAATATGTTTTTATGCTTAATTGTTCAAAAGCACATACATTTTCACATATCTCTCTCCCCAGTCTGCCTCGAAGACGCCGATTTCATTTAAGCCCTCCTTCTGAAATACAAAATGTGCTGTGATTAGTTAGCTGGCCCAGTGTGTCGTGTTTGGGAAATGGCCTGCCCCTCCATAACTGCGAGTTCTTCTCGTGTAAATATTGAAGATGACATCAGTTTCAAACCAATTTGAGCCCGATTCAGACCCTGACAATGTTAATGAACAAGAGGATCATGCAGAACGGATTTCATGCACTGATTTTGCAAGGATGGATTTTACAGGATGTTTCAGAGTGGTATGTATTTTTGTAAATATCTTATACATTATGTATACAATGTTATTCACCATTTAATTGTGATATCTGTCGGAAAACGAAGGTAATACAAACAGTAATCGATCACAAAACCATAGTTAATTTCCCTAACTAGCGGTGAACCATCTTACAAGAATGAGAACTTACAAAATCTACAGAAAACAGCTGTTCTCCATAAAATGTGCAGCGCACACATAAACGTTGGGGTTATAATGTTCAGAAACAGTGTTTAAATGTTCTCCAGCCTTAGGAAGGTCAAACAAATGAGTTTAGGAAATGTTGTGGAAAAAAACTGTCTCTTTGACATAGCGACAACACTAATGCAGCTCAACCAGGTCTCGTTACACACTAAATAAAGTTTTTAAAAAAGTGGTAAAGCATAATAGGACCCCTTTAAGGCCAGTTCACACCAAGGACGATAACTATAAAAATAACGATAAAGATATATTCTAAAAATTGTTCTCAAGATTAAGGAATAGCAGAGTTCACAACAGCTATAACTATAACGGCACAGAGAAACAATATCACTAATTGTGCAAGTACAGTATAATGGAATCTCTGATCACTCAAAATGTGCAATTTATTCCTCAAGATGGCAATGTATGATACACAAGGATGATGTGATGATTTACTAATAATTACCGCATTTACATTTACATTAACATTACATTTAATCATTCAGCTTTAATTCAAAGCGAATTACAAATGAAGAGAACAATTGAAGCAATCAAATCAACAATAGGGCTACAATATGCACGTGCTGTGATATGGCACAGTTAGTCTACAAGTTTTTATTTTTTATTTATTTATTTTTTAAATAGATTGAATAGAATAGAATATAATAGAATAGAATAGTAAGTGATAGTTAATGGGTCAAGTGTTGACGTCTTTAGCCATTTCTTAAAAGCTGCTCGGGTTGAGTTTGGCAGGTCATTCCACCAGCTGGGAACAGACTAGGTAAAGGTCTGTGAAAGTGATTTTTGTGTCTCTTTGCTCTTTGCTCTCAGCTACCACAAAGCGCTGTTCAATTGCAGAACGCAAGCTTCTGGAGGGCACGTTCTGTAAGCAAATATCAGTGCTTTGAATTTAATGCAAGTGGCTATTGGCAACCAGTGCAAATTGATGAAGAGAGATGTGACTTGCGAGTCACTATCATCGAGTCTGTCTGTGATTACATGAAGAAACAGAAAAGATTTTATTCATTAATGAGTTGTACTTCAATTAACTAAATCAAAACAATAGTTGGTGTGACCACTATTTGCGTTTAAAACAGCTTTTGTCCTCCGTACACTTGAACATAGTTCTCTTACGAGAGGTTCTCTCGTATTGCGTAAGTTTAGCTTACGCTACGGGAAAGATTCATCTTCTCGAGATACTGAAGCCAAAAAATTATCCTTAATTTTTGTATACCTTGTCAACGCAGTGCAGCAGCTAGCAGACCTAGAGCAGGCTAACTTGCGTGCTCATTGGCTGCCCTGCGGGCAACTGCTGCAGCCTACCAGTGAGCCGGGCGTGACATCACGCCCAATGAAGGGCGCCCGCGCCTTCATAGCGCCACAGCCCGCCAGAATGGGCGTGGCTTTAGCCTATAAAGGAATGGGCTGTAGGCTGCTTCCCTGATTTTTGTCTCTTCAGCGAGCTCTTCGCATCGCTGGATCTGAGAGAAGCCACCGCCGCCGTCGAACAGTGAACAGCCAGCTTAGGACAGCGCTGAGGAAGCCGGCCGTCTTCGCCACCTTCAGCCATCCGTGCCAGCTACGCTATCCGGCGACGTATCCTTTTTGCCTTGCTATTTAGATTATTTTCTAAAAGAGCAGCGAGCGTCTTATTCAAGATGCCTCGCACTTCCTGCGGCTCGTGTAGAGCCCCGCTCAGCGCCGGAGACCGCCACCTGATCTGCGCTCTCTGCCTGGGCCTGGAACACGCAGAGCTCGCCCTCGCTTCCGGGGGCTGCGAGCTCTGTAAAGCGCTTCCGCTGTCGACCCTGCGGGCTCGATTCGAAGCCTTCAACCCCCCGCCCCTCCTCACCGACGCGCAGCTGCCGCTCACGAGCCTCACTGCCATCGCATCTGAGGATGAGGCCGAGGGACACGTACTAGCACGCGGCTAGCTCTCTTTACGTTATAAGAGAGCTACCCCGCCCTCGTGTCCCCGTTCGCGCGTCATGCAGAGCCCTCTCGAGCTCTCTGCATGACCCGGACGGGCATCATCTGTGTTAATGTAGGTCCCGTGCCCACTACTCGTGCGCGCGCCCTCGTACAAACACTGTTCCAGTTCTGCTCGACCAACGAGCACGCGGCTAGCTCTCTTTACGTTACAAGAGAGCTACCCCGCAATCGCGTCCCCGTTAGCGCGTCATGCAGAGCCCTCTCGAGCTCTCTGCATGACCCGGACGGGCTTGCGCGCCGCCGTCGAAATGTCTCGCCCTGTCAGTCCCCTTAGATAAGGCTACTGCAGCGGTGTATTTGGAAGCCAACGAGCCGGTGATGCAACCCGCTCGCCTGCACACATCCGTTCTCGCGGCGACCCAGAGAAGTCTTAAGTGAGTATATATGAGGTTAAGAATGTAAGTTACGTGCCCGCTCACGAGCGCTCACGCTTACTAATAGACACATCGCCTCCGAAAATACGCGCGCTTCCCGCTAAGGCCGGACCGCCGTCAAAGTTTATTCTCTGTCAGTCCCCTTCAAACAGGCTACTGCAGTGGTTCAATTAGCAGCCAACGAGCCGGTTTGTTTACCCTCTCGCCTGCACACAAACGCCGTCTTCACAGCGACCCAGAAAAATCTCAAAAAGAGTATAATGTCTGGTCCGGCTCATGCCATCGGTGTTGTAAGTGTAGTGAAGTGCCCACGCCACCAGTGTTCACCCCTATACATAAGCACTCCGAATCTCACAGAGCACACTCTCATAAAGCGCAGAAAAGCCGCTCGAGTGTTGAATGTAAGAAATGTGTCCACAGGTCTGTGCCCACTATCTGCCCGCTCTGTTACACGATCAAGAAGCAGGTTATGTATGTAAGTCTCGTGCCCACCAGAGTGTGTTTACGCTTGCTAACACAAACCTCCCCCCGGGCTCCGCCCGCGCGTTTAAGTGTTATCACAAAACGAAGGGCATTAATAAAACGCTCCCCATCCATTATGATCGGGACGTCAAATACACTTGTAAGTCTAGTGCTCGCGCGTCATAAAGTGAAAAAAGAATGTTCCCCATCCCTTATGATTGGGACATCTCGCATAAATCAGCCGGTTTTCGGTTTTCAGCGAGCAGCCATTGCCCAGAACCGAGAGCGCGCGCGCCGCGTTTTCGGCTCCGGGTCAGTTTCAAACAGCCTTCGCAGCGACGTCAGGGTGGCCGCCCTAGATCGCGCTCAGACAGCCGTCACAGACCGCCGCCTCCCAGAGGGCCTC
The DNA here is from genome assembly GCA_026230005.1 of Gila orcuttii. Classification (NCBI taxonomy): domain Eukaryota; kingdom Metazoa; phylum Chordata; class Actinopteri; order Cypriniformes; family Leuciscidae; genus Gila; species Gila orcuttii. The sequence continues at coordinate 22,086,833 of JAPDVR010000007.1, read as the reverse complement.
GGCAGAGAATCACGCTGAAATCTGACCACGCGAAGCCCTCCTAACAGTAAGAGAGAAAAGACGCGCGTGTCCCGCTGCGGCCGGACCGCCGTCAAAATTCATTTCCCTGTCAGTCCCCTTCAAACAGGCTACTGCAGCGGTTCATTTAGCAGCCAACGAGCCGGTTTATTCACCCTCTCGCCTGCACACAAACGCCGTTTTCACGGCGACCCAGAGAAATCTCAAAAAGAGTGTAATGTCTGGTCCGGCTCATGCCGTTAATGTTTTAAGTATAGTGAAAGTGCCCACGCCCCAGTGCTCACCCCTACACATAAGCACTCAAAATTCTGTGTCACTCACAGAGCACATTCTCATAAAGCGCAGAAAAGCCGCTCGAGTGTTGCATGTAAGAAATGTGTCCACAAGTCTGTGCCCACTATCTGCCTGCTCTGTTACACGGTCAAACAAACAGGTTATAAACGTAAGTCTCGTGCCCGCCAGAGAGCGCTCACGCTTACTAACACAAACCTTCCCCCGGGCCCCGCCCGCGCGCTTAAGCGTCATCACAAAACGCAGAGCGTTAATAAAACGCTCCCCGTCTATTATGACCGGGGCGTTAGATACAGTTGTAAGTCTCGTGCCCGCGTCCACGCGCTCACGCTTACAGAGAGCTCTATCACCCAGAGCGCTGCTCGCGCGTCAAAATGTGGTAAAAGTTTGTTCCCCAGCCCCTATGATCGGGACATCTCACATAAATCAGCCGGTTTCGGCTGTCAGCGAGTCGCCATTGCCCAGAACCGAGAGCGCGCGCGCCGTGCTCTCGGCTCCGGTTCAGTTTCACAAGCCAGCAAATGGCGGTCTGAACCCGGAGGCCATTCGCCCTCTAGTGGCTCACATAGCCGCATGGGAGAACATCCCAGGGATTTCTGAATGGGTATTGATTACAATAAAGCAGGGCTATACACTACAATTCATTCGCCGTCCCCCGCGCTTTCGAGCCCGGACCGCGACAATAGTGAATGCGGAAGTAGCACACCTACTTCATGCAGAAATAGCAAAGCTGCTGTGCAAAGGGGCTATAGAAAGGGTACCGCCTTCTCTAAGCGAGTCAGGCTTTTACAGCCGTTATTTTCTCGTGCCCAAGAAGGACGGAGCCTTCAGACCCACCCTGTCCCTGGCACCCCGTACATTTACAAAGTGCATGGGCGCGGCACTCGCCCCCCTGAGAAGTCAGGGGCTGCGTATAATGAACTATCTGGACGATTGGCTGATGTTGGCACAGTCAGTGACAGAGCTTCTATCTCACGGTCAACTGGACCAAGAGCTCATTACTGCCCAGCCAGTCAATTTCCTTTTTAGGAATAGAACTGGACTCGGTAACCATGACGGCTCGTTTGTCGACACAGAGCGCGCGCCGTGTTCGCCACCTGGCCGCTTCTTTCCAGAAGGGCAGCTTCCTCCCTCTGAAAATTTTTCAGAGGATGTTGGGCTGTATGGCATCAGCTGCAGCGGTGCTCCAGCTGGGCCTACTGCGCATGCGCCCGCTCCAACGCTGGCTGAATGCTCGCGTGCCCCCCCCGAGCCTGGGTGTCTGGCGGTCGGAAAATCTGAGTGACTCAGGCCTGCATAGCAGCTCTGCAGCCCTGGTTAGCGGCCAGCTGGTTCCAGCAGGGAGTAACGATGGGAACCGTCTCTCACCGGAAAGTCATCTCAACAGACGCGTCCAACTCAGGCTGGGGAGCGCTGTTCGAGGGCAGACCGGCCTTTGGCCAGTGGTCAGACCGGGAGAAGGAGTTTCACATAAACTGTCTGGAAATGATGGCGGTCGAGAACGCACTGCAGTGCTTCCTCCCGTTCATACAGGGCCAGCATGTTCTTGTCCGTTCGGACAACACATCTGTGGTTTCCTATATAAACCGTCAGGGCGGTGTCAGATCCAGAAATCTCTGCAATCTGACGGAACGCCTCCTTATTTGGTCTCAGATACACCTGCGCTCGCTGAGGGCGGCGCATGTGCCTGGCCATCTGAACGACGGCCCAGACAGACTGTCCAGAGACAATGTTCCCCCAGGGGAATGGTCCTTGCACCCCCAAATGGTCCAGAAACTGTGGCGCCAATTCGGCAGAGCGGAAGTCGACCTATTTGCGTCAAAAGACAACGCTCAATGCCCAATGTTCTTCTCGAAGGACGAGGACGCGCTGGCCCAGGTTTGGCCCAGCCTCCCGCTATATGCTTTCCCTCCGGTCTCTCTGTTACCACAGGTGATCAAGAGAATCAGGGAAACGCGCCACTCGGTGCTCCTCATAGCCCCGCGTTGGGAGAATCAGATTTGGTTCCCGGAACTAGCACAGCTGTCACTTACAGCTCCGTGGCAGATTCCGGTGAGGGCAGATCTCCTCTCTCAAGCTCGCGGCACGATCTGGCATCCCCATCCAGAGCGCTGGTCGCTGCATCCATGGCTGATCAACAGGTACTCGTTACCCTGCCAGAAGGAGTGATGAACACGATCACGCAGTCTAGAGCCCCTTCCACGAGAAGGCTCTACGCGTCTAAATGGTCGGTGTTCTCCGGTTGGTGCACCGACAGAGGTCTGGACCTGCGGACATGCGGGGTGGCGCATCTGCTCACTTTCCTACAAGAGCTGTTGGATAAGGGAAGGTCCCCTTCCACGCTCAAAGTGTACGTGGCGGCCGTGGCAGCGTTTGCAGAACCAACGCACGGCCAGTCACTGGGGAAACATGAGTTGGTCATCCGCTTCCTTAGAGGAGCTAGAAGGATGAATCCGCCGTGCCCCCCGTCGGTTCCTATGTGGGATCTTTCATTGGTCCTCGAGGCCCTGAAAGCTTTTCCTTTCGAACCACTAGACTCCGTGGGGTCGGAATATCTATCACTGAAAACGTTTTTTTTTCTGACTGCGCTGTCATCAGTAAAACACGTAGGGGATTTACATGCGCTGTCTGTCAGCGCGTCGTGTCTTGAGTTTGGACCAAATGACTCTAAAGTCATCCTCAGACCTGGACACGGCTATGTCCCTAAAGTGATGGGCACTCCATTCAGAGCGCAAGTTATTTCACTGTCTGCTCTCACAGCATCTGACAGTGAAAGTGATGTGAACCTCCTCTGCCCCGTCAGAGCGCTGAGGGTCTACATTACGCGCACCGTCTCCTTCAGGCGCTCGGAACAGCTTTTTGTTTCGTTTGGTGGGCGCACCAAGGGTTTCGCGTCCTCGAAACAGAGCCTGTCCAGATGGATAGTAGACGCTATAGCGGCCGCTTATGCGTCGAAGGATCTGCAATGCCCTCTGGGCATCAGGGCTCATTCCACGAGAGGCGTGGCCTCTTCGTGGGAATGGTCCAGCGGGATTTCTATCCACGACATATGCGTAGCGGCGGGCTGGAGCTCCCCGTCTACCTTTGTCAGGTTCTATAACCTAGAAGTTCCCGCCTTGCAGGCTAAACTGCTGTCAGTCTGAACGAGAGATGTATTCTGCCCAGATCTCCTGCTCAGATTACTCTCACATGACTCAGCTCTCCTGGTTGAGCTGCACTAAAGGGATTATGCCATGTGCCTATACAGACCCCGCGCCCGCGCTGCTCTGTATTCCCTATGTGTGCTTATGTACAAGTGATGGCCCGCGAAATGGCCGGCCACCTTATTCTTCCACTTATGGGGTTCCCCCTAAAGTTCGGGGTCTCATGTGGATGCTTGGCGCGCACGGCGTTGACAAAGTGTTCCCGTAGCGTAAGCTAAACTTACGCAATACGAGAGAACCTCTCGTAAGAGAACGATACTCGGTTACTAACGTAACCTCGGTTCTCTCTAGAGAGGGAACGAGTATTGCGTAACCGGCCGTGCTCGCGCCACGAGCGACTTCGCTTCAGTCGACAAAAACCAGGGAAGCAGCCTACAGCCCATTCCTTTATAGGCTAAAGCCACGCCCATTCTGGCGGGCTGTGACGCTATGAAGGCGCGGGCGCCCTTCATTGGGCGTGATGTCACGCCCGGCTCACTGGTAGGCTGCAGCAGTTGCCCGCAGGGCAGCCAATGAGCACGCAAGTTAGCCTGCTCTAGGTCTGCTAGCTGCTGCACTGCGTTGACAAGGTATAAAAAAATTAAGGATAATTTTTTGGCTTCAGTATCTCGAGAAGATGAATCTTTCCCGTAGCGTAAGCTAAACTTACGCAATACTCGTTCCCTCTCTAGAGAGAACCGAGGTTACGTTAGTAACCGAGTATCGTTTTCCAGATAGCTTTGCAGGCAGGTTTCTTCAAGCATTTGGAGACGTTGCCACAGTTCTTCTGAATTTAGTCTGTCTCAGTTTTTTCTGTTTCTTCATGTAATCACATACAGACTCCATGGTGGTGAGATCAGATCTCCGTGTGGAGCACTGGCTGTTGTCAGACTCCTTGTGCATACAAAAATCTCACTGGATTATTACAATTAATGGCAAAATGAATGTTTAGAAATGTAAACTGATATTTCCTACTGACACACTACAGCAAAATACAGGTCCTTCTAAAAAAATTAGCATATTGTGATAAAGTTCATTATTTTCCATAATGTAATGATAAAAATTAAACTTTCATATATTTTAGATTCATTGCACACCAACTGAAATATTTCAGGTCTTTTATTGTTTTAATACTGATGATTTTGGCATACAGCTCATGAAAACCCAAAATTCCTATCTCCAAAAATTTGCATATTTCATCCGACCAATAAAGAAGTGTTTTTAATACAAAAAAAGTCAACCTTCAAATAATTATGTTCAGTTATGCACTCAATACTTGTTCGGGAATCCTTTTGCAGAAATGACTGCTTCAATGCGGCGTGGCATGGAGGCAATCAGCCTGTGGCACTGCTGAGGTGTTATGGAGGCCCAGGATGCTTCGATAGCGGCCTTAAGCTCATCCAGAGTGTTGGGTCTTGCGTCTCTCAACTTCCTCTTCACAATATCCCACAGATTCTCTATGGGGTTCAGGTCAGGAGAGGTGGCAGGCCAGTTGAGCACAGTAATACCATGGTCAGTAAACCATTTACCAGCGGTTTTGGCACTGTGAGCAGGTGCCAGGTCGTGCTGAAAAATGAAATCTTCATCTCCATAAAGCTTTTCAGCAGATGGAAGCATGAAGTGCTCCAAAATCTCCTGATAGCTAGCTGCATTGACCCTGCCCTCGATAAAACACAGTGGACCAACACCAGCAGCTGACATGGCACCCCAGACCATCACTGACTGTGGGTACTTTGACACTGGACTTCAGGCATTTTGGCATTTCCTTCTCCCCAGTTTTCCTCCATACTCTGGCACCTTGATTTCCGAATGACATGCAAAATTGAGCAACAGTCCAGTGCTGCTTCTCTATAGCCCAGGTCAGGCGCTTCTGCCGCTGTTTCTGGTTTAAAAGTGGCTTGACCTGGGGAATGCGGCACCTGTAGCCCATTTCCTGCACACGCCTGTGCACGGTGGCTCTGGATGTTTCTACTCCAGACTCAGTCCACTGCTTCCGCAGGTCCCCCAAGGTCTGGAATCGGTCCTTCTCCACAATCTTCCTCAGGGTCCGGTCACCTCTTCTCGTTGTGCAGCGTTTTTTGCCACAGTTTTTCCTTCCCACAGACTTCCCACTGAGGTGCCTTGATACAGCACTCTGGGAACAGCCTATTTGTTCAGAAATTTCTTTCTGTGTCTTACCCTCTTGCTTGAGGCTGTCAATGACGGCCTTCTGGACAGCAGTCAGGTCGGCAGTCTTACCCATGATTGCGGTTTTGAGTAATGAAACAGGCTGGGAGTTTTTAAAAGCCTCAGGAATCTTTTGCAGGTGTGTAGAGTTAATTAGTTGATTCAGATGATTAGGTTAATAGCTCGTTTAGAGAACCTTTTCATAATATGCTAATTTTTTTAGATAGGAATTTGGGGTTTTCATGAGCTGTATGAAAAAATCATCAGTATTAAAACAATAAAAGACCTGAAATATTTCAGTTGGTGTGCAATGAATCTAAAATATATGAAAGTTTAATTTTTATCATTACATTATGGAAAATAATTAACTTTATCACAATATGCTAATTTTTTTAGAAGGACCTGTATATAAATATTCAGTTTTCAGGCTTAAAACCATTAAATTTTTTTTGGGTAAAAATACAAACGTGACTAAGGTACTTAAAAGGGTTAGTTCAACCAAAAGTGAAAATTCTGTCATTAAGTACTCACCCACATGTCATTCCAAACCCGTAAGACCTTCATTCATCTCCGGAACACAAATTAAGATATTTTTGAAGATATCCTAGAGCTCTTGCTTGTCCTTCCCCGAAGCTGGGTGAACTAACCCTTTTTGGGTGACCTAACCCTTTAAAGTTATTACACTTTAAAGTTACTACCTAGCACTGGATAACCATTAGTGCCTAGTCAAGGTGTGTGTGTGTGTGTGCATGTGTGTAAAAGCTGTGCAATTTGTTGACTGGGTTCATAGAGAATTGTGACAGGCATCAAACATCATGCAGCATCCTTATTCTGCTGTCATTCTGCGGGTCACTGCATTCCAAATTCACTTTCCTTTCTCCTGTCAGTTCATATCAGAACAACTTATTTCTGTGCTCTACTCTCATCTTTCCGATCCATCCCTCCCTGTCTTCTTTTTTTATGGTTTATCGTCATATTAACAACTACACTGCAAACCTGATCTTGTCAAGATTCTGTCACTCCAGTTGGACTTATTCTTAGTTTGGTGACAGAACCCTGACACTAATGTATCCTATTGTCCATGTGTGAGCGTGTGTTCTCACGTCCACGTTGTTAGTTCAGGGCAGGTTGTCTGGATCCTGGCACTCCTGTCTGGTTTATTTTCGGGATCTGAATACATGTTTTGTAAAAACATTCTCAGTCCCAAGGAATCATAAATGAATGTTTGGTCATGACCCCTCCCTGTTACTTTTTAACGAACGATAACCCTTTAGTGTTATTGTTCGATGTGAATTTGTCAACATGGTACTCCATTGCTTTCAGTTATTTATCTTGACTGAACAGACGTATCGGCGAGATCTCAATACGTCAGTTCAGTCCGACATCATGTCTCGCCTGAGAGCCCAATAACATTCGAGTGGTACAAAACAAGCCAATGCACATTGGCGAGTGAGATTTGCATCACAAGGCTCCTCGCCAGCCGGGGATATATCGGGCATCCTGCAAACATTCACAAGATTTTTGCTCAGGAACCGAAATGGGGTCCCGGTCGTTTCAGCGGTACAGGAGTTGTGGCGACGGAAAGTAACGTCTCTGTTTCCTCATTCAGGGAACTGGGGTTGCATAAGTAATCTAGATGTTCCCTATCAGTCAGATTGAGGAAGCTGCACTTTTTGAGCAGAATTTGGGTACCGCAGGCCAGCGGCGGAACAGAATGTATCTCTTTTTTTTTTTGAGAAAACAACAAAAGATTCTCCACCCACCCATTCATGAAATTCAAAAATAGAGAAAATAAAAGTGCAGTTGTGTCAAAATTTGTATCAAGTTCAAAAATAGAAAATAAATAAAAGTGCCACTCGTCATAGCATCAATATTATGTTAGCATGGACTAACATAATATTGTAGCTACTTAAAAACGTGAAATAAAAAAAATATATATATTACACACACACACACACATATATATATATATATATATATTAAAATAGACATAACATACTGTGTTTGATATGGGATTAAAATGATGGGCAGTGTATAAGATATAAACTAATGATTAATTATTTTAATATTCCTTTGTTCCAATCAGAGCATGTGAGCGGAGAGAGAGCGCATTTCTGAATATTCCTCCGCTCGCTCATCCGCTCAGTGTCGCTCAACACAGAATGGCCGGCTGGTTCGAAAATATGTGGAATAAGGGCTGTCTCACACTAAAGTTTTTTTTCTAGTCAACTAGTAGTTGTTTATTTAAGCCATTAGTGGACAAATCACCCCTTTATATTGATTTAATTACTTAAATATGCTATACAGGATAATGAGCGTTATATTGCCGCACTCAAGCGCACGAGCGCACGCTTAAAGCTTGCCACAAAGAACCGGCAAAAGTAATGATTATGAATGTGTAAAAAATAGCAAGGAGACATTTAATTGTTTATTAATAAACTGGTGTTTTCTGTGTCGCTGCAAAGATGAAGTTGACGATGCGGACTCGCCATCAACGAATAAAGATATAAAGGCATGAAAAGGAAAATTTCCTCCCGTTTGGCGTGCCCCACCTGTCACGTCTCTATTCCCCACCAGTGGGGCGCGCCCCACACTTTGAGAACCGCTGCACTAAGGTAAACCGGACGCTGCTGAACTTGGGGGGACGCCGGCCGAACTGAATTGAATAAGCCAGCGAGATGGGCTGGGAAGTGCTAGCAAGCCCCCTGACACCATGCAAGTGGCACCAATTGAACTTTAGATTTACCCTCGGTGGGGCAGCGTGGTGGAGCATAGGGACCCAACCCAGAAGGCCCAGCGTCCCGGTGTAGAGGCTGTGAGTGTGATGTAACTCCAGACTCCTGCCTGCTGGCGAAAGAAGAGGGGGATGAGAGTGGCAAGGCATAGCGTTGCTGACTTTCAACCCACGCTTCTTCTGACCCAGAGATTGAGGAAGTTGCTCTTTTTTGTTGAGAATTTGAGTACCCATAAGATGATTTGATGCACAATACACTTTCTTATTATTATCAATGTTAAAAAACAGTTTGCAGTTTTGCAACTGTAAATTCTTTTTGGGATTCTTTGATAAATAGAACATTTAAATCTTTTGTAACATTATACAGTTTACTTTTGATTAATTTAATTTGCCCTTGCTGAATAGAAATATGAATTGCTTTAAAAATATATACTGACCCCAACCTTTTAAATGGTATTGTAATCTGGACAACGGAACACAAACAAATATTGGACCAATCAGCTGTTATGCTACAAACCATCAATGCACTACAGGTGACCAACTATGTTTTGTTTATTTAAATTAATTTCATATCAAATTAATGTAAATATAAACATTAATATACACATAATATAAATAAACTGATGATTTTACCATGAAGATGTTTGTAGCTTCTAGTGGCCAATATTGCCTCTATACTGCTGGGAAGTTCCGTCTGTTTGGGAAGCAATAGCCGCACAATTATTTGAAATGTTACATATTTTATCCCGATCCACAACTGATTCATGTGGTCTAAAGTTGTGGTCCCCAAATTAACTAGTCATAGTGAGATGTACCTCTTATTACTGTGAGCTGGCTATATTTAAATGGGTGGTGTAATGCCGTTTTCACAAGATGTAAAATAAGTCTCTGATGTCCCCAGATTGTTTATGTGAAGTTTTTGCTCAAAATACCCCACAGATATTTTTATATTGCATGTTAAAATTGTCACTTATTGATGGTGAGCAAAAACGCACCGTTTTTGTGTCTGTCCCTTTAAATGCAAATGAGCTGCTGCTCCCGGAACAGAGAGCTTGTGTCCTTTTACCCAGGGCCGGAGTGGGGCCACTTTTCAGCCCAGGAGTTTCAGGCCTAAGACCGGCCCACTTTTTACATGGTGGTGGAAATTGGATGAATAAAAGCAACAGTTCAGCTCTTACTATAGTGTAGTTTTTATTAATACCATGGTTCAACAAATAATGTAAAGGTTAAATAATAATTCACTTAAGCTGAGAAGTTAACAAAACATATTCCACAAGGATAGGTTGATAAATTAACAAAAGCATACTGCTCTTTCTTACATTAAATTACTTTAATTCATATTGTTTACTCTGGTATCCTCTCTAGTGATGGGAAGTCCGGTTCTTTTCCGCGAACCGGTTCTTTCGGACAGTTCGTTTCAATGAACCGGTTCAAAAAACCGGTTCACCAGTTCTTTTACGTCATCACGTAATGACGTCAATTCTATCATCCCGGCGGTTAAAATACATTCAAATAAAGGCATTTGTAATCATAACTTAAGTTAAATAATGGTACTCATCGTCATAATCATCTTGTATAAGTTTCTTACTTTTACGTTTTGCAAACGAACCCTGCAGCCTACAGGCGATGTGCAAACGCAGATGTTTAACATGTCTTAAAGATATAAAGTGCATAAATGGTTTTTCCTTCCCAATGGTTCATTTTATTTGTTATTAAATAAACTTACATTTCGCCGAATACAGCCCCTCATTTAAGTCCTCGGTTCACTCGTGCTGCGTGCTCATGTATCAGCACATCATCAGTTGGCCGAAAGAAAGTTCTGTTTAGAGACGGTGCTATCAGCTCATCGGTTCTCCGTATCGAACGCGTCCAAAAGAAACAGTTCTCGGTTCTGTACTGGTGATTCAAGAACTGCAACAACCAGTTCTTGACTCAAGAACTGTAGCATAGGCCTGTGTGTGCTGAGCAGAGAACTGCTGAAACCTGAATATACAGTCGACAAAGCAAAAAAATTGATGCATGTCTCCAGTATGTTTAATACGTTATGTTTTAACGCATTATAAACATTTACAGTGCACAATTAAAACCTTGGCAAGAGTTTACATCAAAGATTTATATCAACTTACTTAGAAATTAAATTAGCTGTTCCTGAAAATATTATTTTAGTATAATAATAAATGTTTAGTTTGACAGTTTTACAATCCATTCATTGTGTTTCCAAACTTTAAAATAATACAGTAATAATAAAGTAATTATGTGATCAACATGTTTCCAACATGTTTTACTTTGTTACACTTAGCCTAGCTACTGATGTTCAACTAAATATTTAAGAAACGTACATTTCGTCCCTCAGAAAAATTGCACGTATGCTCAGCTCATCAAGTCATCAGTTCTCATTATGTCGAACGTGTCCAAAAGAAACAGTTCTCGGTTCTGTATGGGTGATCTGAGAACCACTGTACCTGTACGTTCGGTAGTACGCGCATGCGCAGTATCAGCTGCTCGTGCTCATCACTTCTCTCAGCACCAACATGTCTCAGTTCAGTGAACTGTTGGAGTTACTGGAGTAAAATATACTCTGGGATATTGGTTTATTTCGATTCGGAGGGACTGTCAGGCATGTCTGAAAGTGAGTAACTTTAGTAACTTGTGGATCAGCACTGACGCAAGACGCGAACTGTTTCGAACGATTCAGTCCGATTTAGTGTACTGGTTCGATCGGTTCACTAAAAAGAACCGATTCAAAAGAACGATTCGTTTACGAACCGGCCATCACTAATCCTCTCTACCTGTCCCTGTAGTCATGGTCATTTTGCTGCATACACAGATCAAGCTTGAGTTTTGTTATCAATATTTGCATAATATTTGCAAAGTCTATGAATCGCCATATATTCGGTGATACAAAAAGGCTAATATTTTAATTAAATTTAATATTTTGCTTGTGAATACATTGACAACGCTACAACGGTATTGGCCGAATAATTACGTTGCAGCGTTGCTAACGTTAATGCTAATCATTACTCTATTGATTGGCCTCTCTCTATTTACCTGTTGTCACTTGTGTTTATCCTCTTGAAAATAAATCTGTAAGCTTGGCACATTTGGCCGTATCCTCCTCCAATGCCTTTCTTTTTTCAACCTGGCTTTTTCAGCCCCTCCTGGCCTCTTCCTCCCATCCATCTTCCGACGCGTACCGTTACGGTAGGGCCGGCCCAGCTATCCGTAGCCTACCTGACAAAACGTTTTGCAAAAGATGGGCTATGGACCCAACCAACTCTATTTGGGAGGGGAGGGGAGAACTCCGTCACATGGTACAACCCTTGCAGAGGCTGCACGCTGCGATGTCAGAATGCGGAATGTGTGTAGCCTAATTTAAGAGAAGATAGACTAACGTGACAAATGTAAAAAAAATAAATAAATCCTCGACCGACCCAAAAGTGAAGCGGCCCACCGGGAATTCTCCCGATTCTCCCGATTACCCACTCCGGGCCTGCTTTTACCTCACACAAACATGCACTGAAAATTGAAAAAACGTTTAGCCTTTTATGTTAAGAAGAAGTGACAACATGTAGACAACATTTCTGAATGCTTAGTTGATGAATTTACACATGGTTCGTGGTGGTCTGATATGTGTTTTGGGGACTCTTCTTCTCCATGTGGATTTGTAATGGAAATACACATGGTTAAGACTGAATAAGTTATTCAAAATACATGAGCTCTCGGATGAATAAAGATGGATGAATAGTTGAAAGATGAAGCAGAAGCAGTTATTAGTTTACAGTTAATAGTTTACACATGCCTTTTATACATACACTTGCTTACAGTGGCATGTGGTGATCTTAAGCTTAATGAAATTAACATTTACATTTCACTATCAACAGGAATTGAATATTATAACATTTTGTGTTCATATTAACATTCAGACTGCTCATCTTCGTAACTAAAACCAGTGCTACTTTCACAAATTTGGAGGACTTTAAATGTGCTGAATGTAATTTTGCAGAGATTTAGGAAACATGCTAAGTTCAAATACTCGTTTCTCTGAAAAACACGTTACAATGCTACAGCCAGATAATCTATTTTGAAATGTGAAATTTGTTTTGATCTGTGTGTTCCCACCCACTGCCAATGTACCCAATAGTATTTCGACACCCAGGTTGCCAGTTGGCAGCCATGGATACCAGCAAACAAACTGGGTCAGAGATCGCAGATTATATCCAACCTAAAAAGCTTCTGCATCCATCAAAAAAGCTCTATGACCAGAGACATATTAAAACACGGATACATTAGCTGATCAACTTACAGGTTAAGGTTCCATTGTCAATTACGATCGGTCCAGTTGCATCTGTCTTCAATCTGGCAACCCTTGTGAGTGTTGAGTCTGAAACAACTCTCTCCAATATTTTGAATTTGGATTGCAGTACCCATTTCTACAGTTAGGTTAAAATATTACATACTACACCTTTAAGATTAATAATATTGTTGCAGTGTTCGTCTTGTTGCTAGGTATTTTGTGCATTCAATTGGAGTATTTTCTTCTCTACAGTATTACTTGCGTTTCTTCTCTCAGATATTACTAATGAAGAAAAATAGATTGGGTGTGTGCAAAACATACGACAACATTTATAGGATGCATTAGAAAGAGGCCAAACTATACTCATTGCCCAAGTGATGCTGACATTGTCATGGTCTGTGACACTGGCTAGGATTCTGTGTAAAGAACAATTCTTTGTGACTGTATGTAGTTCTCAAGTTGGAAAAGCAATTCAGTTCCTAATTTAAGTGAATCTTAGTTCCTAGGACATCCACAAGATGGATGAAAATGCTTATGCTGTAAAAGGAGGGCAGACGTGACAACACATGACAAAATTAAAACACATTTATAGTTTTGTGGCACTTAAAAACATAATTTTGGTGCCTATTTTTTCCCTTATAGTAGCCAATGGCTCCTCACTCCTCACGGTACAGGCTGCATCGGGGAAATTCTCCAAAGAGAGTCGGGGCTTTTTTGAAAAAGAGAAACCACCAATAATATGGTTTTCATTTGATGGAAAAAAGAAGTGCAACTGCAGTTTTTAGTGCTATTTAGCTGGCTACATGCTAAAGAGCTACTCTTGATGTCCTACTATGTGATGAGGCCAAACAGTAGACTTACTTAAAGTTGTGATAGAATAAAAAAAGAACACCATTTGATGAAGAATACAATATAATATAATCTTTCATAATCAATTGTCAATGTCAATTGTCAACCAAATCAAATGTCATGTATTTGTTTGAGGAGAGGGGGTTACATCCCTGAAAATGATTTAACCATTCTGAAAGTAATTTTCCATTGAGAGTTATAGAACATGTACAGAAATAAAGGAAACATCTATTTGCATTAGTTCTACAAAAAGTGTAGAAAATGCTTTATGCAATTAATGTGTTGGGATAAAGCTAAAAGTAATGTGCCAAATAAATGATGTAAAAAAAAAGAGAGACACATATCAACTATGCATGTCTCATGTAAATGCTCAAAGTGATTGGCAGATCTTCCACTTGCATGACATTCTCTAAAAGTTTTTATCCAGCATTAATGGCAATAAAAATGAACAATCTCCAATAATTCATTCACATGATCAAAATGGCATCAAAACAAATTATGAGGAGAATGCACCTTTGACTCCACATTCAATTTTTTAAGCAACTCCCTATACACTCCAACGTTATCTTTCCACATATTACTAGTTTATATGCAATTACCCTTTCAATCTGGAAAAGTTGAACTTCCAAACAATTCACATTTGACATTTGATGTGCAAATACATCTATAAACAACCATAAGAATATCAAGATAAAGAAAGACATCTGGAAGAGAACAGAGTTAACACAATTCCCCTTCAAGCTTTTCTGCAGCTCTAATGTCCTGCTACACCAGAGATCTGTCATTCTGACTTCGTTCAGTTCTTACCTTGGGCTGGCAACCGGGCAGACATTTTATGATATGCCAATTAAGTGATATATTAATACAAACTCTTCTGTATAACATAAAAGAAGATATTTTGAGAAATATCTCAGTTTTGTTTGTTAGTTTGTTCATACAGTTGAAGTGGTCATCTAAACTGTTCGGTGACCAACATTCTTCAAAACATCTTCTTTTGTGTTCATACAGGTTTAGAACTAGACAAGGATGAGTTCAATTTTGGGTGAATCATCTCTTTAAGGTCATCTAAAGGTTTTACACGGCTCTTCTGATTGAATTTGGTTTCTGCAGCTGCAACGTCTGCCTTGTCATGACCATCAGGTCCACTCATTTGACAAGCCCTGGCTTCACAGCTGCTTGCCATTCTCTGCTCTCTGTTTCTCCATAAACTCTACAGATCAATGTATTGAAATCATTCCGTTATCTGAATTTGATCTTGAAAAATTCCAATAGATCTGCATTCTGATCATTCTGATCTGCTGGAATATGTTTTTTTTTTTTTTTTCATAGAAGCTCCTTTTGTGCCTGTGTGTCTGTGTGTCCTCTTGTATCATCGTCTAAAATGCTAGGATTACAGAAAAAAACAAAACAAATCAAAATCAAATCCAGAACTCTGTAATGAATACCCTGTGTGTCCTGTCATTATCAGACACACATGTTGTTCTCTCTTGGGGATTAATGGAAATTGAGGCTGGACTGAAAACAAACAGGGTTTTATAACAATTACACACACAAAAAAAGGTGGCACAGATAGAGATATTTGATACAAACAGAGCAGTAAGAAATTTCTCACAGCAGGCAAAAAAAAGAATCATAAGATTATTGTCGTTATATATTATTTCATTATTTCATATTATTGTTAGTTATTTTGCTATTTCAGTTTTATTTTTTCCTGTCTGTAGCATAGATTCACAACAGGCAATTTTAGCTGCATGTTAGATTGCACATTTATAACACTGTGATACAGAAAAAGATTCTAGATCTAATGAAAAAGTCAGCTCTCACAATGCATTAGTTTTCCCTCAGGCCTGCACAACTGAAATTGCTTGTTGCTCAGTATTCCAGTGATAACTATAAGATTTTTTGGCTACATTCATGAACTGTCATATTTCATTGAAATACGTGTCCTGAGAAATCTGGTTCTGCCACAGCAGTAGTCTCTGTAAACTGCAAAAAAAAAGAAAAGAAAAAAAATTGCAGGGAAGACTTTGGAAAGAAGGGTCTGTGGCTGAAGCATTGGGGTGTTTTAATTTACTGGCTTACTCCCAAGGCAATGGCCCTGTTTTTATTTTTAACCTGCTACTCCAGCCAAAGTATTATCCCTGTCTGTCGGTTTCACTTACAAATACCATATTTTTATTTTGCTAGTTTTATTTGTTTGCTGGTTTGTTGAACTATTTTTTATGTTGGCTTATTGGTTAATTTTTTTTATTGTCTGATGAAGAGCCTGCTTGCTCGAAACGTCACCTGCATGAGAGACCTTTCTTAATTATTTTTTTTTATATTTGGAGCTTAAGTGTATCGACTTTTTTCTGTTTTTTTTTTTATTTCTTTTGTCGAGCATCCAACATGAGCATTTTAGCCAGTGATGTGAGTGCTTTTGTCCCTTTTTTACTCTATTGTAACCATTACTTCCCAGCAAGCAATTTTGCGCTTAAAAGACATGTAAAAGCATCCAAACATAGCCCTGACGTCTAGACTAAAACAATGCAAAATTTGGCCTGTCAGTGAAAATTTAATGGTGTCTAACCATAGCCTAAGAATAGACGCACAGGCTATGCAAAGAACAATGCAAAGAAATGAAACCAAACACCTTGTAATCACTGTTGACTTTGCTTACATGATGGAAAATCATACAATTCGCAAGTTATTTAGGCAAAAACGACATGTAAACAAATACAAGGTTATTTTGGCTAGAAATGGGTAACTCATAGACTGACTATATACGGTCTAGTTAACCTAGAGACTGTGAAATGACAGCTATTGCTTGCTAGGAATTCAAAGCCTAATATTACTGCATATTTCTAATATTTCTTATATTTCTAATATTTTGCACAGCTGAACTGTATTTGTGAGTATTCTGCATGCAGTTTCATTGTTTCAACTGAAAACATTGTTATAGGTTATTTTAAGTATTATTTTCTTCTTCTTTTTTATATAGTGTACCTTCAACATCAATCAGTTCATGATCTAAAATTACAATTAACACTTAAAACTGTTATGCGACTTGATGTTTACCAAGATTTAAAAGACCACTGATTTACATCCGATGGAACCCATGTTACGTAACGGTATTTCTGTCTTTTATTGTAAATAGGAGAGAGAAAGGCAATTTTATTGGTGTGAAAAATACAATCAGCCACCTGCAGCTCCGTGTTTTTTGATTCCATTACAGTTCATGACAAAATAATTTGTTATTTGTGTCAAATGCTTCCAATTTCATCACAAGCAAACAGAGCTACAATTATATTGATCCAATTTTATTCTTATTCAGGTGCTTTTTTAAGAAGTACATAAAGCATTGAATGAAAAATGTTTCTGTTGCTTCATGAAAATATCTTAAATGTCTGTGTATTCGACAAATATTGTATCTAATCCACTTCACCTGTGACAAAGTACACAAAGTGGCATTTTGAGAAGCAGAAACTGCCCTTAGAGACTTTTTCCTTTCTTGAGAATTTCTCCCAGACTGCAAGCTGCAAATCTCGCCGATCAGTTAAAGTCAAGGCGAACACACTCTTCACTGAGCTGGTTCTGATGTGTCTAATTAGACTCTCCAGGTCAAAATTGAATAGCCCTGGTTTAAAGAAAAAATCTTTCACCCTGTGCTGGTGATGATTAATAACATTTAGCCCCAGGTAGCATGGAATTATGGGATAGGTCTTTTTAAATAATTCCTGCAGCCCTATAAAGATAAATCACAGCTATGGTTTACTATATCCTGCAGCATCAGCGGTATATACTATGGCAGTATGTGTCCTAACCTACTGAAGACTTGTGTAAGGCTTCTTCAGACGGCATGCATTTTGTGGTTTTTCCTTTGGAACTTGAGGGACTTGGCATGAAATATTTGATGCTTCCTCGTCTCTCCTTGTCAATGTGTAATATTCACGAGGAACGGTACTTCACCTCAACGAGATTTCATTTTGTGTGGGGCTCCCCACCGTGAACATTTCAAATGATATTTGAAACTTTTTAGTTGAGTGGGATGTGTTTCTTTGATTCTGAAGCCTTTCCACCAAGCAGTTCCCTCAATTTCATGTTTGAATAGTGTTTCATATCTATAGAGGGAAAGAGAATCATTCAAATGAACCTGCTCAAAGGCATCATTTGTATAGTGAACCTGACTCTTTGCGCTATCTGGTTGTTTCGACGTGAAGGTCACAAAGACAGGAGAACTCAAATTCACAATATGATGGGAGACTCTGCTGCGGAAAACACTGGCATAACCGATAAACAATGCTTGAAAATTCATGCCAAATTGCACGTTTTACCAGTAAATCGCCCACACCCCTTGCCAATGTCATGCTTTACTTTAGTGTGTATTACTTTACTAAGTAGTGTTGCTTGTAGTCTCAGCCTCAGACTTTATGACCACAGATCATTTGATGTATATGGAATCATTTTTGATGTGAAGGCAAACGTCTAAATCTTAATGGCTGACTTCTTTTTGGGAGTCTAGTGTATGGCAATGTTTAATGGTCCGCTAGGATGCAAAAGCTGTGTTTACTTTAGAAGAGCAACTAAAAGCTAGACTTAAAAATGTTTGTGAAGTTAATGGCTAAAAGACATTCAAGCGTTTTGTTTGAGGCACTTAGTCTTTTTCCAAGCTTGGCTGAACCTTTGAAATCCCAAGTAATTTTGTTTGATTTGTTGTGTCCTCTCAAATCTATAATGAACTCTCTGAGAAGGGAATTTTTGCGGCATCTGCGGGAAAAAATGAAAGTGCTGATCGTCTGTTAGTTAGTTTTTAAGCCTAAATATAGTCAGCAGAAGAAATAAACTAAATGTCCCTGCTGAAATATCCTGCATAAACCAGCATGAACTCCTTATTGACCCAGAATGGTTTATGATGGTTAGAGCTGGTATAGTGCTGGTCTAGCTGGTGGACAAGCATAGTCATGCTGTTCTCAAGCAAAACTGGTCCACCAGCACTCCCGCTTCCCATGTTCGTGATCAGCAACCAGCATATAATGCTGGTCCCAGTATGCAAAAAAATACCTTATATGCTGGTGACGAGCAATGCTTTGGTGATTCCTTGGACATCACCACCATAAAGCTTCCAAAACTCTTTCAAACTTCATTTAAAATCTAATTGGAAAGTTTGGGTTATAGTAGTTTGCAAGAGCGTAAAAATAAAGGCAATGAGGCTGTGAAACCAGACTAGTGAGAAGATGAGTTTATCTGTTCTGCTGATGATGTTTAATGTCCCGACAACCTGTTAGCAACCACCTATTTTGAGATACGTAAAAGCTTAAAAAATCACGAGTGGGGTATTACTGATATATTTTATGTTGTAGAATAAAACGTGGAAATATCTTGAGCTTGTGTATACCACAGACCTTATTTCAGGCATTTAACCCCCCCCAAAAAAACATTCAAAAAACCTGTTGACTTTGGAAGGAGGATGATGGAAATTCAAAAAATGAAACTCGTTTCTGCGTTTTAAGACTCTGGCGGCACTCTATAAATCCATATAGAGCCCGGACCTTATGTTATCAGGTACAGTTCCGGTTAAGTGAGACTTTGTTGCTGGTTGCTTTTTAGCACTATATCTGGTTATTTCTCTTTATACACTATCTATCTGCATTAGCCTGAAGCTGACCTTCACTATGCCAGACCAAAATAATGTCTCCAAGGTCTCTCTTATGAGCACAGTTTATATATTTACACAACATAAACTGAACAAATATTGTTCCATATAGAACTGCCTGTATTTAAATGTTCAATTTGCAATTTTTAATTAATACAAATTACAATGAATGTCCAAAGGTTAGGGTTAACTGTTAATAATGGTTACAGAAATTCCTAGAAGAAAAAAAACAAACATCAATTATATATCCTTATCACACACAGCCAGGGTCTGTTCATTGTGTTGCTGATAGTGCCTCTTTCTGATAGTCATTTACTCTTATCACAGTAAAGGACGTGTAGAACAATTTAAATAACAGTACATGAGAGGAGAAAAACAAACTACCACCACAGAGAATTCTGCTGCAATAATACACTTTTATTGTTAAATGAATATTCCAGGTGAAATGCAACTTGCTATTGATTACAACAGAAACTCATTTTAATTCATCCTTCAATGAGTTAAAACACACACACACACACACACACACACACACACACACACACACACACACACACACACGCGCGCACACACGCGCACACACACACACACACACACACACACACACACACACACACACACACACACACACACACACACACACACACACACACAAATATATATATATATTTGTAATTATACTTAAAGCTGCAGTCCGTAACTTTTTTGGGTTAAAAATTATTCAAAATAATAATAATAAAAAACATAACCAGCCAGTGTTCAAAAATATCTTCTTGCCTTAGCTCGATTCAAAACAGTTAGCTTGTAATAATGATTTTAATTCCAGTGGTACTGGTGGATTTCCGCGGGAAATTCGATCATGTCTTTGCGTCATTATGTCACATCTGTACACAAAGAAGGTGTTTCGGCTAGTAGGCTATATTGTGTGTGAGGATCTCGGAGGTGGAAATTTTTAGCCTTTTCTCACAGCACTTTAAATAATTAAACTTATGGCGGATCCAGAAAGGTTCAAACGACAATCACCAGTGACAACTGGAGATTCACCAGTTGTAAAACCCAAAAGAATTTGGACTTCGGAGTGGTAAAAAGAGACTGCAACCGGGCCTACGCGAAAACAAGGATAAACATCGGCAGGGCTTTTGAAAGGTGGCGTGAACTCCGTGATTTGAAGGGGTTCAAAACGGACGCAGAGACGGCTTTTTTCTGCTGGACAGGTCAGAATTTTCAATAGTTCAATCGTGTAACAGTAGCACTTGTTCGCTTAATTCACACAGTTACGGAGTTTCCTTTGTTGTGGCTTTTTTCGTTTTGCTATTATGGTAAATATTAATTATTTTGTGCTAGCTATGAGAGGGAGCAATTCACTTCTACTCCAAGAAAACCAAAACCGCCTTCTCCGTTGTCAAGCATTGGAGCTGAATCAGATCGGTAAAGTGAAAATTGCTTTTAAAAATATGTTTTTTTCCCCCTTAGTTGATCAGAACAAAAGTGGATGTTACTTTGGGGTGGTGGCGCAGTGGATAAGACACATGCCTTTGGTGTGAGAGACCCGGGTTCGAATCCACTGTGAGACACCAATGTGTCCCTGAGCAAGACACTTAACCCCTAGTTGCTCCAGAGGCGTGCGACCTCTGACATATATAGCAATTGTAAGTCGCTTTGGATAAAAGCGTCAGCTAAATGAATAAATGTAAAATGTACTTACTTGTTCAGATGACATTTTCCGGTGAAAATTATTATGTTAGTCATACTGTACTTCCAAAAAGTAGAATGTGTGATTCTGAATGCCAATATCCACACCGGCGTGGCGACTGACAGACGCGCAGTCTCCTCAAAACATTGTGTTCATCCGCGCTGTTTCATGGCGATGTACAACTCACCTAAAGTTTATAATTCCGCGAAAAACTGCAATTACAGATTTCGAACAGAGATGGCGACAAAGAGGAAAAGCTACGGACTGCAGCTTTAAAAGAAAACATAAAAACAGAAAGGCACTTGAAATTAAAGTTTATGGGGTGACCTTATAGCACCAGAATAATGATTATTAATATATAATTATCACACTGTTTTGAAGTTTAAGCTTAACACATAAACATCACTGGTCTTAGCATGAGACTTTATGTATTTGCAAAAATATCCAACCAGGCAAGATATTCAAGACTTGGAATATAGTGCACAAGTTGTATGGACCGCTTTTATGATACCTGAATGGTGCTTTTGGAATTACTTATTACGGAAGCTTGTTTCCGCCACAGTATAAAACATTTGAAAAGATAATTGGGACTTTTAATCTCAAAATTGCGAGTTTACATCTCGCAATTCTGAATTCATTATTTAGAATTGCAAGATATTTTTTTCTCTCTCATCTGACGTCTTTTCTCAGATTTGTGTTTATATCCCACAAATCTAACTTTATAACCACACCATTGCGACTTTATATTACGCAATTCTGAGTCAGAATAACTGTAAACTCACAATTGACAGTGAATATATCAAATAAATAAATGGGGCCTCTATTTAAAAAAAAAACATTTATTTTATTTTATATATCAACAAAAAGCTGACAAAATAACAATAATATAAAATAATAAAACCAAGATAATAGACACCTCCCAAAGCAATAGGTTTCTTACACTGTACTTACATATATTCCTGCTTGTTGGAAATTAGCAGAAGTGTTACATTCAGATATCAAATCATTCATTAAAAAAAATAAAATAAATAAATAAAACCTGCCAAACACCTCCAAAGTCTAACGAGGACTCAGGCTGAATGGAATCCATGTGCGGTTTATTAAAACAAAACAAGTTCAGGGTACAGACAGGTGAGGGTCTAAATACCAGGGCAAACAACAATATCAGAGGCAGAGCAGTAAAGGTGGTCATAACAAGCAGAGGATCAGGCCAGGCAGCAAGCAGCAATAACAATAGTCCAGGCAAACACAAGTGCTAGGCAGCAGGGGCGTAGAATTTAGTAGGGACGCTAGGGACGTGTCCCTACCAATATCCAGTGACACTGATTTGTCCCTAGCAATAATTTCAATCAAAAATTAAAATATATTTATATATAACCAGAAAGAAAGAAAATACCCACAAGGACAAGATTTTAGTATATTGCCATTTTTGTAGGGACAAAGACAAAATGTCCCCACAAAGATGGCAATTTCCGAAATACTTGTGGGGATTTTTTTTTTTTTTTTTTTTTTGGAAAACAGCTTATAAATCATACTAAGTGACGTTTTTTTGAAAATGCAGAAAGTTATCTGTGATAGGGTTAGTGTAGGGGGATAGAATATGTTTGTACAGTATAAAAATCATTATGAAAAGTCCACATTAAACATGAAAAATTGCTTGGTCTGTTGAAATGAGAGGTCTGTTTGATCAAGTTGAAACCCTTGTCATCCCAGTCTCATCAGCTGAGGCTGAAATAAGTTTCATTGCTCTTAGGACAATGAAAACATGGCTCAGAACAAAGGCATAAGTTGCTGTGTGTCATGTCCAACAGGACAAACTGGACAGTAACAAATATGCAAAAAGTTAATTTCTGTTAACGTGATAGTTTCCTTAAAAAATGAAAATTCTGTCATCATTAAGTTGTTTCAACAGTTTCTTTCTTCTGCTGACCACAAAAGAAGTTATTTTGAAGAATGTTGGTAATTAGACAGTTGATGGACCCCATTGACTTCCATAGTATTTTTTTTCTTTCTATGGAAGTCAATGGGGTCCATCAACTGTCTGGTTACCAACATTCTTCAAAATATTTTCCTTTGTGTTCAGTAGAAGGAAGAAATTCAAAAGGGTTTGAAACCCTTACAAAAATTTTCATTTTTGGGTGAACTATCCCCTTAACTATCTCTTTAATTTGCACTATTGCTCTGCACTATGAACGGAGTAAAGTTAGTCTAACTGTTAAACTCCCTTCATGTCTTTAATAGTTACCATAACATTGCAGAATTCATTAACGTATTGTTAAGGTCAATATAAACTAAAACCCTCAATATTATCCTATTAATTTCCTGGGAATGTCCCCACCAATCTCAAAACCAAACCTACGCCCTTGCTAGGCAGGCAGCAGATATGTGTACAAGCTAGTCTAATGCAGAGTCAAACACGCGCAGAACAACACAGGGACAATAACGTTCAGAAATGTAGCCGGGGCAAACAATACTGAGTGATCGCATAACAATTTGATCTATACATGCTGATGAATGTTTGGTGATCAAGTTAGCTTGTGTGTAAACAACTTCTATTCACTCCTTCCCGTTTACGCATATATTTTTTGCTTGTTTTTTATTCTGAATTTCTGTACTATTTTAGAAGATGCAGAAGAGCCCAAGCGCATAACAGTGAAAGCACAGATTGCCAGAAAAAAAACTTGAAATAGTTAAAAAGGACCTATTATGCTTTTTTACATATTCAACTTTCTTTATGTTGTAATGTGTGTAATGTTGCTGTTTGAGATTGCAAAAGGTCTGCAAAGTTGCAAAGCACAAAGTCACTTCAAAGGGAGTTATTTTTTAATATCAGTAAACACTGTTTCTGAATGCACTGCAATGGCTTGATTGTAGTCTTTAGTTTTCTTCTGGAAACTTACACATCACAATATTCTTAATTTAAATAATTCCCACCCAAGTCATACGCAAAAAAAAGGGGATGAGGCCTGGCTGATGTTAGTTGTGTTAAAATTTGTGGTTATGGTAAGTGACATTCCCTAAATACACTCAAAGCGGTTGACCAATCACAACACACTGATCCAGCCGACCAATCAGAGCACACTGCACTTTTTAGAAGGAGGGGCTTTATAGAGACAGGAACTAAACAAAGTGTTTACTGATAGACTGGGATGAGAGATTCTGCATCAATGTAAAATATTTGACAAAATATTTTTTTAACATGAAGACATGAAAACATGAAAACCTCTTCTAGTAGATCCCAAAAAATGGCATAAAATGGCCTCTTTAAGAATGTTTCATTCATTCAAATCATAGTTTAAGAATTTATACTTATCAGCAAGAAATTTCTGTCAAAATATAAAGACAAGTTTATTGATCTCTTCAATTTATGAGGATAAAAGGTGTGAAGATTGAGGCAGGCAGGATATATATATATATATATATATATATATATATATATATATATATATATATATATATATACACTTTTTTTTTTTTTACTTTGTATATCTAAGGTTCCTTTGTAAGGAACTAAGGTGAATGTGTTTTCATTGTGAATGTATCTTAATATTTTGACAAATTTCTTGCTGCTACTGTAAGTGGAATTCTTCAAAAAAATACAGTAGTTATGTGAACATACTTAAGATTGATTGCTGATTATATTCCTAATTTGTAAGTTACGGTTAAATGAATAAATATAAATTAAACATTACTTAATATTGGCTTCAGTACAGGTAGCAGAACAACACATTAAGTCGTCTCACGTTCTGCTGATTATGAGGGACCCTAAACTCGTTAAGTCTGATTCTCTAATATTTCATGGATTTCATGGCCATTACATCATTTTGATAATGAGAGGCCATTTGTACAAACCAGTGCATGCAATTTTTCATTTTCCGGAGGACTTATCCCAGTGTCCATCAGTCGAGTGCTTATTGAGAGGTTTGTAATGTGGACTGAAGAGCTTCATACTGTGCTATCTTGCTCATTACTTTTTCATTATAGATACGATTGAATTGATTCTTGTTAAGGAGAGATAGGACCAAGATCTCAGGGTGTGAAAGGGCATAACAATGAAAATTTTCCATTTTCTAAGTGTCTGTGTGTGTTTTTTGTGTCTTTTCTGATATAGTTTGACCACAACCTTGTATTGCTAACTCATTACTATTTTGTTTTTGAGTAAGAGTTTTTATTATGGTTAATTAGTCATGAAGGACAGAAATTTGGAGAAGAGACACAGCGCGCGGTTTGTGACTAAACAACGGAATAATAAAGAATACACCAAAGAAAGTTTATGTCTATGTACTGGAAAGGTCAGAGGGTGAAACAGCTGAAAGGGATTTTTGTTGTGGCAAAAGCCTTGAGGTGACAAATATGAAATGATAGTTCATGTCCCTATTTGACTTTTTCAATGAAAGCTTATTTTTCAGAGGGACACATTGTACAACCTTTTGGACTTGGCCTTTATTTGGTGCTCTAGAGACAAAAATAAACCAAATCAACCAAGACTTTTAAAAAATCTACTGTGGCCCCAAAAGTCATTGCCTCCCCTGAGCCCATTGAGTTTAATGTGTGTGGTGGGTTCAGTGTGGGGTTATTGAGAATGAATGAGGGAAAGTCACATAAGAGGAGGCAATGCCTCCATCGCACTATGATTAAATATGATTGGATATGATTGGCTGTGATCGATTCGCGTAAAAAAATCTCTTGTTTTTGTACTTGTTCCACGTCCGTGAATCAGTCTGAAGGAATAAATGATGGTGTTAATGTAGGGACTAATTAAAAAGTAAGCAATCAACTCACCCACTTAGATATCACCACTTTGTCACGTCAAAAGAAAAATGGCCTGAAAACTTGATCTGTGGAATAAAAGTAAAAAATGCTTAAAAACACTAACTTGATGAGATTTATACTTGGTTATGTAAGGGCTCAAAGGGAATTATTAATTAATTTATAGGGAACCAAAAGAATTATTTATTTTACGGTCAAGCAAATGACTCATCCAGCGTTCATTTGAACGGGCCATAACTATCAGCTCTGCAGAGGATATAAATATCCGAACTATAGTGAAAACGCTATTTATTAGCAAGGTAACTAAGATCAGCATTTTAAGACATTAAATTTGTAGGCACATAACACGAACACTTCTCTTTAAAATACAAGACTTTATTGAATATTATAACACATAAAACTAATATCTAACACAAACACACCCACACACACATACATACGAGTTGCAGAAATAAAGAGAGTAAGGAAAGAATGAGTTTTAAGAGTGAGATGAGTTCTCTGAGATATCGTTTCTTAGGCGGGATATTACATTTTATATCAAAGCACCAGTTCAGTTAAGAGTCTGGAGGCATTTGTTGCGTTCCTTTGGGGATTCTGTTTGTCTGCGTAAAAAGGGGTTTCCCTGGTTTGTTGATTGGCTGGCGGTCTCCTCGTGCCTGGATAGATGTCTTGGGCGGCCAATTACGTGGTGTGTTGACGGATGGATGGAAGATCTTTGAAGTTAGAAAAGCGGGCTTTGCAGTCAAATTGTTGACTGGAACTTTACAGCAAAACTTAACTTAGAACTGAGACTCACAACAAAAAAATAAAATAAACTAAGCAAGAGAAAGAAAAGTGTTAGATGGCTTGAAAGACATTGTTTAACCCATGTTCTTTTGATCTTGATTTTGGTTCTTTCATCTGCTCGTCTACATGTTTACTCGTCTGTCTGGTTACTCCGTCATGGCTACTCCATGGCTAATAATTGTCTGTATATATCTGATGCTTTGTTCGTGTCCTAAGATTTTAAACTCAAATGTTCGTCCAGCCTCCTGGATGAGTTCTGACCAATTAGACATTGTCTTTATTTGAGAAGTGGCATTTTCTTCCCCTCTCATCGTAAATTATGAGTTATCTGTGATCTCTTTACTCTCCAGCTCTAGCAGAGAGTACAGTTTAGACATGATTCCTATTATAAGAATACACAACATTTTACACAGATTTTAATCAAGCCATCTTCTGAATTATGAACATACAATCATACTGATAGCAAGCAATAAACACTTTCAGTCAAACATCTAATAGTTATAACAATTGCATGACTTATATGCGATCTAAGCATAATAGTCACATACATAGGTTGTAGACATGATATAGAATTATGTAGTTGAACGATGTTTGATTATAAGTCCGTCAATAATTGTTTTGGGATGATTTGATGTATTTTGATATGTAAAGTCTCAGTCTCTATGGTTTTAAGAGATTTTAACCCTGGGGTCGTTCAGAGGTCGTTAAGAAGAAGAAGGTCTGTTTTAGATTCTTGTCTTGGGATCAAACAACTTCTGCCATTATCTTGGTGTGTCCCAAGCTGTGCCATCTCTGAACCAATCACTCTCTTCCAAAATACCTAACGTTGACAATGTACTTCCTTCAGCTAGGCTCATCTCTTTGAAGCTTGCATCCAATGAAGTACTTACAGTAGCTGGGGTTTTTTCGTTGGTTAGCTCAGACTGGCTGGAGCCCACTTCATTTACTCCTCACCTGTGGAGTTGGGGTCAGTAATGCATGAATGAATGAATGAATGAACGAACGAACAAACAAATTAATGAACGAATGAATGTTGAGGTTTGTGTGGAATTATGTTTGAACAAATCATCTGGAAGATTCATTTGTGTTCGGTTCGCCCTTAAATCCTAGAACATTAATTGTGAAAAGAAAATGTGTGTGTGTGTGTATGTGTGTGCGTGCGCGTATATATATATATATATATATATATATATATATATATATATATATATATATATATATATATATATATTAATATATATATATATATATATATATATATATATATATATATATATTAAATTCCTTATGTGACGGGCAGAAAAATGTACAACATGTGGTTTGATAATCTAAAGCAATTGTATTCAAACATTTCTAAGTGTCCTTAAAGTTTTGGGTTATCTGCACATGGTTATCTGTTACATGTTTTTAATTGCCTAAGCTGAATAAAGGCTTTTTGTATATTTCCTTAAATACTTGAGTGCCTTGGCTTGATATGTTTTTATATTTTATAAAAGATATGTCAGTGCAAATTTCTTTCAGTTAAAACAGCTCAAACATGCATTTTAGTCTGTGACTAGGGTTAAGTCTTGTCTGTGAAACCGTGGGTAAGAGTCTACAGGCGGTAGACAATTAAGGTCACAGTTACAATAACTTGCGTGAACATGCCATTGTCCTGCTGCAGGGAGGCATGTGGACTACAGATGTGACTGGAGCAAAAAACTGCTATGCTCATAATGTAAGATGCTTAAGACAATGCTACAAGGAGACAGCTGATCGTCTTTGCTGTGCCAAACCACGTGTAACAATATGTCCCACCAGACATGTTCGACAACTTGCAAATGCCTTGGTGGAAGAGTGCAGTGAAGTAACATCTCACAGCAAAAACAGGCAAACATCTGGTGCAGTCCATGAGGATGAGATGCTCTGTAGTCCTTGAAGCATGTGGCAACACCAGATAATGACTGCTTTTGACATTGACCCCTCTTTGTTCAGGGACTTGTTTGTTCATTTCTGCTCTTCGAATGAAATTTGTTCAGTTTATGTCCTTGTTGTTGAATCTTTTTATGTTCATACAAATATTTACACGTTAAGAAATTAAACTGAGAAAGCCAAGGAAGAGCAGAAGCAGGAAACAAAACATAAAATGACATACATTAATAATAATAAAATAATGAATACAATGATAACCACATAAATGTTATAAAATTATTAAAAAACGAAGAAAATAAAACAACAGATGTATGGTCGCTCGCTTAAAGTAACACAAACACACACACACACACACACGTTTCTTTTTTTGATCGTTTTATCATTGTAGTTAACGTCCTTGGTTTGAACAGGCATTTACTGTTTGTCCTCTTTCTCTTTTAGGTATCGTGTCTCTAATATCCTTGGTGGTTCTTTCTTACGACCGCTACAGCACATTGACGATGTACCATAAACGTGGTCCAGACTATCGCAAACCTCTTCTGGCGGTAGGGGGTTCTTGGCTGTACTCTTTGATCTGGACAGTGCCCCCTCTTCTGGGCTGGAGTAGTTACGGGCTGGAGGGAGCGGGAACCAGCTGTTCTGTATCATGGACCCAGCGCACGGCCCAGTCCCATGCCTACATCATCTGCCTGTTTATATTCTGCTTGGGCTTACCAGTGCTCATCATGGTCTACTGCTATGGAAGACTCCTCTATGCTGTCAAACAGGTAAACTGCATTTTTGCGCTGTGTGTCAAAAAAACGGCCTGGGATTAGAGGCAAAAAAATCTTAACTTATGTTACTGAATTTGTAAAGGCTCTGACAGGATCTCAAGATGTTTGAGGATGCTGCCAATTCTCTGGACGCACACTGAATCATCCATATTCAAACAACCCTACTGAAGTGCTAATTCAGAGGAAATAGACTGTTTAATTGGTTGCTGGAACAGAAAAATGGTTATCCAACTTTAACGGTTCATTTAAACCCATGTTTTGTTTTTAATCATGAGCAGTAGAAGAAACCTGTAGAGAGAGAGAGAGAAAAAAACATCCAGAGAACATGCCAAGAGTGTGATTTTATATAATCTCAAACACTGAAGTCATTTGCATTTTTAAGCAAACATAGTTGCTGCTCACGACAATCACATATTGGTCTAGTTTGCGGCATGTTCATGCCAAAAACAGCCCGCTAGACAAGAAAGATCTGTACTAACCCATTTGTGCCCAAATTTGTCTGAATGGTTTAATGCATATAGTTGTGTTAATAGTGTCCTCTGTGAACATGTTCTGCATTTATTTTCTCCAGGTTTTTTTTTTCTTTTCTTTAAAATCGTATTTGCCGGTGGGCAAATATGTTGTATGCACCCCTTCAATGTCAAATTTGAATAGGAGGAGAACATTTGGCATCTAAATTAAAATAACTGCTTTCAACAGATCAATCTTTATTCATAATAAATGTGTTTGTTATAACAAAGAACATTCAATGCGAACCCCAAAAAAGCTGCATCTAGCTTATAATCTCTTGTGTATGATAAACAAAACAAACAACAAATACATTTGTCTTGAAGTGTTGGAACATAGTGCAGAACAAAGTGCAGCCATTGAGTTGCCCCAACAGGGCATTGTCTATCAAAAATAAAAATAAAAAAGTTAATGAAAAAAATATGAAAATAAATCAATAAAAATAAATAGAATGAAGAAAAAATTACTTCTATACCAGGCGTTGACCATAGCACTGTTGAGTGCCTAGCTGTATGTAACGTAGGGATCCACTGAAGGCAAGTTTGTATAACCCAAGTGCAGTTTATTCAGAAGATCCAAAACATAAAACAAAATACAAAACAAAGACTTGGCATGGCTTGGCAAAACGGGGCCAAGGTGAAGCCGGCAGTGCAGGGGGGACCAGGGAGGAGCCGGCAGTGCAGGGGGCCAGGGAAGAGCGGGCAGTGCAGGGGACCAGGGCGGAGCCGGCAGTGCAGGAAACCAGGGTAGAGCCGGCTGTGCACGGGGCCAGGGAAGAGCGGGCAGTGCAGGGGACCAGGGCGGAGCCGGCAGTGCAGGAAACCAGGGTAGAGCCGGCTGTGCAGGAAGACAGGGTGGAGCCGGCAGTGCAGGGGACCAGGGCGGAGCCGGCAGTGCAGGGGACCAGGGCAGAGCCGGCAGTGCAGGAAGACAGGGTAGAGCTGGCAGTGCAGGAGGCCAGGGTAGAGCCAGCAGTGCAGGAAGCCAGGGTAGAGCCGGCAGTGCAGGAGGCCAGGGTAGAGCCGGCAGTGCAGGGGGCCAGGGTGGAGCCGGCAGTGCAGGGGACCAGGGCAGAGCCGGCAGTGCAGGAAGACAGGGTAGAGCTGGCAGTGCAGGAGGCCAGGGTAGAGCCAGCAGTGCAGGAAGCAAGGGTACAGCCGGCAGTGCAGGAGGCCAGGGTAGAGCCGGCAGTGCACGGGGCCAGGGAAGAGCGGGCAGTGCAGGGGACCAGGGCGGAGCCGGCAGTGCAGGAAACCAGGGTAGAGCCGGCTGTGCAGGGGGCCAAGGAGGCTCGGCCTCTGAGGCCTTAATCAGGTACCTACTGCCCCTACCCCAAAATGTTCTTGGGACGAGACTCTGGCGTGGCGGCAGCCATCCCGGAACGATACTCTGGAACGGCGGCGGCGGCCATCTCGGGATGAAACTCTGGAATGGCGGCGGAATTGCTATTCTGTCCTCAAGACAGTTATCTTAATTTCAAACATGGAAAAATTATTTTCTTATAAATTTACAACATGTTCTGCCCAAGTGGCTGGTTCCTTTAGAAACCGGTTAAGAGTGCATCAAATCTCATTTGTGTGTATAGCAGTGTGATTGGATTTGGATGCTATATTATCTGGGCGTCACAGTCACTGGAATGTAATTGGGTTCAGTTGGCTGCTGTGAGGATAAAATTTCACTCTGGCTTGAGAAGGACAGCTTTATACGTACAAGCCTGCAAGTGTGACAGATCCTGATATATGCAGTTTATCATATCGAAATTCTGATATAATATTAATCTCTACATTTTCTCACACTCACATCTGTGACTTGCTGGGTGAAAATCTGAAGCGTACATATGATGCTTCATATATAATGTGAAGGGTTCATGTAATAAATTGGGTACCATGACAAGTTCAGACATTAATCCCATCTACTCACCATCAATCACATGCAGATAAATTTCATTTACGCAGAGGGAGGACGGGTGCTTGTAACAAATAAAGGAGCCTTTACTTCACTGAGGATCAAGGAGGAAGAGGAGTGTCTGTAAATGTCACTTATAGTGAATGTAATTAGAAAGCCTTGCCAATTCATTAGTGACGTTTACATAGAGCACATTAGTAATCCATTAAGAATTAAACACACATCTCAGTTGGAATTGAAAGTCTCAACAAATATTATCTGTCTAAGCTTGATCCAGAAGAAAATTTATGCTAGGGATAATTTCCTATGTGCTTAGCTAGCAACATGACAAGGAAGATTTCTTGGCATATTTTAGTTGCTGTTTGGATTTAAATAGGCAAATACTTAACTCTTTCCCTGCCAGCGTAAAAAAAAAAAAAAAGGTTGCCAGCCACTACCAGCGTTGTTGATAATTTTCACAAAAGTTTCATGGCCCCCAGAATATTTTGTTGTATAAATATCTGAATATGTATCAATGAAAGAACAGACCCTCTGCTTTAAAAACATAAGTTTTATTCTAGCTTCATGCATTCTTTTTTTTTTTTATCAACACTTGAATGTGGGTAAGTTTAATAAAAAAGCAGCATTTTGAGCAGACATCAAATTTTTGTCAAAGACTACATCCAGATCGGATTCAGAACGATGATCAAAACATAGATGTATGAGTAGATTGAGTCCATCAACACCGACAAAGCTTCACAGTCCTATACCTCGTCCTGGGTCGACATTTCATTCAGTAACATTAGGCGGTTTTGATTTATATGCCGTTTAATGTTGGTGATCGCGTTATTTCACATATGCATATGATTACATATGATGTAATGTATGTTTGTTTCTTTATCTTCTTTGCATGTGTTTTGATCCGGAGATTCTGTACTCTTTCAAAATATGCGTAATAGCACCCCCTACTGTTTAACAGTGAAAACACTGAAAGCCGAAAATTCCGTCAATGGCGGGGAAGCATTATGATATCACTTGTTATTGCTTCTTTCTCGCACACTGTTTGATCAGGAGATTCAGTATTCAGTGGGCAAACTTATATATATATATATATATATATATATATATATATATATATATATATATATATATATATATATATATATATATATATATATATATATATATATATACACAGTGGAGAAAATAATTAGTTTAAAGGGTTAGTTCACCCAAAAATGAAAATTATGTCATTAATGACTCACCCTCATGTAGTTCCAAGCCCGTAAGACCTCCGTTCATCTTCAGAACACAGTTTAAGATATTTGAGATTTTGTCTGAGAGCTCTCTGTCCCTCCATTTAAAATGTATGTACGGTATACTGTCCTTGTCCAGAAAGGAAATAAAAACATCATCAAAGTAGTCCATGTGACATCAGTGGGTTAGTTAGAATTTTTTGAAGCATCGAAAATACATTTTGGTCCAACAATAACAAAAACTACGACTTTATTCATCATTGTATTCTCTTCCGGTTCTGTTGTCATTCTCTCTTCACGAGTCCACGGTGATGCTGTTGACGTAAGACGCTGCTCACGTGTGTCTGGTAACCAGTTATCTGGCAGCGTCTTACGTCAACAGCATCTTACGTCAACAGTGACTCGTGAAGAGAGAATGACAACAGAACCAGAAGAGAATTAATGACATAATTTTCATTTTTGGGTGAACTAACCCTTTAAGTAAGTTTGCCCACTTACAAAGAAATGAAGGGTCAATAATCTTTATGGTAGGTTTATTTTAACGGAGAGAGACAGAATATCAACCAAAAAATCCAGAAAAAACACATTATATATAAGTTATAAATTGATTTGCATTTCAGTGAGTGAAATAAGTATTTGATCCCCAAGCAAAACCTCATTTAGTACTTGGTCGAGAAACCCTTGTTGGCAAGCACAGAGGTTTCTACGTTTCTTGTAGTTGGTCACCAAGTTTGCACACAACTCAGAAGGGATTTTGGTCCATTCCTTTTTACTGATCCTCTCTAAATCCTTAAGGTTTCTTGGCTAAGTTTCAGCTCCCACAGATTTTCTATAGGATTAAGGTCTGGAGACTGGCTAGGCCACTACTCCAAGACCTTAATGTGCTGCTTCTTGTGCTTTGTTGCCTTGGCGGTATGTTTTGGGTCATTGTCATGCTGGAAGACCCATTCACGACCCATCTTCAGTGTTCTGGCTGAGGGAAGGAGGTTCTTGTACAAGATTTGACATTACATGCCCCCGTCCACCAGCCCCTCAATACGGTGAAGTCGTCCTGTACCCAAAAGCATAATGTTTACCTCCATGCTTGTCATAGTCAGCATTTCTCTTCATCCAAACACAATGAGTTGAGTTTATGCCAAAGAGCTCAATTTTGGTTTCACCTGATCACAGCACTTCCTCCCAAGCCTTCTCGGAATCATTTAGATGTTCATTGACAAACTTCATACTGCCTTGCAGGCGCTGCAGGATTTCAATCCATTGCGGTGTAGTGTGCTACCAATGGTTTGCTTGGTGACTGTGGTCCCAACTGCCTTGAGATCATAGCTCTGGGCTGATCAAATACTTATTTCACTCGATCAAATGCCAATCAATTTATAACCTTTATATGTTTTTTTTTCTGGATTTTCTGATTGATGTTCTTTCTCTATCCGTTAAAATAAACATACCATAAAAATGATAAACCCTTCAGTTCTTTGTAAGTGGGCAAACTTACAAAATCATCAGGAGATCAAATTATTTTCTCCACTGTATATATACAGTACTGTGCAAAAGTCTTAGGCCACCACCAGCTTTGTTGTTTTAGCAATGTTTTAATGACAATCCATATTTATTTTACTTTTTTTTAAAGATAAAAACAGAAAATACAGGAAATATGTACACAAATGTAAAGAAATAAAGAAAAAAAAGTCTGTATTTAATGTGACCTCCTGGACTTCTTCCGGTTTCTCAAAGAAAGAAACTCATCAGATCTTGAAAGTTTTCTGGGCCTTCCAGTCCTTTTCCATTCCATTTAGGTTTAAGAGAGCGAGGATCATGCTATTGCTCAAGTGTAAGGGGAGGTCACTAAATACTTGCCACTTTAGCACATAGCTGCTGTTTTTTCTGATTTAAAAAAAAAAGTTTTGTAATACTGCATACAAATTTCCTGTATTTTCTGGTTAAATTCTAATTATATATATATATATATATATATATATATATATATATATATATATATATATATATATATATATAAATCGCTCTTAGCTATACAGGTCCTTCTCAAAAAATTAGCATATTGTGATAAAGTTAATTATTTTCCATATTGTAATGATAAAAATTAAACTTTCATATATTTTAGATTCATTGCACACCAACTGAAATATTTCAGGTCTTTTATTGTTTTAATACTGATGATTTTGTCATACAGCTCATGAAAACCCAAAATTCCTATCTCAAAAAATTTGGATATCATGAAAAGGTTCTCTAAACGAGCTATTAACCTAATCATTTGAATTAACTAATTAACTCTAAACACCTGCAAAAGATTCCTGAGGCTTTTAAAAACTCCCAGCCTGTTTCATTACTCAAAACCGCAATCATGGGTAAGACTGCCGACCTGACTGCTGTCCAGAAGGCCATCATTGACACCCTCAAGCAAGAGGGTAAGACACAGAAAGAAATTTCTGAATAAATAGGCTGTTCCCAGAGTGCTGTATCAAGGCACCTCAGTGGGAAGTCTGTGGGAAGGAAAAAGTGTGGCAAAAAACACTGCACAACGAGAAGAGGTGACCGGACCCTGAGGAAGATTGTGGAGAAGGACCGATTCCAGACCTTGGGGGACCTGCGGAAGCAGTGGACTGAGTCTGGAGTAGAAACATCGAGAGCCACCGTGCACAGGCGTGTGCAGGAAATGGGCTACAGGTGCCGCATTCCCCAGGTCAAGCCACTTTTGAACCAGAAACAGCGGCAGAAGCGCCTGACCTGGGCTACAGAGAAGCAGCACTGGACTGTTGCTCAGTGGTCCAAAGTACTTTTTTCGGATGAAAGCAAATTTTGCATGTCATTTGGAAATCAAGGTGCTAGAGTCTGGAGGAAGACTGGGGAGAAGGAAATGCCAAAATGCCTGAAGTCCAGTGTCAAGTACCCACAGTCAGTGATGGTCTGGGGTGCCATGTCAGCTGCTGGTGTTGGTCCATTGTGTTTTATCAAGGGCAGGGTCAATGCAGCTAGCTATCAGGAGATTTTTGGGCACTTCATGCTCAAAAATGAAAAATCTGATTTCATTTTTCTGCACGACCTGGCACCTGCTCACAGTGCCAAAACCACTGGTAAATGGTTTACTGACCATGGTATTACTGTGCTCAATTGGCCTGCCAACTCTCCGTACCTGAACCCCATAGAGAATCCGTGGGATATTGTGAAGAGAAAGTTGAGAGACGCAAGACCCAACACTCTGGATGAGCTTAAGGCCGCTATCGAAGCATCCTGGGCCTCCATAACACCTCAGCAGTGCCACAGGCTGATTGCCTCCATGGCATGCCGCATTGAAGCAGTCATTTCTGCAAAAGGATTCCCGACCAAGTATTGAGTGCATAACTGAACATAATTATTTGAAGGTTGACTTTTTTTGTATTAAAAACACTTCTTTTATTGGTCGGATGAAATATGCTAATTTTTTTAGATAGGAATTTTGGGTTTTCATGAGCTGTATGCCAAAATCATCAGTATTAAAACAATAAAATACCTGAAATATTTCAGTTGGTTTGCAATGAATCTAAAATATATGAAAGTTGAATTTTTATCATTACATTATGGAAAATAATGAACTTAATCACAATATGCTAATTTTTTGAGAAGGACCTGTATATACAGGTGCTGGTCATATAATTAGAATATCATCAAAAAGTTGATTTATTTCAAGAATTTAACTTAACAGGTGAAACAAATATATTATATAGACTCATTACATGCAAAGTGAGATATTTCAAGCCTTTATTTGTTATAATTTTGATGATTATGGCTTACAGCTTATGAAACCCACAAATGAAAATCCCAGAAAATTAGAATATTACATGAAATCACACAGTAATTACACAGGAATACCATGGTCATAGAACCAGGTTTTGGTTCTTTTGGCAGTGTGGGCAGGTGCAAATCCTGCTGGAAAATGAAGGAAGCATCTCCATAAAGCTCGTCTGCTGAAGGAAGCATGAAGTGCTCTGAAAGTGTCCTGGTAGACGGCTGCGTTGAGTGGACAGCACAGTGGATCAACTCCAGCCGATGACATGGCTCCCCAAACCAACACAGACTGTGGAAACTTCACACTGGACTTCAAGCATCTTGGATTGTGTGCCTCTCCGTTCTTCCTCCAGACTCTGGGACCTTGGTTTCCAAATGAGATGCAAAATTTGCTCTCATCAGAAAAGAGGACTTTGGTCCACTGTGCTTTATTAAATCCAGAGTCAACGCAGCCATCTACCAGGACATTTTCAGAGCACTTCATGCTTCCTTCATTTTCAAGCAGGATTTGCACCTGCCCACACTGTCAAAAGAACCAAAACATGGTTCTATGACCATGGTATTCCTGTGTAATTACTGTGTGATTTCATGTAATATTCTAATTTTCTGGGATTTTGATTTTGTGGGTTTCATAAGCTGTAAGCCATAATCATCAAAATTATAACAAATAAAGGCTTGAAATATCTCACTTTGCATGTAATGAGTCTATATAATATATTTGTTTCACCTGTTAAGTTGAATTCTTGAAATAAATCAACTTTTTGATGAAATTCTAATTATATGACCAGCACCTGTATATATCCTTCAGTTGTGACTCTCTGTGGAACATGGCTGATCCATTCAGCCTCATTTAGTTTCTGCACTTTCTCTCTTTTCTTCACTCTATCTCGGACAGCAGAGATCGATAACTGGTGAAGAGTTTAATGTCTCTTGGTAAAGGAGACAATCACATGGAACAAATAGACTTTGTCCCAGCTGCACAATTACACAAAGCAAGTGTGACTACTGTTGTCAATCATGGGAGTTCTGTAGGTGTGTGTGAACAAAATAGAAAGTTTATAGCGAGGAGTAGAGCTTTGACTGGTTAGCCTCTTTTTTTCATTGGTGGCTATTTAAGACACATAAGTCTTCAACATGAGAAAGATTAAACTGTGAAAACCTTTAACAACATATATGTTCTTTGCAATTGTGTTGCTGTGTGGGGGTGTTTGGATGCAAGTATATTGCATGAACGTCTCAGTTACTATTGAAACCTCCGTTCCCTGGAAGAAACAAGACGTTGTGTCGAGACTGACAATTGGGGCCCTTGGTTCCGGTTTGAACGGCAAGATGTGAAGATGTGTTTGGCTGGTCTCCGTTTATATTTAATTAAAGACAGACACATTCTCAACCAGATCAAGTTGATTTCATATAATTAAAAGAGGAGAGACTCTTTTAAAGGCAAAATAACAAGCAACCAATTTTGAGGGTCATTCAATATGCACTGTACACGCAGCAAACCAGATAAGATGGTGTAAAGTGTGACGACTGGATGAATATAGACGAAAAAGCCGAGGTCCAGGCCACTGAGATAAAGGTCTGTGCTTGTGCTTGATGGCCTCCATTTGCATTTTGAATGTAGAGAACTGCTGTGCAAAGTCCTTGTCGTCCTTGACATCCCTCTTCATCCCACATCTCTGCAAGGTTGAGCCACAGGTGATGCTCCTGGACCACGAATGTGGAGATCGCCTGATCCAAAGCCTTCTGCGTGACCTTCGTAGCCCATAAGGTACAATCGATCGCTGAGCACAGTTCCTGCATCCCCTCTTGGTCGATACTATACCTCATGGAGATCTTCCAGTGCTCTGGCCTGAAAAACTTGTGCAACCGGTCCTACTCGAGCCGCTCCGAGCAGGATACAAACCAGGGTCTCCGCCCGGGAAGGCGGGTGTGCTAACAGGGACGCTACCGTCCCTCTTGAGATCAGGGGAGTGAGGTTTACATGAACAGCTCTTACTGGCCTACATTTTTGCAGGATGGCCATCACATGCAAGGCGGAGGCGGCCTGACCAACGACATTGTGAACCCTCGCCACCAGAGATGAGGTAAACTTACATGCCCTGGACAGAAGGGCACAGACAGAAATGCATCTTTATGCAACAGAATTGCCTCTTATCTGCCGCACAAACACCCAGGGGAACTCCCTGCACTTATCTGTGCATTGTATGAAGAGAGACCGCTGTTGTTTTGTCCTTTCTGAAAGGGATGTTAATTAAAATGTCAATTTGGATTGAATGTTGTGGCTTATACAGGACTTTTCAGGCTTCAGAGTGCACTTTGGGCATTGGTAAAGACCACAGCTCATTTCATGAAGGGTCCTCGTGAAGGACAGTGTCAAAGACAAATAAGCACTTACTTTCACCCACACCCACAGTGTCATAATGATATCAGTACTTCTTACATTTACATTTAGTAGACGCTTTTTTTTTTCTTCTCTATGTTAAGTGCTCACGAAAGAGATGAGTTTTTAGTTGTCTTTTGAATGTTGTCAGTGATTCTGCATTCCGGACGAGGGTGGGGAGATCATTCCAGCAGCATGGAACCGTGAATGAGAATGTTCTGGAGAGTGATTTTGTGGCTCTCTGAGATGATACCACGAGCCGTCGCTCATTGACCGATCGTAGGCTTCTGGTAGGGATGTAGACTCATAGGAGCGAGTGAAAGTAGGAGGGAGATGAGCCTGTGGTCGATCTGTAAGCAAGCGTCAATGCCTTGAAATTGATGCGAGCAGTGAGTGGTAGCCAGTGCAGAGAGATGAGGAGTGGAGTGACGGGGGCCCTTTTGGGCTCATTGAAGACCAGACGGGCTGCAGCATTCTGGATCATCTGTAGAGGTTTGATGGAAGTCCAGCCAGAAGAGCATTGCAGTAATCAAGCCTAGAAATAACCAGGGCCTGGACGAGAAGTTGTGTTGCATGCTCAGTTAGGAAAGGCCTGATCTTCCTGA
This sequence comes from Gila orcuttii, assembly GCA_026230005.1. Classification (NCBI taxonomy): domain Eukaryota; kingdom Metazoa; phylum Chordata; class Actinopteri; order Cypriniformes; family Leuciscidae; genus Gila; species Gila orcuttii. The sequence goes on along the minus strand of JAPDVR010000007.1, from coordinate 22,047,322 downwards.
TGTTGTGCATTGCAAACCTGCATGATCGAGCTGTCTTTGTAATGTGGTCTGTCAAGGTCAGCTGGTCATCAAATATTACTCCAAGATTTCTGACCGACTTTGATGGGGTGGTTGACGATGAATCTAGCTGGATAGTGAAGTCGTGCTGTAGAGACGGATTGGCAGGGAGGACGAGAAGCTCAGTCTTCATACATTTACAGTAAGGTTATTGTTTCTCAGTTATTGTAAGTTGGCCATTATAACATTTCGAATGGATGAAAATGCAATAATGCTACTGCCTGGCCATACAAATAAAATATCAATGTTATTTTACCTCCCCCTGTGCTGTGCAATCTCAAAAACAAGTACATATTCACAATTTATCATATATTTATGTGTATTTTGAAATATTATGCACAAACTTCTCTTTAAATTCACCATGAAATGACATCCACAATCAGTGGCGGATCTAGAAAATTTTACATGGGGGGGCAAAGGGGTGGCAAGAGGTCTTGGCAGGGTGGCAGGGGTAGACGGTGGGAATCCCTATGTGAATTGCTTTAACAAAACAAACACAAAAACACAGTAGTTATTGTTTAATCATGCCCTTACACACTACAAAGGTTTTTAATTCACAACAGGAATAAGCCCAGTGCAGTGTTCAAACAAAACAAAACAAAACTGTGCATCTTTTAAAAAATAAAAGTATAAAAAGCTAAATGAAAATATTAAAAAAGTACAATAATTGTGTCCAAGGACTCTTAGCCTTAATGGTTAGGCTCCAGCTACTTTCTTCAACTACTCTTGCCTGCAAAAGTCAATATGTGAAAACCTCTGGTTTTCCTTGTATTACATTACACTGTAGGGCCATGTAGCTAATAATAGCCTATATAACAAATATAAAATCAGAAAGATTTATCACATGCACACACACCAGTTATGTTTAGACTACTTAATATAATAATCCTAATTGTATTTGTTATTTCCCCAGTTGTAACCTGGTTTCATTGCTGTGATATCTGAGAGGAATTGGATTTGCTTAGCTAATCAAATGATCGATCTCCTAACTGGCACTGTTTTGTGTGTTGTAACGTAACGTCGGCGTAACGGCGACCATCAGTAAACATTATGGATACAAATAATTTATATTTTTTATTAAGCTGTTCTTGTCTTTACTAAAGTCAAAATTAGGCTAATCAAAGTGAAGAGTGCTCTTACAAATCACGAGGGAGCGATTTGACCCGCTGATTTTGGCTAACGTAATAGACTCGCTGTTTTTGCTGATGCTGAATCGTCTTTAGCATGTATACATTCATTACAAATGTAACTTTAAGTTAAACGTGTGTTTAACTACACCTGGGGAAACTCACTTCACCTTCACAGGCTCTGGGGCAGCTCAGTCTCTCCAGTCGGGTTGCAGGGCCACCGCACCGCAGCAGACTCGCGGTGTGTGTGTGTGTGTGTGTGAGCCAGACTGAGCGAACGGCGCTCTACGTTTGAATCAGGGACGTACTGAGTATTTGAGGGGGAGGGGGAAGGGGCTTTAATAAAAATTTAATTGTTCACTTTTGGTAAATGTATCGTTTAGTTCACTGTTTTGAGAAGCTTGCGGGTTTTTTTTACAGGTACAGTTTTTGGATCATCAAAGTTAGGGGGGCAGCTGGGGGGGCAAAGCTCCAGAGTGGGGGGGGGGGGCACCTGCCCCCTCTTGCCCCCTGTAGATCCGCCCCTGTCCACAATCCATTTACTTATATAATAGAACATTCAACAAGTGTAAAACTAATTTCTTAGGCCTTTAAAATATCTGAAATAATTTGAAGAAATGATATGGAGCTGCAATAGGGACAACAGACCGGAAACTTTATCGCTGTGCATTTACTGGAAAATAATAGAGTGCTGCAGTCGTGACATTAGAACAGGAACACTAATTCACCAGTGGTTCCATCAAGATTTTCCTATGGGTTTGTATAATGGGGGTTTTCAATCTATGAGTAAAATAAGGAACACGTCACAGCCTGTTCGGCTGATGAATTTTAATGTCCAAGTAACTCCTGTAGTTCCATTTATCCACTAGCAAGTGCCTTTTGCAAGAAAAAAGTGGAGTATTAGTGATGTATTTTTTTTTTGTCGTAGAATAAAACATGAAAATATCTTGAGCTTGTGTTAACAACATACCTTTTTTTAGACATTTAACCAAAAACAAAAAATACAAATAAAAATGGACTTTTGGAGGATGGATCCGCACGTGCTAAAATGGTTTAAAATTTGTTTCCAGTTTTTGGCCTACAAAAATACATCATCCCTGCGGCATTCTATTGCACCCTTAGAATGTTCCTCAACCAATCAGAATAATTATTCAACAGCCCTGTGTTAGAATACAATTTTATATAAAATTAAGACAATCATTTGTTTTATTTGGATTGATGCACACAGATTAATTGACGAAGCACTGTTAAGAAAATGTTATTTTTTTCGACAACCTCTTAAAGGCACACTATGTAATTTTTCACCACTAGAGGTCGCTTATTCAAAACAAAGGCGTTCGAGCAGAAATCATATTCATGGATGACCGGTAATGTGTTAAAGATTTATTAACGTTACGAAAGCCATTGGAGTGGAGCGGGGCCGCTGGAACTTTTGCTAATGAGAGATCAGCACGACACATGGCTCGAGAGCAGTGAGCTTTTATTATGCCACAGACGCCGCTTCCGCTTCATCTGGTTATGCGTATGTGGGGTAACACAGCACTGTTCTATCATATTAGATACATTTGAGTGTGATAATGCTACAGTGTTCGCTTGGCGGCTATATGAGACTCTTGTTACACACTGCAGTGAGCTAGATCGATATTAGACATGGTAAATATGGTACTCGTGGTAAATTAAGAAAACAACATTTAAACAAAAAGACTAACTGTGTTGAGCTGTATAACGATGATTAGTTTTCTGTCGATGAACATATCCAAACAGTTGCTCACCTGCTATAAAATGCATAATATATTAAAGCATCTTTGGTGTTTCAAGGATTCCTACAAAATAAAACTGGAAATTGAGGGTAATGCGGGTATGATGTCATTGATAGGCGACGCACGGACACGGTCCGTGTCCTGGTTAAAACTGCTTATTTCTCTGGATTTAAACATTCTTAGAAACATTTGGGATAATGTTAGAACACAAATAAACAAAATATATAATATTGTTCAAGTGGTTTTAGAAAATTTTGATCCAAAAATCTTAAATAGCGTCCCTTTAAAACCTCACATATAAGTGTCCCTGTGTCTGTCTCTTTCTCAGGTAGGAAAGATACGCAAGACAGCAGCGCGGAAACGGGAATACCATGTTTTGTTCATGGTTATCACCACCGTGGTGTGTTATCTTTTGTGCTGGATGCCATATGGTGTCGTGGCCATGATGGCTACATTTGGCCAGCCAGGAATCATCTCACCCGTGGCCAGCGTGGTTCCCTCTCTCCTCGCCAAGAGCAGCACAGTCATCAACCCGCTAATATACATCCTGATGAACAAACAGGTAAGAGTCAAGTCAAGTCAAGTCAAATATATTTATATAGCGCTTTTCACAATACAGATTGTATCAAAGCTGCTTCACAGTATCAATCAAAACAACTTAATGTTTGTTTATTACTGGAAAAAAGACATCCAAGTTTGGTAGAGCTGATCAATGGTATGATTGGTTAATTAATTTGAATATCCCCAACTGAGCAAGCCTAAGGCAACAGTGGCAAGGAACCGAAAAACTCCATCCAGTGACCTAATGGTGTCCTAACACCCCATCAGATGACCCAATGGAGAAAAAAAAAAACCTTGGGAGAACCCAGGCTCAGTCGGGGGCCAGTTCTCCTCTGGCGTTTATGAACTAGAGGCCGAATTTACAGTAACTGTAAGATAAAAAAATTTATATGAATGCCTGGCTAAATAGATGCGTCTTCAGTCTAGTTTTAAACTGGGAGAGCGAGTCTGAGCAACGAACAATATCAGGAAGGCTATTCCAGAGCTTCGGAGCTAAATGTGAAAATGCTCTGCCTCCTTTGGTGGATCTGGATATCCTAGGAATGACCAGAAACCTCGAATCTAGTGATCTTAAAGAGCGCGATGGATTGTAAGGCGATAGAAGATCCGTTAAATAGACTGGAGCTAAACCATTTAGAGCTTTATAGGTCAAAAGCAATACCTTGTAATTAATACGGAACTTTATAGGTAACCAATGAAGTGATGATAAAATCGGTGTTATATGATCATATTTTCTTGATCTAGTAAGAACTCTAGCGGCTGCATTTTGGACTAACTGTAGCTTGTTTATTGAAGATGCAGGACAACCAGCTAATAAAGCATTACAGTAATCTAGTCTCGAGGTCATGAATGCATGAACTAACTTTTCTGCATCAGAGACTGATAGCATATTACGTAGCTTAGCAATGTTTCTAAGGTGGAAAAAGGCTGTTTTTGTAACATATGAAATATGCTTTTCAAAAGACAGGTTGCAGTCTAATGTAACACCCAGGTCTTTTACTGTAGCGGATAGAGTAAAAGGGCATCCTACTATGTTAAAGTCGTGCTGTGAAAGGTTTTGTGGATGGTTTTTAGAACCGATAAGTATTACCTCTGTCTTGTCTGGATTTAATAAAAGAAAATTATGCGTCATCCAATCTTTTATATCTTTAACACAATCTGTCAATTTGGATAATTTAGCGTATTCATCTGGCCGTGAGGAAATATATATTTGAGTGTCATCAGCATAACAATGGAAACTAATTCCATGTTTCCTTAGAATATTACCAAGTGGCAACATATATATTGAGAATAATAAAGGGCCTAACACAGATCCCTGCGGCACTCCATAGTTTGCCGAAGTTATAATCGATTTTTCTCCATTTAAGTAGACGAAATGGTAGCGGTCAGATAAGTATGACCTGAACCAGCTTAATGCTTGTCCTTGAACACCAGTGTAATTTTGTAGTCGATCTAAGAGTATTGTGTGATCTATAGTATCGAACGCAGCACTAAGATCAAGTAAAACTAGTACTGAGATACAGCCTTGGTCCGAAGCTAAAAGTAAATCATTTGTGATTCTAACAAGCGCAGTTTCAGTGCTATGATGTGGCCTGAATCCAGACTGAAACTTTTCATAGATGTCGTTTTCTTGCAAGAAAGAGCCGAGTTGAGCGGACACAACTTTTTCTAATATTTTTGACATAAATGGAAGATTCGAAATGGGTCTGTAATTTGCTAGGTTATTTGGATCTAATTGTGGTTTCTTAATAAGAGGTTTTATAACTGCCAGCTTGAACGTTCTTGGAACATGACCTAAAGATAAAGATGAGTTAATAATATTGAGAAGAGGCTCTTCCACTACAGGTAACACTTCTTTCAGTAGTTCAGTTGGTATAGGATCTAATAAACATGTTGTTGTTTTAGATGAAGTGATAAGTTTATTTAACTCTTTTTGTTCTATGGTTGTAAAGCATTGTAATTGTTCTTGCGGGGTGATAATTGCGGCCGAATTATAAGGCGCGAGCAAAGATCGAACGTTTACGATTTTGATTCTGATGCTTTCAATTTTCTCGGTGAAGAAGTTCATGAAATCATTACTACTAAACTGTAACGAGGTATTTTGTTCAGACGACGTCTGTTTATTTGTTAGTCTAGCCACGGTATTAAATAAAAACCTTGGATTATTTCGGTTGTTTTCTATTAATTTGCTGAGGTGCTCAGCCCTGGCCGTTTTAAGTGCCTTTTTATAAAGTGACATACTGTCTTTCCACGCGATTCTAAAGACCTCTAAATTAGTTTTTTTCCATTTACGCTCTAAATTACGGATTTCTCTCTTTAAAACATACGTAGTATTATTGTACCATGGTGCTATACTTTTTTCTCTGACCTTTTTTAATCTAATGGGTGCAACAATATCCAATGTTCTAGAGAGAATGGTGCTCATAGTGCTAGTTAGTTCGTCTAATTCATCTGTTTGTTTGGGTTCAGACAGCAGCTGGGACAGATCAGATAAGCTATTTGAGAAATGATCTATGGTGGATGGACGAATTGTTCTACCTGGTCGATAACGTGGCGCAGCATGACATATTACAGCAGTGCGTAATATGCAAGTTACCAAGTAGTGGTCAGTGACATCATCACTTTGTGGAACAATATCTATATCGGTTGGATTGGTTCCATATGATATAATTAAATCGAGTGTATGATTAAGACGATGAGTTGGTCCGGTGACGTTTTGCTTGACCCCGAAGGAGTTTAATAAATCTGTAAACGCAGCCCCTAACGCATCATTTAAATTATCTACGTGTATGTTAAAATCTCCAACAATTAATGCTTTATCGACGTTGACCAAAAGATCTGATAGAAAGTCAGCAAACTCTTTTAGGAAATTGGCGTAAGGCCCTGGAGGTCTATATACGGTAGCCAATGCTAGAGATAATAGGGATTTTTTTTCTTACATCTAAGAGCGTAACATTTAGCACAAGTACTTCAAACGAATTAAACCTATGACGAGTTTTCTTAGTAACATTCAGGATATCTCTGTAGATTGTTGCAACACCGCCGCCACGACCGATCAGACGGGGCTCATGCTTATAACAGTATCCTGGCGGAGTAGACTCATTTAGACCGAAATAATCATTTGGTTTAAGCCAGGTTTCAGTAAGGCACAGAACATCGAAATTATTATCTGTGACCATTTCATTTACAATAACCGCCTTAGGTGTGAGCGATCTAATGTTTAGAAGACCTAGCTTTAGAAATTGTTTTTGTTCACTAATAGCGAGATTTTTTGTTTTAATAACAATTAGATTTTTTCTAGATCCTGCAGTAGATTTATTATTTGATCTTAGTAAACGAGGAATAGACACAGTTTCTATGCAATGTTCTACACTAGTATTAATATCAATTAAATTGGTGCAGTAGAGACTGTGATTTGGATTTTTGGTTACTAGTCAAATGGTATTTAACATCTTGGAGATGTTATCCGACAGAAGATCTGCCCCGATTCTACTTGGGTGTAAGCCATCAGCGCGGAAGAGCCTTGGTCGCTCCCAAAACAGATTCCAATTATTTACAAAAATCAATTTCTGCTCATTGCACCATGACAATAACCATTCATTTAGAGCGAATAATCTACTGAACTTTTCATGCCCTCGTCGGTACGTAGGAAGCGGTCCAGACACAATAATCGATGTTTCAGGCGATGTGCTGCGTACCGTATCGATAAGGCTCCTGAAGTCTTTCTTCAGAACCTCCGTCTGTCGCAGCCTAGTGTCGTTAGCTCCCGCATGCAGCACAACAGCTCCGACGCGCTCGTCACCGTTCAAGATCTCAGTTACCCGCGCAGTGATATCGAGAACACGAGCACCAGGAAAGCAGTGACTGTGCACCTTACTTTTACCTAACGTAGCATGGACGTGTCGGACGGTGGAATCGCCGATGATCACAGCATCGCGTTCCGTTTCGCGAAGAGGGGAGAAGCGGTTCTGAGTGGAGATCTCGAAAACCGGGAGGGGCGAAAAGATTCTTGTCCTGGCTCGCGGTTTCCGCGGAACCACCCAGGCTTCGTGGTGGTGTGTTGGAGCCGGAGTGAATGAAATCATGGCTGATCGTGACCTGGACGCTCGGGACCAATGCTGAGAAACGCACGGAGTAGACGAGGTCAGCGTCAGCGGGTTACTAACGTTAATCACTGATCCGTGTGCATCAGCGCGTGATGTTTCAAGAGCTAAACGCCGGTCTCTCAGCTCAGCTTGTCTCTCTAGAAGGTCAAGGATCTGCTTTTCTACAGCTTCTAATTCAGACTGCACCGCAAGCAATTCAGATTTGTTCTCATCTGCACCAAAAGGTAGATAACATACACCTGATATATTCGCCATTTTAACAGATGGACAGTAAGTTAGCAATGATGCAACCAGTGATGCTATTAATATTTATACTAATTTATGACTCAAGTCTTGGGTATAACCGTCTTTTTAGTGGTATGGGTGTAATATAGACGCAGGATAGACGGGAAAACAAACAAACTCACAGCAGGCAACGAGGCTGACAAAAGCAGTCGATCGCAGGGCGAGCAGCAGTGAAGCGGTGTCTCGCTCTACGACCAACAACCAATGCTCAAACCGTATTTGCGCAAACAAACAAACGCAAACAAACAAACTCACAGCGGGTAACGAGGCTGACAAAAGCAGTCGATCGCAGGGCGAGCAGCAGTGAAGCGGTGTCTCGCTCTACGACCAACAACCAATGTTCAAACCGTATTTGCGCAAACAAACAAACGCAAACAAACAAACTCACAGCGGGTAACGAGGCTGACAAAAGCAGTCGATCGCAGGGCGAGCAGCAGTGAAGCGGTGTCTCGCTCTACGACCAACAACCAATGTTCAAACCGTATTTGCGCAAACAAACAAACTCACAGCGGGTAACGAGGCTGACAAAAGCAGTCGATCGCAGGGCAAATCGACAAGGGCAAGAGCACAAACTAAATCATATACATTTCATACACAGTAATTACTAGGGCTTTAATGCATGTATAAAAGTTTTTTGCTGTAATTATGAGAAAGCTGCTTCTCAAACTTTTTCTTAAGTTGGCATTAAATGGAAGTTGCGAAATTTTTTTTTTTTTTGTGAGGTATATCCGAGTGAAGCAGCTTCTCGAACTAGAACGAATGTGGGCGGGACTTGACTTTGTCCATCTGAAATTGATTGGATGGTTGTGGTTTGCTATTGCTGTGATGTCATGTGAGTGACAGGTTGATTACAAGAGTAACGTGTCAGAGAAGAGATGTTGATGCAAGAGGGAGGGAAAGCTATTTTGATTAAAGATCACGAGGGTACATGAATTTAATAACGATGATGATTAACACGGATAAATCGCACTACATAAAAACTGCAATACTCCATAAAAAATAAGAATTGTCCATTTTAATTTCATGGTGACTTTAAAAGAAACGAGTATTCATATAATAAATTAATTAACCATGATACATTTTGTGCTTCCTGAAGTTTCAAGAACTGAATGTTTTTTAATAAAATCAGATATTCAGGGTGAAAAGAGTTTCAGCACCCCCCCATATTTCAATTATAATACGTTTTAATAGATTGATAATTAATTTTAAATACTCAAATCATCCTATTTGAGAACCACTGCTTTAGCAGATAATTGAAAGAATAAAGAAAAAAATTTGGATATATTACAAATACATTTTTTTTCTGTCAAATCTGGATACATTTACAAAAACAACCAGAAGAGGGACAAGAAATTGACAAGTAGCACAGACAATATGTTACTGGGTCAAGTAAAGGTCAAGCTTTTATTGTAGAATTAATGGTCAAAAGATCACACAATCATGTAGTGGTTTAAAAATTAGCTCAATGACAAATGTCTATTAACATATGTAGAAATAAACATTATAAAACATCCTATGGCTTTTGAAAGTGAACTGGCCTGTAATAGACAATTGCAGATATTTACAGTCTAAAGATCAATACTTTTACAGATATAACATACAGTAGTAGCAGGAAAGAAAAATAAAATAAAAGGCTGTGTGATGTAGAATTACATAAATAAATAAAATAGATAGAAAGTACGATACAGAAAGGACAGATACAGAAGAAAGAAAATCATCAATTAAATTAGGGAAAGTTGGCACATATACATAGCACCACAGATACAGTACCATTCAAACTCAGGTAAACCGCACATTATCCTCAAATCGTTCTGTGCACATCTGAGACAACATTGAAGTTCGCCAGTCAAATCACCTGCATTTCCTCTTTTCTGTAATAAAGATCACAAGCTCAAAACAGAGCTAAACCTAGAGACCCAGCTCATATTTCCCATTACAGTCTAAATCTTAACATTAAGGTATTTACCATGAATACTAACAAGCCCCACTTTGTCACATGCTCTGTGCACCGTATTGTACACCCCAACCTCCCCTCCCCGAAAGTAGTCATATCACCCCATGACATGAAAAACCAAACAATTTACAGAAAACACTTCAAATAATACTCTTAAAACGGCCATCTCTCCAGTCACATGGTCTCTTCTCGTTGAGAGACAGACTGAGTTTATGCCGCTAAAACACCTTGTTAAAGGCTTAGGAAAAGACATTCACAGAGGAAGGACATACGACTCTGCCTCTGATCGCAGGATGCTTAAAGACTAAAGAGAAAGTAGAAGCAGAGTTTTAGTCCCTCTATAAGGTCACATGACCATTTGGCCATCATGTAGAATAAATAAAATAAAAAAAACAGTCTGGGAGAGCCTTTGCCAAATGGTTAATGGATACCACTCTCCAAAAGTTTGGGGTCAGTGTAATAAAAAAATAAAAAAAATAGAACGCATTTATCTATTCCACTGTGTTACTTTTTCATTGTTTTTCTATGTGAAAAGCGCTAGTTGGACGCATTTGACCGCTGCACTCACGTCTTTTGCAGCATCTCCATTCTAAAAATGCTGTGCTCAAGTTAAGTTCAATTTAACAAAAGAAAAAATCATCTCCTAAACCTTGCGTCTCCCCCCGTTACCACCGCAAAAACACGTTCTGTGTGAACCTGCCCTCAAAATTGATCAAAAGTGACCGTAAAGACATTTATAATGTCGCAAAATATTTTTTTTATTTCAAATAAATGCTGTCATTTCATGGAATCATGAAATACAATACCTTGGTTTCCACAAAAATCAGACTGATTTCAACATTGATAAGAATGGCTGCTAAAAAAAAAAAAAAAAAAACCTTTCCAAACAAAAGTAAAAAAAAAAAAAAAAAAAAAAGTACAAATATTTCACAATACTGCTTTTACTGTATTTTTTATCAAGTAAATTCCGACTTGAGCATAAGAGACTTCTGACTGACCCCAAACTTTGAAACAAAACTCCTGCCAGTCATTTCCTGTCCTCTCCACTACCCTTCCAATAAAAAGTGGCGAAAAGGCCCCCAAAAAACACATTTAATTATCTGTCTGTCACAGACTGGAGGTGAGTGTGATGTCACACATGCCCGACAACCATGACCGGCTCCAAAAATGAGTCATATAGAGGTGATAATACACTGCAGGTTCACAGGCTCTAAACCTGCCATGGAATTTTACAGCCAAACCTATTTTAGTATTCAACAGTGAAAAAAAAAAAAAAAAAAAAAAAAAAAAAAAAAAAAAAAAAAAAAAAAAGTCATCACTCTTCAGTATCTCTAAATCTACAATCCCCCAACATGGGGAAACAGGACAGAGTAAAGGTCAAATATTTGCTTTACAACCTCAGCCTACCATAGGACTAGAAGGAAGATGAATTATTTCACCCTGGTGAGAGTATCGTGAGCTCCTGAGTGAAATCACCAATTACTAGTTTACTTCTACAATATACAACAGCGATTAAAACAGACGTTAGCTCTCCTCACCAGATCTACAGAAAAATCATTTCTGTTTTAATTCGAATAGCACACATTGAAACAATGCACACGAGTAAATAACAAACCTTCAAGTTTTACCTTCTGTAGAAAAGTCGCACCACAAAGTGAATTGCTTCAAATCAACAACTGTACATGTAAGAGAAGACAACGCAAAGATGCTCTGGTAAGTCATTCGCTTTTAAAGAAGACTCCAGCGGGAGTCTCCTGATTTTAGGGGCTACAAGACATTAAAATCCTTTACAATTAATATCACCACCACACTTGTTATATTGCCAGCAGCCTTAAAGTCCCAGATTAGATTTACACAGCTGCGTTGAGTCCATTTTTTTTTTAAGTTTCTGTAAACCACCTGTCTTGACAGTTTTTCAAAGTATAAAACCACTAGAAGAGATTTAAAATGAACCACGGTCACATTCAAAAACTCCTTCAGTCGATTTGTACAATAACAGGTAAATGTCTGTAAAGTACTCTAAAAACTATTGATTCATTTGCCACAGTTCAGCGAGACGTTCGGTAAGAGCAAAACATTCTCAAAAAGGCTTGTGAATGTGGCACAATGTATATTACATCAGTAAACAACACCTAATTTACAAAAAAAAAAAACAATCATCACGTTATGGCGAGAAGCTTTAAATCTGTCAGTATGTTAGAACAAAAAAAAAAACCTACGGACAGATTGATAAAGCTCAGTTTTAGTCAGAGAATAAATCTAGCCTTAGTGAATGCTTGCTTTCGACAGTGTAGCTTTCAGTGTCTATGACTGCTAATGTTTCCAACCCAGTGAAAAACTGTTTCAATTAAAAATAATTGAAAAATAACTTTTTTTTTAATGGCTTTCAACACCAAGAAAATCCACAGATCTTAAACAAAAAGCTTTTATCACGACACGTCTATTGCTGTTCTCGCATCTTTTATGTAAGCATAGGCTCAGGAAATGCATTTTTGAGTTGAACGACAGCAGAAGGTTTTTGCCCCGCAGAAATAGTCTACATAACACGGTCCATTTTAAAGCCGGCTCGGCGTGATCCTGCGCCGGTCTGCAGAGCTCTTCTGCTTTACAAAGTCTGTTATTGCGTCTTTTTGTTCAGGGCTCACAGTGAACGTTCTTGAAACCGGGGAGCGTGACCTTGCCTTTCCGTTTGAGGTCTTCCTCTGAGCCGACGTTCATGCGCTGGATGAGCATCTTCTCGTAGAGCAGGGGGTGATACGCACCCAAAGTGCAGGCGGCGTCAAAGTAGCGTTCGTGGTAGTGGCACAGATCCGTCTTTCGTAGCGAAGGAATGTATTCGTACACGTGGACCTCTTCACATAAGGACATCATCAGCAGGATGCCTGAAACACACACAGAACTACATATTAAAGCAGCACACACAACCACATGAGCTTAGGGTTGAGGGGAAGAGAAAACCAGTTTATCATCTGAAACATGCTGCGACGTCAATGCCAAAGTGACTTATGCAATGCTATTAACGCAAAACATGCGTAGGCCTGTCGCGATAATCAATAAATCAATTAATCGCAGGATAAAAAAATGAGCTCGATAATTTTTCCGGCCGCGATAATTTCCATTTGCATGCTTGTTTGTTTTCCTCGTCTCTCTCTCTCTCTCTCTCTCTACCAAAGAGACTGGATGACGATATCAACGCTGACCGCCACACATTGATTTTCGAATGTTTTTTTTAATTATTGTTTTTTTTTTACTTTGCCTTTTTACAATCGTATTTGATTGCAGAGCGCTGCTCGTCCCTCTCTCTCTCACGCGCGCGCGCTCTCTCACCCTCATATGAGGCGCCGTCTAGGCCTTAAATCAAACTTCATTCACGCACACATATATGAAACACTTGCATACACATATATTAAGTAGTCCAACATACATGTATACTGCTGAATGCTCAAACAAATACATATGAAATGCACAAGGACACACCTAAGGTCGCTCACGCACATACACGCAAACTCTACACACACGAGATGCGCGCACACACAAACTCTCCACGCACATAGCCTACTCATATGAGACACGCGTGGCACACAAACTCTCCACGCACATATGAGACGCGCGCGCACACACTCATATGAGACGCGCGCGCGCACACAAACTCTCCACGCACATACTCATATGAGACGCGAGCGCGCACGCACACACACACACAAATTCGCGCACAAACGCAATGAGACGGAACACACACAAACTCTTCGCGCAGGCGCGCACATACTCATATGAGACGCGAGCGCGCACACACACTCATATGAGACTAATGTTCACACAGTACATGATATGATTCTCAGTGTGAACAGAAGTCACACATTGGTAAGTGCATTTTTTGTTAACAGAGACTGAGAGCTTTTATTGTTTTTGGATGTTTTGTTCATTTAAATAGTCTTTAGAAATAAAAGTTTATTGATCTTTGAAAAGGTGTACCTGCATTATTATGCCATTATCATTATTTTAGATGAAAATGGTCTCAGAACGACAATATTATCGTTTATTGTCAATATTATCGTTTATCGCAATAATTTCTCGGACAATTTATCGTCCAGCAAAATTTGTTATCGTGACAGGCCTAAACATGCGCAATTCATGCCGAATGAGAGCAGTTAGTGAGCCCAAGTTTCTAACACATCTCTCACACACTGGTAGTTTCAGTTAGGTAGTTTTGTAATACATGTTTATAATGAATGCTACTATAATTTATAGATGTTTTAGAGGCTACTTAATATATTTTTCATTCCTGTTCGGTTCTGGATACAGTTCAATTTAAAGGATTTGTTGTGGAATGATGGGAACTAAAAACAAGTACACGTGTAGTGTTCATAACTTTTTTTTTTCTCTCAGCAATGCAAATTTTGATGGTGCAACTTATTTGATCAAATTTTCTCGAAAATAAACTGCAATATCAGAGCGAACATGTGGTCCGATTCAACAACGAATTACTCTTAGACACTTGGGATAACCCATATCGGTCAGTCACTAATTCACAAACTCAAACTGTGTCAGTCACAACCCATTTACTTGCATAACATCAATATTTCTAATGGAAGCTTGTTTCCACCACAGAATAAAAATGAAATGTAGTTGCAAATTTTTATCGCACAATTCTGACTTTACACCTTGCAATTCTGACTTTTCTTAGAATTGGGTGATATAAACTTAAAATTGTGAGTTATAAAGTCAGAATTGTGAGATAAAAAGTTGCAATTACCTTTTTATTTTTTTATATATTAAAATATACAGGTCCTTCTAAAAAAAATTAGCAAAATTGTGATAAAGTTAATTATTTTCCATAATGTAATGATAAAAATTAAACTTTCATATATTTTAGATTCATTGCACACCAATTGAAATATTTCAGGTCTTTTATTGTTTTAATACTGATGATTTTGGCATACAGCTCATGAAAACCCAAAATTCCTATCTCAAAAAATTAGCATATCATGAAAAGGTTCTCTAAACGAGCTATTAACCTAATCATCTGAATCAACTAATTAACTCTAAACACCTGCAAAAGATTCCTGAGGCTTTTAAAAACTCCCAGCCTGTTTCATTACTCAAAACCGCAATCATGGGTAAGACTGCCGACCTGACTGCTGTCCAGAAGGCCATCATTGACAACCTCAAGCAAGAGGGTAAGGCACAGAAAGAAATTGCGGCGTGGCATGGAGGAAATCAGCCTGTGGCACTGCTGAGGTGTTATGGAGGCCCAGGATGCTTCGATAGCGGCCTTAAGCTCATCCAGAGTGTTGGGTCTTGCGTCTCTCAACTTTCTCTTCACAATATCCCACAGATTCTCTATGGGGTTCAGGTCAGGAGAGTTGGCAGGCCAATTGAACACAGTAATACCATGGTCAGTAAACCATTTACCAGTGGTTTTGGCACTGTGAGCAGGTGCCAGATCGTGCTGAAAAATGAAATCTTCATCTCCATAAAGCTTTTCAGCAGATGGAAGCATGAAGTGCTCCAAAATCTCCTGATAGCTAGCTGCATTGACCCTGCCCTTGATAAAACACAGTGGACCAACACCAGCAGCTGACATGGCACCCCAGACCATCACTGACTGTGGGTACTCCAGTGCTGCTTCTCTGTAGCCCAGGTCAGGCGCTTCTGCCGCTGTTTCTGGTTCAAAAGTGGCTTGACCTGGGGAATGCGGCACCTGTAGCCCATTTCCTGCACACGCCTGTGCACGGTGGCTCTGGATGTTTCTACTCCAGACTCAGTCCACTGCTTCCGCAGGTCCCCCAAGGTCTGGAATCGGTCCTTCTGCACAATCTTCCTCAGGGTCCGGTCACCTCTTCTCGTTGTGCAGCGTTTTTTGCTGCACAGACGTCCCACTGAGGTGCCTTGATACAGCACTCTGGGAACAGCCTATTTGTTCAGAAATTTCTTTCTGTGTCTTACCCTCTTGCTTGAGGGTGTCAATGATGGCCTTCTGGACAGCAGTCAGGTCGGCAGTCTTACCCATGATTGCGGTTTTGAGTAATGAAACAGGCTGGGAGTTTTTAAAAGCCTCAGGAATCTTTTGCAGGTGTTTAGAGTTAATTAGTTGATTCAGATGATTAGGTTAATAGCTCGTTTAGAGAACCTTTTCATGATATGCTAATTTTTTGAGATAGGAATTTTGGGTTTTCATGAGCTGTATGCCAAAATCATCAGTATTAAAACAATGAAAGACCTGAAATATTTCAGTTGGTGTGCAATGAATCTAAAATATATGAATTACATTATGGAAAATAATGAACTTTATCACAATATGCTAATTTTTTGAGAAGGACCTGTATAAATGTCAAGGTAGAAATGCTCATGTCAAGGTAGAAAGACTCAGTTGCAAGGCTTCTCTTTTATCAAAAAAAGAAAGTAGCATTTATAAAATACATGCATTTATAAAATATAAAAAAATGCACCGCTTCTCCATTGACAATGGTAACAGATCTTTTGTGCTAGTGTGACTGCACTTTAATTTAATATGCACTGCAAAAAATAGTTTTCTTTTTAAACCTTTTCTGGCCAAAAATCCATACTCCGTTTGAAAAGCCTTTACATTTTTGAGACTGTTGACAGTATTTCTCAGGTCTAAAGAGTCTCTCTTTGTCTAAAAGTTCTACAGGTGTTTCCGCATCTTGTTCTGCTGTCAGAGGAGTTTGATGCAGAATGGTCACACATCCATGCCCTCCAAGACCACAGTCATCCAGCTCAACCGTAGAGTCTACAGTAACACTGTCGCCTGCACCGGCATCCACAACTGCAGCACTCCTGCCACAGAGAGAACCAACCCCCCAGAGGTCACCACTTAACCGGAGCCATCCCAGACCAGGATGTGGATGATCGTCAACCCTGCCTTGTTTTACTGAATGTAACGCTCTCATTCCACTGGTTTTTCTTGGTCTTGGCCTTTTTCATCCTTCTCCATCAACTCATTCACTCTCCACAGTTTTCCTTTTCCTATGCTGAAAAAAAATAAATAAAATGCGTTGTTTGTTTTTTGACAAACAACCCAATCTAAATTATGCTCTTTTATTGCAAGATACAAAAAAAAAAAAATGTCCCAACAGAAAATGGTTCTATACTGTCTCGGAAGAGTAAGACTGGTATATTACTGTGTATATCTGGTAAGAATTAATTTTGTCACCTTTAACACACTTATACACTACCATTCAGAATACTGGGGTCAGAAAGTTATTTAATTTAAAAAAAATGTATACTTTAATACAGCTGATCTTTTGAACCTAATTCTCTAATCTGGCTGCTAAAAACTCAGCTTTCCCAGCACAGGAATAAATTACATTTTTAAATATATTTTAAAAAGAAAACCTATTTAAAATTGATAATTTCACAATATTACTGTTTTTAACGTATTAACAGTTTAAACTGTTTTGATCAAATAAATAGAGCCTTGGTGAGCATAAGAAACTATCAAAAAACAAAAATCCTTACCAAGCCCAAACTTTTGAAAGTTTAGATGTACTAAAAGACCAAAACCAATTTATGATTTATGAATTTTTTTTTATGAACTGTTCTCCTGCTTTTCAAAATGAAACAGTTTTTTTTTTTTAATCGGCACAATATATTGTAACTTTTGTATAGTATTTGAAACCCTTTTTGCACAACATGTGAAGCATGCTTTTTTCAACTTAATTTGCACATTAGGCAAGACGTGGATGATCTACAGATTTAATAACTTAAGTATTTGCAGCCCTGCCTTTTCCATTTATTTTATATATCCTTCTATTGTCTTTAACTGTTTAAAACAAAGAGTTTCTTCCTGTTAATGTTTCATCTGAACTAGTCAATTGTTATCATTGAAACTGTCATCATGAAGAACAAGTTTTGTCTACGCTGATATTGCACAAGGCACTGAGTAGTACTTCTTTTGTGTTATATGTCTGTCATACAAACTCTGAAGGAAAAAAAATTAGCCATATTGCATACTACTGAAAGAATTTACATGTCATGAATTATATATTATATTTGAGTGTAACAATAAGGTTTTTTCTTGCCAAGAACACTTTTTTTTTTAAATGACAGTTATTTGTTACAATACCAAAGAGAGCACTCTTTTCCGTTCCATCATACCTCATATTGTTCCATTTCTCCCAGTTATGTATCATATGAGTTCTATTGCAGTCTTGAGCCCAGGTCGCTGATGTATAGAAAACTAGAATACAAGTTCTAGAATAAAATTGGAGACACACTGATCCAGAGCACTTCACATCTGTGACAACGACAGTGTTTCGGGAACAATGAATGTATGCCTGGATGAATAGTGTCTCTAAGGACTCTATAGCGACTCCCATCGCTATAACACTGAAAGGATTAAGGATAAAGTGCCAAACACACCAAGAGGGACAATTAGAGCATTTCTGCATTTAAATATCTGTCTATTTGTAAGAAAGTAGCCACATTAATAACTGTCATGACATTACAAAATGAATATTTGCCTGTCAAATTGTTGAGCCAATTTGTTCGTTGTATAAACACAGATCAATGTATGAAAACCACCAATAGATTGCAGAAGTCTATGATTTATGAGAACCTGTCTGTGATTTTTATAAAGGGAGATATTTGCTTTTAAAAAATTCAATTTCTAAGGACTACAGCAAACAGCCGGTTTTGGACTACACGACATAACTCGGGAGTTTCTGACGTCAGCATATCCCATTATTTACATAAACCACTCCTCCGAGAATACTTAAGCGGGGCGAGGCCATTTTATATTGCCGTTTTGGAGATGAGTTGTCGCAATGCCGTCGAAACGCTACTGTTATTTTCATCCGGATTGCAGGTCCACTTTGTTCAGCCTTCCTAGGGAGGAGGGAGTTAGGGATCAATGGTTAAAATTTATTTTTAACTCGGTCCCTCATAATTATGACCCAAATCGCTCTCTGTGCTGCACGTTACGGAGGAAAGCTTCCACAATCTTCACGAGTTCAATGCAGGATTCGCACATCGGCTTGTCCTTAAAGATGGAGCAGTTCCAACTTTAAAAACAGAAGCTGTTGTTTACTAGCCACAACCTGCAAGTATGATTTGTTTTTCTGTAATAGTTCGTATTGTTAATTGTACGTTGTAGCAAGGAAGTAAACAAATGACAACGCTGTTTGGCTCTGCTGGTTTGCTAAATGCTCATTCATACTTAACGTTATCTGACAAACACCTAACGTTACAAACTTTTTTTTAACCTCAACAGCGAACTTGGAATTAGTGTAAATTATTCTTTGATTAGAGCTTTTATGTTTATCTACATGCTTGTTTATCAACAGGCATGCTAAACATGGTTCTGTGTTTGTTTTGGCAGCCGATGTTTAGTGTTCGTTTTGGGTCAATAGTTCTGTCGACAGATATTTGTCTACAATCGTTCTAAAAATACAAAAGTAACGGTGGCATACAGTCAGAAACAATCACTATAGATCCGCAGTCTTTACTCAAACAAATCCCTTTGAGGACTGTAGTATAATTTGTTAGAACGATTATATGAAATTCTTGTTTATGAAGCTTATTTTTTTGTAATTCTATAATAATTAGTACAATTAAATAACAGCGTATCTAAAAAGTAATGAGAGAACAAAAAACAAGCCTTTCTGAAACGTCGTTTAACAGCCGTTCTTGAACAGGTTCTGCTCGATATCG
Source organism: Gila orcuttii (assembly GCA_026230005.1). Lineage (NCBI taxonomy): Eukaryota > Metazoa > Chordata > Actinopteri > Cypriniformes > Leuciscidae > Gila > Gila orcuttii. Next base: position 22,027,800 of record JAPDVR010000007.1, on the reverse strand, counting down.
ATATCATCTTCACTAACGTTTCCCCGGGTCCGATTGGTTTTATTGACGCCATTGTTTATAATACACCAAAGAACAAACTACCGGTAAAGGTAAGGGGCGTGACGTTTCTGGGAAACGTGCACTAGACGGTTAGCGAATCACAACACACTGGGCCAGCTAACCAATCTGAGCCCATTGCGTAGTTTTGAGGGACTGGCTTCATAGAACCAGGAACCCATCAGACCGTTTTTACAAGGAGGGGAAGAGCAGTGTAGAATAAAGGTAAAATATATGAAAAATAATGCAATTTTAAAAAAACGAAGCATGAACATGTTACAGTGCACCCCACAAACACAATCAAGCCTTCGAAAAAATGCGTTTTACCACCCCTTTAAATATTAGCCAGATGACAGAAAATGTAACTTCCACATTACAAAAGGTAACTTTTTTTTTCATTTATTCTTTTGTTATTATTAAAACATCAGGAGAGTTTTATACTATTGCAGCAGACCCACCCGTGTTAGATATCGATCCAGATTACCAAAGACCTGACAATGCAATTATGATTAGATAAACATTCATGCATTTAAGGGTTAAGGTAAGCTTTTAACAACCTCATGGTGTACACTAGAGTCTCCAGGCTCATGGCATCCCAGACACCAACATTTTAATGATTCAGAAAATATGAATCACTCTCTGGCTAACTGAGATTTCATTATGGAGATAAACAAATTATAATGAAACTTAAATAAATAAATAAAATTAATTCATTTACACACTTAAAGGATTTGTTCAACCAAAAATGAAGAAAACCTGCGCAGTGGTCACAATAACACAAGGCAGTTTGATTCTAAACCTCAAATTTGAACTCAAATTAAAATGAAACTGAAAAAATAAATAAATGTACAAATATATATATATATATATATATATATATATATATATATATATATATATATATATATATATATATATATATATATATATATATATATTGTTGTTGTTTTTTTTACACACTTAAATGTCCTAAACATTAATGTTTTAACAATTCAGAAAAGATTAATCACTGTCTGGCCAGCTTAGATTTTGGTATGGAGATAAAGTTTAGGATCATGATTGTTCTGTATTGTTACAGCACACTGTGTGTGTATATTTGCATTGTTTGCTATTGACATGTGATTTGGACCCTGAAACGGGTGACACGTGACTTCAGACTTAACAAGCGGATTATCTACGGAAAAGACCCCCATACATAGTGGAGTTTAGTAATCCGCATAGAAAATCTAGGAGTCAATAATCCAATTTAAACTTAATATAATAGTTTCACAATTGTGAAGAAAAAAAAAATCACTTTAGAATACGCATTCCTCTCAACTAATCAATTTAATGAAAAAAAAAATAATTCTAGGTTGAAAATGCAAAAGGGTTGCATTTTCAAATATGGACATTTGTACACCACTGTAGGGCACACCACACTTCCATTGACATCTCCATAAAAACAGGCACCACATCTATGAGGAGAGTTTGTATGTCTACAATATGGCAGAATATCTAACACTAGTTAAACAAGATCTGTAGCTACGACCGATTATTCCTGAGCCTAAAGCAATGTCATGCTGCATTTTATCAGCCAATCTCAAGGTTTATGAGGAGAGGAGAGTGAATGATTGTAGATACAAGACTCTGAGAGACACAAGGCATTGAGACTAAACAGATGCACTCGGATCATTCTTTGTCATTTAAAGCTGGCATGAAATGGAAATTCCCCATATCCTGTTTTTTTATAGAATATTGCAGTATTTATTATGAATGATTGATCTGTGAACAATTATTTTTCAATACAGTTTCCTCTCCCTCTCACAACGTCATCTCTTCTCTGATGCTGCGTTTACTGCAGTATGTCGGGACTGTCACTTAGATGACATCCTGTCACAACCTGTCACTTAGATGACATCACAGCAATAGCAAACCACAACTATTCAATCAATTACCGATGGACAAAATCAAATCAAATCCCATCCCAACATTTTTTTCTCGTTCGAGAAGCAACTTCACTCGGTTATACCTCTCATTACAACGTTTCATGCCAACTTTAATTTGACCTTGTAATGTTCAAATTCAAAATAGCAGAACTGGATCTTCCATTAAAATTACAGGCCTATCCCAGACTTCTCCAATCAATTAGTCCGCATAAACCTGATCAAAATCAAATCTAAATCAAAAACCGATGGATAGAATCAAGTCACCGCCCTACTTTCTTTCCCGATAATCTGTTACCCTTGAATGTATGTCACAATACAGAAGAAAAGATCAATAACGATTTCCCTTCCATGACTTTAATACATTATAACGAATTCTGCAACATCGTACATATGGTCGGAGTGATTTTGTTGGTACTGAATGTGGGTCAAACTCTAAGCTCTAGGTTGAAAAGCTCCATTGCTGGATGAAAATGTTATTTCTCCATCTGCTACTCTCTCTGTGGTTTAGGCCAACGCAGACTGAGCAAATATCCCACAACCTCCTGACGAAGCAGAAGTCATAACTAGCAATCTCCTATACGTCACTTTCCACAATTGGGGTATTTTCTCACACCTGTGTAGCAGAATTGATTTAACTTGACATAAGAGTTAAGTTTTTCAAGGTTTGGCTTATTAATGCATTCTAAGTGCCAGATTTACTAAACAGGGCAAATTAGCGTGAGAGCGAATTTCCAAAAAAGCGCAGAAGGGAGTGGGAAGTTCTGAGCGTGATCTACTGGTGACGCGCAAATGAAAGAACACAGACGCAACCGGATCATTTCCATAATGACCAGCGTAATTTACCAAGAGCAGCGCGAATTAGTGTCTGGTTTAAGACATGCTTTTTTTGGACGGTAAATGGCACAAATACCAGTAAATTGACGAGCACAAACCTTAGTAAATCACCTTGCATTATTCATTTAAATACTCTCCTTCTATAAATTTTGTGTCTGAAAAGGAAACTCATACAAATGCATATAAGGTCAGTCGCAAAAAAAACCCTTTCCATGCCTTTTCAGCGCAATTTTTTTCTTTTTCCACTGATGGCCATTCAGATTTCTGTGTACCAGGGACGTTTCCGCCGAGGAGGCAAAGGAGGCAGTCAAAAAAATTGGATGAGATAATCGATATTACATAAATAAAAAACAATTACAAAAAAAATAAAAAATATTTTATAAATCACTCGTTTTTCTAAGTAACACTGTCCAAAAGCGACACCCACGGGTAAAGTTACAGTGGGTTGTTACATGGGTTGGGGGGGGGTAATTGAGAATGAATAGGGGAAAGTCGAGTGAGAGTCCTCCATTACGCTATGATTGGTTATGGTTGGATATGATTGGTTTGTGTTATAAATCCTGCCTCGTTTTCATGTGCATTCTCGAATCGGCCTGTATGAAGAAAATGATGGCGCTAATGGGAAAACTAATTAAAAAGTAAACAACTCCCCCAATTAGATATCACTGATTTGTCTCATGTCAAAATCAAACTTGAAATGGCCTGAAAACATAACTTTTGTTTTTTTGTGAGCAATCAGCTTGGTGAAATTAAAGGCAGCCTACATCTTCGTGTCTGTGACCAGTGTTTACAGAGCTTGATGACGGATGAAAATAAGTAACAGCTGAACATCAGTTCACAAATAAAATATATTGTTTAAATTGTTGCTGCTTTTATTATTTTGGAATAAACGTAAAAATGTGCAAAAACACTAACTTGATGAGATTTATATTTGGTTTTAATAAACAGAACATTAATTAAATAGTGTAAAAATACAAAATAGAAATGTATTGTGTCTTTATGTAGGTACCGTTTATTTAACCAGGAAAATGTGACGTCATTAAGTGTAACAGGGACATGAATTGTAATTGTTAACTTCGCCTCATTTTATAACACCAATGCAGAGTATGTTTTATTAGAGCGCATTATTAATTGATGCGCGCCTCTGCATAATTGCCTTCAGCAAGCAGCTCATGTTGCAATACATTCACAACAAGAGATGTGATTTTTTCCGTATTTATGCATGGACTGCTTCCGACAGCACTAATAGAGGAAGCGGCTGTGTGCAAAACACCCTTATTTCAGCCAGGGCTCAGATTAACACCCGCCAAGTGCTAAATGGGAGTAAAAATCAGTTAGTATATGAACTTGTTACTCACAGGTTGGTGCAATTATCGAATCAAAAAGGCTGATATTTAATTATATAACTACACTGAACAAAATTATAAATGCAACACTTTTGTTTTTGCCCCCATTTTTCATGAGCTGAACTCAAAGATCTAAGACTTTTTCTATGTACACAAAAGGCCTATTTATCTCAAATATTGTTCACAAATCTGTCTAAATCTGTTAGTGAGGACTTCTTTGCTGAGATCCACCTCACAGGTGTGGCATATCAAGATGCTGATTAGAAAGCATGATTATTGCACAGGTGTGCCTTAGGCTGGCCACAATAAAAGGCCACTCTAAAATGTGTAGTTTTATCTCACAGCACAATGCCACAGATGTCACCAGTTTTGAGTGAGCGTGCAATTGGCATGCTGACTGCAGGAATGTCCACCAGAGCTGTTGCCTGAGAATTGAATGTTCCTTTCTCTAGTTCAAGTTCAAGTTTATTTATATAGCACATTTAAAAACAACCACAGTTGACCAAAGTGCTTAATGACAAGATCCACATAAATAAAAAGAAAATAACACAGTAGAGAATGTCTCAGTCGCAAAACTCAACTCGAAATAAAAGCTAAAGGAATACAGGTGGGTCTTAAGCAATGACTTAAAACATTTCAGCAGTCCTAGCTGTTCTTATATGAACCGGTAAACTATTCCAGAGATTAGGACCAGCCACTGAGAAGGCTCGGTCACCTTTATTTTTCAACCTGGATCTCAGAACATCTCAGAACATCTGATTGGACGACCTCAGTGTAGTTTTAAATCTAACACAGATTTAGACAGATTTGTGAACAATATTTAAGAGAAATGGGCCTTTTGTGGACATAGAAAAAGTCTTTAATCTTTGAGTTCTTTGAGTTCAGCTCATGAAAAATGGGGGCATCATATGCCTGACAACAGACCGACACAAGTGCCGTTCTGTGAGCATTATATTTTAGATCCAAACCCAAAAGGGCAAAACCTTGAGTGAACAATGTTTTCCATTGTGGCTTCTCGTTGTTACCTTGCTGCTTTGGTGAACAGTAGCTATTACTGTTATTAGCTATTACAGTAGCCACATCACTTGATGGAAACATGACAGTTGAGAGGCAAATAAAACATCTTCAAGCACAGATTTCTAAAAGCACAGCTTCTTTCTTTGGGAGACGGTTACACGATGTGGATTTGGGGACGAAGTGTAAAGTGAAGGTGAAGTGTGCAATTTCTGTGGCCCCAAAAAAGAACAATCAGTTTGTTTGAGCTGTCCGACTGGGATTTAAATGAGTGCTTCACCTCAAATACTGGAAAGAGTTTTGATTGGGACTCTGAAAGTGGCTTAAAAACAGTTATTTGAGCAATTTTACTAATTTCACTCTTGGAGTTTTGAAACAGTAGCACAGAATATGTGCATGTGTGAATCTGTATGTGCTGGTCTTACCTATGAACCCTGAGGAGGGTGGGTTGGGCTGAATGTTCTCCAGATTGTTACCCTGAATCACATCCCATAACTGCCAGATGTATTTCGGGTGCAGGATGTAGAAAGGCTGAGCGGGGAAGTGCATCCTGTGCTCCACGTATGGTGTGAACAGGTTGTAGTCTGGATTTGAGTACCACTACAAAACAAAAAGTGAGTTGATTTAAAAAAAAAAAAGTGTTAATGCCTTACCTTGTGTTAATCTCTTTTCTAAATGCATCTTTTTGTGAACGATTCATTCATGTATTCATGTTTTTTTTTATTGACCCTGTAATGTTTCATCAAAATGTCATAACTGGGGAAATGCCAGACTTCAATCATTAAAGGCTGATTTATACTTCTGCGTCGGACCTACGCCGGAGCCTCTACGCTATACACTACGCGTTGGTTTTCATTTATACTTCTGCGTCGTTGTCTGCGTTGACGCGCAATTACACATGCAGAGGGAGCATGTGAAACCCGAGGGAGGGGTTCTAGCAGACCAATCACAGCGCTTGCGTCCGCGTAGAATTGACGCGATGTTACATTTTTGGAGAGGTGCACGTCAGGGTACGCTGAAGGGTACGCGCGCTACGCACAGCCTACGGCGTAAGTTCGACGCAGAAGTATAAATTGGGCTTTAGTCTGCTTAAATCAGCCCCTGTTACAATTCAGATCTGCCTCAATCCAATCAACAACAGGTGGATAAACCAAGTCTCCGCCCTACTTTTTGGTTATAATTTGGTTCACTCAGATGCGTCACAATACTGAAGAAAACATCTGTTGCTACTTCAGTTACATTGCAACCGTAAAGATAGCGTGGCTAGTGTTGGGAAAAGTTTACTTTTAAAAGTAATAAATTACTATATTGCGTTAGTCCCTAAAAATGTAATAATGATTTGTTACTTTTTATGGAAAGTAATGCGTTACGTTTGCGTTATTTTTCTCACCTGGGTGGGTTTTCCTGTTTGTTTTATCTTCATAAACAACAATTTAGCATGTTCATTGTTCACTGCACATTGTACTCCACAGGAATGTTCATATGCTTTAAACAACATACTAATGTATTCCTGTACTGACAGGGGAAATAAAAGAGCACAACTGAGATAGATGGTTGTGGTTGGAGAGGGGGGGGGGGGGAGAGAGAGAGAGAGAGAGAGAGAGAGAGAGAGAGAGAGAGAGAGAGAGAGAGAGAGAGAGAGAGAGAGAGAGAGAGAGAGAGAGAGAGAGAGAGAGAGAGAGAGAGAGAGAGAGAGAGAGTAAGAGAGTAAGAGAGAGAATGAGAGAATGAACCGCTGACCCTTTTCAGCTCTGCAGAGACTTAAGCCGTCTTTCCACTGCACGCGACAAACGACAGTCTCGCACAGGGGGTGCCGACAATCTGCGAAAGTGGAATTTTCGTATCCGATTTGAGCTTTGGATGCTTTAAATTTGAACTTGAGCGACTACGCTGTATGACACACACTGACTGGATGTGATGTATTCCACTGAATTTCAATTAGATCTGTGTGAGAATTATTAATACTTTAATTTTATCAGCAACACCTGATACATATCAAAAACCATGCATTGTTAAAAGTAATCAATTAATTTAATATCTATATTTTCAATGTCTGGCATTGTATTTTCACTCAAATTATTGGCAGTTATTATTTATCTTATACATAGCTGTTTATTGTTTGCATTCATTTATTCATTCCACCGTGGTGAGAGTTCAGAAGATCAAGGCTCTTGCTTTTGTATTCCTTTACTAGAGACACTAAAATAAATATTGCAAGTCAATGTGTGCAAAACAGTACCTAGCTAAAATATTAGCCTACCGTTTAGTGCAAGAGATGCTCCTTAACAGGAAGGATTTCAGAGTAAGCGTCAGTTTACCCATGTTACCACGCAAGATCATAATGAACGTTCATTACGACCACCAGTAGGGAGCAAATTCTGACAGTCGCGTCATCCAAATGTCGTTTGCAGAGGAGAGGCTTTACTTATTGACCTTACTATCCACTTCCTTCATTTTAGAAATAGCAGAAACGGCTTTTTATGAAAGGGTAATTGGAAGCCCTGCAATCTAATTGGCTCTCATGTTGTCCATGGGGTCAGATATTTTTTTCTTCTTTTTCGAAGGACTTGCTGTGAAAGTGGTCCAATTTCCATATCTCGTCAAGCAATCATGGGGTCATCAGATGGCACACGTGTCAGGGACATGCTGTTACTCTGTGGAGTCAGTCAAGGCAAAGCAGCATAGAGATGACCATCTATTCTGTATGTATCCCATAATGCCTCATTTCATGTACACAACAACAAGATGGATGGGATTGTGAACATCAGAAATTGCATAAGGCAGTTCCAGTGAGGGAAGGGCACAAAGGACAGATTGGAAGCATTTATAGTAATCTGCTCTGATCTTTTTTTCCTCCGGTATCGTGGTTTATGGTTCACAGCGGTGTGTGAGCAGAAGAGCTCAGACCAGACAAATATGAATAACCTTCCAGCATGGTGCCTGCGCTTATCTGAATTGCAAAAGTACCACATCACCTGCTCTCTGGACACATGTGGGGAGAAATACCAAAGAAAAGTATGTAATTCTAGAGATGCGATTGCGTTTGAAGGGTTTGAAAACGTCAAAATCATCATAAATGTTAGAGGCCATATTATGCCCTTTTACAAATTCTTGATTTTGTTTTTGGGGTCTACTAGAATAGGTTTTCATACTTGAATGTTCAAGAAACATTTTTTCACATACAGTTGCAATCAAAATTATTCCACCCCCTTGACCTCCAAGACATTTTGCTGCCTATTATTTGAGTGATTCTGAGAACGTAAAGTTGATGGAAAAAAAATAAAAAAATGAAAAAATCTAATTAAAAATTATTAAATTCATTTTAATTATTATTAAAATTATTAAAAATACACCCAAAAGTCATTTCTTGCAGAATATTTTAATCTTTTATTCTTATACCTCCGATAAACACTGCCTGTAAGTGCTTAGAAGCTTCTGTCACCTCTCTACTTCAATCTTGGCCAATTCATTGCTTGGGAAGTTTCCAGATCAAATTTTACCACTGCTTTCTTCAAATTCCACCAAATATGTTAAATGAGATTTAAATATGAAGACTGTACAGGCCACTCAAGAAGATTCTATGACTGATCCCTGAACCCAGATGAAGTAGATTTGGATGTATACTTTGGGATGGCAGGAAAGTCCATTGATCATCAAGCTTCAGTCTCTGCAACAAAGGCATCATCCTGTTGCCAAAATGGCTTGATACTTTGAAGAATTAATGCTGTCCTTCATACAGTCAAACTGTTCTTCTGCTTTATCTTTTAGCTTTATATTTGTCTTTTTGCTTCAACAAAAAGCTTCAAGCTTAGGCCCCGTCCACATGGAGACGCGTTTAGCTGTATACGTAAAAAAAATAATATATATATCGTATCGGCATTTCGTCCAGACGGATCCGGCGTTTTGGGAGACTGAAACCGCTATTTTTTGAAACCGGGTCCCAGAGTGGATAAATCTGAAAATGACACCCTTACGCTTTCGTGTGTATGGCCAATCCGTATTTTGTGAAACGATGATGTCATCACCCGAGGTGTCGACTAGTCAGACACCGCTAAGTCACATAACAGCAACAACAACTGCCGACTACTACATGCTTGTATTCGTGCTTCAGAAGCTACTGAGCCACTTATTTCTTTATTTATTATTTAGGCCTACTTTAATGTATTTTTATTTTATTTCTTTTCTTTATTTTACTACTTTATTTATTTATTTATATTTCTTTCTTATGCTATGATGCTTGTATGAAGACTTTTTTTATTATTTAGTATTTTGTAGGGATGGGCATTTCAAGAAAAAATAATATTCGACGATCGCTGGGAATTATTTGATTATTATTCAAAAAACGCACCCCCCACACATGCTCACCGGTAACATGGCGTTCGCGCCGACATTAAATTTCTCTGTACTGTAGGCCTACGTGTTGTAGCCATTAAAGAAAAGTTGGTTTCATATTCATGTTTAAATAATGTTATTTTTTCCATTTCATCTATGTTGATTATATGAAAAGTGAACAGCATGAGTAGCCTAATCATAAGATGCGCAATATGGAGAGACATATTTTTGACCACTTCATTAAAGGTACATTGTGTAGGAATTTCTCCCATCTAGCGGTGAAATTGTATTTTGCAGCGCCTCGCTTTTTCAAATGCGTGTTGCATCTACGGTAGCTGTTATGTGACAAAAAGCTATGACAGGATGTCTTCTAATAGCACTTCGTCGAGTTTTCCTTCAGGTGAACAGGTTTGTCATTTCAAACAAACTGCAACTTGACACAACGAACAAACGAATGTTAAAGTATGAATTACTGACTGACTTGCCGGGGCAGTGACAAGCGCCTCTCACTGCTCTGCTCCTCCGTTTCTGCTGCTTTCAGTTACGTTGACGCTGGCTCTGAACGAAAACGCATTGTGGAAACGCGTTGGCCTAGTACTTTTTGACCCTCTCTGCTATTATAGTTTTTCAAGATGGCAGAACGACATGGAAGCCTCCGTGGACCTACCCGTCACATGTATATAAAGATAATAAATTCTTCGTTTACGAGGATAAGTCAGATAATTGGCAGAGGTATTTGTACACCATTGAGGACATATTTAAGAAAAAAAATATTGATTTTAGATAATAAAATACCTAAAAAACTACACATTGTCCCTGTAAGTTTTGTTTTGTATAAAGCCTTTCTTTAAAGTGAATTTTGTTTTGTATAAATTGTATCTTAATTTTAAATCAATGTTTCATCAACCAATTGCCTGGATTTAATAAATAAGAAGCAAATATAGCAGACAAATATAATCAGGACATGGAAGCACCGGCACGATGTAACTTGCATTGCACGTGAACTGGAGCTTGTCTCATAGATGAACAGAAACTCGGAAATATATCTATAGAAAGCTTGAAATGTCTACTTTTAAACAAAATTCAAAATGAAAAGAAACAGACATCTCTCTTATGTAATCCGTATGAAGTGTGCAGTTCTCTCTATAGGCACCTTTACAATACTGCAAAGGTGGCGAGTCAGCATCGTCAACATCTTTGTTGACACAGAAAACACTAGCTTATTAATAAACAATTAAAATGTCTCCTTGGTATATTTGACACATTTATAATGATTAGGCTATTTGCCGGTTCTTTGTGGCAAGCTTTATGCGTCTGCTAACTAATCGAATATCGTGACTCATCCCTATTTTGTACCAGGCCATTTATGGTTTTTCATATTGTTCAATAAAATTCTTGGTAAAAAAGAAAAAAGATAAGAAGCTACTGTGCCTAATAGTATTGTATATACAGCGCGCAAGGTTTATGCGCAAGTCTTCTTCTCTGTTTTTAGTGTATCTGTGTCAGAATTACAGCGCCTAATACTGGTCTGGCATGTATACTACATCGGTTTGAGACTGTTTCAGTGGTTTCGTGTGTACGCAGATATTTCTTGAGACGCCGCCATGTTTACGGAATTTTTTTTTAGAACGAGGAAAAAAAAAAACATTGGATGGGGAAAGCTCTGGCTTAGTGTGGACGTGGCCTTAGTGTCTGCTTCAATACCCTCAAAGGTTTTCTGGCACAGCAAATGTTAAACTTATGAACAAGGCTGTCAGCTGTGAGTCTCTAGCAACTTTCAGTGTTTTGGAAATCTTGTAGCCATAGACTTTCTAATGTAATAAAACAATATGTTCTCTATAGCATTTGTGAGAGCTCTTTTGATTTGGCCATATTTGCTTCTCAACTTAAGCACATGCATGGGCTAAATGTATGTATGTGTGACAGCACAAGCTAATTCAGTTTTGTTATAGAGCTTCCAAAGGCTTAATTGTGTTTTAACACAATTTTGACCATACAAATAAGTGACTTAAAAACAGCAGCGTTTAATAGGAGTTGAATAATTATGACACGAGGACAAAATAGGACAAAAATCCTATAACTCAAAAGCATTACATTATATATTGACATTATCACTTAATTTGCCACTAAACTGTTTTAGATGGAATAAAGACAAACTCTCTTTAAAAAAAAAAACGTACATCTGTAAATGATTATGCTCTCTGGGGGGTTGAATAATTTTACATTGAAGCAGAACCTTTCTTCCGAGTCTGTATGCTCTGTTTAGTTCCTGTCTCTATGAACCCCCTCTTCCAAAAAGTGCAATGTGCTCTGATTGGTCAGCTGGACCAGTGTATGGTTATTGGTCAACCTCTTCAGAAATGTCAAGGTAATGCCATTACCATAACCACAAGTTAACACACTACTAACGCAACTCAACCAGGTCTCGACCCATTTATTTAGCAAATACCTTGGGTGGGAATTATTTAAATGAGGTTTATTGTGACCCGTACATTCACGGAAGAAAAATCAAGACTACAATCGAGGCGGTTGAGTTCAGAAAACCTTGATTACTGATATAGAGAATATGCCTTTGTGCTTTTGAACTTCGCAGATTTTTATCACATCATCAAAAAAATAAAAATTGTGAAAAAAAAGCATAAAAGGTTCTCTTTCAATTCTTGTTGATGACTAATGAACAAAACAGCTTTAAAGGAAACTTCTGTTCTATGTGTGTTTAATGTGTTTTTTTGGGTAGTCAGTACTCACTTTATGCAGGTTGAGGGTGTATGGAGCAGGATCCCACGCCACCAACGTTACATTCTTGTACAATAAGCTTGTGTTAAACTGGTGCTTGGGATTCGCCAGAATCTGCAAGCAAAACAGACAATATGTTACACAAAAAGACAAACAAAAGGAGGAAGAGACACAAAATTGAGGCCCAACTAACTTGATTAGTCAAACACAACAGCATCACTGACTTTGACTTGTGTAATGTTTAACGTTTCTAGCGAAGAGAAATTCATCAGTCCGCAATCCGCATTGAAAGTAAACATGCTGCACAAAAAACAGTTAGCCAAAACATATGATGTTTAATATAGTTACACAATCATTAAACATTTTGGGGAAAATCATTAATTTTTTCTTTAAAATTAATGATTTTCTCCAGCAAGGATGCATTAAATTAATTAAACCGGAAACATTTATAAAATGTTAGAAAAAATTCTAATACATTCTCAAAGAATCCTAAAAAAAGGATCAACTCTTTTCAACATTTAATATTTTTTTTGTTCCTTTCAGAGCCTGACAGCTCATGGTAACAGTCTTCAAATCAGCTCGTTTTCAAACCTATATGACTGACTTTGTTCTGTGGCAAATGGCACACGGTCAAGCCAGCGAGTTAACTTCTAAAACACTACTTTGCAGCTCCCATCTTGTTCCCATTGATCCGTTCATTCATGAAAAGTGACAAAGGACCAAGCACATTTGACAACTTCTCTGGCAGCGTGGTTTCAGGTTGTTTACCCGGTAAGCACGTGTCCACGAGGACATGATGACTTGAAAACAAAACAGCCTGATAACGAGTCAGAGGGTGTTCGAATGAGACCTGCTTCAATTATGTGGCTGATTCACTGAAAGTTGCATTAATGCGTGCTGAAAACATCAAACGTTGCTCACCTGAGAGTTAATGATGCGTACGGTGGTTTTATTCCCAACGTCTCTCTCATAACCCTTTGTAGGAGCTGTATTAAACCGCAGCACTGCATCATGGGAGTCTGTAATTACAAAGATTGGGGCTTTAACCACATGGTGCCTCAAACTGAGTCATGTTTAAAAGAACAATGATTGAACAACAAAGGCATTTCACTCCTGCACATCTTCAGATAACAATACAAACCAACAACATGTCCTATGAGAAAAAGAGAGGCCACTAACAACAACTACTAAGTGGGAAAAAAAAGTCAGTTTCTTTCTGAATGTAATGCATTTTTTTAAGCAAAAAGTCAGAAAACACAGAGAACACAATGTACTAGAGTGCATTGGTGGAAATGTGAGGGTGCAGCGCTGGTAAACATGTTCCCCCCACTGCTCAAGCCTGTAATCTGTTGTTAGGAACTGTGAAAGCAGCTTGTTTAACACAACACAAAGTCAGACGCCATTTATTACTGGGTTCACCTCTGGGGGCTTTTTATTGATTGGATATCTTCCATTTAATCTGCCGTGTGATTGAGTGACTTTAAAGGTCATGTTAAGTTCACTCAAAAATATGAGAACTGCCCTCCATTGTGGCTACCAATGTCATTTGGATTTCCACCTATTCAAACTTGGTGCATCACATTCGGTTATGAGACAGGTGAGAATCATTAGTGTTTGGAACGAAAAGACATTTCATTTTCGTGGAAAATTACATCTCTACAAAAACTAAACTTTTCTTCAGGTATCAGGTATCAGCTTTATTGGCCATGTTTGCAGAGACAAACTAGGAATTTGACTTGGTAACAACAAGGCTCTCAAATTACATCACTCATTATTTTCTTGTGTAAAAGCACAACATGTAGATCTGATAATGATCTCCCAGCTGCGAAACCTTGGTTTGTTAATTACAAGACTAAAGATATGGTACAAATAAGCAGAGGCAGACGGCTATGGCAGTCCCTACTACCATTCAAGGAAAGCCCATAGAGATTGTTGAGGAGAACAAGCACCTGGGCACAATTTTCAATAATCTGCTGAAATTTACTTCCAACACAGATGAGATGCTTAGGAAATGCCAACAGTGGCAATACCTCTAAAGGAAGCTCAATTCTTGTGGGGTTAGTAAGAATGTTCTCAGTATGTTCTATTTCTTTATTGAAAGTGTCATCACACTCCTTTTTCTGTACAGGCTGTAGGACACAAAGGATGAAGGCAACCCTTGTTCCCAAAATGGTGCAGGTTTTACACTCCCAACCATCTCTGACCCCTTGTTTATACCATGCCATGGATTTCCACCCTCTTACTTATATTTTTAATTGCACTCAGATATGTACTGTACATTCATATTTATTAATTATCTTATGTGGTGACTGTTTTTAAAGGAATACTCCACCGTTTTTTGAAATGGGGATTATTCACCGTCTCACCTACATTTAGATAGGTGGGCAAATGCATTTTTGTCTCAGTGCATGCATTGTCTTAGTCTGACAGCGCCACCACTAGCTTAGCTTAGCATAATGAATGGAATCCTTTATAGCCAGATAGCATGTCATGAGTAAAAGTGATCCAAAAAACAAAACAAAAAAAACAATTGCCTGGATTAATAAATAAGAAGCAATTATAGTAGACAATATAATCAGGACATGGAGGCGCGGCGCGTGAACTGGAGCGCGTCTCATAAATGAACCGAAACTCAGCGTACAAGCTACTTGTCTCACAGACCTGAGAAGTACATCTATAGAAAGCTTGAAATGTCTACTTTTAAACAAAACAATTAAAAACAAAAATAAATTGGCTAATCTCTGCTTATTCTGCTAATTCGTATGAAGTGTGCATTTCTCTCTATAGGCGCGTTCACTAGGCTACTGTGAAGATGGTGAGTCTGCATCGTCAACTTTATCTTTGCAGCTGACACTGACATAGAAAACACTAGTTTATTAATAAACAATTCAAATGTTTCATGCATAATCATTACTTTTGCCGGTTCTTTGTGGCAAGTTTTATTTCAGGTGTTGTGTGATATCTCTGCGCTCAAGTAGCAGTGCTTCGCCTGTGCTTCCCCCCCAATATAGTCCCAAGTCAATATCTGTCTAGGAAATTGCCTAGTCTTAATCTGCATTGCTATTTGTACTCGTTGTGAATAAGCAGGCCACAAGAAGTAATTCGTTTTTTTTACTAATACAAGTCTACAAGTTTGCAACTCTTAAAACATTTCTCTCTCTGACCTCAAATGTACTGATTCACATGTGTGGCTATCTCTACAACTACAAATTTCACTGTCACAGGCATTCAGTTGATTTGCACCAAATATACCTTCATAGCGGCGGCGCTGCCAGACTAAGACAATGCATGCACAGACAAAAATGCATTTGCTCACCTATCTAAATGTAAGGGAGACGGTGATTAACCCCTATTTCAAAAAACGGTGGAGTGTTCCTTTAAGGTATCTGTCTGTAGCAGATTATATTCAATATGTACATTGTGCATATTTAACTAAAAACACTGCTGCTGCTTCAACACTATGATGCTTCCTATTTATATTGTGTTTGTTACTCAACGTGACCTCCTAGAGTAACAACACAATATGCATAGGAAGCATCAGATATTATCACTATCCAGACACACACACACGGTATAGGCTCTCAAACCCCACAGGAATTAAGCTTCCTTAAGAGTTACTGTCGCTGTTGGCATTGTATGCATGTACGCATATGAGAGAGAGAGAAAGTTTAATCGAATAGTTTAATATAACGGCAACAATACACATAATTATTATTAATATCTAATAATAACATTTCAATTAAAAAACCTAAATGATTTAATCTTAAATAAAAATTAAGAAAAAAAATCATTTATTGCATAATACACTAATTGTAATAGCTAGATGATTTAATTTAATTTTAGGATGTTGTCCAATTCATACTTAAAGATATATTCTAAGTCCATATTTAAAGCAACGATAAAAGTAAGTGTACTGTCCTTTAACCATTACACAACATTGTTGTGGATCATTTTCTGAATACAAAAGCCGTTGCAGAGCCAATGATGTAGTCTAAAACAACAGCGCTCTCTAGTGGATGAACAGTTTCCTGCAATATAACGTTCACACAAAACACACATTCATACATATAAATCCAATGCAGACAGAGAGAAAAAATAGAGTGAATGATGAATAGTCTTATCAACCGGATGTGACGTGACAATGACTGATCTTATGAAGGAAACCCTTCACCTCCTCATCCATCTCTCAGTTCAGCTGACATGCAGTTTATTGGCCTTCATCAACTAGCAATATTTTCAAAGCAGTAAATTTGAGCCTGACATTGAGCATGTCCCCACTACTTTGACAAGGACATCAATCTCCTGAGAGAATGTCACATCAGGATAAAAAAGGAGCCCACGTATGAATGTGAACTGCTGAGAAATTACATAGATGCAGGACGTGAAAAGATCCAATGTTAAAATAACAGAAAGCCCTCTGAAATTTCAACATTAGTATATATATATACCCCAGATAATCACATTCCCTTCACCACACCTAGAGATTGGCATGGGGTACTTTCCATAAGATCATCTCTCAATGCAAATCATACCAGCTATTAGCCCAACAGTTAAAAATAAAAATCTGCCTGACTCTATGGGAATTTAACATAGGTGTGTCCTGACTTACACAACCTGTATTTTAAAGGAAGAACATTTATTTATTTACGATACATTATTCATTCACAAAGAAAATTGGTGTCCTTAAAGGTTGGATTTTTCCTCATCTTTTAAATTAAGGCATTAAGACCAATTTCCAAAAGATGATTTCTTATTCCTCTTTTTAGTCAACTTTAGCATGGGTGTGTTCACTTATGCTATCCACTGTGTGTGTGTGTGTGTGTGTGTGTATTTATATATACATACGTGTGTGTGTGTGTGTGGTGGAAAGACACTGAACTACCACTAGGTGGCAGAAGAACATGGTTTTGAACACTAAAAGTCAGTTTGATATTCTATTCAAATACTCCATTCTCAAAGGAAACGCAATGTAGCAGGATACTAAAAAAGCTTACAAGTATATTGAGGCATTATTATAAATTTGTCGTCTTGGTGGCAATTTGTCTTCTTGATGGCAGTTTCACTGAAGTCAGAACAAGGTTGCAATCATGGCTACCGCATTTTGTTTTAACTGGCTAATGCATGAAATTATAGATGCCCAAAAAATGGTGCGACAGCATCTGCAAACAGTTGTAGAGAAAATACTGAAAAAGAAAATAATGGATGATGTGTATAGATTATGTAATCACAATTTCTGCCCATTTAAAAATAGAAAAATATATAACCATTTCATATTATCTAAAAAACGATCAACATGTAAAAAAATAAAAAATAAATAAATAAATAAATAAATATATATATATAATTATTATTCAAAATAAGAAATTACTATTTTTATATTTTATTGTAATAAGACCAATTTTAATTTATAGTGCAACAGTACAATTACAGAACTAATTATATATTTATGGCTGTCTTAATTCATTTTCAAATGTTAACTATAACTATGTCACTAGCTATGAAATCAAAATTGACTTAATTTTTTATGCAAACTATTGCAGTATTTATTATAGATGATTTATCATCATTACAATATCATCACATCATTGTTTTTTAAAAAATCCATGTGTCCTGGTAATCTTTAATCAAAATAACATCCCCTCCCTCTTGCAGTGACATGTCTTCTCTTCTCTGATGATATGTTTACTGGAGCGAAGGCGGGATCAACCTGTCACTCACATGAACCACAACAATCCAATCAATTCCTGATGGACAAAATCAGGTCTTGCCCTACATTTCTTATCTTCAAGAAGCTTTTCACTTGGATATATGTCACAATAGGAAAGAAAAGACTAATCGCAACGTCTATTTCATGCCGACTTCTAGCAGAAAACTGCAGGGAGCCCTTAAATTTCCTCTTTGGTTAATTACAATAGGCTAATAAATCGCTTCCTGGTTCTGGCACGTGTTCCCAAATGCACATTATAAGCGGCTCAAATTCAGAGAACAGAGTCGCTCTGAGAGACTAAAAACACTGGATCAAGAGTTGCTCAAGTGTAAAACAACCACAAGCTTTGCAATTAGATAAAACCAAAATTGTGATGTGTGCCAAAATTCACTTAATCGTGCCACAAACAAACTCTGAATATTAGTTTATGTCGCTACCCTGACAAAGCTTTGGCAAATCCAGTAATGTGTTTTTTCTCAAAAGTGCTTAGTGAATTTACCCACAACTATTAATAAACAACCCTGTATATGCTCTTACTTCAGGAAATTGCGTAAATAAAGCTAATCTGATTAGATTTTGCAAGAAAATGCACTTTCCATTTTGGTGAAAAATAAGCATCAGACATTTAGCAAACTGACTGAGACTGAGACTGTTTTGTCTTAGACTAGGATGGTAGATGCATTTAGAGCTGAAAAAAAGAAAACCGCAGAGAGATTGAACAGCATCTTGTATGATAACGGTGGTAATGTTGACCAAAGAGGACTTATCGGGGGCTCTGGCAGATCTGCTCTTGGCTGCGCTGAGGATTTGCTGGCTCTCTGGCTCGTCCTTGAGTATATTTGGAGGGCACACTAGGCTGGCACAGCTGATGGGGAAATGTTTAGACAAGACAAGCTGAATTTAATAGACAGGCTAAAGAGGCTGCTGGAGAAGTATAACCTGATCAAAACTGGTCTAAATGAAAATGTAAGGAAAATCAATGAGAGCCATACTCTCAGATATTGTGTAAACTGCAACAATACAAATAATACAATAGATATTCAATCTGTAAAGCAGTTGCATTCAGCATTTACATGAAATACATCAGTGGCATAAACACTGAAGTAATTTGTTTGGTCTTGGCACATCTGATTGAGTGCTAGTGGATTTAAAAAAATGCAAAAGACCTTGGCAAGGATTGGATAAAATTTAATAGAAGCAGCAAATTTATATGATTTATTAAAATTGTCATATTCATTAATTGTTGTCCATTTAACTAAAATGGCATCTAATTTTAATAAACCAAAAATTCACCCCGATCAGTAAACCAAATTTCAAAACTTTAACTTAGGGGCTGTTTACACAACACCGTTCTCAACAACAAAAAAATAATTTTGGCCATTCATTTACATGACAACAGCGTTTTGGGGGCCTGAAAACGCAAACGGGTTTACAGTTATGGGCTCCATGTAAACTAAAAAATGCGAATTTATGAAAACGGTGACGTCATGCGCATTACGTGTTCAGTCTATAGGCACGTAGTGTTTCTTTACAAAGCGACATCGCCAACTATAGGCCTAGCATGAAGTGTGTTTTTAGTCGTTTTCACGGATCCATGTGAATGGGGATCGTTTTGAAAACGTCGTTTGAAATTGTCGTCTGTATGCATTTGTACGGATTTTCCACATGATCGGACCAGTAACCAGCCGGTCAGTCTCATGTCTTACCGAATCCAAGCCAGTCCGTTTTGTTGTCAGCGGCACAGGCAAAAACGTCAGCTGTGCGTTCTCTTCTCTCTGACACCCGCCTCCTCTCACTCACTCGTCTCACTCCCTCCGGTTAAATAGTGCTTGTATTGCACATAATTTTACTAATTAAAATTGTCAAAATGCCCGTCTTGGCAAATATTCAGTTAAACAGTTAGTTTTGTAACCTAATTAGTTGAGAAAGATGCATGTTGTGTAAGAGTATATTGGATCCGTAAAGTGACATCAGCCTAATAAACCTGCTGCTGTCTGTCATGTTATAAATGAACAAAAGACACAAAATGACTTGCTGCTCTCGACTGAATAACTTTTGTAACTAATTATAAGCATTAATCTGTATTTAATTTTTACAGTGAAGACTATCCAGTGTTATTTTACATTTGATTACATTAATTTCTGTAGTATGTCTTACCTAAATATACTGTATACTCACCTGAACAACTTAAAGCAATGTTTATTTCATATCTCTCTTTATTCTATTGCATTTATTTGTGCTGTTTTTTGAAAATTGTTATATTTTTTGTTTTTTTTTATGAAATAAAATAAAAATTTGCATTGAATAAAAATATATTTTTGTTTGTATATGCTGTCAATTATAGTTATTTGAAAGAAAATCTGAATCGACAAAAATCGGTATCGGCAGGTCACACTTACAAAAAAATCTGACATTGGAATCAACCAAGAATATTGCAATTGGTGCAACAATTTATCAAAATGTCATAGCTCAATAATCCATTGAAACGACAGACTTTCTCAAGTGATGAATGCCAGACTTCTCCAATCATTTAGTCTGCTTAAATCCAGTCTACTTACAATTGACTGAAAGCTTGAATTCAGACCCGCCTCCACCCAATCAACAACTAATCCATTGAACCAAGTCCAATGGATTATTATACATTTTTCCCTTTTTCGTTAATCCAGTACACTTGAATGTAAGTCACAATATGGAAGAAATAAGCTACTTCTGTAACATCAAAACTTTTCAATAGTTCAATGAACTGTCTTAAACAGGAGCTACAGTATTTCCCAATGAAACCTGGCCCCTTAATAACGGCAATAAACTAATATACACAAAATCTACTAGCATATTATTACTATCATAATCATAGCAATAAAACAATAATATATAAATATGGAAGGATAGGACATTGCTCCACGGGGAAATCTAGTGATATTTAGTGCAGCTATGAAGCAAGAGAGAGGAAGCCCTTGAGTACAAGTACAAATGTTATTAGAATCATGATGATGGAAGAAATGGTTAGAAAGCATCCACTTTTAATGATTTTGAAACGATTTGTCTCATCTAAAGAACTAGCATCACCAAATGTCTTCATGAGACGGTTCAGTCACCATTATCCTGAGAAACAATACATCACCATGGAAATGCCTTCCTCTGCGCCCACTACCGCTCTGCCACCATAGGTGCCAAAGCTGGAAGAATCTGGGCTCTTTGTGTGCCCTGTGATACTTGTGATTATGTAACCGTAAAGGGCATCAGTCTCCCACTGACCCTTTCAGAGAAACTGGCAACATCACAGAAACCAGTGAGAATGAAAAGAGAACGGTTCCTAAACCCAACCAAAACAAATCTGCTCCAAATCCCAAACCTTCTTCACAGCCTTCTTGAAAACTACAAATAATACACCCTTCAGTAGACTCTTCTGTGAAGGCTGAATGAGTACAAATATTCTAGCTTTGAAGCAACTTTGATGGAAAAGATAAAGTAGTGGTCGACAGAAATTTCGGCTGTTATTGTGTTTTTTTTATTATCAGCATCCGGCGATACGTTTTTCTGTTTAGGCAATGTTTCGGAAGCGGGACTTTTATTTTGACAGCGCTGTCTATTTTACAGATTTATTTTTAGTTCATTTTAAATGTAAAATAAATTTATTTTCAGCAATTGTTATGCATGTGTTTTTACTATATTTAAAATTAGTATGAGATTATATCGGCTTTATATACAGTGTTCTCCAAGATATCGGTATCAATAGATATATTGATATCAGTGAAAAGATAATCAATAAAAACAAATACAAGGTTGAAAATGTGTGTGTGTGTGTTTGGGGTCAAAAGGAAATATTAGTCCATTGACAATTTCACCTTTTGAAAAGTAATAATTCTGACGGATGAACCACCATTAAATCTCTGTATGTTATTATTCCAATTATATTTTTATGAAAGATAACATAAAAGGCTGACATGAATTTTCTACAGTATTCTGTATTCATTTCAGCAACACGACATTATAATTTACAGTATGAAAAACACATTAAGTATAAGATTTGGCAGACTTGTTAAATCCGTTATTTAAGGATTTAAAAAAAAAAGCATACATAATATCCAATCAATTGTTAAAAAAAAAATAATAATAATAAATAATGCCCAGTAACCAACATGGTACAGCAATATGATAATAAATCATTTTATATAACATCTTAAAAGCAAGCGTATCAATGTACTTTACACACACACACACACACACACACACACACACAAA
Source organism: Gila orcuttii (assembly GCA_026230005.1). NCBI lineage: Eukaryota > Metazoa > Chordata > Actinopteri > Cypriniformes > Leuciscidae > Gila > Gila orcuttii. Next base: position 22,005,628 of record JAPDVR010000007.1, on the reverse strand, counting down.
ATCAGGAGTAAACATGCATAAAAAAATAAACTCAATTTAAAATAAGTTAAGATTTAAATAAATGCTGTAAATCCATACCAATAAGCCACTCGCATATATTCTGAGTATTATTTGCAGGTAATGTCTATGATAATAATGATTAAGGACGTTGTAGAGGGGTTTACCCAAGTTAAAAATCTCGTCACTCACCAATCTCCTTGCCGAGTCCCGAGTGGAGCATGGCTCCGGCAGAGGTGACCACAGCGCAGGTCTGGAATCCTGACCCATAAAGCTGGCTTAAAGGTAATGCAGGTACAATTTTATGCCAGCCTAAATTGGAGAAAGGCTTCTCGGCCCCATCCAAACTTCGAACCTTCGGCCTCTTCTTCAGCTCGCACAGCACCTGTTGGCCGTTCTGTTGTGCCTTCCGGTGCCCCCTGTAGGCCACGCCGTGTTTATTATTATTCAGGTAGTCTTTCACAGCCCTCTGCAGGCGTGGACTGAGCATGCCTATGGACAAACTCCCTTTCCACAGACCGTGCACTACAGATTTTGATTTGGGAACGTAGTATTCGTCCTGTTCGGAGTCCTCACGCCTTGTCTCCCGTTTAGTCGTCCTCCTCCTGCCCTCGTCTCCCTCTTCTTCATCTTCCTCTTCCCCTCCCAACACCTCCTCCTCATCTTCATCCTGTTGAGTTGAATCCTGGTTGTACTCTTGTCGCTCACGGTTGCGACTCGCGGCGGCCGATCTCGAGCCCACATCCTGAGTGCCGAATGCGGACCAGGCCGCCAGGCTCTGAAGGTCAGGATAAGGGTAGGCTTCCTGGCTGAGCGGACTAGGTTGGGGGTCGGCACTGGGGTTTTCCTCTTGGCTTTGCTCCTGTTGGGTGTTGCTGGAGGCAGAGGGGGTGGAGGAGGTGGCCAGGCCTAAATGGGTGGTCATAATGGTGCGGGGGTTGCCCTGCAGTGAGGTCAGGCGGCGAGTGTCTGTGTAGGAGAGAGCGGCAGCGGAGTGCGGGTTGTCCACTCGTGATTCCATGAAGTAGGAGAGAAGCCCCAGGAACACCAGCACCCAGACCAGCATGAGGCCGAGGGTGAGCCGCCGCCACTGTTTCAGACTGGACTTCATCTTCTAGCGTTCCTGTCGGCCGCACGCCGCTGCACTCCAGACCCAACTGGAGAAGGGTCAGTAGGAGGCCTACAACAGGACAGGATATTCTTATTAAAAATATATATATGGCATTCTATAACCAAACTCAACCTGTACATTTTCAGGACTCAACCTCATTCTCTGACAACGTGCAATGAACGGAACCGGGATGTACAACTAGTTGTCCATCACATCATACAGTGTGAGAGAGCAGCTCAGCACAGCACAAACGCGTGTCTACCATGTGTTGCAGGTTTTTATGTGTGGTTTCGTTGCACGTTCATAGAGACAGTATTCAAGACGCTACTGCAAGTTGCTGTGTTACCAGGACATTTCAAGACTCCCACCTGTAAGTAAATGCGGTTATCAATCTTAAAAACTGATGCTGTGCGATTACATTAACTGTCCTGTGTTGCCACCTACTGGAGGTACTAGGTCACAACACACTTCAGTTGACTTTAGTAGTGTGGAGAAACATAATTACAAAAAGACAAAGAAAAACTCCAGTGAAGTTGGAAAATATCTGATTTACAGGTGAGATTCTCAATTAATTCAGTTAATGTAAACCCTCAAGTAAAATGTTCAGTGACTGAGATTAGCAACGATTGTATGTAATTGTACAGTCAGTTTATCCATGAGTTCAGGTTGAATGTCTGTACTGTAGATAATTCCATAATTCACAGACTATGAGTTCAACAAATGTCACACATGCTCTGGTGACTTTTACAGTAATTAGGAAACAACATTTTTTTCTCATAACTTGCGTATTTTTTTCTTCAGATTATAGATTTCCATCAGAATTATTATTATTAATATTATTGGTAACACTTTACAATAATGTTCATTAGTTCATTTATTAACTAACATGAACTAACAATGAGCAATACATTTGTTACAGTATTTATTAATCTTTGTTAATGTCAGTTAATAAAAATACAGCTTTTCATTGTTTGTTCATGTTCTCAATGCATTAACTAATGTTAACAAATACAACCTTTGATTTTTACAACGTATTAGTAAATGTTTAAATTAAAATCAACTAAGATTAATAAATGCTGAAGTAGTTTGTCATTCTTAGTTCTTGTTAACTAAGGTAGTTAACTAAAATAATACACTGTAAATTGTTACTATATTATTATTATTATTATTATTATTATTATACCTACTAGCTAATAATAAACTATTAACAGCGGTCAACCCATTACATTTTGTTAAAATCAAAGTGAAACATTAATTAATTCATGAGATTTGATTACACTGTCCTGTATGTGATGGTTCAGACTGAGAGCTATATTAACAGGTGAAGAAAACCACTTTGTGAGGGAGAAAAACGTACTCGGTTACTAACGTAACCTCGGTTCTCTCTAGAGAGGGAGCGAGTACTGCGTAATATCTTACGCTATGGGGAAAACCTTTTCCACGAGATATTGAAGCCAAAAATTATCCTTAATTTTGAATTAATGTAAAACGCTGTGCGGTAGCAAGCAGACATAGGCAAGACGGCTCGCGCGCCTATTGGCTGCCCTGCGGCAACAGCAGCAGCCTATCGAGAGAGGCCCTGCGTGACGTGATGCCCAATGGGGGCGCTTCTCACCCATTTCGTCACGTCCCGCCAGAATAGGCGTGGCCTTGGCCTATAACTACGCTCGATAGGCTGATACAAACTGGTTTTCATCACTAAAGCGAACCAGCGCTGTTGTATGCACGGCAAGATATGCAGTACTCGTTCCCTCTCTAGAGAGAACCGAGGTTAAGTTAGTAACCGAGTACGTTCTCTTACGAGAGTATCTCTCGTACTGCGTAATATCTTACGCTATGGGGAACACAATGCAACACGCCGTGAGTACTGGGATCCGACACCAAAGTCCCAAGGGCAGTAGCCCGGGGCTCATATAGTGCATAATCACCATAGACTCACAGAGAGTCGGAGAAGAGAGGCTACAAGCATCATTCCCCATGAAATAGCATCCCACAGGAGCTAGTTATGTTAACAGTGTTTCACGCAGACAGGGTGAACGTGTTCAGCCTGAACTGGGTATAAGTACGGGTTATTCAACACCCATGGAGCTGTTCTATCGATCACTGAACGATGCACAAGCAAAACTCAGCATTCTGCGCCGGCACAGCGGGGCAGATAGTACTGAATTCTAGACCGACAGCAGCTTGGCCTGTAAGGCGGGAACCTAAATGTAGACGGCGAGGCCCAGCCCGCCGCCATACAGATATCATGCAAGGAAATCCCACTAGACCACTCCCACGACGAGGCCACGCCTCTCGTGGAGTGCGCTCTGACACCCAAAGGACACTGCAGGGCCTTAGAAGTGTAAGCCAGCGCTATGGCATCGACTATCCATGTGGATAGGCTCTGTTTTGATGCGGCCAGTCCCTTGGAGCGTCCGTTGAATAAAACAAAGAGCTGCTCGGTCTGTCTGACAGACGAGCGGGATACATAAGCTCTCAGTGCCCTGACAGGGCAAAGGAGACTCGCATCCTCCTCCTCATTATGAACCGGGAGGGCGAACAGGGAAATAACCTGGGCCCTGAACGGTGTGTTGAGGGATTTGGGCACGTACCCGTGCCTTGGTTTGAGTATGACTTTTGAGTCATTAGGCCCAAACTCCATACATGACGCGCTTACTGAGAGCGCTTGTAAGTCCCCTATGCGCTTCACTGAAGCGAGAGCCTTAAAGGCCATGTTGCAGGTTAACCACCACTGTCGATTAATGGGTACATAAATCACTCAAGATATGTACATCATTTTTAAAATCTCAAAAATGGTCTTAAAGACCATTTTTTTTTACTTTTTTGGTATTAACGTTTTTTTTTTTACGCAATTCGGTGATGACGTCACGTTGGGGAGAAGTGGAGGAAAGCTAGCCTCAGCCTAGTATTAGAACTATGGCGACTGACTGGGATGAGGAAGAGGTGGCAAGAGCCAACATGTCTGATGGCCCGCAGCCGTATAATCTCGAACCTGCCAGACGTGAGAGGGCAAATGAGGAATTGCCGAGAACTGATGGCCGTCAAAGCCAATTAAATGCATGGTCCGAGGAGAATGAGTGGAGAGTTGGTGAAGTGTCCTGGTGAGTTGCTATCATTTAGCATCGCAGCAATGAGCGCTGGAGCTAGTCTACGAGCAGCAGTGCACAATAACCACACATATTTTTTTAATGTCATTGAATAGCACAGAGTGAAAAATCAACGTTTTCTTTATATCTAGTGGCAGTGATCATGACGTTAGTTCAGATAAGTACCGGTAACCTTTGTCATAGTGTCGTAACGTTAGTACTGGTAAACTTTGTCTTTGTCATCTAGAAATAGAAGGCATCATGCTAGCTATATGGGCGTTTCTAAGCGTTTATCTCTTCCTCCGGTGAAAATGTTGTTGCAAACGTAGCCGCCGCGTGTCTGTCGCTGTGTTTGGCAGGTGCTTGTGTGGGCGGTATAGAGAGAGATAGGCAGACAGCCATATAGCATAACGTTAGCATAGATAGCTAGCAGCTAGATAGATAAATAGATAGAAAGAAATATATAGTAGGTAGATTGACAACGTAGAGTTGTTCGCATGTCAGAGGCGCCCGCGCCATTGGATGTGCAGTTGCCGCATATATTAGCCTATCTATATCTATATATCTGTCTGTCTATCTATATATCTAGTCTATCTATATCTATGTATCTATAATCTGCGCTATCTGAATACTCTCATCTACTACTCGTCTCTCTAGTCACTCTCAATGCTCTCAAGGCGGGCTTTGGTAAATTCTCTCCCCAAGGTGACGTAATGCATTGTGGGGGAAAGGAGAATCGTTGCAAACTGCTGTAAGATAGCACCTACTTTTCCGTAATATATTCTGTTTTGTGATACCCAACAACATAAAATACAATGGATAACAGTTTAAATGTTTATTACCAACGAGCAAATTGCACAAATTCATTGAAAAATTAACCCTGCAACACGGCCTATAAGAAACACCGTTTTGAAAGACAGATGTTTCATGTCTGACAAATGGATTGGCTCGAATGGGGCACCTTTCATGGCTTCCAAAACCGTAGAAAGGTCCCACACAGGGACTAATTGCAAACGCCGCTATGGCCGCCACGTATACTGGATGGGGTTCATATGGATGGGGTTCGTATGGATGGGGTTCTGCCCTTATCCAACAGCTCCTGAGGGAAGGAGAGCACTTCCGTGACTCCGCAGTCTACGGGTGAAAAGCCCTGAGCTTGACACCAGGCAGAGAACACTGACCATTTCGAGGAATAGAGCCGTCTAGTAGACGGGGGTCTAGCCTGCGTGATCGTGTTTAACATTCCCTCCGGGAGGTTAGCGGGTACCCGTTGATGGCCCATGCATGTAGAGACCATAATTCCGGGGGAGGATGCCAAATCGAGCCCTTTGCCTGAGAGAGGAGGTCTCTCCTCACCGGTATATGCCACAGGGGGGTGCTGGTCAGCCGCATTAGGACTGGGAACCAAATCTGGTTCGTCCAGAGCGGAGCCACGAGCAGCACTGGGCATCCGTTTTCCCTGATTCGTTCCAGCACTTGAGGCAGGAGCGAGGCAGGGGGAAAAGCATAGAGGGGGCAGCGGGGCCATACGTGGGCCAGCGCATCCCTGCTCTTGGAGAAAAAGCTCGGACAGTGAGCGTTCTCTTGGGACGCGAACAGGTCCACTTGCGCTCTGCCGAATGTCTCCCACAGCAGTTGGATCGTCTGCGGGTGCAGCGACCATTCCCCTGCTGGGACATTGTTTCTGGACAGACTGTCTGGTCACAGATTCAGGCGACCAGGCACATGCGCTGCTTTCAGTGAAAGCAGGTTGTGCTGAGCCCAGACAAGGAGGTGTTCCGTCAGCCTGTAAAGGTTTCGGGACCTGACGCCGCCCTGGCGATTTATGTATGCCACCATTGACATGTTGTCCGACCGGACCAAGACGTGGTGGCCTTTTAACTGGGGACAAAAACGCCGTAGCGCGTTGTCGACTGTGTAGAAGCTTCTCCCGTTCTGACCACTGGCCAAAGAACGGTCTGCCCTCGAGCAGCGCTCCCCATCCCGAGGTGGAGGCGTACTGGACTCGCACACTCGAGGGAGTCCCCAGACTCACGCCTGACTGATACCAGTCGGCTATTTTCCAAGGTTCCAGAGCCGAAACGCATTCCATGTCGACCTTGAGGTGAAACAGACCAGAGGTCTATGCCCGGGGTGGAACTCACGCTGTCAGCCATAACTGCAGTGGGCGCATGCGAAGCAGGCCCAGCTGAAATACAGAAGATGCTGAGGCCATGAGGCCCAGCATTTTCTGAAACCTTTTGAGCGGGACTATAGAGCCGCGGCGGAAGGATTTCGCGGCGCGCTGAATGTCCAGTCCGCGCTCCGGTGACGAACGTGCTGTCATAGACAGCGAGTCCAGCACTGTTCCCAGAAAATAAATTTTCTGGCTGGGAAACAGCGAACTCTTCGCCCAATTGACTGTGAGACCCAGATTCTCGAGATGCTCGAGTAATGTGGTTCCGTGTTCTATGAGCTCTGAGTGTGATCGAGCTAGAATCAGCCAATCGTCCAAGTAGTTCAAGACTCGCATGCCCTGAAGTCTCAGGGGTGCGAGAGCCGCGTCCATGTACTTTGTAAATGTATGGGGTGCTAGGGACAGGCCGAACGGCAGGACTGTGTATTGATATGCCTGGCCCTCGAAGGCGAATCTCAAGAATTGCTTGTGACGTGACGCTATTTGTATTTGGAAATAGGCGTCTTTCAGATCTATTGACATAAACTAGTCTCCCTGGCGAACTTGCGCGAGGATTTTCCTGGTTGTCAGCATTCTGAACTGGCACTTCACAAGCGCTCTGTTCAGCTGCCGTAGATCTAGAATGGGGCTGAGACCCCCGTCTTTTTTCGGTACCAGAAAATATCTGCTGTATAGCCCCCCTTCGCTCTGAGCCTGAGATAAAGGTTCTATGGCCCCTTTGCTCAGTAGTTTCGCTATTTCGGCTCGAAGTAGATGAGATACTTCTTTGTTCACCGTATTTTCGACTTGCGCCGTGTCACGGGGGGACGTCGAGCGAACTGTAGCGAATAGCCTCTTTTTATAGTGTTCAACACCCATTCTGATACCCCGGGAAGCTTTGCCCATGCATCTGCGTGAATAGCTAGAGGCAGAATAAAAACCGGGCTCTGGCCGCAGCATAGTGGCGGCCGCAGAGCTTCGGTGTGCTGAGACATAAACACTGTGTTTACAGTGTGCGAGGCGGGGGGGCACACTCACTGCACTGAGAACACCATCGGCTTGCGCTGACTGAATGTGTGTTGGTTTCGTTTGTACAGAAACCATGGGACACGCATCGAGTTGTGTTTGTGGGCACTGTGTCGTGGGCACATTCACTACATTTTTTTTTTTTGCACAATCGACATTAGTCAATTTTATTTGTGCTAGCCCTGAACTGTGGTGGGCTGTGTCTGTGTGTGGGAATGGGCACTGAGACGTGGGCATTCTTACAACACTCATAACACCATCGGCCGTGTCCAGGAATACCAGAAAATACACTCTTTTTGGGATTTATCTGGGTCGCCGTAAAAATGGCGTTTGCGTGCAGGCAAGCGGGCTGTGGTACCGGCTTGTTTACTGCAAAATACACTGGAACAGTCACATTGTTTGGAACTGAACGAGCGAGAAGTTTCGGTGGAGTCTGGCCGCGGCGAGTCTTAAACACCGTGGGCCTTAGCTGACTGTATGTGTGTTGGTTTCGTTTTCCAGAAACGTGGCACATGCAGTGTGTAGTGTTTGTGGGCACTGGGTTGTGGGCACATTCACTACATTTAATGCACAATTGACATGAGCCGTTTTCATTTGTGTGAGCCCTGCACTGTGGCGGGCTGTGTTTGTGTATAGAAATGAACACTGGGCTGTGGGCATTTTTATTACACTCATAACACCATCGGCTGTGGCCGGAAAACCAGAAAATACACTGCTTATATGATTTTTCTGGGTCGCCGTGGAAACGGCATTTGTGTGCAGGCAAGCGGGCCATGGTACCAGCTTGTTTACTGCAAAATACACTGGAACAGTCACATTTTCTTGGAACTGAACGAGCGAAAAGTTTCAGTGTAAGTCTGGCTGCGGCGAGACTAAATTTTTATCTGCTGCAAGAGCTGGGATCGAACACGGGTCTACCGTGCAAAGGCTTTGGGTTTCGCCACTGAGCCACAGGGGGAAACGACAAAAGCTTACATTAGCTCAAGCAGATAAGAGAGCGTCATCACAGTTTTGTGTGTGTCGGCGTTTGTTTGCAGGTGTGCGTGTTATACAACAGGCTCATTGCTGCAATATAGACATTTTCAGCTGCTCAAACTAAGAGGAGCTGAGAAATGTGTGAGAAATGGAGATTGGTCCGGCCTCAGCGGGACTAAAAACACACTCTTTCCTCATTTCGCCGGTGACGCGCACCTACGGGGGGCGGGGTAGCTTTCTTATAACGTAAAGAAAGCTAGCCGCGATGCTGGCCCGTTTCCCTGAAGACTCGCGGGCAGAAGGGGGGAGGTCCACAGAGCTCGCCCAATCCTCACTGTCCGACGCCAGGATAGAGCAGCTGGCCTTCTCTACAGATGCAGCTATCTCGTCGTCATAATGGCGGAGGCGCACGGCGGCCGTTGTCCGTCAGTGAGCGACTCGATTGAAGCTGGTGAAGCTGGCGGGCGAACCGGCGAGCTTTCACGGGCTGGAGAAGGCTCGGGGATCCGCTGAGTACGGCGCTATACGGCGCGGCACTACAGCGGGCGGGAGTGCAGACCCGGAGAAAAAATGCCAGGCGAGTCCTCAGAGTCACCATGGCAATAGCTCGCTCAGTGAGCGCGAGAGCTGCATGATCTTTACCCAGGCGGGAAACGCAGATGAAATGGCGGTCCCCGTCGCTGAGTACGGCTCGGCACGAGCCACAGGAACGAAGCATCTTAAAAAAGACGCTGCTCTTTTAGGTAAAGAGAGAGAGAGAGTGAGTCGCGACGGCGAACACACACTCTCAGCAGAGTAAAAGGATATCAACGCCGGAAAGCGTAGCAGGTACGGCGGCTGAAGGCGGCGAGGTGAAGGCCAGCGGCTTCAGACTCGAAGGAACGTCCCGCTGTAGGCTTGCACTCAGACGGCGTGGCTTCTCACTCCGGATCCAGCGATGCAGTAGAGCTTCGCTGAAGAGATGAAAAACAGTTTGTATCAGCCTGTCGAGCGTAGTTATAGGCCAAGGCCACGCCTATTCTGGCGGGACGTGACGAAATGGGCGTGAAGCGCCCCCATTGGGTATCACGTCCCGCAGGGCCTCTCTCGATAGGCTGCTGCTGTTGCCGCAGGGCAGCCAATAGGCGCGCGAGCCGTCTTGCCTATGTCTGCTTGCTGCCGCACAGCGTTTTACATTAATTCAAAATTAAGGATCATTTTTGGCTTCAATATCTCGTGGAAAAGAGGTTTTCCCCATAGCATAAGATATTACGCAGTACGAGAGATACTCTCGTAAGAGAACATAGGAGGTTGGCTCTAGAAGCAATGACAGATTACATACTCATCTAACATCATTCCTTGGTACAGTATATTAACTTATTTTATCACTAGAGCCAGTTTAGTACCATGCATCAAGTAAACAAATGACTTCAATAAACCGTAATATATGTCTGTTAACACAACAGTGACTGTTATTGGGAGACTATACTTTCAATTAAAATACATAATTTCACAATTCTGAATAATTCAAAAGTACGCACTTGATACAAGCGGTGTAGAAAAGAGACACCGATATAGTGCCTAGACAGCTACCAATTCTGTCAAAACATTGACTGATGTCAGCTTTCTCTTTCCTTTGAGAAAAGGTTCCCCTGAGACAACTCATGATACACTGTTAGTTAACTGTATCGTTTCACTATTCTCGAACTGCAGATCTCAATTTAGACATGAGAACACCGCTGTCATATCAGTCTTTCCATGCAAAAAAAAAAAAACAACAAAAAACCAACACCTTACTGTAACACTTTGTGGAATGGATAATTATGCCTACATTTAAGATTTACGTATTTAATTGAATATACAATTTCATGTTTGAAATACACAATTACCAGATTTATACATTTAGAATGAATAAATCCAGTTTGTTCTGGATCTCACATATTTTAATACTGCTTGTTCCACAGCTAGTCATATTTTAACCATGTTCATGCTCGTTGACTGATTAAATGTAATTGTTTTCACAATGAACAGATGTGTGCAGATTAAGCCATTTGAATATGGATTTTTAAAAAAATGATTTGAATATAATCAAATAGATTCAAATAGTTAATAACTGAATAGTTTCAGTGCATAAATCTTAGCCATTTTTTACCCATTTAATTTGACTGACAAATACGCATCATATTAAGAGGTGCACTAGGTCAATTCTTTTATTCAAAATGAACTCAATTTAAATGAGTCAATACACCATCAATCCTACTTCCAAAATGTGTTTTTGTCTTAGCCTGATTCACTATGGTAAGCCCATCATAAGTGTTTAAATTTTAGACATGATGCTTATCGTACACAATCGCGTAAATGCATCACTATCATGCGTCTTGTCCTATCATTAAAGATTTCTCCAGCTACTTTGAAACATGTGGGAGTGGTATAGGTTCGATGTCACAATGAGCGATAAAGGTTGACATTTAAATATATCCCCAAAATATAAAATATGGTTACACACCATATACCACACACAGATGTTGATACACCTATCATTATGAGGACATTCCATATGCGTAATAGCTTTTATACTGAGCTAATGACATTTTCTAGCCCCATCACAGAAAACTTTAAGAATTTATTTGAATTGCAAGGACATCAGCATGTCCTCAATGTAGAAGGCAAATGAATAAACCAACTGAATAAACAATTTTTTCCCCCACATGAATGAAATGTTACTCCATATAAGCCTCTAACCAAATATGTCTGTGCACTTCATGAGTCTTTTCCTTGGAACAAACAAACAGGACATGTGGTTTCAGTTCTGTTATGATAATGTGTACTCTTGTCAGAAATGTTTGGGTTGAAAGAGGAAGCGAAGTGGATTTCGCGACCTCTGCACATGTGGCGATATTTGGTGGAAGAAGGAAAAACCTTAGTGGCCAACTTTAAACAATCCCATTTGGACTAGTCATCCAACAACAGACCAGTTAATTAATGAGTTTAAAATCTTTAGCAGTGGTGCTTTTAAAGAGATAGAATAGTCCAATAAATGATAGACTAACAGTCAGCAAAGATGTTTGGTCTCTGAATTGTAATTCAAATCTCATCAATCTCATTTAAAGCAGCACCGCTATAGCCATCAGTGCTTGTGAACATCATCATATTCAACAAAACATTTCAAGACAATCACAGTAAGTCTTCAAATGTCCTGTGGTGAGCAATGCTCCTGTTATTATCCAGGATTCACAGGTTTATTTGTGAGTTGTTGTGCTGAGATTAAAAGGACCGTGTCGTCTGTCAGATGAATGCTTTCAAAAAGGCTCAAACTGTTGGTCATTGTGAATTTGATTTTGCTCACCCACAATATTTCCAATCTGACAATTCAGACAGACGTCTTGCTCAGACAACCCACTGACAAAGAAAATTAAGCATCCCAGTTCTTGATTTTTAGACCCAGATAACTGACTAAAAGTGCAAAGTGCGAGATAAATTAAGTTGTCTCCCAAAAGAAAGAACTGATTCTGACTGCCCGAAACGAGTCGTCAGTAATTCCAGACTTACTTCTTGCACAAACCAAATTGGGTTTGTTACAAAATTGCATAATGTCAGCCTATGGTCTTCCAATGGCGTCTAATTTAACCTGCTCTCAAACACTGTAGTTGCAGCTGAGACCCGGAAGAGTTTGGTTCATGTTCTTGACATGTTGAGAAGACACCGATTTCTATGCTGCGAAAGCAAATCCACTTTGCATGCACTTGACTTCCAAAGGATGAGGACTTGCGCTTGAATTGATACGGTAAAACGCTACCGTTACTTTTCGTATCACACATACAAGTGCTGAGGAAGCTTCCAGAGCTGAAATTCAAATACAGTAATGAGTGTCGAGATTGACGCACGCTGTACGTGGTAGACCAATCACAACAGACTGGGCCATCTGACCAATCAGAGCAGGCTCTCAGAAAGGAGGGGTTTAGAGAGATTTAATCATTTATGAAACAGTTCCAGAAACTGTGAGAAAAGAGCTGATGCTACATGTAAATACTTGTCTGATGACAAGATTACCATATATAGATAACAAACGGGTTTGCAAAAAGCTCTGAGTTTGTTTGCGATTCAGTCTGATTCCTTTGGACAGTTCACTCATGCACTCAGTCATTTGCAGCGGTTGCACAAGTAACGCATACTTTGTAAGACAGAAAACAAAAAGACTGCTGGATGAGAATGATATTTACTTGCAATGTTGTAGAAACAAAACTTTGTTTGTCAGCAATGAAGCAGCTCTTCAATGCACGTGCAAATTGTGAACGACTCTCTACTGCAGGTAAAGAATGTCACAACATGTGCCTTTTTTTGATGTGCCCCAGAATTAATGAAAGGCTAGAAAGAGCCAGGAAGTCGCAATGAAAATAGTGTTTGCATTTATTGCGATAATTACAGGAATATAGTAAACGCATAATAATAGTAAAGTAAAAACTCTCTAGTGCAGGTAAAGACAAGGTGTCTGTATTTTTTTTTTATGCGCCCCAGTACTGAAGAACCACAAACGCCCCAGCAAATCACAACGAAAATGGTGTTTGCATTTTGTGATTATTACAATAATCTACAGAGAGTCTTTGATGCGTTTTCATTGACTTGATCAGCGAGTGTTCAAGAACTGCCATCAGTTTATGCCAAAGCCTGTCACCAGAATTTGAGAACTTTCTATAATTGCGGGACATTAGCGGAGTTTTGTGGGGGAAAAAATATATTTTTTCCATTGTCAATAGTGTAGCAACGTATGAAGCACTGCTCACACAGATGTCACTTTCAAAACAAGCAATTGTCTGTTGATCAGCACGGCAAATTCACATGACCAACGTGGAAAGGAGAAGCTGAGTGTGGCAGGATTTTCACATCAGTGATCAGTGAAATGTGTGTGTGGTGAGGGGGGGGGGGGGGTGGTCTAGCGAGGTCTGCAGTAGAAGAGAGAGAGGTGGGAAACGAGCGGTGTGTAAGTAGGTCAAGTGCAAATTACAAATGTGACAAAAGGAGATAAACGCTAAAGTCCAGGGCAAAATTAATGACAAAGGGACTGAAACAAAAACACTGCAAGTCCAAAAATCTGATATTTAAATATGCAATTCTATGGCTTGAAGTTTAGGGGAGCTGAATGAGAGATGTTGTGGCTTTAACGTGCAGACTGCTGTCACTGCTTAGAATTTTAAGTCAACGACATGATTAGAAGCTATTCACAAGCCATATCAAACTAAATTTGGTTTGGGTTGATGTGATCTGATGAAAAAAAGAAAAAAGAAATAAAACTGACTCAATGAGGAATAAACAAGCTTGAAAAAAACAAAAAACATGACTGAAGCAGACAGACTGTTTCTAGCATTTTCCAAGTCTGCTTACCAAATTTCCTTCCCTCAGAACCTGAGACGAGTTGAAACTGACAGTCACAAATGCACCGCAAATGCAGAAATCTGCATAAAACCTTGAATTGACTCAGCCAAAACAGTGTTTTAAAAAAAAAATTACAAATAGAGGGAAGACATAAGGGGCAGTGAAAGAGCGCAGAAGAGCGAGGGAGATACACGGCACATCCGTTACATTATTCATTAAACTCACAAAACCCATCAAAACCAGGTGACTTCCCAGAGCTCCTTCAGGTCATTATAAGTCAGTCCTCTCTCTCTCCTCTCTCTCCCCTCTCTCTCCTCTCTCTCCTCTCTCTCCTCTCTCTCCTCTCTCTCCTCTCTCTCCTCTCTCTCCTCTCTCTCCTCTCTCTCCTCTCTCTCCTCTCTCTCCTCGCCTCTCTCGCCTCTCTCGCCTCTCTCTCCCACACACACACAAAAACACACAAGCAACAACAAATGCGCGCACAAACCTCATTCCCTGGAAACATCTGCAGTGGCTTCAGACAAATGAATATCATGTGTAGCAGTAGTACAACACTCTGGACCTGCAATAGAGCTTAGCACGGAAACCACTTCAGCAAAGCTTCATAAGCTGGACCAGTTTCATTTCAGGTGTCAAACTTTGTTTTGTATCTTTTATTGCATAAATTATTTATCCATGCACATCATTATTAATTTATTTAATGCATGTGCCCTCATATTAAAATAACTTCCCCCTCCATCTTGCAGCGACATCTCTTCTCTTCTCTGATGACGTGTTTACTTGATCAACCGGTCACTCACATGAGACTATATTTTATGTGAGTGACAGGTTGATCACACCCTTGTGCAAGTAAACACGTTATCAGAGATGACAAACGATGATTTCATGATAAACATATACATACATATATAGTTTTTGTGCCGTGTGCTTGCTGCGTTGTGACCATAAATAAGAGCACGCGAGAGCGAAAGCACGTGAGCAGTTTAGTGCACCAAAATAGTGCACGTGGGAGCACATGCGCAAAACAGTTTTGTAAAAATTATATATCATTTTTAATTTATCATATATCATTTTACAAAATCGTTTAATGCATGTGCTCCCGCGCGCACTATTTCGGTCACAACACAGCAATCAGAAGAGGACGGCACTGAAACCATCAACTGTCGATGCTATTCTCTTCCTTCATAACTCGTAATGAGAAGGATATATTTGTGTTAATAGTTGTGCAACTGCGCAAACTTTGGTTTGAAGTTTAATGTTTGAGTTCCAGAGGAATTTGTGACCCTTTCACCTGTTCAACCACAGCAATGTTACGTATTGGTAAGTCCGTGCTTTTTCTTTTTTTTTTTCTTGTGTGCTGACTGCTGAGGGCGCCGCTGTGCCTTGGTGAAACGGTGTTTGCACATGTATTTGTTTATCGTTGCAAGGAATCATAAAATACAACATATTGCAAAAACAAAAAAGAGAAGATATTTACTGAGAGGACGGGTTCGGGGTTAAAATATAACCGTAATGGTCGGGTCGGGTTAAATGATTTCAGGTACGGGCTGGGTTCGGGCTTCAGTTTAAAGCCCGTGCAGACCTCTACTGTACGATGATGACGCATACCGTATGCTATGATGCAAGTTAGTATAGAAGAATAAAACGTCATTGGCATGTGCTAGTGGTAAACAAATAGAGCCGCACTTTAGTTGTTGTTTTTATGTGCGGTGAAAAAAATAGAGGAAGCAAAAGAGGAGAATATGGATGTGGCCATGGCTAGGGAAAGAGGCTCACTTGGCATGCCAAATCTCCAAATAGAGCTTGAAGTGTTAGCTCATTTTCTTGGCTAGTACGTAGGTCGTAGCAGCAAACACACTGTGAGATGATCATGCTAAACTGACACTGTCAGAAAATGATGGCAGGCTATCTTTGGTCTCAAGATGTGACAATGGCCGTCTTGAAGCCCTCTCAGGGTTTAGGAGCCACGACCACAGAATTGCTCATTGTATGATTTTGGGCTGTCCCAGACGAAAGATGTGAAAGATGTGTACCAGGTATTCGTCAATGCTTGCAATAAACCCTTCCATTTACAAAAAAAAAAAACTTTCCATTTAATGAAGGTAACAGTACTTGTTTTACTAAATCGGGGGAAAAAAAGGGGCATCGCTTCAGGCAACTCCCTATTATGAGTAATTAACATTTGACTACCAATGCTTTTTCAGAACTCTCTTATTCTCTTTTCCCTCCTGACCATTATACATTCCTAAAAATGAAATATGTCGTTTCATTTGAAAAAGTTGGCAGGGCATAAAAGATAGCTACAGTAGCAAAAACGATCCATTTAATTCTAAGGGTCAGAGAGCAGGAGCAAACCATACTTCTGGCAGTCCCACAGAAATCTGTTAGATGGTTTTATTCTCCCACGCTGACAAACCCTCAAGCGTTTCATCAATTTCACCAAATACAACGATTGCACTTGAGGCTTGTTCTGTCCTTGCGGAGGGCAATCAATATACAAGACGAGAAGAAAAAGTGAGAACGGAAGAGATAAGAAAGGGATTTCTGAGCAGACAACCTTGAGACAGACGGTCTTCAATCCAGTTCGTCTCTGTGTGACCCCGTTTCGCATTTACACCGCTCTCCATTATGGATGACCAGGCAGCGCCCTCTGGAAATCAACTCAGAGGTCATTTGACTGCATGTGCATGGAAAGCAGAGGGAGCAGATTGATGAGCAAACACATGTTCACTGTCACACAGTGAACCCATTAACCTGAACCTTTCATCTACATTGCTAATGCACTCCAGTAACCCAATCCACTGCCAGACATTTTTAGTCATGCAGGATTCATTGCATCTCCAGTCCATAGTCATCTTCAAATGTGCAGTCATCCCCAAGCGCACATTAACCCAAGTCTTGTGGTCTAAAACACTGAGGAAGAAAATCTCACCTGCACCACTGATCTGCCGTCCATTTAGAGCTGCACAAATGCACATGAGCTGTACAAATGTGCCGCCTTCATCCAGCTGGAAAAATGTTTTAAATAAACCAACACCGATTTCACCAGCAACCAGAAATAAAGCCACCATCTGGACCATGTCCCCGAGAAAGAACAGAGGCAGGCTGAGAAATGACAAAGACGACAGGAAAAAAGGAAGGTGTTGAACAGAGGTTCCTCTGAATCACTGCTGTGTGATATAAAAGCTTGTTTGGCACAGTATAAAAAAAAAATAATAATATATATATATATATATATATATATATATATATATATATATATATAAATAATAATAATTGAGAGCAGAATTGAGAGTTTATTATTGTCCCAATCCTGATAAAAATTCTGCAATTCTGTGTTTTTGTTTTCTATTAAATTGAACTATACCTCAACAGCATTTATTTATAGTTCACGTTAACTAATGTAACCTTAATGTAAAGCGTTACCCTAAATGTATGTATAAAAATAAATAGCACCACAGTCAGTGAGGACCATTGCGGCACAAGTGCACAGTTCAACCAGTCCAAGCCAAAGTATTTTGCATTAAATGCTTCAAAGAGGCTCATTAGCATATAATTTTGTGTGGGTTGCCATGTCAGGTGTTTTGACAGATTGCTTGTGTCGTTTAATGGAGTGAGAGAGGTTTCTCCCCAGCACATAACTGTAGCTCATTTCACAAAACAGCAAGTTAAAAAAAAAACTTCAGTCTTCACGGAGTGAGCAAGCACTCATGCATATCAGCCAGACAGAGCGAAACAGAGAACTTCTAATAACACTGTAACAGCACAATTATTTTGAACAAAACATTCGTTCACAGATTAGGTGTCATTCGAAAGCTTACTAAACCATTTTGAAATTGGACGATTGAGAGGCGAGCAAGATCTTTTAAGCGAGGAGCTACTTCAGACTCCGTTGTTCTCTTGTGCTCCGCATCTCACGATAATGTTCTGGATAAAGATTTTGAAAAAAAAACTTGCGTGCCGTTGTAGTTTACACAGGACTGGCGCAAAATGCGCATTTATATACCTTTATTCTAGATATTCTAGTGTTAAGAGAAGGAGAGCTGTGGGCGAATTTTTTTGTTTTTTTGTTTTGCACCTCTGCCGTGCGTGTTCTTAAAGAGAAAGACAGTCTTTTCAGCTTGCCACTATAAATTGCTATTTTTCTGCACTAAACTAGTGAATATTGCCAAGATATATTCAGAGATCAGATGAGCAAGATGTCAAGATGTAGATAATACATCTTGACAAGATGTAGATAATTTAACGAAAACACAATTTTGAAAAAAAATAAATAAAATAAAACAGTAAATAATAATGATAATAATAATAATAATAATAATACTTCTACTTATTTTTAGACCTTACTGAAAACGTACCAGCGCGACATGTGACGGGTTTTCCCAGATCGCATCACAAATATTTAAATCTGAAGTTTGCAGTCAGTAAACAAATAAAGATATTTTTGATAAAATCTGAGAGCTTATTGTCTCTTCATTGACAGCTATACGCAACTAATACTTTGTCGCTTCAAAAAGTTCAGAAGGCTTCAAAGGCTTTTATTCACATATAAACATTCATCAGTTGTTGTAAATGGAAGATCAAGCATGTTCGCTTGACATGCAAGAACCAATGAGGTTCATTCTCGTGTTGCGTAGCATGTTTGAGCTTCCGCAAGAACCAATGAGGTTAGTTCTAGCACGACAAGCGTGTTCGGTTGAGCTTCTGTTTATGTTCGCTGATCAATGTTTATATGTGAAAAAATACTACATTAAACCCATTCATTATATAAAGCGATCGTGTCTCTTCAGAAAAATTGGGCTAAACCGCTCAATTCATCCGAAAAGGGAACGAAAGTCTGGCGGGTTTAGAGTGACATTAATGACAGAATTTCCATGTTTGGGTGAAATTTTCATTTTAATGATGAACAGTTGTCTGCTTAATATTTTTGTGGAGACTGTGATACTTTTTCTCCAAGATGTTTTGATGAATAGAAAATTTAAAAGAACAGCATTTATTTGAAATGTAAATCTTTGTAACATTATAAATGTATTTACTGTCACTTCTGACCAATTTAATAATTTAATGCACGCTTACTGAAAAGCAAAATTAAAAAAAAATAATAATAAAAGTTATTATTTACATATAAAGAAATAAATTGTAAATCTGAACACACACACAAGATTCCTGACAGGACCCCCATGATACGCAATTGATTTATCGATTTACATATTATAATAGGCTTCAATGATACAGTATCCAATTTATTTATTTATTTATTTATTTATTTATTTTTTGGGATCTGGTTAAATCAAAACAGTTTATTTACATCCCTGGTTGTGGGAACATAGAAACAGTCACTGGTGGTTCAAAACTAAGAGTATAAGTGGAAAAGGAAAATGGGAAATGATAGACATTAATGTGTGGCGTGAAAGTGTTCATTTGAAATGATGGGAAAAGCCAAGGCCAGCTTGTAAAAGTTATGGTTGAATTCACACCTCCCTTAGCAACAAGCCCGGTTCCCACATATCCATTATTCATAGATTTCGTTCTGATGCCTCTCCAAGTGTTTAACGGTATAATCTGAGGTAATCTAACGAAAGAATTTAAACACAGAAGGGGGGGGGGGGGATATCTCAGTTGTTGGCAGGCTTTTGTAAATGCTTAGCACCTTTAATTTAGGCCCAGTCAAGTGAGCTAAAGTAAGATGAAGAATCATTTCTTTTACACGTATGCTCAAAGCCTGCGTGCCGGAGGACGTTCAGGACGATATTGCCATTCATCCATTTTGTAACAGGATTGTGAAGCATACATTTAAATAGCTAATGTGCGAGCCTAGCCAGCACAAATCACAGGACGCTTCAGAGAGGGAATCAGCACAGGAGATGGAGGATACGGGCTACCAGGGGCGTAAACATCCTATTTGCTTTTACAAGGTAATTAGAAAGCACTCTCTGAAGGTATGAGACCACGAGCAATCTGATTATATAACAACGATACCTGGACGCATTGTTTTAAAAGGAATGTCGACCTTGAGAAATGAGCATCCAGATAAAATGTAATGGATCTCATTTGGACGGCGCTCCTTTACGAGATGCCTTGCATATTTACTATGTAATGGATCTCATTTGGACGGCACCACACCACTTTACGAGATGGTATACTTATTTACAGGCAGGCAGTTCTACCCACACAAGCACTAAATGCATAATAGGAAAATAATTGGGTTGCAGGAGAGAAAATAAATGCTTTACAAAACGTGTTCATATGCGTCTGATCAGTCTAGACTTTGTAAAAATCTTCCAAAAGCATTAAGCTTTTCTTCCTTCTTTTATAACATGATTGACATTTATTTTTGCAGATGTCCTCTGGAAACATCTGAAGTGTACTTTCCATTATTTTCATAACACAACACACACTTTTCACCAACATGTGCATGGTCGATACTAATGACATGCAAAGCATGCTCACAAAAAAGTGAGTGGGTGACTGCAAATAACTGCTCAAATGAAGCGGATTACCATCTTGTGAAATCCAAAAGTAACATTTGCTACTTACGAAACATTTAATCAAATTTTAGGTAGGTTAGAAGAAACGCAAGAGGTAAAGGTCTGTTGCAATCCATTTCCTGTTTCTTTCCTATAACCTGTTTGTACCATCTAAAACATTGAAAATCCAGGGAATTTTACCAAGTTCTCTTTTTTTAGTAAAAGTTTCAAATATTGATGACTTAACATAACTCCAATAAACCTTGCTAAGTCAGGGTCAAAAAGGGTCTGTAGATACCAGTCTGTATACATTAATATGCCTGAAATACCAGATGTTGCATCATACAACCTTGCAATCCCATGTGACGTGCACAAATGCCAGATGCACAGTAAGTGGTTCACATACAGAAATGAATTATTTATAGAAATGAATTATCTATGAAAGCACCCATTGAGAAAGTAAGGTTAAGAGTAAGATTTACATCCATCTAAATATAGATTTTTATTTACAAAAAAATACATACAATATTATTTATAATATTGTAAATAATCACCCACCATCAATGATATTTAAAATAAATGTTCAAGTAGTGCAATTGCTATCTGTGTTATTGCTCTGACTGATGAGATCCTTCACAGGGGCAAATGGCCATATTTGTATTCATTAAGGCTACCTTTTTCAGTGAAACAGACTTTAGATTTTGATGGTTGTTTTAAATAAAGTAAAATTACTATTTGTGTAGATATCTACATACATCAACCACGCAATGTCCTGTGAAAATGAGGATTAGGAAAGTGTAAAAAAAAAAAAGATCTTACAATATTTTAAATATGACCTTATGTCATTATAGAATTCCCAATATCTGTTCACAAATATTTTTGTGAGAAAACAAATAAAAAATGAATTTTTGATTGACACTTATTCAAGAAAATTGTATAATAATGACAGTCCTAGCCACTGTTACGAGCAAAGCAACGACCTGAGCATGCAGTACATCAATGCAGTCTTGGCTGGACGACACTGAGAGAGCAACACTTTCATTAGAGAGCTGTAATTCATACACTGTATTGATCTGTCTGCAGTTTATGACAGTGGAACCACGGACGCCTTCAAATCAGAGTCAAAATGAACCAAACACTTGAGCGATTCAATAGCTTAGGTGAAAAAGGCAAGAGGGAGAAGAAATTGAGGCTGTAGAGATTGTCAGTGAAAAGGAAATCGATTTAAAAATGAATGCTTAAATTAAAGAAATAGTTTGGCCACAAATGAAAATGGCCACATTTACATCCACACAGTATGACTTTTCTGTTATACAACTAAAAAAAAAAAAAGGAGTAACTCTTTTTCATACAAAGAAAGTGACTTGGAACCACTGCTCTCAAGCAAGATTATCACTGAATAAACACCCTCAGTTTAGAAATATTAAATGGTTTGAAAAGACTTAATATGGACCACTTTTATTCTCCTGTTTTTCTTTAAGGTTCATAGCACCAGGTCACAATTTGCTTTCATTATATGGAAAAGATCAGTGTGAACGCCCTTCAAAACGTTTAATTTTGTGTTCCACTGAAGAAAGTCATCTGGATGACTTTCAACGTGCATGACTGAGTAAACTGATGACAGAACTGTGATTTTGGTGTCGAATACACCAAGGTAAGAGTTCATCTCTTCCTTTTATTTACAATCACAATGCAATTCCCACCACACGCTCCCCTCTTTCCCGAGGCCCTGTGGAACATGAGAGCCGACTCATAATTGCACCCGGTGTCACTCAAGAACCCTCGAATGAGGCATGATTCATGTCTATGCGTAATTTAATACCATAAAAAGAGAAGGAAAAAAAATCAACTTGATAAAGCGCAACTCACCACCGTTAATGGTCTTCGATTTGCGTCTTGCAGGTGTGTTAGTGCCCTGGAGTGGAACGTTTAAGTTGCGTTGCAATTAATGCCTCCCAACAAATTCCCTTTGCTCATCAAGAGAGCCTTACAGGCCCTGGGAAAAGAGGGCAGGACAGGACTCCTGTGAAGTCGAGTCAAAAGGGGCTTTAACACTGCACATGGACAGCTGTGAAGCGATCCGCTCCCATTCCTCCCTCTCAGTCCTCCTCTTTCTGTCTGTCTGAGAGTGAGAGATCTCTGGTTTCAGCACTATTTTAGATGAGGACTAAATCATCACATTTAAATAAGTCTGGATTGGTTCTCTGCTTCTGATCTACAACTTGAACAGAAGCCTGAACAGGAAGTGCTGCTATAATCCCCGTAAACAGCACTGTGACCGGTTAGCAATAAAACTAGAACCCTGACATCTGAACATACTTAATCTGTTCCAAAACCTAGCAAGCTGTCTATTTAGGCAGCATTAAAGGCATCGTAGGCCCAATCATAAGGTGAAGACTATTCCAAAAACAATGTAACTTAATGGTAAAAAAAATCTGTTTTTATTTCATGTTCCAAACCCATAAGTCTTTTGTTCATCTTCAAAAACAAATTAGAGAATTTCTGTCCCTCTATTGAAAGTTCATTACACAACGAGGTTTGTTCTTGCATGTCAGCTTCCACAGGAACCAATGAGGTTTGTTCTCATGCGTCAAGCAAGTGCGGAAGAGCATCAGTTTACCATATTTGTAAAACACTTTATAATAAGGTTCGTTAGTTAACTACCTTAGTTAAGATTAACTTTCAATGAACCGTACTTCTACAGCATTTATTAATCTTAGTTAATATCAATTTCAACATTTACTAATACATTAAAATCAAAGATTGTATTTGTTAACATTAGTTAATGCTCTGTGAACGAACATGATCAAACAATGAACAGCTGTATTTTTATTAACTAACATTAACAAAGAAAATTAATTACTGTAACAAATGTATTGCTCATTGTTAGTTCATGTTAGTTAATACATTAACTCATGTTAACTAATTAACCTTATTGTAAAGTGTAACCAAAATATCTTTATTTGGGTTTCGAAGATGAATGAAAATCTTATCTTACCAAATCTTAGGTTTGGAACAGCATGAGGATAAGCAATTGACGACCATTTTCATTTAACTATCCCTAATTCTGCTGTCTCCCATTTTATTTCAGTATAAAAATATAGGGACGCATAGATGGTAAAATATTGTTTAATCGGCCAAAATTATATATTTTTTTATATTATTCAGTAGATATTGAAAGCACGTATATTGGCAGCTATTACATATTTAATTGTCCTGCACATTTTCTTTATTTTTACATTTGCCATAATCTAACTTGTTTAAAAATATTTAAAAACACTAATAATGTTATAACATTGTTAAAATGTAATCTTCAGCAAATCTCAATTAATATATATTTTTTTCATTCTGAACATTTATAACTGTTGTGATGCCTAAATTTACTTGTAAGATAAAAAAAAATAGATTTTACTTTTTATATTTATTTCAATCACGACAACTCCCTGAATAGTTGTAGCATGTTATCGAATGTGGCAACAATGTATTTGGTCTTGGTGAACTACATCTGCTGCTGCTGTTGCTGCAGAGCAAGTATGAACTTGCTACTGCAAATAGACGCACAGACACACTGCTGTGAGCATGCGATATATGCTGCTGCATATAGACATACATAACTACCGTAGCAATCTAGGCAGGTGGAACTGGGGAGGTAGAGGATTTCAGAGTAAATGTGAAATTGTGTAGCAGGACTAGCCTACAGAAACACTGAACCAGACTATTTGCTATGTGCTATGTGACCCTGGACCACAAAACCAGTCACATGGGTACATTTTTTGAAATTGAGATGTACACTTCATCCGAAAAGCTGAATAAATAAGCTTTCCATTGATGTATGGTTTGTTAGGATAGGACAGTATTTGGCCAAGATACAACTATTTGAAAAGCTGGAATCTGAGGGTGCGAAAAATCGAAACATTGAGAAAATGGCCTTTAAAGTTGTCCATTTATGTTCGCGATTATGCTGCATTCACTCAAAAAAATAAATGTTTTATACATTTATGGTAGGAAATTTACAAAATATATTCATGGAACATGATCTTTACTTGATATCCTAATGATTTTTGGCATAAATGAAAAAGCGATAATTTTGACCCATACAATGTATTGTTGGCTATTGCCACAAATATACACATGCTACTTATGACTGGTTTCGTGATCCAGGGTCACATATGTCTATGACGAATGTTAAATTAGTCACTTATGAGGTTCTATTTCAGCTAGAATGTTGCCTTTGAAGATGGCTACCTATCTAGGCCGTAGGCAGTCCACTAGGTTTTGGAACGAGTATCTGTGTATATGCCAAGTTGGCGCTCAACACAAGGTATTGCACTCACCCTGCAGGCGACCGTTTCGGCCCTCATTCCAACCATCTAGCAGGCTGTCAGTCACACACACACACACACACGGCAAGCTCCATGCCTGGTTTTAAAACAAGTCCTCCATAAGGGCTCTTACGCACAAGCACAGCAACTATCTCAGAGGAAAGAAAGCAAACAGCTTTAGATCATGTCACAGCAGAGAAAAAGAAAAATGTCTCCCTCTTGAGACTCTTTGGAATCTCATAAAAAAAATAAAAAAGCTGTTATAAAAGTTTCTTCTGTACATGCTTGTTTTTACAATTCAGCTGTAAATTTCTCATTTCCATAACTAAATATAATGGGCTAGAATGCAGGAGTCTCAGGATGCATTTAATATTTGAACTAATTTTAATTTGACTCGCTAAATTAAAATTTGTTATTGTGGGGCTCATGATGCTTAAAGATCAAAAGTGCAAATAAACCTCTTCCTCTAGTACTCCGTTGACTTTAGGGAGGCACTATATAAGATCAGTATTTGTCTTCGTCTAATGCTCACTTAAAAGTTAATAAAAATTAAAAAAAACACAAATTTGATAACTGTTAAATGTTATCTTTTGCAAATCGATATCGGCCATAACATTAAAATAATCATTAGCTTATCTGTATTGTCACTAATTTTAATATCAGTTAATAACTGATAGACAACAAACACTGGCCCAGAGAGAAAAGCTTGTTGAGGTGAAGACTAAAGGCTCACACACCTTTACCCATACCAGGCTCCATCTGTTCCACAGAAAACGTGGATGAATTTTGACCCTGAGAGTGGCGGTCCAGAAAGCCGCTTTGTACCTGGGCACAGGATGACGTCTGGTATTCAACCGGGAGGAGACAGACAGTCTCCCAACTGTTCTGATGAAACGAAGCCAATTCTCACATACATGACTATTGGCAATCACACACAAATAGCCACCCACAAATGCAACAGTCCACTAGCACGAAGTTCATTTAAATACACACTCATACATTTCAATCTATACACTCCCATGAATCCACATGCAGGGCAGATTGAGGTCTTTTTATAGCCGCCACCTGGTGTCGCTTAAAAAGATTCACTCACCCTCATGCCATACCAAACCTGTATGACTGACTTTATTCCGAAGAACAAAAAATAATTCACAATATTGGTGCTTTTACTGCATTGCGATCAAATAAATGCAGCCTTGCTGAGCAGAGAAGATTTATAATGATACAACCATAACGACAGCCATTAGCAACAAATGAGCAGGTGGTATATTTTCACAATTTTCTGTCACGGTTGCGTATCCTTGATTTCTTCATATTCAAGATAAAAGTCAAATTATGACCACAATGACAGAGCGTGGAAACAGCAGAAGTAAAATGAAATGCAACAGTATTTACAAGACCAAGCAAGCAAAAAAAGTACTAGGGATATCAGCAGAACATTTTATATTGTCGTGAAAGCAGCGCAAATGATATGAGAGGATAAAAATGTGCAAATCAGACAGATTGTTCACATATTATTCAGATAGGGAATGTATTGTACAACTCCACAGCTCACGGAACAAAGAATGTCCTTTCTCTTTTCATGCATCATAGTGCAATCAGTTTGTTGCTGAATGCGCCCTTTTGTCTGAGCTGTGCCAAGTAAGGGGTGGCATTCATGCTACATGATGGAGTACAGATTTGCTGAAAGTAGAACGCTCACCATCGCCTCCAATGTGCCAAGGCAGTGTCTGATAACTGAGCCAAACTTCCTGATGACTCTGTTAATGTGTATTTAGGTCTCACTCATGCTGGTGACCACAAACCGTGGTAAAGATGATGACACCTGCCACAAGAGACTAGTCAAACACTTCCATCAGCACAGACTGCAAACAGTCAAAGCCTCTTCATCTGATACGGGACCAAGTACTTTTCGGAGCCCCCGTGTAAAGGAAGTCTGGTCCAAATGCACTTCTGAAGGAACACCGAGGATTACCGGTTTGGTAATCACTCAGTAATGCATGTCACCACAAAGCATGAGTTAATTATTAGTGACATACCAATCATGATTGCATTCCATTCAAAAGTTTGGGGTCAGTAAGATGTTTTAAAGTCCCCTATTATGCCATTTTAAAGGTTCCTAATGTTGTTTTGGAGTCTCCTACAACAGTTTTACATGCATCAAAGTTTAAAAAAACACTTTCATTTTCTCATAATATACATTGCACATTACCGATTTTTTCAATTACTCTCAAACAACTCGTTGGTCTCTCTAAATCCCTCCTTTCTGCAAGCTACTCTGCTCTGATTGGCCAGTTGGCCCAAGCCATTACATCTACCGCTTACAGCGCTTTTTGGAAGCTAAATGCCCATTTCCACAACTGTGTACAATCGCTGAGGACTGAGGAAGTTTCCGGCGCTGAAGTTCACTGTAAACACAGTAACGTTGATGTTGATTTTACCATATCAATCCGAGCGGGAGTCCGATGATGAAACTCTGGAAGAACTAGTTATTCAACCCGAACCTCCATCGCAAGGACAACTTAAGCAGGACGTTTCTCAGTGATGCACTACTCAGTTTGAGGTACATTATAAGAGGTTGCAACCAATTTCTCACCATCAGCATTTACAAGTGTATGTCCATCAATAAACCGATGAGCATATTTCTAATTTATTGCAGTGCTTATGCAGGAACTATCAATAACAGCGCATACGTTAGCCGAGCACTAACGTGAATGACTAATGTAACATTAAAGTTTGTAAAACAAATCTTAGTCCATTCTTTATCTTTACTCAAAGTAGGAAGAACGACAGACAATCTGCATTAATATACACAGTTTTAGGTAATAGTGGACCACAACTGATTAGCAGAAGTATTTCAGTAAGACCGTAATAACGTGATTTAGCCGGTAGGCTGGAGACATAGGCTACACAATATAAAACACAAAACGACATATTTTGAACACTCGGTAGAAAATATATACATCAATAATTATTCATATTTACATGTGATTTTTGAGGAGCAAGTTGATCCAAATAAAGACCCATCTTTGATCCAAATACAGACCCATCTTGATCTCTGAGATTTGAGAAGCAGTAGTCAGTAAAATTACAGTAAAATGTTGTGGGCTGGTCAAGATGCTCATGGGTGGACAACGTACAACATAGGCGGGGCATCATGCAAATGTCTTTTCTAGTGACGTAGAACTGTCACGCAGTGGGATTCAAATTACAGACGACTTGATTAGGCGGTTCAGAGTCGATTCTTTCTTTTGGGAAACAACTTACTTTATCGTGCACTTTCGACACAGGGAATATAAAAAAAGAAAACACATAATGGGGCACTTTAATGTTTTCCAAAGAAGTCTCTCAATCTCACCAAGACTGCATTTATTTGATCACAAATACAGTAAAAACAGTTTTGAATTGTGTTGTTTCACAATATTACTGATTTATGTTTGAATGCATTTTAAAATGTAATTTATTCCTGTGATGGCAAACTTGATTTTCTTTTTTTTTTCTTTTTTTTGCATCATTACACCAGTTTTCAGTGTCACATGATCCTTCAGAAATCATTATAATATGCTGATTTGGTGCTCTTGGTATCGACCTAACTTTTGAATGGCAGTGTATATCACTCACATCACATATGAAATCACTATAAACTGTCTTGTTTTCTGTCAGATAAACAAAAATCAAATCGATGCAAGCGCTTCATACACTGTGCTGTGTTAAGTGTGTAAATACACATTTTCAGGGTATTGCCTGTATACTGCTTCGGACTGCAGTTCAAAGACAGCTGCAGACACATTTTCATAATTAATTATAGGTTTACAGCAATAACAATAAATGTTGTATGAAGTGGCAAAATGGTGAATATTTAAAAGGGCATTTAGTGCAACGGTAAGTCGAAAACATGCTTTGGTAATTTAAATGACGTTTTAATGGCATTTAATTCCTTTCTATTTGCGGGTTCTTGGTATAAATTATGGTTCTTCTGGGTGTGTGTGTGGGGTAAAATTTATTTTACATTTTATAAAATAATTAAAAACCTTAATAAATGATTATTTACATCAGATCGGGATTTCAACTAAATACTCTGAATCAAACAAATGTACCCAGAACCAAAGGAAAAACTTTAACCCAGACAGTGATGTGTTATCTCAGTTATCTTAGTTTTCCTGTGACAGATTGATAAAATGGGTATTTCCAGAGGCATTGTGATAAGAGCTAAATGATACATTTGTCAAAAACACAGAGCTAAAGAAAAGAACTTCCCAGCATTTATACCTGACAAAATACGCAGAGCTCTGCATCACAAAGACAACACTACCTCAGCTAACAGCAGGATGAACACCTCTCAACAGAATCCTGGGAAACACAAAGGCCTTCACACAGCACAGACTGTCATCCCGACAAGTTCGCCCAGTTAATTCTAGGTGAAATATCTAACACTCCAGCCCATTGCAATCAGGGAGGTTTATAATACCTGGAAAAATCCATCAATGATTTCAAGGTTGATTGGCACAGGCACAATAAATAAAACCCATTTTATTACTAATAACCAACATCAATCAAACAGAATTGCAATATAACACTTCATGAAATTGACTGATGTGTAAGGAAAATTGCATAAGACTCCTTCTCACAGTGCATATTTGGAAAAAAAGCTTTAAAAAAAAACATCCTCTCTGCAAATGCATACAAGCAAACAGCCAGGCATGAGTTTGAGAATGCATGGCACAAACAGAAATGTCTGACCACATTACCCACACCTTTTGAAGTAGCTGCAAACTGGCTGCCCTGATACATGCTGTGTAACATGCAAAGTTTGTGCTGGTAGCAACGTCTCAACCAATTTTGCAATAATGGTAGAAGTACAATTTTGAACTGTGGTTGTGTGGCTATGTGAAAACTGCTATTGTTACGCACATGTACATGCACCAAAATAATCAGATGATGGCTTGATTGGACTGAAAAGCCTTCATGTGAACACCTCAATCTATCCCATTGAGCTCAATCAATTTCAATTAAATTGGAAGGGGTGGTGTAGACCTAAAATCCTATCAAGATTTTTCTTTTTTTAAATCAGACTATTTTCTCACTTGGATTCAAAAATACCTTGCGTTCATGCGTAGTGCCATGATGTGCATGTTTATATACATTTTAGGTCTTACAAATGTGAATTTGTTTATGTACGGCTCATGTTACAAACTGGTCAGTGAATGAGGAGAATGTATATTTACAAAATATTTGCATAAAACTCTGCTGACGTGTGTCAGTTCTCTTTTTAGATTCTCAAGAAAAAAAAAAGACAATTATTGCTGTGGCTTCACATTCGGAACTTGCTAAACCACTTATCAACTGCCTTTTTCAAGACACATTAAAGTTTAAATAATAATAATAATAATAACAACAACAACAACAACAACAACAACAACTCCTAAGTGGGGTGATACTGATGTATTTTATGTTGTAGAATAAAACATGAAAGTGTCTTGAGCTTGTGTTCACCACAGACCTTATTTCAGCCATTTAACCAAAATCCCATTTAAAAAAAAAAATTAAAAAAAGGCTTTGGGACGATGGAACCGGACGTGCTAATGTGCTAAATCTTGTTAAATGCTAGCTGGTTTAGGCCCTACTCTGAAGGAGGAGCTCAAACACCCAAAATGTGTTCCTATAACTAAAATCGTTCCCAGTTCCAGCGGTGTGAACATGCCAAAAAGAGGGTACTCCTGCAAATAGTTATAGGAACTATGAAAACATTCCTCCAGTGCGAAAGCCCCTAAAGATAGTTTAGAACCCAACATTCTTCAAAATATGTTCTTTAGAGTTCCACAGAAGTAAGTCATAGTGGCAAAATGGTTGCTGACAATTCAGCTTGGCCATCACAGGAATAAATTCGATTTTAAAATATATTCAAATAGAAAAATATGTAATATTAGTAAATACTAATACATTTGTAATAACTGGTAATACTATTTCACTAACTCTTTTTACTGAGTTTTTGATTAAATGCAGCCCTGTAGACTTAAAATTTATTAGAAGGTTTCCTTGTTCCAGTGTAATTATAGCCTACGCTTAAGTACTCAGCAATAATAATTAACAACATGTACTTACTATAAACTTAGGATTAGGAATGGGGTTTGGTTTAGGGTTAGTTGCATGTAATTATGAATAATTTACTGTTATTAGCACAGCAAGTACATGCAACATATGTAACAAGGACACTGTGAAATAAAGTGTTACAAACGATCTTAACCTCTAGCTTTTGCTTTATAGCGAAGAATTGTCAAGAAATCATCCAACACTCCTTTTGTTAATCATTGTAATAATCCAGTGTTTTTTGTTTTGTTTTTTGTTTTTTGCATTCACAAGGGGTGCGACAACAGACTGTATGGTTCACACAGAGATCTGATCTAACCATCAACAAGTCCAGGGATTACATGAGACAGAATAACAGAAGAAATCCATAATTGTGGCACCATATCCAAGATGCATGTAATTAATACAATTAAAGGGCAAAAGGAGTATTTGGAAATGCAAGCTGATATTTCCTACTGGCGCACTAAAGCTAAAGATTTAAATAACTTTCTTTTTGTGTGTTGGGAGAAGAACACTGAGAAATAGTTTTATTATTAACCCGTACCAAACTATATCAATAAAGTCATACCTTTCGTCTTTCATCTTGAAAGCAAAAGATAAAGAGAGGTATTCAAACAAGTTAAACAAAGATCTATCATAAAACCGATATCTTGAATTCATGTTTTGGTCTTCCGGCCAGCAGTCATAAACGCACGCTTTACTCCCACTAAAAACAGTGTAGGTGTCGTGCCTTTGATAAACAACTTGCTATAGGGTTGGGCCGATGGACGATATTTATTCCATGGTGACGCTTCATGCTTGGTACGTGATTCACCACAGCCAAAATAGCGCTGTATGAAAGATGAAGCGCTTTTATTTATAAATATTAACAAACTTGCTTACCATGTCATCAACTATCTTCTATTCCTATTCTCAAATATGTGTAAGTGAGTTTGTTTTGTTGTTTAAAAAAACTTTTATAAATGATCTTGATCTGGAACGTGAGATGGGCGTCATGTTTGTTTGTGCCGCAGTTCAGAGATTCCTGTCTGTTGGATTTATTACAGCGCGTGAATTAATCAGTTTCTCCCGAAATACATGAAAGTGGCCGGTGAACTGGGAGAAAAATAGAGTTGACTTATAGTTATATACTGTGTGTCTGATATGAATAAAAACCGTCGGCAAATATATTTGAATGGTTTGTTATTGCTGCTTCCATAGACACCATTGTGTATTTTACAAACTATAAATGTATTGTTTTGCTATAAATTATATGTATTTAAATGTCTGAAACCTAAAATAAACATTATGTGGTTAAAAACACTGAACAGTTGTGATATATAGCCTATGACTGACAAGCACTGAGCGCGTCCGTCTTTGGCTCAGCGCCAGCCATAGCGCGAAAGCACAGTTTGAATCTGGCAGTTGTCACGTCACTGTACATTCGCTCCTTAGTGGTCAGCTGCTGCAGAATTTGCCGAAATCGAAATTGCTGATGAGATATAGAGGAAAATATCTAGTGGAAAATGAGAATGTTACCTCCCCTCCCGATATCATCGTCCATCGCGATGTTTCACTGTAGACATCGTCTGATACCAAATTGGTAGACATCGCCCAACCCTAACTTGCTATGTCTGCAGAGAAGTCATCTGCGCATAGTATTTCCAACACTGCAGAATTAGCAATTACCTGAACATGCCACCACAGCGACCTGCTCACACCCAGCTCAGGGGTTTACAAGCTTTCTGTTAGACTCAATTACACTTGCGTTGTGTACTTCTAATTGAAGTTCATTCAATTTCATTGAGGTCCAAAGCACCACCGCAGATAAATATACCCTCTTGGGGTTTGGAGGTCTAACCCAGAACTTCAACGTTTGCCTGTCATCTAAAATTACACTTGTGTTTCCTCCCCTGGGCCAGAGTCTGCAGCGGCTGCCCCTGACACCTGACAGCCCATTAGACGGCACCACAGAGAGCAGTGGGAAGACACACAGGGCCGTGTGCGAGCCATCCATCCCTCAGTCACTTTAATGGACGGCTCGGCAGCTTTACGCTCCACCAGCCACGGAAATAAGAAAATATGAACTGCACAAACCCAAGTCAAATTAGCAGGGATGTCAAAAGTACCAGTGCTTTGGTAAAATAATATTAAAATAAATACAAATATTGATACTAGTATTTTCACGGTACCCTTAAAGGTGCTCTAAGCGATGTCACGCGTTTTTTAGGCCAAATTATTTTTGTCACATACAGCAAACATCTCCTCACTATCCGCTAGCTGCCTGTCCCCTGAACACACTGTAAAAAAATTTTTAAAAAACACGGTCTCTGCAGACACCACAGGCTCCACAAACGGCAACAATAAACTGTGCTAACCCGCACCACGAAACAAACTGTTCCAGCCAATAACTGACAAGAAGGATTTGGGGGGTTAGTGCGCGGATGAGGAGGAGGGAGGGTCTAGCTATAGCCTCCATTTTGTTTGACAATACTTCGAACGTCAACAAGAAGTGACGTCACCCGACATCGCTTAGCACCTTTAAATCTTTGTAAACAAGTGTGAGGAAAAGGAGCCAAGGTCTAACTAGGACCAAGGAGCAGGACCGGAGCACAGAACGTTTTAATATATTTATTAGTACAAAATGACCAACGTTTCGACGCACATGCGTCTTCTTCAGAGATGAAGACGACGCATGTGCGTCAAAACGTTGGTAATTTTTCAGAGATGAAGAAGAATTGGTCATTTTGTACTAATAAATATATATAAAACGTTCTGTGCTCCGGTCCTGCTCCTTGGTCCTAGTTAGACCTTGGCTCCTTTTCCTCAGATGTTTGTGTCCTGTTCCGAGAGCACTGGCCAGGCTGAGGCGCAAGTGATTCTTTTCCTTTGTAAACAAGTATTGCCCAAGACATGAATGTAATGTTAAGTAAATATTTAAATAGGTTTAAAATAATTGCTTTTCTTGACCCACTTTTCACTCACACTGTGAATATTATAGTAATATAATCTCTCTCTCTCTCTCTCTGCCATGGAAATGTCAACGAAATCACTGATAAATTAAAATGTATCATTATTTAAAATGTATCAAAAGTTTTATTATCATAAGGTGTCTTTTTCATCTCTTCTCTTATTTCATCTAGTGATATTAAATTAAAGTCTGTCAATGACAAAAAGGCAAGATAAAAACCTTGATTATTTCTAGTGCTGCAACAACTGATAAAAATCGATTATAATTGATAATTTATTGAGTCAAATCAAACATAAGCAGTTATTTAGAGTAACGACAAGGCATTTGCACTTCAGTGTGCATATATGGGGTAAGTTACTCCCTAAAAAAATAACTAATTTACTTTTAAGTTTATGGAAATTAATGCATCATTACTTCTGCATTACTTTTTCCTCATCTGAGCTGGGCTTGCATCGTTTTTTTTAATTAAAAAGTATTAAAAAGATTACATGCATTGCGTGTAAAAACACACATTATTATAATAACACACAAAAAAATAATGTGTGTAAGTTAAAGGAGAACTCCGGGCAATTTTTAAGCTAATCTTGATCGTTATACCTTTGTGAGTAATGTCTATAGAAAGAAAAACAAACCGGATTGGTGCTTGCAACACGGAGCTGTTCCCGCAAATGCCCAGAGCTCCCACTCAGCTAAAACGGCAGTTATGGGGGCATATACATAAAGAGTGTCTTTGTGCCTCATAACAGACACAAAATGCAATTAAAATGTCTGTCCAACATGAACAGGTCCCTTACATGTGAACAAGATGCGTTTAGCAACTTAGCCATTGTTTAAATTCACCTAAATAGTGTTTTAGACGGCTAGCTGTAGTCTCGCGCTGAAGTCCCGTGGGAACTCAGTTGTAGCCGGAAAAAAGTAAACAGTGTGCATGTGGGAGGAGCGTAGTGTGTGAAGAGTGATGATCGGAGTTGCTCACAAGTCAAGAAGAAATGGTTCGCGTTTGTGCCGTTCCGAATTGTGGCAACAGAATGCAAAAACACAAGAACTTAAATTTTCCTCGTCTTCCTTTCCATGGCATCGAGATTCTGCCGTTGTGGCTAGTTGTACTTCAACTTGATGTGCAAACTCCCATACAAGTACTACGCGCTAAAGAATACCGCATTTGCAGCGAACACTTTGACAAGGATGACTACACAGGCACAACACAGCGGGGCCGGTTGAAGAAAAAAGCCATTCCGTGGACGAAGACGTGTGCAACCACTGTAGGTAATGTAAACTTTATTTATCCTTCCATTTGGGCACACACGGCTTGAGGAGAGATGTGCAGTGATATATTTTTGTAGTCTTATTTGCAAAACTTTATTTCACTACACTTCAATTATATTTGTATAATATACTCCCACCTGCACACTGCTATTTACCTTTTTCCGGCTACAACTGAGTTCCCATGGGACTTCAGCGCGAGACTACAGCTAGCCGTCTAAAACACTATTTAGGTGAATTTAAACAATGGCTAAGTTGCTAAACGCATCTTGTTCACATGTAAGGGACCTGTTCATGTTGGACAGACATTTTAATTGCATTTTGTGTCTGTTATGAGGCACAAAGACACTCTTTATGTATATGCCCCCATAACTGCCGTTTTAGCTGAGTGGGAGCTCTGGGCATTTGCGGGAACAGCTCCGTGTTGCAAGCACCAATCCGGTTTGTTTTTCTTTCTATAGACATTACTCACAAAGGTATAACGATCAAGATTAACTTAAAAATTGCCCTGAGTTCTCCTTTAACATTTAAATATTGCAGGTTTGCATAATGTTCTGAGTTTGTGATTCACTGTTTTCTTAATTTTGAGGAAAACTAAATATGTTTTTGTGCAAGTGAGATGAGTAAATGCCTGCTCACATTTAATCTAGAACTACAATAACCATCATGTTCAAACAGCGCACAGGAGAGCTGCCGTCAATAAACTGAAAAAACAATGTATATTTCATGACTTGGAAAAAGTAACATATTTTGTAGCAAATTTAAAAGTAATATGTTACTTTACAAGCTACTTGAAAAAAAGTAATCTGATTACATAACCCAAGTTACTTGTAATGCACTACCCCAACACTGTATAGTGTAAAAAGATGCACTACATGGAAAAAAAAAGAAAAAAGTAACAATAGGTAAAGCATGAAGAATTCACACCAGAGTGTGTATACTCATTAAAATTTTATATTTTTCAGGAACTCTGGTTTTCAAATGTGCTGTATTTTATTTATATTGATAAATCTTTTATAATGTTTGATGCATTTTTAATGTTCATACATTTTTTTCTTAAAGTCAAAGTCTCGTCTGTTACAGTTTGACAGGTTTTCAACACTAGACAAATATGCAACTCAATTTTATCAGGAAAATCTATAAATAAGACATGAACATTTCCAAGAAAATACAAAAAGACAAAAACAAAAAGTGAAACTGACAACTGAAATTTTAGTATCATGCCAAATGTTATGCGCTTGAGAGAGAATCAAGAAATTTGACTAATATTATGAATTAATACAGACACAGAATACAGATAATCTCAAGGAACAGATGGAGATGTCATAAAGCTCTGAAATGATTGACAATCTCGCTTCTTTCATTAAGACCAGAGAGACTATGACACACTGCCACACAACAGCACGGCTTTGAGTTCAAACAGTCCTTCATCATAATTCCTCAAGTATGGGACTTGAATGAGACAGTCAACACTTCAACCACATTCTAATAAATCTATAGCAACACAACCTCAGATTAGAAAAAAAAAAACATTATTAACATGCAATGATTATTTTCTGTTCGATCCCTTAGAAGTATATGCAGTGTTTATAACAGCAGGAGCTTTTTTTATTTCAGTTCTGGGCTCTTTGATGTGCTCAGCTCTTGAAATTGTTGAGACATGTTCATATGAACGTATTGATTTATCAGTCGCAAGCAAACTCCAAAGGCGGCAAAAGTTCAGATTAATGTACTTACATTGTTCACTGACACTTTTACGGAGGACTTGGATGGTGGTGGCTTGAAGGTTAAAGCGGCGAACGAACTTTGCAATGCAGAAAGCTCAAGTCTAATACCCAAGCAATGGTGTCCCAGGAACTAAAGACTTAGGTGATCAGAATCCAGCCTAATCTAGGCGCTCTCTGTATGTTTACAGCATTAAGTGAGATTCTTTTTCTTGAGAAAAATGAACATCAGTATCTACTGTACCTAATATTGATTGATTTTCAAATCACATGATTTGAATTAAAATCGTGAAATTTGTGTCAAGCAATAATAAAAACAGTAGCCTACCAGTCATTGTACCGTGTAAACATTGTGACATGTTGTCACTAAACTTAAAATTCTGTTTATTTACCAAATGTTTTGACAATCACAATACACGTCCTGCTTAAATGACCCTGTTTGTCTGGACAGAATGTTCAAAATATCTTATCGTTCTATTTATTTTTTTAATATTGTACTATTGAGACAATAACAAGTTTGAAGTAAAGAAAATATGTCATTATTTAATTTTGTAAAAAAATATTTTAATTTGAAAACACTGTGCATTTAGTTCTTGTTTCTAGTTTGAGTTGAGAAATACACATTTCAGCATTATTACTCATCTGTGTGTGCATTTCCCTTGAGAACCAAGCAATTTGACTCATTGCGATATAATAAACAAATGGTTTCATATTGACCGCAATAATCGCAATATGACATTTTCCCCATATACATATATATAATTATAAATTAACTATTAACCATATAAAATTAACTAAATTAATCACTTTTTTTACAACAAAAACAAACCATCACTGAACTTAAGCTGGACTGTGACACTATTTTCTTGTAGAAACACACTTTTTTGCATTTATTTTCCGGTTATCTCTGTAAAGCTTCTTTGAATACAATCTGTATTTTAAAAGCGCTATATAAATAAAGGTGACTGAGACACACACACATATATCCCTATATCATCCTGGCGACCCATTATTTAAGTCTCCATGAAAACCTATGATCTAGGCCTCAACATAAAAAAGATTTTTCCTGGTCCAATAGTTCAGATTGTACTTGAACTGGCAATATTTTCCCTGGCTCGACACTAAAATGTGAAATTGTATTTATTTTGTTTTTAAAAATATAATTTTGGATGATTTAGAAAAATATATTTAGATGGATTTAAGGAAATGTTATGTACTTCATTTAATTCAAATGTCCTGTTTTAACTGATAATTTCAAAATTACAAATTTTGAAATTTCTTTTGATTTTCCAGGTAAAAACTAGCCTGGCTCCGCCCTCCTACGTACTTCCGCTAAATTTTCATTTTCCTTCAGTACTAGGTCTGGGATTGTGCTGTAGTCTTTGGTTTTCTCCGATCAATTTTTTACCGGTCCAATCAGCGAACACAGGGAGTGGCTGAGAACGATGACGTTGATGTCGTGCGTTATTTTGAGCTGAAGTTCAGTAATGGCAGCGGAGAAAGATGCGAGCGAAGTCATTCGGTCCGTTGTGGCAACGCTGCCGAATATCAAGAATTTAAAGCCGGAGCAAGAACAATCTTTTTTAGTTTTGTTGGTGACAATGATGTTGTATGAGCATCGTATGCGCATGACATATGTCAAGACCAAACGTTAGCGATTGGTTATGGCAGATCCAGAGTGACTCTGGGCAGATCCAATAGTTTTAGACTTCAACAGAGTACCCGCCTACAAGGAAGTTAACGCTTGTCAATGGAGCGGTGCCAGACCGCTCCATTGACCACATGAAATTTACCACACGAATTTACCACATGAAAATTCGAACATATAGGCCTAGTACCTTTATTTATGTCAACTAACTACAGTTAACAATACCTTAGTTAGTAACATATAGGTGGTGACAGTTTTGTCAACTAGCCTGAAACTAAGTACACTGTAAAACGTGATCAGTTGATTTAACTGCCTTAAGTAAATAAATTAAATGAAAAAAAAATAAGTTATGTGGAATTGTCAAGTTGTCAATTGTCAACTCAATTTTTTCAAATTACACATGAAGTTTATTTACTTAATCATTTTAAGGCAAAGGGTCTCCTCACATTTCTTTTTAAAGTTAAGTCAACTGATCACTTTTTACAGTGGTAATGTAGTGTAAAATTATGTGTGGGGAATAAAAACTATTCAGCCATTAAGCAAAATCCTTTTTTCAATCCCAAACACGTCTATACTCAATACTGTTTTAGTTTCTTCTTATATATTTTTCTTTAATATTTTCCACTTTTGAATGGCCATAAAGGTTTAGTTTTGAATGTGACATTGTCACGCAGCAGACCCGCATTTTCTTTTCTGAAGCAATGATGCAGTCTTCATTGTGTGGGTGTTTTTCTCAGTTGGAAAAAAAAAGAGAACAGCGGAGCTGCAATCAGGTTGAGGTAATTAGAAAAGGCAGCAGGGTGAAGAACTTCAGCACTACTGATTTGCAGATTTAATCAGTCATAAGTCATTACATCCTAACGTACACAAAAAATATCAGGCAAATATAATTACCGCACAACAGCCACAGTAACCTTAACCCGCCAAACAATGAAATCACTTAACTAGTACAAGGTTATTTCAGAAGGAAAGCATACATGTCAGACGTGGACCAGACAAATCTCAGTTCTCTAGTGTTAAAGACCAAAGCTTTTGCTGGCTATTTGAACACAATTTCCCCTGCCATTCAGTTGTGAGACATTTCAATGTTGAGGCGTTTTTTACCACTAGTATTTTTCCACAGTCTGATACACATTATCTAAAGATGACCGCTTTGTCGTCAACTCGCTGGGTATTTTAAAAGGGTACTGCATTTTAAAATTTGATCAATTGAAAGTTCATCTTTATTTCAAAGATGGGCAAATGACTTAGGGCTTTGGAATGACATTAGTAGAAGATAACCATTTCATTTTTGAGTAAACTAAACTCCCTTTAATGCTGCTTAGAAGATGACAGGTTGTTAAAAATTAAGACTTCCAAGATTTGTGTATATATTCATGGTGGTGTGTCTTAAAAGAACTTTGCAAGTACCGCAATTGGTCAGACTTGCGTCTTATAGTTTGCCAACAAATTCCTTAAAAACAACTACATTCGGCCTTGTTTTCTGATTTGTGTTGTGTTTTTGAAATATTCAGTGCTAATTAATTCAGCAAGAAGGGGAAACTCTGAATGAAGTCAAAACAGCGTTTTCCTTGGTTACTTCAGTGTTGTGTGCGGACGAGAATACTGCGATATTTACAAACCTCCAATAAATAATCTACAGGCATGCACTCGGTGTAAAAGATGCACATGAACCAATTTAAAATAATGATACATATAGATATGCCTTCAATTTTGCCTATTGGTTATTTGTAGGATTCTGATACCTCCTTGTTGCATATCTATTGTCTCTGCTTCAGCTCTCTCTGTATGATACTGTGACGATTTTTTTCACCATTTTATGTAAAGTGGCAGCCACATTTGTCATCATGCTCTTAGACCTTCTGATAAATGGACTGTCAATGTTTGTCTATTGAGTTTAAGTGTGGCTGCTCAGTTGATGAAAATTTAGTTTTATGCTCAACAGTGCCCAGGGTCTGTCCGTCTGTTAGTAAATATATCTGTCTGTCATCAAAATATCTATCGTTCTGTCTGTCTGAATGTCGGTCTAAATGTTGGTCTGTCGGTCTAAATGTCTGTCTGTATTGTAAAAAGTGCTATATAAAGTAAGACAGACAGACAGTCTGTCTGTCAAGTTAAGTCACCTTCATTTATACAGCGCTTTTTACAATACAGATTGTTTCAAAGCAGCTTTACAGTGATAATAGAAATGAACAGAACAGAGATTGTTTTGGCTGTACAGCAGATCTAGAAGAAAGTCATTGTCCAGTTTAAGTAAGTTTTTATTTGATTCATTTCCGTTGTAAAACTCATTAGTTAGCCTAACTTTGGAGCCGCTTATATGACACCGTTTTCAACTGAAAACGGAACATTTTTAATGCAATAGGTTTCAAAATTCAAGTTGTTGAACACACATTTTGAAAACGATACCGTTTTAATCTCTGTGTAAACTTCAAAACCTTGAATCTGTGAAAATGGTCACTGCATGCACAATGCATATTACGTCTATCTAAATATCTGTAAATATCTAAATATTCACCCATGCTAAAGTTGACCAAAAAGAGGGATAAAAAAAATCATCTTTTGGAAATTGATCCTAATGCCTTAATTTAAAAAACGAGGAAAAATCCAACCTTTAAGGACACCAATTTTCTTTGTTAATGAATAATGTATCGTAAATAAATGTTCTTCCTTAAAATACAGGTTGTGTAAGTCAGGACACCCCTATGTTAAATTCCCATAGAGGCAGGCAGATTTTTATTTTTAAAGGCCAGTTATTTCATGGATCCAGGATACTATGCATCCTGATAAAGTTCCCTTGGCCTTAGGAATTAAAAAAGTCCCACATCATCACATTCCCTTCACCATACCTAGAGATTGGCATGGTGTTATTTCTGTTAGGCTAATAGCTGGTATGATTTGCATTGAGAGATGATCTTATGGAAAGTGTCCCATGCCCCATTTTCACAAAGAATATTGTTGTCCTTAAAGTTTTTTTAAATTAAGGCATTAAGATCAATTTCCAAAAGATGATTTTTTTATTCCTCTTTTTAGTAAACTTTAGCATGGGTGTGTTCACTTATACTAGGCACTGTACATCCAGATTGATCTCACAGGAAAATGTAACTATTAAGAGGTGGAGATTTCATATGAATTTGTATAAATGGAAATTGTACAAAAACTTATTATTATTATTGGAAAAAAAACTAAGCATGAAGGTCTACTCCTAAACATATCAGTCACTGGGGTGTAAGTCATGTACGAATGAGATTGGTGGCCAATTCACATGAATTCAGACAATTTTCCAAAATGTAAAATGGTTACAAATTGCCATGAGATTGTGTAGGTATTAGTGTTGTAAAAAAAAATATATTTTTCTACATGTATCGATACTAAAAATATCTGAAATGGCTCCAATACTCCTTTTCTGCAGTTGCAGTATCGATACACCGATACCAGCTGCGGGTTCTTGCTCTCTCTTCTCTCCGACGGGGAATTGACACACACCTGCCGCCTCTCACTCACTCGTTTCATTTGCTCACTTTGAATAGTGCTTGTATTCCGCATAATTTTAGTCATTTTTGCAGGTTTCGCACTCACACCTAAAGCACGTGCACCACTGAAATAAGTGGGGCTCACATAAAGTGACTGCAAACGATAGCTCAAACAGCTTGCAAGTACCAAGTTGTCGTCTTTTTGTGGCTTTTTGCGCTTAAATGGTCAAATATATACAAAAATGTCAAAATGTCGGTCTTGCCGAGTATTTCGATAAATGCAGTCAGGTTTGAAAATAAATAGTTTACAGAAAATGCATGTTGTGTAACAGTATAAGCTCTTAAAGTGACAGCGGCTTAATAAACCTGCTGCTGTCTGTCGAGTTAATCAGGACAAAAGACGAGAAAATCACTCGCTGCTCTTTACTGAATAACTATTTTGACTTTAATTGTAAGCATTCATCTGCATTTCATTTTTACGATTAAAACTATTCAGTGTTACTGATGTGTGCATTTACAAAATAATTATACACAGTCCACAATGCATGTTTATATTTAAGAAATATTTACATGTACATACTATATACACACACGTATATTTATACACAATTTATATATTATAATATATATTATTACTATTATTATTAGAGGAAAAATGTAAGCATGAAGGTCTCATCCTAAATATACCAATCACTGAAAATATATATATATATATAGCGATGTTATTATATATATATATATATATATATAAAAACAAAGTTCAAGACCGGCAAGCATAAGTTAAATTAAATAAAACCGCAAAAGCGGAAGCCACA
This sequence comes from Gila orcuttii, assembly GCA_026230005.1. NCBI lineage: Eukaryota > Metazoa > Chordata > Actinopteri > Cypriniformes > Leuciscidae > Gila > Gila orcuttii. The sequence goes on along the minus strand of JAPDVR010000007.1, from coordinate 21,963,180 downwards.
AGGGACTAACACATATTGAACATATATAAAAGCAAAGAACTCTAACCTGAAAACTATTAAAAGGCAACAGTGTTCTACTGACCCAACATACAATCTATACAACATAAACCACAAATGGACACTACCATTGATCAGGAACTGCAAGATCAAGATGCAGTGACGGTCAATAAGCCAAATGTGTGATTTGGCCTGGTGGACAATATAGCCAGCATGCGTCATGTTTCATTTTAAAAATGAACTCCAACTGCAACCCTGGCATCTACAGCCAGTGTTTTCATATGCAGGTCATCCGGTCTGTCTCTCCTCTGAGAACTGGTGTTAAATAAAGGCCTGGCATCCGGATAACTCAAGATCCATGTTAATGCAAGTGTGTTTTTGTACTAGTGAAACTGGTACTGAAATTGGTGTAGGATTTACTTTGAAACTATATTTACTCAGAAATTGCTAAATTTCCCAAATGACAAAGACATGGCAAGTAAGTAGGCCTAACACTGAATTAAACATGACATTTTTAAGTTGAAAGACTACCTTATATGTCTGAAAACGTATTCAAATTAGCTTTGTTTTATTTACAACTTCAAAAAAATTACAGTGTGGTCATTTTAACTACACTATGAATACTGTAAAAGCAAGTTTTATTCAGATTTTTCTTAGTGTATTTTAGTAGCTGAACTCTAAACTTAACATTATGCACAAAACAAAAGTAATTGAGACTTTATTAACCAATTAACCGATTAACCAGATTTTCCATCTGACAAGCAAGAAACAGACATTCCACAAATCACAGCACTAACAAAAAAAAACAAAAAAACAATCCAAACAATTCCTTGAACTAAATAGTTCTATAACAGTTCATAGATTCATTTTATTTGAAATGCGTTGCTTTATTTAGTCACTCATAGATCTGCACTGTTGGTGCGTTTTAGTACAACACAGGCTATGTGTCTGCCGGGTCTTCTTGTTGTTCTGCTAGCTAGTTTAAAACTGCACACATAGTCTCTAGACACTATTTCCCATTCGAGGCATTTTTTTCTATACTCCAGAAAATGTCCCATTGTTCTTGGATTGATTCTGTCACACTGCTTGTTGTTGTCATGCTGGAAAATCTCCCAGATACACCCACTAAGGCACATACAGTCACCCACACACAAACTTGTAAATATATACTTGCGGAAACCTATGCCTAATGTATGTAATTATACAAATTAATTTATTAATATTAACTATACTACTTTTTTTTTTCAACGCCAGGGGATGAAGGCTAAAGAGAAAGGCAACATCTCTTTTGCCTCCCGTTCTCTTTGAGATATATATATATTTGTGTGTGTGTGTGTGTGTGTATAATAGATGTATATATATATATATATATATATATATATATATAGAGAGAGAGAGAGAGATTTAAACTAATAACTAAACCGATAAAGTGAAGTATAACCATAAAAAAAGCCATAAAAAGCCATAAAAGCACAAAAAAATGTATAAACAATAGCCTAATGAAAATGAAAATGAGAAGATAAAAATAAATTTCTACAAAATATGAAAAAACACTATTAGGCTACATGATAACAGTGAAACGGACTAATTGGCAATTAGTGGCACTACTACTGCTAATAAAAAAGGTAAACAATTCACCAACTCAGAAGAATTTAACTTGAATTAAGCAGAAATTATCTGAGGAACAAACAAATCTGTGAGTGAATGTAGTTAACACGTTTTAAAGCCACCATCACACTACAGTTTACAAAGGATTTGTTAAATAATAATCTATCTTTGAATAAAATGTGACTTATAATAATAATAATAATAATTATTATTATTATTATTATTATTATTATTATAGCCAAACAAAGAATAAACGAAAATACTTGATGAAACATTGATGCTTTAATTATATATATATATATATATATATATATATATATATATATATATATATATATATATATATATATATATATATATATATATATATATATATACATACATATCCACGGCAGTGGTTCCTTGCTGATAGCACATAAGCCTTTCACCAAGAAACCATGTAAACATCAAATTGAACTGGGACATGAATTTCTATTGTACTAAGAAACAACAAACATATTGCATCATTCCAAAGGCAGCAGCACAACACTGCCTGGAGATTTTTATTAAGACCCCATTTACGGGGGTTGGCTCACAATTGGTTTTTACTGTTTTTTTTTTTTTTTAGGACATTTTCAATTTCAAAGAATACCATATTCATGCAACTAACAAGGACTGAAATCTGGAAATGAGTAATTAAAATCATTAATCATTTAAAACTCCCATCCCTACCACATGTTCGCTCAAGCCTGCTCACCTGGCAGACAAAGAGCTCTTGGATGTCTCGTAGATACCATCAGAACTGCACTTCAGGGCTGCCTTAAGGCATTTAATTGAACTTCAGCAAGCACAGCAAATGAAGCGCCAGTGAACACAGTTCGGGCAGCGATATGGAGCGCATTGAACTCAACACTGCGTGTGTTCTGAGCACCAGCACAGGGTTTACAAGCAAAAGCACTCAGATGTTGTGCAGCCATAACTGCAGGAGAACTGCACAGCTGGATCACGCGCTCAAATCATTTCATATCGCGTCCGTTTCTTACATCGTCTCCACAGAGGCGACGGAGCAACGTGTAGTGACTGGAAGCGTGAATGTGGCTCAATGAAAAACAAACACGCAAAAAAATACGCATGTACTCATAGTATCCCGTAATTTGAGGCTTATTAAATATTGCATTCGCAAAACACTTCTATTATAATAGGCTCGTGCGCGCGCGGCTTACCTGAGAAATCAGCCCGCCTTCATTGTTCTGTTAAGGGGGTAATATATTCCTCTCGGTCCCTTCCAGTCGGTAGTGTTTGCGTGCTTTGATAAAGAGAGAGCTGGAGACGTGCGGCGTGATCAGTAGTGATGCTCCCGCGGTAACGGGCGACCGTGTAGTCGGTGTATTTGATTCCTCCGGCTCTCGGTGTTATCAGATCATTTTAGCATGGAGGGGGCGGAGCCTCTGAGCTGATTCTATACTCACAGCGCTTGATTGACAGGTAGGGGGCTAGCGGCGCTCTAACCATCTCAGCCGCTCTATTTACCGACTAGCTTTCAGTAAGAATATCCTAAAATGATAAATAGACTTGTACAGTGGCCGTAAGGTTGGCGTGTAGAGCTTCCCTTAGTAGCAGTGTTTAGCCCAGCACGAATGTTTTACTATTTTAAAGTCCCCCTGTTGAGAAAATCTAATTTGTTTATATTTCTATGCGTGTATTTAATATGTTTTAAGACCAGAGATGTATAGTAACGAAGTAGAACTACTTCACTACTGTAGCCTACTTAAGTATTAAAAGGCTGTATCTGTACTTTTACTCCGATACATTTTTATGTGCTGCATCGTTACTCGTTACAATTATAAAAATGTTACGAATCATTCCAAACCCACATAATCACTGCCAGAGCGGTAGATGGCTCTGTCACCAGGTTTGATGAAGCTGGCTCATCATTGAGCGAGTCAAGCGATCAGGAAGACCGCGCGTGCTCCCGTTCTGCCTCTCGCTCTGCTGCCTGCCTCCATTGAGAACACCTGACATTTGTTATTTTTGTTACGTTTGTTCGTCAGCCGCTCCCATTAAAAAAAAAAAAAACAAACTCCTGTGAGGTCGTCATGAAAGCGCTTGACCAAACAACGTCCCTCAGGCTTTTAGCTCGTGCAGTTTTTGACAAATATTGATAGATTTTCATAGGTTTGCGTCAGATTTCTATAGAGAGGAAAAATATTTATTGAATTTATATCCAAAATGGGCCGATGTAATCATCATGAGTGCTGGATACTCTGATATACTGTGTTTTCAATCCATACTGGCAGCCTGATGGCACCCTGCCTGTGCACATTTAGTCCATATATGGAACACATGAAGAAGAGCCACATCATGTGACATTCCAGGAACTCCCTGACATAAACAAAGCTTTCAGATATGGCTGTAACATGCAGATAAATACCCAATAAGCTGTGGAGAAAAAAGGCACAAGCAGGGAAGAGAAGGGTGAGATGCTTTACTACATAATACAATACTTTTACTTTCAGTACTTGAGTAGTAAATTAAAAAGAAAAACTACTTGCAATACTTAAGTAAAATCTTTTTTGAATACTTTAGTACTTCCACTTAAGTATGGTGCTTAAAGAGCACTTCAACTTCTACTCAAGTCACTTTTTTGATAGAGCACTTGTACTTTTACTCAAGTCTGCATCTCTATACTTTATACATCTCTGTTTAAGACAAACCATATGCATATTCATAAGTCAACGCCATTGCTGAGTATTTTCTCCTTAAAACTGCAGTGAACAAAAGACAGTCTAAAAACGTGGTTTGAAATCGATGGTGTTTTTGACGTCACAAACTACCTTGTAGTTGTAACCAATCACATCAACATGTGATTGTCAACGAGTTGATCTCTATGGAAGCTTGTTTCCGCCACTAAATAAATAATAATAATTGCGACTTTTTATCTCACAATTCTGACTTTTTTTCTCACAATTGCGAGTTTACATCTCGCAATTCTGACTTTATTTCTCACAATTGCGAGATATAAAGTCAGAATTGCGTGAAATAAAGTCGCAATTGCGTGTTATAAAGTCAGAATTGCGAGATATAAAGTCAGATTTGCGTGATATAAAATCGTAATTGCGTGTTATAAAGTCAGAATTGCGAGATATAAAGTCAGAATAACACGCAATTGCGACTTTATATCACGCAATTCTGACTTTATATCTCGCAATTCTGACATTGTAACACGCAATTGCAACTTTATTTCACGCAATTCTGACTTTATATCTCGCAATTCTGAGAAATAAAGTCAGAATTGTGAGATAAAAAGTCGCAATTACCTTTTTTATTTTTCATTCTGTGGCGGAAACAAGCTTCCATAGATCTCTTAAGTGGAGGCATATTCATAGAACCGCGTATATTAAATTAGGAAAGGTTTTAGAGTTAGCTATACATTCAAAATATTTTAAGGCATGAAGAAATTTGTTTTGTTGTGCTTTAAAGAAGTAGGCTACTGTTGAAGTAGGCTACTGTAGAAGTACTGTTGTAGATTGCAACCAGGTTTGTTGATAAAGGAAGGAGACAGGAACCGTGGAACATTAAACATAAATTGAATAATAAAATAAACATAAACAACAAAACGAAAGTAAAGCGGCAGCCCCTCACAGACGACTGCCGCATAAACTGAAACAAAACAAAAAACATGAAGTCCCTATACAAATTAGTTCAGTTTACTTAATTCAATTGTGCAAACTTGTTGCCTTAATTTAATTAAGCATAACTTAATTACATCAAGTTCTTCTTACTTAATCTATGTAAGTTTTGTCAACTTTATACTATCTGTGATCTGAGGAAGTGTACTCCCAGAGTGCATTGCGGCATGAATAAATTTGCTTTGTTTTACCATTTATGGCTTTATTTTACCATTAAAATTTAATTTGCTATCATTATTGGGGTTATACTGACAAGAGACAGCAAATAAAATTGTAATGGTCTAATTAATTAAATACATTTTAAAAAACTTGTTACCATTGTTGTGGTTTGCATGCTGAATGTTGAAGTCTGTGTGTGACTCAAGCAAAATTGCAAGATATTGTCACAAATATAGAGGGATTATATCAACCCAATTAAAAGTTTATGCCATAAGTGTTAGCAATAAAATGTTAAAAGATCATTATTAAACATTAAATATATTTGTTATTCATCATTACATTAATTAAGAACATGGAAATAATTTAAGTATAAATATATATAATATTTATTTCTTCATTTCCTTTTAAATCAAATAACTGTGATTTCATGTTGCATCACTGCATCAATTGGAAGAGAATCACAATAAATGAAGTTCCAAGTATCCAACCAAAGGGAACACTAATCACAATAATGGTGAGAAATTTTAGGAAATCAACATGAATTTATGAAGTCAACTTATGTGATGTTCTCCCTAGTTGTATTGACAATAACATTCAAGCTGACTGGAAAATGAGCGTATGCAACTAAGCAGAATGATGACTGCAGAAGTGGAAGAAATGAGTGAAAAGTCTGTTAAGAATTGCCCCGCATCAAAAACCATTTGCCCCGCCTGTTTTTTTTTTTTTTTTTTTTTTGCTTTGGCAAAATGGTACTCAAACCAGTCAAGTAATGTTTACTAGGGTTTTTTGAGTAATGAAGGCATAGCATGCAAACAGTACAGATTACTAAATTGTTTTAAGTAAGTTCAACACATTATTGGAGATTAAGTAAAGTTAACTAAAAAATAGTTAGTAAGAACAATGTTAGATTTTACAGTGTACATTGGATTACTTGTATGTCACTTCCATTTTCACATAAAATCAGCAATATTTCAAATCACTTCCTTTGCAAAACAAATGTGAGCACAATCTTTATGGGTTGTCTGACTTTCCGACTGTTTTCATTCCTCCCCTGACTTTATTAAGCGGCTAATTATAGTTCAAGACTGTTATTTTATTAGGTCATACACATTTACAAAGCCTTGAATTATGCACGATTTTGTAAGCATGCAATGCGTGTGTTAAAAAACTACTGTGTCATCTGAACTAACAGTTATCATGAAAAAAAAAGCTGGGTGTGATATTGCAAGAAGCTTCTGCTATATGATACGCTGTGGTGGAGCATAAGCTAACCTCCCTTCCTGAAAACAGTCTGCTTCTTAATTGTTTCATTACTAAATGTCAATAAGTAAATGTCTTGCCAGTCTCCGGTTATTCATTCATTTGTGTGCCATTACAAGTGATTGCTTCATTGGCAGCACAGTTATGTTGATGCAGTGAAAATCCGGCTATGACTGCATGTGTTATTTGATTGGAAAGGTCATCGGGAAGAGAGACCTAGATGACAATGCTTGCCACACTGATAATGTTGATGATGGAGGGGAGTGTACAATTGCTCCTCCAGGGGGATGAGAAAATTTGAACCATTTGTTATAATACTGGCTATAATGCAGGTGGTTTTATGTGTACCCAGCTGCATTATGTTAATCCAAAACTTCAAAACATCATCATTTACTCAAACAATGCAACATGGTGTTAACTACACTGAGATCATGAGTTTGATTCCCAGGGAATGCATGAACTTAGTAAAATGTACAGCCTACTTTGAATGCAATGGAAGTTGCTTTGAATAAAAACGCCTGCCAAATGCATCATTCATATAATGACTTAGTTTTCGCAGAGTGAATAAACTAGATTTTTTTTCTGTTCATGATACAAAGTAATTAAGTTTAATTTAAGTTTATTCGTAGCACTTATCACAATACATATTGTTTCAAGGCAGCTTCACAGAAAATACATCAAAGTCCCTTTTAAAGGAAAGTCTGTTCATTGGTCAAGACAGCTCCAGCTATTTTTGGCATCCAAGTCATATGTATTTGAATATGTAAATCATGAAATCTTAAAAACTGCTTGCCATACTCACATTCAAATAACATATTTCAAAAGCAGCAACAAAATCTGACATGGACTGACCCATAAAAGTTATGAAAGAACAAAAAAGTTCTTATGCTCAAATAGCGTTTAAAAAGTGTATATTTCAGGCTGGACCATGCAGCCAATGCACATGTGCAGTCCTAAGCACATGTCTCAGGGCACTAACTGTTTCGATAATACTTTATTTTGATGATCCCCTTTAGACATTCTGTTGACTAAGTAACTGTAACGTTTCCATTTGTGTTTGGACTTCCGCTAAGTTTATTGTGTTCAGTTTCTAGCCACTCCTCCTTCATTAGTTCATCCCAAGCCTGTTTGTTACTATAGTTTCTGTCATTGAGTTTATTTGTCCCAGCTGTGTCTCGTTTTCCCTCATCTGCTCTGTGTATTTAAGCCCTGTTTTGTCCTGTTCAGTGTCTGTCGATGTTAATGTTAAGCTGGTGGTTCTGTCCTGGTTCTTAGTCTCCCGAGTGTTTCTTTAAGTTTATTGTTAATAAAGTCTGCTGCACAGAAATCCTGTTTCCTCGTTGCTGCAACCAGAAACCTACCAGATCGACAGACCACAACTGAATATGGATTTAGCAGCAGCCTTAATTGATCTCCACCACCGAGGACTACCTCTCAGGGATTACTCTGCCAAATTCTGTGAGTTGGTGGAATTTTCAAATTTGGATGATACCAGCCTCAAGACCATATATTGGGTTGGAGCACAGGGTGACCTATTATTGGACCTTCCAGAAATGGGTAACTACTCGTGGAGAGAGTATGTTTGCCTATGTATAGCTTCATTCCAAGTTCCTGTTTCAACCCATGAGCCCTCAGCTAAGATGGCTGCCGCCATTCCAGAGCTTCGCCCCAACATGGCTGCCGTTCCAGATTCTCGGCCCTTCAAGACCACCGCCCTTCCAGATTCTCGTCCCTTCGAGAGCTCCGCCCTTCCAGATTCTCATCCCTTCGAGACCGTCAAGCCTGCCGAGCCAGAGCTTGTTCACGTCAAGCCTGCCGAGCCAGAGCCTGTTCACGTCAAGCCTGCCGAGCCAGAGCCTGTTCACGTCATGCCTGCTGTACCTGTGTCTTCGGACAAGATGGCCGCTGCGCCTGAGTCAGCTCCGGATGATGCAGTGCTTATGATAGTCGCCACAGCTCTTATGTGTGTGTGGGCAGCACACACATCGGCTCCAGCCTGTGAGCCTTCGCCCAAGATGGCCACCGACCATCCCAAAGTCTCGTCCCAAGATGGCCGCAGCCACGCCAGAGTCTCTACCCAATCATTTTCGGGGGGGGGCTATCCGTCCACAGAGGCTGTCCCCGAGACATTCAGCCCTGAAGGGCCGTCTCAACCATGGCCGCCTGAAGGGCCGTCTCTGTCATGGTCCCCTGAACTACCATCGCCGCCATGGCCGCCTGAAGGGCTGGCTCCGCCCGGGGGGCTCCGGGGGGCTATCCGTCCACAGAGGCTGTCCCCGAGACATTCAGCCCTGAAGGGCCGTCTCGACCATGGCCGCCTGAAGGGCTGTCTCTGTCATGGTCCCCTGAACTACCATCGCCGCCATGGCCGCCTGAAGGGCCGGCTCCGCCTTGGTCCATCGAGCTGCCAGCTCCGCCCTGGACTCCTAAACCAGCGATGCCCTGGTGGCCCCCTTAACTGCCAGAACCTCCCTTGCTCCCAGAGGCCTATGCCTCTCCTAGTTAGCCTCCAGGAGCCCTCCACCACTCTACCCCTCTTGATTGTTTATGGCGTGAGGACGCACCTTCCAGGAGGGGGAGGTAATGTAACGTTTCCGTTTGTGTTTGGACTGCCTCTGTTCATTGTGTTCAGTTTCTAGCCACTCCTCCTTCATTAGTTCATCCCAAGCCTTTTTGTTACTATGGTTTCTGTCATTGAGTTAATTTGTCCCAGCTGTGTCTCGTTTCCCTCTTCTGCTCTGTGTATTTAAGCCCTGTTTTGTCCTGTTCAGTGTCTGTTAAGCTGGTTGTTCTGTCCTGGGGTCCGTTCTTTGTACGTCACTAACTCAGTTAGCTGGATTTGATTGTTGGCGATTTGACATGGAGAGAGATTAGTAATTATTATTATTCCAGATTAGTAATATTATATCAAATTTAAAAAAAGGCAGTTGGCTGACTAAAATCTCTTAGATGGTGTGTGACTATGTTCCATAGCACAATTGTGAAAGCAAAATGGCCAGGATCTGTGCATGACTCAAGAATTTTCAGAGATTCACATTTATGCACATTATTTGCACGTGGTAAGGAAAATTATAAATATCAAGCTCACTGTATTACATACACTTATGCTGATCCTAACAGAACTGCATTTTTCCATTATACAGGTGATTACAACAGTATCCTGCTTGACCCCATTCCCTGACCCAAACCCCAGACCAGTTACAATCCAGCTCTAGCCAGGACAAGGGCACACAATGAAATGAACTTTAGCCAACTAAAGGGAAGATTTCAGTGTCTGAAAAGTCTGAGGGTTGCACCTGACAGGGCCTGTGACATTGCATGTGCCATATTACACAACACTGCCAACATCAGCAAAAACAAAAAACGTTTCATTAAATGTTTAATAAAAGACAAGTCAAATTTGCTTAGTTCCTTGAGTTTTAAAGAAAAGCTTTGCAAAGAAAAGACAGTTATCAAGTCATCTTTTGCCTGCAATAAGAGATATTATGCAAGGTCAGCAATAGTACTCTGTGTGAAATAGTGTATTTGCACTTACTCTGAAGTTTCTTATGAAGCAACTCTATCTCTAGTGCCATTTTTTTCTTTAAGTAGTCAAGTTCTATTTCTCCCCTAATTTTTGTTTTTTCAAAATACTCTATTTTCTGTTGAATACTCCTATTATATAGGGAACGAATATCACCCTGTCATTGTGAGATGTTTGTGTCACACATGCCTCATGCAACAAATAAAAAGGAAAAGATGGCTATACACTGCCCACCTCTGTGTGCAGACTCTTCTGTAGGCCTTTCTGTACATGTGGACTCCTGCAACTCATATTGCAGTCAGAAATAATAGGAACACAAGTATAAATTAAGGACAGTCCTCCAAAGGACAGTCATCTGAGAAGGTTTCTTCACTGTTCTCCACTTCACTTCACTGTTATTCACAGGTTTCTTCACTGCGCTGATGGCTTACACCCAAGTAGAATCGGGGCAGATCTTCTGTCGGATAACATCTCCAAGATGTTAAATACCGTTTGACAAGTAACCAAAACTCCAAATCACAGTCTCTACTGCACCAATCTAATTGATATTAATACTAGTGTAGAACATTGCATAGAAACTGTGTCTATTCCTCGTTTACTAAGATCAAATAATAAATCTACTGCAGGATCTAGAAAAAATCGAATTGTTATTAAAACAAAAAATCTAGTTATTAGTGAACCAAAACAATTTCTAAAGCTAGGTCTTCTAAACATTAGATCACTCACACCTAAGGCGGTTATTGTAAATGAAATGGTCACAGATAATAATTTCGATGTTCTGTGCCTTACTGAAACCTGGCTTAAACCAAATGATTATTTCGGTCTAAATGAGTCTACTCCGCCAGGATACTGTTATAAGCATGAGCCCCGTCTGATCGGTCGTGGCGGCGGTGTTGCAACAATCTACAGAGATATCCTTGATGTTACTCAGAAAACTCGTCATAGGTTTAATTCGTTTGAAGTACTTGTGCTAAATGTTACGCTCTTAGATGTAAGAAAAAAATCCCTATTATCTCTAGCATTGGCTACCGTATATAGACCTCCAGGGCCTTACGCCAATTTCCTAAAAGAGTTTGCTGACTTTCTATCAGATCTTTTGGTCAACGTCGATAAAGCATTTACCGATGCTTTAGTTGGAGATTTTAACATACACGTAGATAATTTAAATTATGCGTTAGGGGCTGCGTTTACAGATTTATTAAACTCCTTCGGGGTCAAGCAAAACGTCACCGGACCAACTCATCGTCTTAATCATACACTCGATATAATTATATCATATGGAACCGATCCAACCGATATAGATATCATTCCACAAAGTGATGATGTCACTGACCATTACATGGTAACTTGCATATTACGTACTTCTGTAATATGTCATGCTGCGCCATGTTATCGACCAGGTAGAACAATTCGTCCATCCACCATAGATCATTTCTCAAATAGCTTATCTGATCTGTCTCAGCTGCTGCCTGAACCCAAACAAATAGATGAACTAGATGAACTAACTAGCACTATGAGCACCATTCTCTCTAGAACATTGGATATTGTTGCACCCATTAGATTAAAAAAGGTCAGAGAAAAAAGTATAGCACCATGGTACAATAATACTACGTATGTTTTAAAGAGAGAAACCCGTAATTTAGAACGTAAATGGAAAAAAAAAAACTAATTTAGAGGTCTTTAGAATCTCGTGGAAAGACAGTATGTCACGTTATAAAAAGGCCCTTAAAACGGCCAGGGCTGAGCACCTCAGCAAATTAATAGAAAACAACCGAAATAATCCAAGGTTTTTATTTAATACCGTGGCTAGACTAACAAATAAACAGACGTCGTCTGAACAAAATACCTCGTTACAGTTTAGTAGTAATGATTTCATGAACTTCTTCACAGAGAAAATTGAAAGCATCAGAATCAAAATCGTAAACGTTCAATCTTTGCTCGCGCCTTATAATTCAGCCGCAATTATCACCCGCAAGAACAATTACAATGCTTTACAAACATAGAACAAAAAGAGTTAAATAAACTTATCACTTCATCTAAAACAGTGTTTCTCAACCTCTCCTGCAGGGACCCCCTGACAGGACATGTTTCTGTTTTAACCCTGAAATGGCACACCTGATTCAATTAGTCAGCTACACATTAAGCCTTTGAGCCTTTAATTAATTGAATCAGGTGTGCCATTTCAGGGTTAAAACAAAAACATGTCCTGTCAGGGGGTCCCTGCAGGAGAGGTTGAGAAACACTGATCTAAAACAACAACATGTTTATTAGACCCTATACCAACTGAACTACTAAAGGAAGTGTTACCTATAGTGGAAGAGCCTCTTCTCAATATTAATAACTCATCTTTATCTTTAGGTCATGTTCCAAGAACGTTCAAGCTGGAAGTTATAAAACCTCTTATTAAGAAACCACAATTAGATCCAAATAACCTAGCAAATTACAGACCCATTTCGAATCTTCCATTTATGTCAAAAATATTAGAAAAAGTTGTGTCCGCTCAACTCGACTCTTTCTTGCAAGAAAACGACATCTATGAAAAGTTTCAGTCTGGATTCAGGCCACATCATAGCACTGAAACTGCGCTTGTTAGAATCGCAAATGATTTACTTTTAGCTTCGGACCAAGGCTGTATCTCAGTACTAGTTTTACTTGATCTTAGTGCTGCGTTCGATACTATAGATCACACAATACTCTTAGATCAACTACAAAATTACACTGGTGTTAAAGGACAAGCATTAAGCTGGTTCAGGTCATACTTATCTGACCGCTACCATTTTGTCTACTTAAATGGAGAAAAATCGATCATAACTTCGGCAAACTATGGAGTGCCGCAGGGATCTGTGTTAGGCCCTTTATTATTCTCAATATATATGCTGCCACTTGGTAATATTCTAAGGAAACGTGGAATTAGTTTCCATTGTTATGCTGATGACACTCAAATATATATTTCATCACGGCCAGATGAATACGCTAAATTATCCAAATTGACAGATTGTGTTAAAGATATAAAAGATTGGATGACGCGTAATTTTCTTTTATTAAATCCAGACAAGACAGAGGTAATACTTATCGGTTCTAAAAACCGTCCACAAAACCTTTCACAGCACGACTTTAACATAGTAGGATGCCCTGTTACTTTATCCGCTACAGTAAAAGACCTGGGTGTTACATTAGACTGCAACCTGTCTTTTGAAAAGCATATTTCATGTTACAAAAACAGCCTTTTTCCACCTTAGAAACATTGCTAAGCTACGTAATATGCTATCAGTCTCTGATGCAGAAAAGTTAGTTCATGCATTCATGACCTCGAGACTAGATTACTGTAATGCTTTATTAGCTGGTTGTCCTGCATCTTCAATAAACAATCTACAGTTAGTCCAATATGCAGCCGCTAGAGTTCTTACTAGATCAAGAAAATATGATCATATAACACCAATTTTATCATCACTTCATTGGTTACCTATAAAGTTCTGTATTAATTACAAGGTATTGCTTTTGACTTATAAAGCTCTAAATGGTTTAGCTCCAGTCTATTTAACGGATCTTCTATCGCCTTACAATCCATCGCGTTCTTTAAGATCACTAAATTCGAGGCTTCTGGTCATTCCTAGGATATCCAGATCCACCAAAGGAGGCAGAGCATTTTCACATTTAGCTCCGAAGCTCTGAAATAGCCTTCCTGATATTGTTTGTTGCTCAGACTCGCTCTCCCAGTTTAAAACTAGACTGAAGACGCATCTATTTAGCCAGGCATTCATATAAATTTTTTATCTTACAGTTACTGTAAATTCGGCCTCTAGTTCCAGCCCAGTCTCATCCCAAGACGTCATATGACTGACGCTTTTGACCATACGTCAACATCCGACGTTTTAGGGTACCCTTTAACGTCAGTTAGATGACGCTATCTAATCCTAACCCTACCCCAGACCTAAACCTACCCGCGTCATCTAACTGACGCTAAAGGTAAAGCGTCAGTAGATGACGCCCTAGGATCGTCATCTAACTGACGTTAAAGGGTACCCTAAAACATCGGATGTTGACGCATGGTCAAAAGCGTCAGTCATATGACATCTTGGGATGAGACTGTGTTACTAGTTCATAAACGGCAGAGGAGAACTGGCCCCGACTGAGCCTGGGTTCTCCCAAGGTTTTTTTTTCTCCGTTGGGTCATCTGATGGAGTTTTAGGACACCATTAGGTCACTGGATGGAGTTTTTCGGTTCCTTGCCACTGTTGCCTTTGGCTTGCTCAGTTGGGGATATTCAAATTAATTAACCAATCATACCATTGATCAGCTCTACCAAACTTGGATGTCTTTTTTTCCAGTAATAAACAAACATTGTTAAGTTGTTTTGATTGATACTGTGAAGCAGCTTTGATACAATCTGTATTGTGAAAAGCGCTATATAAATATATTTGACTTGACTTGACTTGACTTGACTTGACAATGGAAACAAATGGGTATTACAAAGTGTTGCACTTTCTTCCCTTTTGATGTAAAGTTAGAAAAAGTCCACTTACTGCACGCTTCAGCAAGCACTTGCTTGGGAACAGATAAAAGTGTTGGTGTAAAACCGCACAAAAGAGAAAAACACAATGTCATTACAATGAAATACACTGGGAAAAAATGTGATCAATAACTCATGGCAAAATATTTTTAGATTAACATAAGTTCATCAGTTTTCACTTTCACAAGTCAAAGCAATTTATCATTACTCAAGATTTAACAGTTGAAATGACTATACCACACAATTTGGATTATAGGCCTACTTAATTTAATGCAGCAACAAATTATTTGACAGTGTACTAAGACAATTTAAATCTCATTTACCAGTAAAGAAGGAGTTGCTGCTACTGGTCCCTGGATGTGGGTCTGAAAGAGCTGAACGCAGGGATGCCCTTCAATAGGTCAATTCACATTCAACCCAAGGGCCAGCTCTTCTGCCAGGGTGCAGGAGCACCTTTTTTTTATCCTTTTCTTTTTTTCTCAGCCTTTTTCTTGGTTGCTTTTATAAACAGACAACCATTTATTTAACAGTGCCTTTTTAAAAGAGACTAGTAGGCCTATAAGTAGGCCTAGTAAAAATTACCATTATGTACAATATTCTTGTACTTCACTTTCACCATGTTCTAGTGTGGTGACTCTGACATGACAATGAACAAAGTAATTAAGAAATTATTAAAATACGAAAAAATATACTGTAAGCTAATAAGTTATAAAAACATCTAACATGGCCACCACAAACGCATTTAATTTGCCTGCTACTTTTTCCCAGCCCTCTCTCCTGGCTTTTGCAGACTTTGAGGTGTTAATTAAGCTTTCAAATTCAGCATTACCTTCAAGCAATAAATCTTGCTCTGCGGTGGAGAAAAACTGACCGCGCTCTTTGGCCATGGTGAGCAGCCAAAAGCAGCGTTGCTGATCAATGTTTCTACTATCGAAACATTTCCCCTTTTAAACCAGCACATGAACAATTATCTCAGATAACTAAATACAGCTATACTAATCATAAACGGCAGGTGTGTTCAAAGAACCCAATTAGCCAGATCATGATTAGCCCGATGATATCATCTTGGATGTCTCATTTGATCTCAGATGTTTTAAGCAACGTACGAAGAACGGACCCCTGGTTCTTTGGCCATGTGTCCACCAAAGCATTTTTAGCCAGCTGAAAACGCTAGACGCTCTGCGGAAAACGCCTAGCTATGGGCGCTTGAGAGCGTTTTGGCAGCGCTGCGTTTTTTCAGTTGAGATGCTTTGTTGATATGATACAGAATATCCACAGCACAGTTTACTTGTAACTGATTTCGCAGATAATTTGTTTCATACTACAAATTGATCTGCTGGTTGATGTCCTTGTACAGAAAGAATGTTGTGACAGTTGGTAGGTGTGATATTTGTCCCGCCCCTCCTCCACTGTGATTGGACGGTTGGGTAAAAAGTGACAGTGTAACGAGTCAGCTCAGAGGGGAAAAATTAATAATCACTAATAACTGGTTATGATTAATTATGAATATTTGGGTCAGTTAATGGTATTAACTTGATGTAGCTAACTTAATATTACAATCAATTAATCAGTTCGTCCAATGAACTCTTTTGATTATTCATTTATTCTAAGAAAAGGGGTATCTTCCATGGCTACGGAAAATAATTGTTTCTTAGCATGTACAGCGCTTTGAGCATGTAACAAGATCAAAATCGTAAAAGAGACATTGTCTGCAAGCAGTGAATCAGAGCCAAATACATATTGTGCACAAGTTTTATTAACTAAATCACGAACATAAATAAACTAAACAAACATACATACATAAATACATATATAGGTAAAAGGGTGAGTGATAGCATGGAACTGGAAACCGGAAAGGGAACTATGAAAAGAACCATCATTATTATCATTTTCAAAGCACCTTCTTAAATTGATACTTGCATGGCTTTGCAGTGGACACAATTCTTGAAGTTGTTGGAAATTGAAGTCGTTGACGGTTCCGTAAGTGTCAGATGCTGAAGTTGCAATCGTTTTTTTCTCCGTTGGATGAAGAAGATGATGACCTTGCATGGGTAGTTCGACTCTGTTCTGGTTGGAGGTTTTCTCTCTCTCCATGAGCACATGGCTGGTTGAGTCAAGGCCTGGCAGGCTGTGGTCATAGCCTGCAGGGGCCATGAGCCGTTTGGGGGAGGGAGTCTCAGACACCCACCCGAAGTAAGCAGCCCGGAGGTCCAGCAAAACAAGAGTTGATCGTTGCCCGTTCAGTGATGGTAAGGTTGCAGTTTTCTGGATTGAAGAAAAGGCAGTCTGACTCCCTTTGGGACCGTGAAAGCATGGCCGACGGTGCTCACGGCCTGCTGGGCCCTGGGGCCCCAGTGAAGGGGGGGTTCCCCAGTATCAGCAGAAGCAGTGTTGCAGCCGGATGAAAAAAACTAAGAGAGACAGGTCACTGTGGACTGTCTCTAATAAAGCTTGAGAAAAAGTCCCACCTCTGAGTTTGCTTTACCAATGAGAAGGGTGGACTTTCGATATCTGATCATATCCATGGTAACCCAAAAGCCCCCCTTGCACCCGCTAGGGGGATGGGGCCAAAGGGTCCCAGCGTGAGCTTTAAAGATTATTTGTTAACCATAACAAATAATTGTGTCTGATAGGTCTCAGTTGCTACAACAGTGATGAGCGCTGCGTTTTACTCAAAGTTGAACATTCTTCAACTGTCGGCGACCAGTAAAAAACGCCGGGCGCTCAGCGCTTCAGTGTGAAAAAAATGCTCTGCGCCTCGTTACGCTCATGGCGTTTAAAAAACGCGGCGCTCCCATTGAAAACAATTAAAAAAATATGCCAGCTGAGTAAAAAAAAAAAACTTTGGTGGACACACGGCCTTAGTCTCCCGAGCGTTTCTGTAAGTTTACGTTTATTGTTAATAAAGTCTGCTGCACAGAAATCCTGTTTCCTCGTTGCTGCAACCAGAAACCTAACAGTAACGTTGAACCTACATGTCAAGTGACTCTTCAACGCTATCTCATGACCAATTCGTACGAATTTGTACGAGTGATTGAAAAGTGGCTAATTCGTATGAATTCGTACGACCTCACTCGTACGAATTTGTACGATTTGTCTAAACCCACGTGATGGGTAGGTTTAGGGGCGGGGTCAGGGGTAGGTAATTCGTACAAATTCATACGAATTGGGCAACTCGTAAAATATGTACGATTTAGCAAAAATCGTACTAATTCGTACGAGTGAGGTCGTATGAATTCGTACAAATTAGCCACCTCGTAAAATTCGTACGAATTGCCGTGAGATCGGGCTGGACTCTTAGAGTATTTAGTAGACTGTCTGTTTCATAAACACTTTATTTTGATGGCAACCCAATGGACTTTTTACTGACTATAAGTAACTTCGCAAGTACATGTCAATTTATTCTACTAACCCTATTCCTAACAGTCTTCTAATTCTCAACTAATACACCAATGAGAGTTGACATGTAGGTGCAATGTCACTTAGCGTCAATGGAACATGTCTTACAAGGGATCTATCAAAATTAAGTGTAACCACTGTTTCTATGGAAAACTGAGCTTCTAACAGCAGCTGCAATGACCAACTGGAGATTGGCTGTTTTATTTAGAAGGCAGGACTTATTCCACAATATTGCAGGTTGCACTTCCCCCATTTATAGTAATATTTGTGCACTGTCTCTGTATATCTAAAGTGCTCAAAATTCATAATGTAATGTTACAATCAAGAAGTAAAGTACTCCACTAAAATTCAGTGGTTCAATCCAAGTTGCCTGAAGCAATACAACCATTGCATTCCATTTTATTTGAATAGCACTTTTCACAATACACCTTGTTTTAAAACCGTGAGGTTAATGTTTATAATATCTTAATACCTTAATGCCTTGTCACATTTAGCAGATTTGAGCTGGGCGAAAATATAGTTTATTAAATGAACTAAATTCAATTTGTGTTGTATAATGCCACCTTATGTCCTTTCTTGGATCCAGTGACATTCCTTATATAAACCAAAACAGCTAAAACATTCTTCAGAATATGTTCTTTTGTGTTCCTTAAAGTCATTTAAGTTTGGAACAACATGAGTCATTAAATAATGACAGAACATTAATTTATATATAAACTTGGCTTTGATATGGCCCAGTTTGAGTTTTCTGGGTTAAAACCAGGTCTAGACTCTGCACTGAATATTCATCCCCCTTTAAAGGAATCTCTCCACCTTCTACCCCTTTCCACTCAGTAACCCCTCATTAGTCAAAGCCTCTTCTCCCCTCCTACTTCCCTTGCCTCTCACTGGGCTGACTTGTTGGTAGCAGAACAAAGTTATAGCTGATACTTCTGTATTTTCCACCTCATTACCTTTTAAATCTATTGAGCTCCTGTATCCTGTACCTTTGAAATGTTACTGCTGTAGCTATCCTTACTTTGTGCTCACATCAAAGATGAGGAGCTTTAAAGTCTCAGCACTTTTGGAGACAGCACATAATGTAGGGAGGGCCTAAAGTAATGAGACTTTCCCTCAGGATGACCAAGTGTTATTTATCAACGCAAGCCATTTGTTCACCACTGTGGTAAATGATCCTGCAGTATAATGGTTTGCTGCATAGTTTATTTGTAGCTCATTTTCTGTTCCCCATATGCTCTCTCTCATCTTCATTAGCATACACTTGCGAACTTGGATCAAAGAATAAACATCAAGCAGAGGTTCTTTCTCTTGCTCGTTCTTTGAATAACAGAATTATGGTGATCAGGATCACTTAGCGTTTTCATTATCATCACAGCACCAGTTACTCTCCAATCAGCTCATCAGCATTGTCATCCTTATAATCATCTGCAGAACAGTATTCTCTCTGTTATATATTGCCATTTGTGACTCACAGGAAATAAAGAAGAGAAAATTTGTTGCATCATTAATGTTTCCCTAACATCTGGCCAGTGCTCTGATTTATTTCTGTTTATGTTTAAGGATGATAATTAGGGCAGTTTGAGAGCCGAATGAGGAACGGTAACCATAGGGACGGAGAGATTTTGTCACTCAGGCTTTTTTGGGGAGGCACAAAAAGACATTTTAGCCATCAAGACCCATCTGCTATGATCAGCGTCGTCTGATTGAATGTAATGTGGGTCAGTTAATTTCAAAGAAGCCCATTTTAACCCCTCAGTTGGTCTTTACTCATCTTAACATTCACATTCAAGCCTTTTACTTGTGTGGCATCTAAAAGCCCAAACTGTGCTCAAGGCACTGAAGCATATGTGATTTCAAAAGGCAGCTTTCAAAGGTTATTGTCGGGACCAGGAGGTGAAAACGTCAGCACCGCTAGAAACCTCTCGCTTTCAATCTGTTTTTTTGTCCCTCATTGCTGGAGGCTGTAAAGGTGGTTCAGACAGAGCCAAATGGTGTTGATGGTGTTGTGTATTCCCTGTAGAAAGCTCTCCTACATCTAGCAGATCACCAGCTGAGGTCTGCCATCCCTTTCAGCATCCCACTGGGCCCCAACAGCCTCTTCCTGCTGTCCTGAGATGGAGCTATTTGGCAGAACCAGCGTAAACTGGTGCAGACAGCTCTCCTAACATAAACATGCAATGCCGGGAACAGGAAGTGTTACACATGCTACTGACATGAGCTCTTAGTTCTGAATAACTGCTTTTTATGTGGTGTTGCTTTGTCAGCCTACAAAGTGCTTACACAATCAGTTGTTTCTTCATCCAACACGATCAGAAGCAGTGTCTGGGGATTAGACGAGGATAACTTGAAAAAGGATAACTCAAGCTGAACTGCCTTGTGGTCTCATAGATCTACTGTTTACACATACACATTAACATACACTGCCAGTTAAATGTTTGGATACAACTGACTGAATTTTTTAATCATATATTAAAACAATCTTATATTTGATCTAAAGGCATATAGCCTACTTCAAGGCTTGGGATATATTCAGTCTAACTGTGCCTACAAAGGAATTTCTTTACAAAACTAATATTTTAATTCATTTTGTAAAAAAAACTCCTGGATGTACCTAATGAAGTTGGTTGCGTTAACATTTTTGTCACTGATTAGTTCCCATACTTATATCCCATATTTATATTTCAATCATGACAACTCTCAAAATACTTTTAGCATGTTATTGAATAAGGCAATGGTAATGTATTTGGTCTTGTTTTAATAGATATGCTATGCTGCTGCTCCCGCGATCTTCCCCCGAGTTCAGACTTTCGCGACATAATACCGCTTTGACTGTCAGGTAGATGTCTGCTGAAGAGCCATGGGCTGCGTCCAAAATCGCATACTCTCGAGTAGGTACTTATTTTGAATAAGTAATTACTTCACGACCAAAAAATATTACGTTCAATATAGTATGAATGTAATCTGGACGTACTAAATTCTTCATGTTGCCCTTATCATGTGACCTACCAGGGTCAGTTATGTCACTTCATTGCCATTCATAAATCCTCTCCAGTGGCATCATGGGATAGTA
Organism: Gila orcuttii; assembly: GCA_026230005.1. Lineage (NCBI taxonomy): Eukaryota > Metazoa > Chordata > Actinopteri > Cypriniformes > Leuciscidae > Gila > Gila orcuttii. The sequence continues at coordinate 21,941,986 of JAPDVR010000007.1, read as the reverse complement.
AAGTGTCCATCATATGCATTCTTCAGGATCTCGCCAGAATTTGTGTTTTTAAACATATCAACCGAGCATTAAATGACGGCAAAGGTAATTTAAGTGTAAAAATAGTGTGTGATGAACATACACAGTTAATTATACAATATCAACTACTGAAAAATTATCTATAACAGCCAATATTCAAAAATGAAATCATTGTACAGATATCATGCTCCCTAATAATATCTGTGTAATTATTATCTTATATGTCACTGAATTTTTACATCACAGTAGATTTACTATAATGTCATGTAAACATGAAATTAAAATCCCTATCTCTCTGAAGGAACCTGCGCCAATATTCTGAGATATTTAGTGATGATCCTTAAGAGAGACATGATGCATTTTGATCCTAATGACTAGGAGATAACGTCTTATCTTATTAGATCATCATAATCGTGTTGATACACAGCTCCATCATGATCTTCTTGTCTCAGCATCTCTCTCTCTCTCTGAATGCCCAGTGTGTCAGATCTGGCTCATTTACTTATCAGCTTGGTCTATGATAATGTGTTCATTATCAAATCAGCACTGCCAGATTAACTACTCCTAACTAATGGGCTTTGAAAGAAAGTGTTATCTTCTGTGTTAACATTACGCTAATGCCTTCTGGTATTTTTACCCAGCCCACCGTTGTTTTCAGTATCAAACAATGTTTGTTCTTTGTGATCTCTTATTTTTGTTTTACAGAAGGCAAAGCATCTCAGCCTAAGCTAAGGCAGAAAAAAAAAAAACATTTATAGGGATAAATTGGCCTTCATGGATTAGCTGATTAGCTGCTTTAGCTACAGAAGTCCTGATTAGCTTATCCGTAGGCCGCTGCTGTAAGTACTGAGAGGAGGTGGGAAATGTTAGTGTAACACCTCCCATCTTTAGAGCCCTCTGACTGTCTGTTAAGTTCTCAGTGATTAGACGATCCAGCTCGCTCTCTCCCCTTAACCGACGGGAACTAGGTTGTTACCATGGCGACAAAGGCAGTGACGGACACGACTGCGTGCGTTATGTGTGCTGGTCCAACATGAAAGTGGCCTTGAGTGAAATCCCAATGAGGAACGGGAAGTGAATAATCCTGCCATCTAATAATCATGCCACACATTCACAAACACGCATCTTGTCATATAAATTCATCTAGTGTGGGATGAATTGCTTAGAATGACAATCTGGACATGTTCTGTCTTCTAGCTTGCTTTGTTTATGCGTATTTTGTGCATGCAAGCAGGGAAGCGTGGAGGTACTTTCTGCATATTTTCCTCATCTGTTATACAATGCGTCCATTAAAACTGGCCCGATATAACCTCTGTATCTTTCTTTCTTCCTTTTACTCTTGTTTCTCCCACCCCTCCCCCTGTCTTGAAGAGTCACACACATCTGGTTTGAGTGGCTGGTAAGCATTTATGTGGTAATTATCCTCAGGAGGCTGTGGTTACAAACACAGATATTACAGCTAGTCTTCATCATTGCCGGTTTCTCAGTCTTTTGGTGCTTTTATTGTTATATGAAATGATTGCATCTCTTAAAGCAAATATTATTACCAGTATATATTCTCATAAGAGGTCATATACAGTAGATGTGTAATTTTAGTATGTGAACATGCAGTTCCCTTTCGAGAGGTCTCTCCTATTGCGTAAGTAGCTTACGCTATGGGAAAACTCCTTTTCTCGAGAATATTGAAGTCTTTATGTAAAACGCATTGCAGCTGCACAGCTGACAGCAATGAACGAAGGAGCTCGGTCATTGGCTGTGCTGCGGCAACTTGCTCGAACCAATGACGGGGCGACTCTGAATGCGCGACCAATGAACGCGCTTCGCGCCCGCGTGCGTCAGAGCCCGCCAAGATGGGCGTGGCCAAGCTATATATTGGGCGCCCCGTCATGAGAGTTCTTTAGATTTAATCTCCTTCAGCGAACACCTTCTTCGCTGGATCCTCCGGATTATTGAAAGCCTTCGCCGCCGTGGAAAAGCATACCAGCGGGATTGCTACGAGGACGTCGGCACCTTCAGCCGCCTTCGAACACCATCCTACTGAGCCATCCGGCGCGCCACACACGCAAGTATTTTACATCTGTTCGCCCCGCGACATTTGTAAAAGAGCAATTTTTCTGAGGCGTTGTTTCAAATGCCTTCCTGCGCGTCGTGCAGAGACCTTCTCCCGGACGGGGATCGTCACATCATCTGCGCTCGCTGCCTGGGCCGGAACCACGCAGAAGCTGCTTTGACCAAGGGCGGATGCCCGGAATGTGACGACCTGGGTCTCTCCACACTGCGGGCTCGCTTCGCCGCTTTCGCCGCGAGCGAGCCCATCGCCGCCACCCCTCTGTTTGAGCCGCGCTTAAAAAAAAAAAAAAAAAAACGCCGCTCACGTCACGCCGAGCCAGTCTCCGCGTGCTTCACCGCCGCTCTTGCCTTCCCCACCGCCGGTTCAGTTCACTCAGCCGGACCCACACCCCTCTAGCAGAGCGGTGGGCCTTGTGACTTTCGGCGCGTCCGAGGACGACGGGGGAGTGGATGACAGCCTGTCCATCGACGCTGCGTCTGACGACTGGCCGGGCTCCACTTTCGACCCCGCCCCGTCGACGCTAGCTAGCACGAGTGCGGGCTCCACCATGGATACGGAGATTATCCGCATCCTCTCGAAGGCCGTGGAGGACCTCGGGCTCGATTGGTGTTCTCCGCCAAGTCATGGAAAGCCCCCCACTCTGCGAGCCTAAAGCCTTCTTTTTCTTCTTCGCTCTCCTCAGTGGACGGCGCGAAGGAAAGAGGCTACGAGGGAACGCCGCCCCTCGAGGAGGTCGTGGCCAATCATCTCTGCCCGCCCTCCACCACCGGATGGAAAGCCAAAGCTTCCCACCCCTCGAAGCCCTGCCGCACTACCTCTGCTCTCGCCGGTCGCGCCTACGCCGCCGCCGGCCAAGCTGCATCAGCGCTTCACTCAATGGCGGTACTTCAAGTGTTCCAAGCCAAGCTTCTCCGCTCTATGGACGAGTCTGGCCCCGAACCCGAAGCCTTCAGGGACCTACGCAGCGCAACTGATAGCTCTGCGAGCCACGAAGGCCACCGCCCAGTCTATTGGCCGTGCTATGGCTAATTTGACTGTTCTCGAGCACCATCTGTGGCTGACTGTGACTGAGATGAAGGACGCGGATAAGGCGCCATTTCTCGACGCGCCTATCTCCACCAGCGGGCTGTTTGGACCGGCGGTTAAAGGTTTCGCCGAACGCTTCACTGAGGCCCAGAACGCTTCACAAGCTATGCGTCATTTCCTGCCAAAGCGCTCCAGCTCATCGCAGAGCAGACAGAGACCGCCACAGCCGCAGCGGGCTAGAACAGCTCCCACCGCCTCTCAGCCCGCGCCTCAGGCTGACGCTCGCGCTCTCAAAAGCCGTCCTAGCCACAGAAATGAGAAGAGAGAGTGCGTGTCTCGCAAAAGCCGGACCACTCTCTCTGCAAAAGCTCAAACATTACCCAGTCCCCTTACAGGCGGCTGGATATGTCCATACAGCAGTCAATGGGCCAGTCACAGAGCTCGCTCATCGCTCATCAATAGTCTCTTTCTGCCTGCGTCACTAAGGGTTAACATGTCCACAAAGTGTGCATTCCCAGATACTGTCAAAACAGTGCCAAATTCATTCCCAGCTCAGGCTGCGCTTCCCATGAATGTAGATCACGTGCCTATGGTCATGTACGCACCACTACACACAAGCACTGTTCACACAGTTATAAATTCATCCCCAGTAAAAGCGGGAAACATTATAAAGGTGACGCGTGTGCCTAACACTGTTTATGCACCCCCACTTATAAACACTGTCCTTACAGTTTTAAACACAACCTCCGCTCAGGCTGCGAGTTTTACAAACACAGCGCGCGCTGTTGTAATCACACACGCGCCCATTCACTCAGCTGCTCAGCGCGTGCCCGCGCCTCTGAGAGCTACGAGCTCAGGCGATTCGCTGGCCAGGTCCCTACGTCACAGCGGCCCGCCCCTAGCCTGTATTCAGCCCATATCTGTACACGCAGCGTACATTCCAGATATGCCGAAATGGGTATTGAATATAGTAAAGCACGGATACTCGCTCCAGTTCGCTCGCAGACCACCACGTTTTACGACTGTGGTCGAGACAAAAGTGAGAAAGGAGTGTTCACATGTTCTACGCACCGAGGTGCGCAAACTAATAGAAAAGGGCGCTGTGGAAACTGTTTTCCCTCTCTCTGAGCGGGACAGGTTTTTACAGCCGCTATTTTCTCGTCCCGAAAAAGGATGGCGGTCTCCGCCCCATCCTAGATCTCAGACACCTGAACAGAGCACTAATGATTCGCTCGTTCAGAATGTTAACAACCAAGCATATCCTCGCGCAAGTACGCCCAGGAGATTGGTTTCTCTCAGTGGATCTGAAAGATGCTTACTTTCACATTCCAATAACGCCTCATCACAGGCCGTTTCTGAGATTCGCTTTCGAGGGACAGTCATACCAGTACACAGTACTTCCGTTCGGCCTGTCCCTGGCTCCCCGTACATTCACGAAATGTATGGATGCAGCACTTTCCCCCCTAAGACGAAGGGGAGTGCGAATACTGAATTATCTCGACGATTGGCTGGTTCTAGCACAATCAGAGAGTCAGTTAATAACACAGAGATCTTGGATTATCAGCCATTTAGAATGCCTGGGTCTAAGAATCAATTTTGCAAAAAGCATACTATCTCCCAGCCAGAGGATTTCTTTCCTGGGAATAGTTCTAGACTCGATGCAAATGACAGCGCGTCTCTCATCAGAGCGCGCGCTTACCATCCGGCGCCTTGCAACATCATTCAGGGTGGGCGCGCGTGCCCCCGTCAAACGGTTTCAGAGGATGCTCGGTCTCATGGCCTCAGCATCGGCCGTACTCCAGCTAGGATTGTTGCATATGCGCCCTCTCCAACGCTGGCTCAAAGAGCCGCGTCCCTACTCACGCGTGGCGTTCGGGCCACTTTTTAATCAGAGCGAACCACGGCTGTATAAAAGCCCTGACGCACTGGAAAGCCGCCGACTGGTACCAGTCAGGCGTGAGTCTGGGTGTGAACACAAGGAGAAAGATGATAATGACAGATGCCTCCAAAATAGGTTGGCGGGCCCTTTACGAGGGCAGGCCTGTCTCCGGCTTTTGGTCAAACCCGGAGAAGCGCCTACACATAAACTGTCTGGAAATGAAAGCGGTCGCTTTGGCTCTCAGAGCCCTGCTCCCACATCTAAAAACGAACACGTCCTGGTCCGAACGGACAACATGACGGTAGTGTCGTACATAAATCGCCAGGGTGGACTCAGGTCGAGCTCCATGCATTCAATGGCCAGGAGACTCATTTTATGGTCCCAGCACAACTCGCGCTCGCTGAGAGCAGCGCATGTGCCAGGCGCCCTGAACCAGGGGGCAGACATGCTATCCAGAGACAAGATTCTCCCAGGAGAATGGGCTCTCAACCCGCTGACGATTCAGTGGTTATGGAAAACCTTTGGCAAAGCGGAGATCGACCTCTTCGCCTCCAAGGAGAACGCGCACTGCTCTTTTTTTTTCTTCACGAAAAGCACGGACGCGCTCGCCCAGAGCTGGCCGAGCCGCCCCTTATATGCCTTTCCCCCGATCGCGATGCTGCCACAGGTCATCAGTCGGGTCAGAGAGGAGAAAAACGCAGTGCTGCTGATAGCCCCACTCTGGAAGAACCAAACATGGTTTCCAGATCTGATGCAAATGCAATCTGCACCACGGCCGATTCCACTGAGGCCAGACCTCCTCAGTCAGGCCAGCGGGATGATATTTCATCCCCGCCCCGATCTGTGGGCCCTTCATGCATGGCCCCTCAACGGGTTCCCAGGAACCTCGCGAGCGGAGCACTAAAAACCATCGCTGAGGCGCGGGCGCCCTCCACGAGACGCTTATATGCCCAGAAATGAAAGTGTTCAGTAACTGGTGTAATGCCAAGGGCCTGAACCCTGAGACATGCGAGATTACGAATGTACTCGTTTTTCTACAAGGGCTTCTGGAGGTGGGCCGCACCCCCTCCACGCTCAAAGTATATGTGGCGACCATCACAGCGTCACACGACCCTGTAATGGAACGTCCATTGGGAAGAAACGACCTAATTATTCGTTTCCTAAAGGGCGCTAGGAGGATGAACCCTTCACGCCCCCCCTCAGTGCCGATCTGGGACCTAGCTACTGTCCTAGACGCTCTTAAAGGGCCCCCGTTCGAACCACTCCGAACCGTGCACCTTAAACAGCTCTCGCTCAAGACTGCGCTCTTGCTGGCACTCGCCTCGGTCAAGAGAGTGGGCGACCTGCACGCGCTTTCGACAAGCGCTGCCTGCCTAGAATTCAGTCCTAACGACTGCAGGGTCGTCCTTAGGCCGAAACAGGGGTATATTCCTAAAGTGCTCACCACTCCCTTCAGAGCACAGGTTATCTCCCTAACTGCGCTTTCGTCTCCAGCAGACGAACACGGCGCTAATCTACTCTGCCCCGTTAGGGCTCTCAGAGTGTATTTGGAGCGTTCTGCCCTATTCAGACAGACAGAACAACTGTTTGTATGCTTTGGCGACCGTACGAAAGGTTCCGCCGTTTCAAAGCAGAGAATCTCTCACTGGATAGTTGAAGCTATAGCGCTGGCTTACGAAGCTAAGGGACTTCAATGCCCCTGGGGAGTCAAAGCACACTCCACCAGGAGTGTGGCTTCTTCCTGGGCACGGTCGAGCGGGATACCGATCGAGGATATTTGTGCGGCGGCAGGCTGGGCCTCACCGTCCACATTTATCAGGTTCTACAACCTACAGGTCCCGACATTGCATTCCAATGTGCTATCAGCATGATGCTAGTTGAACTGCGAGTTCGCATCTAGATTATGTATGTGCTTGTGTCACACTGAGCGCCTTCTAGCCGCTCTGTATTTTTTCCCATATATAAAGCTCGCCTCTGCCGGCTAGTTGGATGATAACTTTGCTTTTTAGCTCAGGCACCTGCCTCTGGCTATCATAAGGCGAAGTTCAGCACGCACGGCGTTTTGCATGGTGTTCCCATAGCGTAAGCCACTTACACAATAGGAGAGACCTCTCGAAAGGGAACGACTCGGTTACTAACGTAACCTCGGTTCCCTGAGAGGAGGGAACGAGTATTGCGTAAGCTGCCGTGCTTGTGCTTGGTTAGTTCGCTTCAGTCGTTTTAACCTAAAGAACTCTCATGACGGGGCGCCCAATATATAGCTTGGCCACGCCCATCTTGGCGGGCTCTGACGCGCGCGGGCGCGAAGCGCGTTCATTGGTCGCGCATTCAGAGTCGCCCCGTCATTGGTTCGAGCAAGTTGCCGCAGCACAGCCAATGACCGAGCTCCTTCGTTCATTGCTGTCAGCTGTGCAGCTGCAATGCGTTTTACATAAAGACTTCAATATTCTCGAGAAAAGGAGTTTTCCAATAGCGTAAGCTACTTACGCAATACTCGTTCCCTCCTCTCAGGGAACCGAGGTTACGTTAGTAACCGAGTCGTTTTGAATTAAGCACATGATCAAAGTTTTTGTTTTTTTCCTTGTAAAGTGAGTTGTAGATTATACAAGAGCACTTAACATTCTCAACGAGATCCTAATTTCTTAAAGGAAATACTAATGCTTGAAAGGCAGCAATAGTGTTAGTGTTTTAGTTAAGAGTGTGTTTTAGGCTTTTACACAGCAGAAGATGAAATGCTGCTATAGCAATGTTCGTTGTTGTGGGAAGGAGGAGGCGGGAACCGGCGAACATTTAACAACTTTAATGACGTAACATAAATCAATACAAAATAAAAGTAAAGACAGCAGCCCCTCACGGACGACTGCTGTCACACATAATAAAACAAAACATCAAATAAAATAGTCCAGGCCTGTTCCTCTATCACTCTTCACTGTTGTCGCTCCTCCTTTTATACTTCCGCTTCTCCGTAAGAGATACGAGACCGGTGCGTCGTGCAGGTGTCGCTCATCAGTAATCACACCACCAGCCTCGCGCTGTTCTCCCACAGTCCTCGGCGTCGTTCTGCTCGCCACAGCTGCAAAAACTGAGCAACTTGGATGTTGTCATGAAACAACAATCAACACAAACCCAGAATGTCTGAATATGCATTTCCCTACAAAAAGCAGTACAGCAGGTCCAAATCAAAGTTATTTTAGCATTATTTATATAGCGTTAATATTTTGAATTAGCTTTTTATATTTTCAGTTTTCTTTTTAATCTTAGTTAATTTTAAGTGATTGTTATTATTATTATTATTTTTTTTGTATTTCCAAATAGTTTTAATGAAGGATCAAAAGTACTTTAATATAACTCTCAGGTAACTGGTGATAACGAGGTGCACACTGCTGAACTAAATGACAAATCAATTAACCACCATGACAACAAACTAAGGGGAACGTTGCAAAATGAAAACAGTGTGTGAGTGTGACAGTAGGCCCCCTCTCTGAACGTGCGACTTGCGCCGGCAGATGGATAGAGGAGGTTTAGGTGGAAGACGGGAATCCGGGAGAGGGCTCAACAGAAAAGTCCAGAGTGGAGTAGATGGAGAATTAATCCAGAGGATTGCGACCCACAGCGGGATGTCGCTGGAGGGAGGAGCCATTGTGGAGGTAGTCTCAACGAGGACGAGCGCAGGGGAGAGCAGATGAGGGCGACGATGGAGGAGCCCACGGCGCAGACGAAAAGCCGATGGAGTGAAATGATGCCGATGGTCTAGGGGGCCATGACGGAGTCGTAGTGAAAACCCCCCCGAAATGGAAGTGGAGATCTGGAGGGCTGAGAGCGACCAAGGGCGGAGGTGAAGACTTAGGGGTATAGGGCCGGAGAACAGCAGACAACCTGCAGGTTCGTGGCGCAGGTGACGCAATGACTGACCCAGCTGGAGCTGACGCTCCAAGGGAGCTCGGCAATGCCGAATGTCCGATGGCCTCCGCTGTAGTTGAGGGAGGAAGGAGTGCAGGAGCTAGAGTGACAGACCGAGGTAGAATAGAGGAATCAGAGACTGGAGGTAGATCCCCATGCCCGGGATGAGGTGGCTCACAGCAGGCTTACGGTGCAACCACACCACAGAGGAGGTAACGGAGGCACTGACGGACTGGTGGAAGAGAGTGAGGACTGGGCAGCAGGTGTGGCTGAGGGCTGGATAACTGACTGTAGAGGGATAGAAAAACTAGGGAGACACAAACTCACAGGAGAGCATTGAAGAGGTGGTGGGATAGGGAGGTTCGGTGGGACCAGCGAGTCCAAAACAAAAACAGGCATGGTGGGGTTAAATGAAAATTAAAGCCCAACTCCAGCAACTCACTCTCAGTGATGGGAGGGTGGGCGGGTCTCCAATCCAATCCAATCCTCGAGCCCCACGCTCATACCCTCTGCAATGGACAGGACAGCTGGCTCGCACACCTGGTCAGACGGGCTCCGCTCACGCTCCATTGCGATGTTATGCTCGGTCACTCCTGGCACAGGCTCACACACTGCAGCTGAGTCTGGCTCTGTGTCTGCGATGGGCACTTGCTGCTGCTCCTCGTAGCTGGAGAAATTCTGTCTGAGCACTGGATTCTGAGTGGGACTGGCGTCATTCTCGATGGGTCCGATGGTGAGCAGCGATCCACAGGAAGCCAGCACCCACTCCACCAATTCGACAAGACTCCCTCGAGGACCCTCCCCGGGCAACTGCACGATTGTGGTGGTGTTCAGGCTGGCATACAGGAACGAACATAAGCAGTTGTCCGAGAAGGTAGATTGATATGTGAGGTTGATAAATTCCTCCACGTGTTCCTCAAGGAAGCAATTTCCCTGCTTAAGGCACAACAGGAGAACTGCAGGGATGTCCATGATGACCGGAAAACAGAACAAAAAATATATATTCAAGCATTTTTTCTCGCATTCAAGAAAAAAAAAATACACGGCTTATCTTATCTAGGTTCACTGTTATCCCTGAAATTGTTTTAATTCAAACTACTTTGGTACAATAAACATAAAATCCAAAATGTTTGCACAATTACTCCATGTTTTTAGTTTGTTGTACGATTTGCATGATACTTTTCATTCTATTGAATTGTTTAAATTGAATGTACTTAACTTAGCTTATTTTAGTCTGTTGTCAATGCAACGCAATACAAGGAAGATGTTGATTGGCTCTTTTAACTGACGTCAGACATGGATGGAGCGCGCATTTTCATCTGTTCATCTGGACTTTCATCATGCACGTTTGCTGGTGAGTAACAGTTAGTACATTTTGGTCTGAAACAGCGAATACATTATAAAACATAGATAAATGAAATGAATAACATTTAGCCAGTAAAACTAAATGTAAGTTTAGGCTGTGTTTACATGTTAACGTTCGCCATCGTGTTGTATCGATCAGTCGCTACCGACACTTTTATATAGTTCTACGACATGCTCTTTGGGATCGTCACATTTAAAATCTAATGCTTAACCTTTTTTGATCAATAATTCTCATTAAACAAATGAACGAAAATGTCGTCTGTTGTGTAAAACGATATATTTTTTCAAATGGTGTTTTTGCATATTTGCAGGTTTGCCATATTAGAAATGTTCAACATGGCTTAAATACAGCGCAACTTTATCATTAACCTTTTAAAAGTTTTTACATTCCTTTGTGAGTGAAGTATTAAACAAATTGAAATTCGACTGCCCGCAAGAAATACTAGGCCATGTAGTTATGTAGTCTAGCCAAATAAATGCAACCTTGTGCTCATCAGCGTGGTGTTAGCTAGTACATTTCAGTTAATGCTAGTCTTGTGTATCATGACATGCTAAATAAATAAATGGATAGCTATATAGTACTTTATTTTGGATATACATTTTGTAGATAACAGATCAATAGATATATTTTTTTTCTTGTTATGTAAAAAGCAATCTAATGTTTTTGTTACTCTGCAGATTTTAGTTCAAAGCAAGGCTAATCAAGATGATCTGGAAATGTAAGTATTGCATATTTGCTTGTGACAAAAGGGGATACTTGTTAAAACATTATTTTTTAAAACAACAAAAATATCTTAATTTGTGTTCTGAAGATGAACAAAGGTCTTACAGGTGTGGAACAAAATGAGGGAGAGTAATAAATGACAGAATTTTAATTTTGAGACTGTTAAGTTACAGTCAAAAGTATGATTAATAGAAATTGCCTTCCTTTCATGTTGACAAATGATACAATGTTTTCTCTGCAACCACCACACATCAGACCTCTGATCTCGTTGACATGTGATGTGTTGCCATGAGAGGGCTTCCAGTACTTCTTGGTGATGACCCAACTGAGTTCTTCAAAGCATGCTTTGTAAGTATTATTAATGCCTTTTTAAATAATTAATTATTAATGCATTTTTACTGTCATAGGTTTGTTATAATATTTTCAGCGGGAAATATGTAAACCTTACTGTGTATTTATGTTAGTAAGAACAATAAAAAAAAGCACCAAAAACAATTATATTGACAGTTATATTTGACATAAATGTTGAATGAAATGAGTGAGGAGGAAGTTTTAAATTTAAATTCATGTCATGACACCTTTGAAACACTAAAATAAAATCAAGGTTAATCTCATAACGTTTTATTTTAATCAGTAATTCATGTCATAATTATGCAAAGACTTGTATACAAAAGAAAAACATACTTAATGTTTAAATATAACTGAACTCCTGGATGCACTTGTGTAGCCTACATAATTCACAAAAAAATATGCTTGCATTCAACTAAACAAAAAAATGTCCAATAAAATTAATATCTAGAAAAAAACTGTACACTGCTAAAATGTATTTTAGTAATCCCCAATCTCTTGTTCAGGCTTCTTAGGATGGAGAATCGTACCAACATGTGCCAGTTGGAATCCTCAGCTTAGAAAATGAAGATGTGGCTCTGCAACCCCTGTCCATCCATCTCCACCCATCCTCGGTGGGAATCATCTTGGAGGGGAATGTTGTAATGGACAATTTAGACAACATACCCCAACCCATGTGTCTTCTTTTTGGTTTAACTTGCGCACTGCACCTAGACTACCCAAAGTGCAAAGGCAACACCTTTCTTTTCATTCAGCAAGTTTTGCTAGGTTTATGAAAGGAGTTGGAGGGCAAGATTCTGGCTGTTACAAATCAGCTTACCATGTGAACAGGTAAATGCATTTTTATTCTGGTTCTCTTTCAGAATCGTTAGATAAAAAACTTTCCCTTTCATTGAACTATGCCTTATGCCTGGAACACACCAAGCCGACGCCGACGAACTAGCGCTGATGAAAGCCGACTGTGTTGTCGCCTCGCGTCGGGGTAAAAAGCTGCACTTGAACACACCGAGAGAACTACTGCCGACTGTCAGCTAGAATGCGCGTTCTGCGCCTGCGTGTAAATGAGACAATTGTCTATTTCTGCAGATATATTCGTCTATATTCGTCATTCAAAAAGGGAAACCAACGCTGCAGATACACATACCGTAAACAAAGCAGTGCGTGCTTACCGTTTTGAATATCAACCCTGCTAAACACTTTCTTTATTCCACTCCGCTCATGTTAATATTGAAATATTTGCCAAGGAACACTCAGGTAAGATGACGATCATGACGTAACATAAGAACAGCCTTCTATCTGTACCGTTTTGACTTCTTTGCTCGCTGTTTTGCTATTATTCTCGTGCACTAATTGGCTGTTCAGCTCATAGTGAACGAGTCAGAGTTCTCTCTTTCCCTGACGCCGATTCAACATGTCGAATTAGCCGAAACAAAGCCGACGAGGACCAATTTCAGCCGACTGTGCGGAACACACCGAGGAAACTTAGTCGGTCGACGCTCAAAAAAACTTAGACGGCCGACCGTCGGCTTGGTGTGTTCCAGGCTTTAGGGTTGGACAAATATTCACGTTCCTTATTAATACAGTATAACAACACTGTGCTTGTTAAATATTTGGAAAAGTTTTAAAATACTTTTTTAAAGATTTAAAATTGGGTAATTGGTACTTAAGATATTTCATTGTTTTGTCAGTCTTTGAAAACTGATTTTGATAAGTGAATTCAAATAAATTGTAAGTTCAAATAAATTATATTATCCTTTGTCCTTATTTGTAATGCAGGTGCATCTTCAATCATTTACAGTAAATCGCTATATTTAAATTAAAGTTTTGGGTTCTGTCTACTCACAACATTCATCCAGATTGTAGGTTTCACACATGTTTTCTGAGCATAACTGTAAGCCTTTACAGGTTGATTGAACTTAAAACATTTACAGACCTGCCAACCTGTACGCATTTTGCGTAGCGGGTACGCATTTTGACCTCAAATTACGGTGGTACGATTTGTCACTCTAAACTACGCAAAAACCTGGTGACGCCTCTGTCCACGCGCAGTCCTCAAATCAAGCAACAGCAAAAGAAGCGGAGTTCGACCAATCATAGCGCTGGGTTCATTCCCTAAATAGCAAGCGGGGATTATTGACAGATGCGTAAGGCCTATCATTAAAAAGAGACTGAAAATCGGCAGCAATAAAGAATCCCGCTCGATCCTCTTCCACTCCCGCGGCCCGCAGTCTGACTGAGTTCATAAGCGAGGACAGGACAGTCGTCACGGCACTTCTGACTCCTGAAGGTAAACGGGCTGGGATGGATGTGTAAAGTTGAAATATTGTTTTTAGTTAACTTAATCTGGATTCGATGATCATACGGGAGTGATCGCATGCATGGATTATTTTAAAATACTCCGTCATTCATGGTCACTCAGATAAGAGCAAAACATCATTCAGCCATGCAAATTATAAAATGCTTAAGTATTGATGAACAATAAATCTAAATAAAATTAAAATCGCTATGGCTTAGTGATTAGGAAAGTTCTGTGATTTGTGGATTACTGATAAGCACGAGTCTGGAGAAACAGGCGTTTATTTATTCATTCTGTGTTGAGAAACGTAGTCTGCATGTGTTACGTTATTAAGTTAATAATAACTAAAGTACCTAAGTATGTTACATAATAATTTTGTATGAAAACTAGCGCATTAGTTACTTATGGATTAAAAAGTACCGTTGTATCAGTGCTGCGCGAGCTCTCTCTCACAAACACAGACTGCGCGCACACAGAGAGAGAAGATAATTGTAAATTGACGGGCTAAGTTTAAATTTTGTTTTTGGTTGTTTTTTTTCTGTCAAAATGTCAGAAAGCATTTTGTATTATCCATCCGTGTTTTTAAAATTCGTTAAAAGACAGACGTTTTACTGTTAACACAGCCCCATATTTCGGATTCATCTACTTGATATTCTTTTTAGAATAAGTGGTTCGTTTTGCTATTATTGGACTCCTGTCTATTCATTGTCAACTATTTTCTATATGTTTGCATTGGCTAACGTTTATTCAGCTAATGCGTGTCCTGTGTGTCTTGTCTAAAAAAAAAGACAATGACCCCCCCCCCCCCCCCCCCCCTTGGCAGGTCTGCATTTATGGAAACTCGTTGCCCTAAAAAAGTTAATTTTCTATTGTTGAAAAAACAGCACATTTTAAGTTAAATGTACCTAAAGTTTCAATTGCACTGCATTAAAAACTGTTCAATGAACTAAAAGTCTTCAATTGAATGCATTTGAAATCTTAAGTACATTAAACTTAAAATAGGCTGTTTTTTCAACAATACAAAATTAACTTTTTTAGGGCAACGACTTTCCATAATTTTTTTAAGTTCAATCAACCTGTAAGGGCTTACAGTGTTCTGCCTTCTTTCACGGTTTGCAGCGAACACGAATTAAGATGATGTTGAAGGATCAAAAGTACTTTAATAGCTCTCAGGAAACAGGAACACAGACTGTAATAACTTCCACAAAACATAAATGAGGCAGGACAAACTGAACAGAAACAGAGAGAACTTAAGCACTGGTGACTTTCTCCCATCTCATATTTTTTTTCCGCCACCATGTCCCTTTTGGGCAGGGATTTCCAACCCTGCTCCTGGAGAGCTACTGTTCAGCAGATTTCAGCTCCAACCCCAATCAAATGCACCTGAACCAGCTAATCAAGGTGTTCGGGTTTGGAACTGAAGTCTGCAGGATGGTAGCTCTCCAGGAGAAGAAGCAATTCAATTAAAACCATTCAAAATATTAAGTTGTCATTGCATCGTTATATTTTGAGTATTGATCACTAAAAATATTATTTTTAATTCATTACGTAGAAACCTTACAAAAAAAGTGCACCTAAAACTAAAATGATCTACGAAACAACTTTGCACAAAGTTGGTGATTTGTTTAGGCTAAAATCAAGGTTTAGTACAAACCCTGAGCAGAATGTGTGAGGAATTACAATGCAGTGCTGCCAAATCATGTAGAACTAAAAGCTAAAAACAGTGAATGATGAAACACCCAAGAGGGCACATCTCTCTCTGAAGTCCTTTCCTCGCTACAACAACCAGTGGTTTCAGACAGAGCATGTTTTAAATGAGCACCATGTAATTTCTCATTTTGCCTTGGTCAGATAAAGAACTGCAGTGCCTTCTCCTTTAACAACCTCCAAATGACTGACGAACGGCACTATAGGGAGACTTAAATTGCATCCAGACAGGAAAAAATTAAAATAGAAAAGCACAATTTGGGTGACTGAGGTAGTCAGTAATTTATAACTGGCACAATATATTTAGAAAGGCCCAGAACAATTACTAGACTTGGTGCAAGAGGTCCTATGCGTGTATGAGCACAAAATCTCAAATTTTCTGATCTCTCTTTAGATTCTCATGCCTAACTGTTTGTTAGGGTATTAGTAGACTCTACAACAACAACCTTTATTTGTTGAGCACATTTAAAAACAACACAAGTTGACCAAAGTGCTTCACATGTCAAAAAACTACTCAATAAACACACAATAAACACACAAAAATGCAGCCTTGTTGAGCTTAAATGTCTTTTTAAAAACATACAAAAAAATTACACCAAACTTTTGAACTGTATATAGTACGGTGGCCGAGAGAGCTCAACACGCTGCAACCGAAGAAAACACATGCAAATAGAAAAAATACCCGCAAATTAAGAAAACATCTTCTTCAGTTTTACAACACATGTGTGCTCCAAATACTCACAACACAACCAGACACAGAAACGCACTGCAAATAGCACAGATCACAACGGAAATGTTTCCAGGGGACCCCAATAAGTGACAAACCCGGCTGGGACATGCATAGCTCAAAGTCTTCTTTTTTTATTTATTCATTTTTTTTTTTTTTTTTTACTTTTTTTGTTGCAAAATGTACAGAGATGACATGTTTATGACACATAACTTTGAACATATTAATACATTTTGTATATTTTATACGTCATCAGAATACAAATGAGAAAATAAGAGTTAACAATGAGTTGAAAAAAATAAAAATAAAATAAAATAGAGAAAAAGAACATGAGGGTAAGAAATGTATATATACATCAGTTATATTGTACACATTTTGCCAATGTTATGTTAAGTTTAATAAGAAATGTTAGGTAATGCAGGGTCCAAAGATGAGAAGGCAAGTTTTAAAGTTGAGACACTCACACACAGATATATAACGCATATTTTAAAAACTTTTTTTGTATCAAATGGTTATTTATTTGCAACAGTTATGTTAACAGTAATAATAAGAAATTTCTGTCGTAAGAACAGCTATTCAGCTGATGGACACTGTGCTGCGTTGTCAAGGGAACATCCCAGGTGAAAATAATGATGAAATTACGTTGTCTTTCATTGCTCCCTTCACCAAGTGCGCTCCACATGGCTACATAATGGCACACTAGTGCCCTGCTCACTCCAAGGTCCCCACTTCAAGGGCTCTGCCCTTCTGAGGGAGTAGGGCATAGGGATGCTTACGAGCAATAAGCATGTCCCAGCCAGGTTCGTCACTTATTGGGGTCCCCTGGAAACGTTTCCTTTGTGGTCTGTGCTATTTGCAGCGCGTTTCTGTATTTGGTTGTGTTGTGAACTTTTGTAGCGCGTTTCTGTATTTGGTTTTGTTGTGAGTATTTGGAGCACACATGTGTTGTAAAACTGATGAAGATGTTTTTTTAATTTGCTGGTGCTTTTCTATTTGCATGTGTTTTCTTCAGTTGCAGCGCGTCGAACTCTCTCGGCCTCCGTAGTATAGTGCTAAAACCCACAAAAATGGAACGCTACCTCTCATACAACAAATTGTGTGTATTTTTTCCCAACCTATTTTTCTATGTAAAGATCATACTGTATATATAATTTTATGTGAGAAACCTATTTGGAAACAGTATTTATTTTACCCATTCTGTTTGGATACAGTAGATGGCATATTGATGCAGAAATTACACATTTCTTTAATTAATTATGGAGGTCAGTAGATATTTAGTGGCCGTTTACACGACACCGTTTTCAACTAAAAATGGAAAACTCTTAATGCTTTTTCAGCCATTCCTTTACTCAACAACAGTGTTTTGGGGGCCTGAAAACGCAAACTTTTGAAAACAGGGTTCAAAGCGCACAACACTGTTATTGTCTCCATGTAAACTACAAAAACGCAAACTTGTGAAAACAGTGAAGCCATACACATGCGTATTACGTCTTGTAATGTTTCTTTACAAAGTCACATCTACTGGTCTGGCTGCATAACACACCGATGTTATGAACAAATTGTTGTCGTGTAAACATACCCAGTTGACATGTTCAACACAGCGACCACATGCATTAAGCTGAAGCTGTCAGTATTTATTTCAGTATTTATTCACTTCGAATGTTCACATTTAAATCAGAAATATCTGCTATCACAGATGCAGTTGTTGTAAAATGATCTGCCAGGTTAAAGTCACTCGCTTTGAGCAGAGTGTGTGTGATTAGTGAACAAAGCCCTGAGAGAACATCTTCAGCAAGCTCTGGTGAGTGCAGCAGACTAGAGGACAGTGGGGTTAATGGTTAGCGCATGCATATTTCATGCCCGTATGAACTCCAATTCAGAGGATGTGCAGTGCTATTCTCTCTTACTCACTCTGTCTTTGTGCTTAGCATACATTATCATGCTCGATGTATTCACTCTTAGCAGTCAGTAAGGTAACAAGTGATCCAGGTTCTTTTCGGGTTCAGTTCAAGGAACAGTTAGTTGACATGTAGCTGCAAATTAAGTGGACTACTATATAGTGTAAAAAAAATCTAGCATTCAAAATCTAGCATTAAAAATTGAATTTAGAAATTTCATTCATTTTCGTACAATCTGCTTATGCTTATTTATATGTTCTGTTTTGGCTATGTTGCATGGTATTTTGTTTCTGTCTTCCTTTATTCCCTGTGACCTAGTTTCTCAGTTTGTTTGATTAGTCATATTGTTCACCTCTCGTCTCACCCTTTACCTGTCACACCCCCTTTTGATAATTGACATTAAAATGGACTATACAAACTTAAATGGTTGTAATTCAAGAATGCTTTGGAATATAGACCTAAGTTTGGTCTTGTTTTAAAGAAAACAATCAGCAGATTATTACTGAAGTGAAAGCACTTCAAATAATTAAAGTATGAAAAAGTTATGGAAGTTATAATTTACAGTAAATCAAATATACTTTATTAATATATTTTTTTAATATAAAATAAATATTTTACAAAATATTTTTTACTATAAAATGAAAGCTATATATCTAACCAAGTTGTGTTCCAAATTTAAAGTTGATATCAAAAAAATTGAAGTTCCCATGAGATTTTGTTTAGGCGTAGTACCAAAAATAGCCACTGGGTGCCATTAAATTCCATTGAATTTAATTGTATGCATTCTGCCATAACAAATTAATAAATTTCTATCCAAATATCACTTCTGTCACTAAATATGGAACCTTGAGACTCAGACCTTTCTGACAATATGTGTTTTGTCAAGATTAGAAAAGGTTTTGATAATAAATTATGAAAGATGATGCCCAAAAGGGGAGGGGCCTAACACAAAATACCATTTCTATGGTAACGCAATGTCCAATTTCAAAATGGTTTTCACAGGATGAATTCTGAGTTTGTAAGCTTTCAAATGATACCTAATTTATGATAACTATTAAAATATGTGATATAATAATAATAAAAAAAAATATATATATATATATATAATATATATTATACTTTTTAGAGGACTTCTTACTTTACTTTTTAAAATATAATTTTATCTTTTTTTATTGACAAATACTAGATTATGTTTTATTATGAACTTTTAGCACTAAAAAACAAAGTTTCAATTATTAAAAGTGTGTGCGTCGACTTTTTGTGACAAAGGTCAGAAACCCCTGTAATGACGTCGATTTTTTGAGGCGCACTCTTGTCATAAATTCATATATTACTGTTCATTCATAATTTGTAAGAAAAAAACAGCGCTAAAATATCTATTTAGGAGTCTTTGACCTTTCCAACGATATATAGTTTGTCATGACTAGATTAGGATTTAATAGTAATATAGTGAAGTAAATTTAGGTTGCCCGTATACAGGCAGGTGACAGTTATCTCATTAGTTCCCTTTGTTTGTTCCATGTATTAAACCCTAAGTTATTCTTGATTCTCAGTCTATACTCATCTGTGTTACATTGTATATGTTGGTTATATCTCTATGATCTTCTGAGCTTTTAATATTAACTACTATTATACTGATTCTTCGTCTTCATGATGTTTATACAAGCAACCCATGACAGAAGAACGGACTCACTAAAAGAGTAACAAGAATGGACTTACCGGCAGTCCAGACCCACACCAATGGATTTCTAGACCTGCTGTGCCTTACCAGCTTCCCAGATTGATTGCTGAGCGTCTTCTCCCAGGCACGTCTGCCCGATGTGGGTCCTTGGGGGAATTTTGCAGAGTACATGGAGTGGGTGCTGATGAACTGCGATTCACCACTGACAATCGGCCTTGCTGAGGAGGAGGTCACCAGCTCCGCTTCTAATCCAGAGCCCAGCCTGCTGTCACCCAGCCGCACGGACAATGAAACAGAGCCCACAGACAAAGGAATTTAACCTGCCGGGAGGAACGAGCCGGAGCTGATGAAAAGGATCGAGCTTTACATCGACCCAGAGCGTGAGCCTCAACGATCATCTGACCAGGTGTGTGAGCTGGCAACACCATGCACCATCGTAGGATTCCGCGTAGAGTTTGAGGGAATGGAGTGGAGCCCCACCCACACTCCCGCCACAGAAGGTGAGCTACTGCTGGACTCTATATTTTGTTGTTTTGACGAGGATGGTTTTGAAGAGGATGATCCCCTGTCCCCACTGATTCCACCCAGCAATAGTTCTCCTGTGTCTCCGCTGGTTCCATCCAGCAATAGTTCTCCTGTGTCTCCACTATGTCCCCAGAGGTCGGATGTCGCCTCGCCTACGCGACGGACTTGCGAGCCATCCACTGCACGCCGTCCCTCCTCCCCTATGGCTCTCTCTGGCTCCGCCCTCCCTCTGGCTTCACCTCGGCCCTCAGTCACTCCGTCTACACCTCAGCCCAGGATTTTCACTTGACTCCTCATCCTCCTGGCTGCTTTGGTTTTTCTTTTGTTCCACACCTTCCTCCACTTTTCTTTTTAGCTCCCCTGTCTGCCAGATCCCATCCTTGATCTTGTTCTTGCTGTAGCTTCAATCTTAGTCTTGTCTTGTTTTCCTGCCATTTATCTGAAGTTTTTTAGATTTTTTTTTTTTTTTTTTTTTTTTTTTACTTATCCTGTGTTTCTAGCTTTTTTTTTTTTTTGAGCTCCTGTCTGGTTAGTTTAGTTCCAATCCCCCCCCCCCCCCCCCTTTTCTTTTTAGCTCCCCAGCTCCCCTGTCTTCCAGATCCCGTCCTTCCTGTTGCTCCCTTGCTGTTCCTTTTTGGATCTTCGCTGCCCACCTGCCACAAAGGATTCCAGCTACTATCGCCAGGTCCCTATCTCTACACCCTGAATCCCCCCCATTTTTTCTCTGAATTCTCTGTGAGATATAAATTTGCAATTGTGAGGGGGGAAAAAGTCATAACTTTGAGATAAAAAGTGTCAATTACCTTTTTGATTTTTTATTCCGGAAACAAGCTTCCATACTTGGGCCTTCAGGATCACAATTATCAGCTGTTTAATTTCGACATTTAGGTTGGGTAAATGTTATCTCAAGGACTTTCAGTCATTTGAACGTCCTGTGCCAGCCTGGCACCTTCCCTATGAGCAGGCAATGAAGCAGCGGGCAAGCTTCATTCTCTGGCCCCTCACACACACGGATGAGCAAACACAGAAGCTCTTATCCCACTGCTTTTTCACTCTCTGTAATGGGCCTAAAGGGAAAAATCTTTTACTGGAAGTCAGTCAGGTGGATGATAGATAAGAAACATCCGTTCTGTCTGTGGATCTGTGCTAAACAAATTAGCCCTATTACACTCAGGGCACTGTAGATCATATGGGTCATATATTCTTTCAGCCACTCATTGCTGCCACTATTTTTCAAGAATGAGTACCGTGTGCAGTGTTGACTGTCGTTGTGCACTGTGTCATTTTTGCAATGCTGCAAACAGTGTTTATTGCACAGAAGGACTTTGACAGACACGCTAAAAATGAATTCCACAGGCTGACAGCACCATTTATTTTCAAAGCTTCCTGCATTTTAAAGAGCTGATTTAGGTGTCTGGTTTGGAGTAGAAATAATGCTGCAGAGTCACAGTAAAGTAGTATGTCAGATTTTTGTGTTATACTGAATCTTCCAGTCCACAACCAAATAGAACCAGAACCGTCAGCCCAATCTCACAGGAAAACTTGACTATTTAAGAGATGGCAATTTTGTATATATAAATTCGTATGATGTGAATATTCTTTTAAAAGGATGTAGTAACACTTGAGTCATTACTATCCAAAACCTTACAAAAACCTCAAAAGCTTACAATGACTTCAGTCATTATTAGTGAATTATCATGCTTTTCACTTTAGAATACTGATCCAAATAATTAGTAATCCCGTCTGAATTACTTGCATTATTAGCAGTGGGTTCCCTATCGTTCAGTCACTACAACGTAGGTCATGACTGACCAATAGGAATCTCGCTAGAGAGGCCAGTCTACTTCGAGTGAAACTAAAACAAGCCAATACACATTGGCGTGCAATCATTTGCATCAGCTGCGCGGCCTCGTTAGTGCGGGTATATAATGAGCTGCTGCTGCAATTGCACTTCAGTTTTTTGCTTCGGAGCCAACACTTCGATGCTGTTTTCAAGAGTGAATCTGAGAAGACAAGCCTCTTACAACGGACCTCTTCACTTTGGTGCGGGCGTGACGGCGCTGCAGCGTAGAGCTTAGATCGGGCCCAAAAAATCAAGCCCAACCCGAGCCCGTGCACGTTGTGTCCGAGCCCAGCCCGGCCCGACACATTAACTGTAATTATGAGCCCGAGCCCGATTTAAACCCGACCATTTTTAATACGTGGGCCGTTATAACCAGGGGCGACGCCAGATCGTTTTTTTTAACGCAGGTGCTAGACCATTGACAGTGGAGAGCTGCGCAATTTTACAATATATATATTATATAAATACTATTAAGAAATGTACAAAAATTGGCTACTTAATATTAATATTCAATTAGCCTATTTTAATTATCACAATGAAAGTTTTAATTTTATTAAATTGAACAAGCACAACATTCAGCATTCAATCAAATAGGCCTATTCTTACAGATTCATTATTATTAATAATGTTATTTCGACATATGTGTGCGACGCGTGCAACAAGCAAGATGTGCATTTGTAAATTCGGTGACCAGCGTGCCGAGAATAGATTTAATTTATGATGAGATGCTCCAGTTCACAGGCTATGGTGACCGCGGCTCGCCGGCGCCTTCATGTCATGATTATATTGTCTGCTATATTTGCTTCTTATTAAATACAGGCAATTGGTTTATGAAAAATGTATTAAA
The DNA here is from genome assembly GCA_026230005.1 of Gila orcuttii. NCBI lineage: Eukaryota > Metazoa > Chordata > Actinopteri > Cypriniformes > Leuciscidae > Gila > Gila orcuttii. The sequence continues at coordinate 21,919,131 of JAPDVR010000007.1, read as the reverse complement.
ATTAAGATACAATTTATACAAAACGAAATTCACTTTAAAGAAAGGCTTTCTACAAAACAAAACATAATTAAGTGGTCAAAATCATGCCTGAACCACTCCATGTCTCCCGATATTGCGCATCCTCCTATCTACTCTGTTCACTTTCATTATCAACATAGATGGAAAAAAATAACATTATAATGTTTTAATATGCAACTAAATGCGCTTATTTAAAGGCTACAACACGTACTATACACAGACTCTCTATTTGTACAAATTGCTACACATTCATTTAATTCAGAATTTTGCACACTTAAGTTGAAAGGCATGTTGCCTTTATTGCATGCATTTATTAATTATTATCTTTATGAATAATGTAACAAGGACGAAGCATGTAAACTGCGTTGTTTATTTATTCAGAATCGAATGGATCGCAAATGGATCCGAATGAAGAAACGTAAAAAAAAAAAAGAAAGAAAGAAAGAAAACCTCGCCCTCAGCGGTATGCTTGGAGAAGTAACAAAAGAGGACATTGAAGGCTGACTATCATCCTTTCTGTCATGGCAAGCCTGCTTCATGTGTCTGCTCATCGTCGAAGTCCCCGTTTTTTTGCTGTCATAGCAGCGCGCCGCACTTGCACTCAACAAAGCCAACACATATGTTGTCACTGCCCACGACTAATTTAAAATATTTCCATACCTCCGACTTTCCTTCATACTTGCTCAAAGTTAATTCTCCTGTTTTCTTTTTTGTCTTTACTTCTTCAAGCTCCATGTTGCACTTAAGCTACACAATACAGTGTGCGTGCGTGCGAGTGGAGGAGACGCTGCGCGTGACACGTGACGTGCTTGATCAAGGGCCCGACCCGACCCGACCCGAGCATAGTGGTGGGAGATATCGGCCCGGCCCGCGGGTCGGGTCGGGCCGGGCTCGGGCTCGGGCTCGGGTAGAGAATCTAAGCTCTACTGCAGCGTGAATGTTTTTTTTCTCTCTCTCTCTCCTTTTTTTGTTTTCCTTTTTTGAGCAAAGCAAAAAAAGCTGTTATAACAGCTGGAAAGACCAGCGCGAGAGAGACCGCGCACCGACAGGTGCACATTCCTGTCTGTGTTCGCGGTGACTGTTCCCCTGCGTGCCTCAGCACCTGTGAGAGCAGTTCCTAAAAGAGCTTACACAGATAGTTTGAGTCTTTTTCAAGATGACGTTCTATCTGTATGTTTCTGGATGCGGTCGTTACCTGGGATCATGGGATGGTCATGATCACTGCCTTGTGTGTCTGGGCCTCGAACACGCTGAGGCAGTGTTCGTGGATGAGTCATCTACCCATTGTGGGAAGATGACCATCTCTGAGCTGCGGTCGAGACTCTCGTTCCTGCAAAGGGGCGGAGTCCCCGTGCATCTGCCAACATGGGAGACCTGAGGATCACGGTGAGCGCGCTTCCTTCGGGGAACCAACCCCCTAGGAACCCCCATCCCTCTCACGCTCCACAGCCATTGAGTTACCAACCGATCATGCTGGACCATCCTCGAGATGTGTACCAGTTGTTTCCCTTGGAGCTCCCTACGACGACCAGATGTCAATTGCTACATCGGAGGGTGGGTCAGACATCTCTGCGGACAACGGCTCGGAGCCACTCTCTCCTCTGGGTGTGCCAGCGGTGCCCGAGCCAGACCCAGAGATGATGGCCATCCTTTTCCGTTCCGAGTGGAACCCTCCACCGTGTCCCGAGCCCTCGAGGCTGAATGATTGGTATCTCGGGGTGGTGCACGCTAGTTCTCAGCAACCCACCCCAGTGCCTTTCTTCCCGGAAGTGCACGAGGAGCTCATGGGGACGAGGATGGCACCTTTTACTGCCAGAAACCGTCTCGGTGGCTCCTCCTCCCTCACCGCCCTTGATGGCGGGGCAGCTAAGGGATATACGTGTATCCCGCCAGTGGAGCGGGCCGCTGCAATGCAGCTGTGCCCTAACTCCACTTGGCACGGAGAACCGTGTCTTATTCCCCGGGCCTGTAGGTTCTCGTCGGACCTATTCGACGAGGCTTACAAGGCCTGTTGGGAAGCTGCCTCTGCCATGCACGCTATGGCGTTGCTGCAGGTCCATCAGGCCAAGGCACTTAAGGAACTGCACGAGGGTGGTCACGATCCACAAGTTCTCCAGGAACTTCGTGCCGCGACGGACCTCACGCTTCGTGCAACGAAGGTTACCGCCCGGTCAGTGGGTCGTGCGATGTCCACACTAGTGGTCCAGGAACGCCATCTCTGGCTGTGTCTGGCCGATATGTGGGAGACCGACAAGCTCCGGTTCCTTAAGTCCCCCGTGTCTCAGACCGGGCTCTTCGGCAACGCGGTCGAGAACTTTGCCCAGCAGTTCTCGGCTGTACAAAAGCAGACAGAGGCTATCAAACACATTCTGCCGCGGCGGTCAGCTGCTGCCTCTACCCCACCGCCCGCGGCTCCTCAGTCTGCTCGTCGTCGGGGGCGTCCTCCTGCTTCTGCCCCTGCTCCTGTGCTGCAGCAGCAGCCTACACCTAAACGGCGCCGTAGAGCCAGTCGCAGGCAGGCCGCCCCGCCCATCCAGGCCCCCGCCAAGAAGGGCGGCAAAGCCAGAGGTAAGTGGCCCCAGGACGGGCAACCCGGAGATGGAGGGAACTGCTCTCTAGGAGACAGTGGCCTCACCACTCCCTTCCCCGGAAGAGGGCCGGGAGGAAAAATTTTCTGTTCCGCCGCTAGCCTCAAAACCAGCGGTACCCAAATTCTCAATAATAGAGCAGCTTCCTTCATCTCTGGGTCTGAAGAGTGCCTGGAGAGCAGTGGGAGGAGAGAATCATCACCACTCTCATCCGCCTCTTCTGTCGCCAGCGGGCAGCAGAGTGCGGTCAGAGAACACCACCAAGCCACCTCCTGCCCCGTAGAACCAGGTAAGTGCTGCTCAGCACATTCAGACGACACTACGGGCCGCCTCCCAGAGAGAGCCGCCCGAGCCATGTCCCTGTGTTCCACCTCCCTGCCCCACTCCGGGTATGCCTACGGTCCCTTTGGTCCTGCTTGTACGGTCCCTGCGAGCCTGGTTAGCGCTCCCCAGACCGTCTCGCTGTGCTTTCCTTGCAGAAAGGGTTAGAGCGAAGGCTGTCTCCCTCCACCCTCAAAGTACATGCTTTAGCTATTTCAGCATATCATGACCACATAGATGGCAAAACAGTTGGAAATCACGACCTGGTCGTCAGGTTTCTTAGGGGGGCGAGATGACTAAATCCTCCTCGACCCCCCCTCATACCATCTTGGGACCTTTCCCTGGTGCTTCGAGAGCTTCAGGATGCTCCCTTTGAGCCTTTGCAATCAGAAGACTTAAAGCTTCTTTCCATGAAGACTTTGCTACTGGTTGCATTGGCCTCTGTCAAGAGGGTAGGAGACCTGCACACATTTTCGGTCGACAAATCGTGTCTAGAGTTCAGGCCGGGTGACAACCATGTGGTATTAAGACCCCGGCCTGGCTATGTGCCCAAGGTTCCTACCACTCCCTTCAGGGACCAGGTAGTGAACCTGCAAGCGCTGCCTTTGGAGGAGGCAGACCCAGCCCTGACTTTGCTCTGTCCCGTTTGCGCCCTGTGTTGGTACGTGGACAGAACCCAAAGTCTCAGGACCTCAGACCAGCTCTTTGTCTGTTACGGAGGCCAGCAGAAGGGAAAGGCTGTCTCCAAGCAGAGGTTGGCCCATTGGATAGTGGATGCCATCGCCTTGGCTTACCAAGCACAAGGCATGCCCTGCCCGCTCAGGTTGCATGCACACTCCACGAGAGGCGTTGCATCCTCCTGGGCGCTGACACGTGGCTCCTCGCTAACAGATATCTGTAGAGCTGCGGGCTGGGCGACACCTAACACGTTCGCTAGATATTATAGCCTACGTGTGGAGCCAGTCTCCTCCTGTGTTCTCACCCTAAACGGGTAGAAGCACCGAAAGGCCCGGGTCTGTCGGCTTGCTGCACCCTACTGTGCACCCTTATTGCTCCAGAGTGAAAAACCTGTCGAGTCCTCCAATACCCTCGGCCCGGACATGGCGAGCGTCCGGTGCCAGGCCTTTATCCTCTGAATCCTTGAGAGCCGGATCTGGGCTGGGTTCCATATGTGTGACCCTACGGGTGATCCCATATGTGTATATTCTCCACGGCTGCTCCTAAGATGGAAGCTCGTGTCCTTCCTTTGGGCTAAGTCACCCATTATTTCATATGCAGTACAACCTTTGGGTTAGTCCATATGTATTTTCCACATAACTCTTTGAAGAAGTGGCTTCCGCAGCATTCTCCTTCCTAAACAGAAAGGGCACGCTTTCCCAGTGTTATCCAATATCTCACTGTATGGGTTATCACGGAACAACAGTGACAGATACACTCTGTGTAAGCCTCCTCCTATCGTCCTTCCAGGCAAGAAGGTGTAGAGGCTTGCACGGGGCGCTGGATGGGGTTCAGCGGCTGTGACGCTTTGGTAGGGATTCCTATTGGTCAGTCATGACCTACTTTGTAGTGACTGACCGATAGCGAACGTCTCGTTTCATATGGTAACCCTCGTTCCCTGGGGGAGGGAATGGAGACGTAGGTCCCGTCGCCACATCTGCTGCCACCCGTCGGGGCAGCCAGCTTGTCAGGTTGGCTCCTCAGCAAAAACTGAAGTGCAATTGCAGCAGCTGCTTGTTATATACCTGCGCTAATGAGGCTGCGCAGCTGATGCAAATGATTGCACGCCAATGTGTATTGGTTTGTTTCAGTTTCACTCGAAGTAGATTGGCCTCTCTAGCGAGATTCCTATTGGTCAGTCATGACCTACGTCTCCGTTCCCTCCCTCAGGGAACGAGGGTTACCATATGTAACCAAGACGTTATCTTTACCTTTACTTTAGAATTAATTATATGTTATGCATTATTCGCAATAATTATGAACCATGATAGAATAGTATTTCAAAGTGTTACCATGAATTGCCATGAGATTGTGTTGGAATCGCAATGCAAAATGGTGAATGTTCTGTGCAATTATTGTTCGACACTTATTTTTGGAAGTGCTTATGCTGTTACATGATTTCAGGGAATTGGGTGTTAAAACAACACAGACAACCCTATCAGCGGGCACAATTGATTCTTACTGAATTCCCATCTGAGTGCTTATGTATTCTCAAGGTACCTTCTCTATATCTCTATTTCCTATCCTTCCTCCTCTCATGCGTACACGCAGCGCTGCTTACAGTAAACGTGTTTACATTCCCGATGAGGATGTTAGGCTTTGACTTTGTAGATTTAATTGGATTGCTTGGCCTTGCATTACTCAGATCAGTGAGAGTCACTTCAGGTAGCTGGGAAAACATGTTGCTTGCCTAATCTCACAGACAGAAAGCAACAGTAAGAATGAGAAAAACAGGTGCTACCATGGTAACACCATAGTACTTTTTAAGGGACGATTGAAATATAAATATTAATAGGCTTAGCATCTGAATTTCAATGTTCTCACAGAAATATTTCATATATCAAAAAGATGCAAATGTTTTTCAATGAGAACAGTTATTCTTTTATTGTAATCCAGACAAAAGAGGGATATTTTTTTCTTTATATTGAATGAAATGTGTATTTTACATTGTAAATGTGTTGTCAAAGCCACTGTCATGTTTCCATGACAACACTGAAATGAGGTGTAACTGAAATGATAGCGCTGACAGTATTCAAATTAAATATTAAGGTTAAGGTCAGGTCAAATACAAAGCATAGCTGAAATACACAAAAATAAATTTGTAAAACAAACACTAAGCAAATTAAGACATATTAAATGAGTTTGTTACCAATGTTTTCTGTTTCACCCACAGAGCTGACCAGTTCAGCAAGCATGTGAACACTTAAAATGCTAACATACGCTACTGTTCAAAAGTTTGGGGTCAGTTAATTTTTTAAATATTTTTAAAGAAATGTATTTTCTTTTTCAGCAAGGAGGCATTCAATGAAATAATAATGTCAGTAAAGTAATTTTTAGGCCTGGTTTCAACAACAGGGTTTAGATTAAGTCAGGATTAGGCCTGTTTAATTAGGACATTTAAGTAACTTTTATAAATGTGCCTTCGAAAAAATTATTACTGGTGTGCATCTTAAGAAAAAACAATGACACCCACATATTTTAAGATACATCAGTGCAAGTTACTTTCAGTTAAAACAGCTCAAACATGCATTTCAGTCTGGGAAATCCGGGGATAATGTTACAAAAGATTTCTTTTTCAAAAAAATTATATTCTTTTGAACTCCATTCATCAAAGAATCCTTTTGAAAAGGGTTACACTTTATTTCGGTGGTCCACTTTAGACATTAAACCTACTATGAGTAACTTTGCAACTATGTCAACTAACACTCATTAGAGCAGACTGTTAGGTAGGATTAGGGTTTGTAGATTAAGTTGTACTTTTTAAATTAACTTTAGTCAGTAGAATGTAGCAAAAAGTGACAGTCTATGTAGGGGCCGTTTACACCACACCGTTTTCAAATAGAAAACTTTTTATGTGTGTTGGCTGTTCATTTACAGCAACATTTTGGGAGCCAGAAAATGCAAAATTTTGAAAACGGGTTTCAAAGTGCAAGTTTAGAAAACGATTCCGTTAATGTCTCCGTAGAAACAACAAAAATGCGAATTTGTGAAATACGCACATGCGTATTGCGTGTTCAGTCTATTCGTGTGTAGTTTTTCTTTAGTGACCGCACCGAATACTACTGGGCTGACATGCATAATACAGTATTTTTAATCGTTTTCGTGGATCTGTGTGAAGAGGGATTGTTTTGACAATGTTGTCGTCTGTACATAAAAAATCTAAAGGTTGTTATGTTAACTTACCCTAATACTTTAATAACTGGTAGCTGTCTGGTAGTTGCAAAGTTTGTAGAATGTCTAAAGTGGACCATCGAAATAAAGTGTCACCAATGTGGTCTCAGAATATAGACTCTGCTATATGAGCTATCAGCATTATTCCCTAAAGTGAGATTAAATGCCCGTTCATACAATAACTATAATGATATTAATAAAGATATAGTTCTAAAAATCGCTCTAAATATAAAAGAAAAGCAGAGTTCACACCACAACTATAATGATTACGGCAGAGGGAAACAATATGAAATCACTTTCAGAATGATTTTTTTTCCAGCTGATGAAAGATATGTGATGCCATAGCAACCAATCAGCTTCAGCATGTAGATGATGTGATCGTTGACAAATTGAGTTAGGACCTATCAGCCTGCACCATCTAGAGTTTCATGACAGAACTTTATCATTCTAGGTGTGAACACGACTTAACTTGAGGTTCCTGTTTTTGGACACACTGCATGAAAAGAGATGTATACGGACCAGTATATGCCTTTATACACCACAGATTTTTGGACGAACTCAGGGTTATTACTGACCAGATACCACAGGCCCATATACTGACGAAAATGTACCAATTCGGATGTGTAACAGCCATTTGTCGTAAACTTCTTAAATACATTTGTTTCAGGGGGACATTCACACATTTGTGCCACCCTGCAATCTGCTTTGATCAGTCATGTTAAACTGGATTGGCTGCTTTGAGGCTAGACCCACCCCCTAACCAGACAGCTTTTGGGCCACTGAGCAAACAGACCTAAATCAAAAGTTATTTCATTGGTAAACTTTAAATTTATCCCGCCCAAAACCCTTTCAGCAAAATTACTTTTTTGGTTACATTTAAAATATATCCCTCCCAAAATCCTTACATGTGAGTGATTAGATTGGTTGCAGGCCAGGTGGGCAGATAGAAAACATATATAGTTTAACCAATAATTGATTGTTTGTCTTTATTAGGGAAAATTTTTAAATAATATCTAAAACATAAAACAGTTGGAAAACAACAATTTCAAAAGAAAACAACATTAAAGAATAATTGTAATTAAAGATTTCATACAAATTAGATGATGTGTTCCAGTCTACTCCAATCCTCACTGTAGCTCCTGTGTGAATCAACAACATCTTCCTCATCTTACATTGAGCTCCACCATTTTATGTCCTTCACAGTGGTCTTTCTGTGTTTGTCTCTGTTGACCTCTGCAAAAACAGCAAAACAACATAATGTACCCACTGAAAATACAACAAAATAATGGCCCATTTAAGAAGAGTTACATCATGTCAGTTTCTAAACTTACTGTTTGTTGTCTCACTTTGTCTTTTTTGCCACAACCTTGATTGAGTGTTTCAGCTGGGCCTTCCTGGGATGAATCTACAAATACTTCTTCATGGCCTCATTATAAATCTTGCAGGATACGTAAAAGACATACAATATGTTTAGTAACAGAAAATATTTATTTGGATAGGTAAAACAATACAAAAATGGATATTAAAATAACCTTCTGAACTTCTGTTACTGTTTATTATCTCTGAAGATTAGTTGACCCACTCTTGTGTATAGGATACTGTGAAAACATTACCTGAGAAAAAATACAAAATAAATAAACACATATAATAGCCTATATTTAATTTTACACATAATATTAGTTTTACACCATATAGATAATCAGTCCTACCTGCATTGTGCATTATGTTGAAGTGGATTTTTCTCTGAACTCTGCAGGATTGCAGTGTTTCAGTCTGTACCTGTTGGTGCGTTTGAACGACTCCTCGAGAAGTGTGAATGACCGCAGATCAGTTAAAACACAAAAGTCTTTGCAGCAGGGGGTGGGGTGGGTGTGTGTGTTTGTGTATGTGGGAGGGGGTCATTTATGAAGAGTTAAGATATATGGAAGACCAGGGCTGTTTGACACACTTTTTACATAAAATATTTGATGTATATAATATGACTAACAATAACATCTCGGTTATGTATGGTAACCCATGTTCCTTGAAAGAGGGAACGGAGACGTTTGTCGGAGGGATCCGACAGAAATGGGATCTTCGTAGAGAGACCAGTCTACTTCGAGAGAAACTAAACGAGCCAATGCACATTGGCATGCGATAATTGCACCAGCTGCTTCTATTACGCAGTGCGGGTATATAATGAGCAGAAGGTGCAATGCATCTTTGGTTTTCGCTGAGGACCCGAGCCAGGGACCTGGCCGTCTGCAGCGATGGTACGATAACATGGCGATGGGACGAACGTCTCTGTTCCCTCTTTCAGGGAACATGGGTTACCATACGTAACCGAAACGTTCCCAACGTTCGCCGGAGGGATCCCACCGAAATGGGATCCCTACCAACACGCCATGTTGTTGGCCCTTCCAGTGCCCTGCATAAGCTTTACTTCTCTCCCTTTATTAGGGGCAGAAGCTTATGCGGGGAGTCCTGGCCACTGATGTTCCGCAAGACCCACTCAGTGAGAACATTGGATAACACTGGGAAAGTGTGCCCTTCCTAGGGGAAGGAGAATGCCGCGGAAGTCCCGACCTGCCCGGAGGGAGGTAACATGTGGAGAATACACATAGCCAAGCAGGGTAGTGCAACACATGGAAGTCTCTGGGGTGGTTACAGCCTAATCCTAGGGGGGAAGCGCACTGGCAGAGACGACAGAGCGGGCTCTGCCAAGGGAAAGACACTGGCTAGGGTAGCCGTACTGGGGAATTTCCACAAATGGGGACCGCTACATATGGACACCCAGCCTAGCACAGGTTCCTCAATGCATACGAGTGTTAGGCCTGGCGTCAGACGCTCCGCATTGTCTGACTGCCGTAGGGGTGATGGATGAACTCAACAGGGTTAGCTGTCTCCGGGGAACACACTGGAGCAAATAGACGCACGTATCTGGTCGACCAGGTGAGAATGGCGTAGCAAGCCGACACTTGAGCGGGTTCCTCACGCTACTGGCCACTTGGGGCGAGTATACGGGAGGATACCGGCTCTACGCGAAGGCTATAAAATCTAGTTGGGTGTCGCCCAGCCCGCAGCTCTGCATATATCTGTCAGTGAGGTGCTTTGAGCCAACGCCCAGGAGGAAGCAACACTTCTAGTTGAGTGCGCTCGCAGCCAGAATGGGCAAGGCACGTCTTGGGATTGATACGCCAAGACAATAGCATCCACTATCCAGTGGGCTAACCTCTGCTTGGAGACAGCCTTTCCCTTCTGCTGGTCTCCATAACAGACGAAGAGCTGGTCTGAGGTCCTAAAGCTTTGCGTTCTGTCCACGTATAACTGCAAGGAGCGGACGGGACAGAGAAAAACCAGGACTGGGTCTGCCTCCTCCCAGGGCAGCGCTTGCAGGTTCACTACCTGGTCTCTAAAGGGCGTGGTAGGAACCTTGGGCAGATATCCAGAGTCAGCGGGTCAGAATTCAAGGCACGATTCGTCGACTGAAAACGCTTGCAGGTCCCCTACCCTCTTGATAGAAGCCAGCGCCGTCAGGAGCACTGTCTTTAGTGACAGGATATTTTGCTCTGATGACTGCAGCGGTTCAAAGGGAGGTCTCTGCAGTGCGCCTAACACCAGAGACAGGTCCCAAGAGGACCTGATATAGAGTGAGGACGAGGCGGATTTAGTCTCCTTGCCCCCCTCAGGAACCTGACGATCAGGTCATGCTTTCCGAATGACTTACCTTCAACAGCATTGTGATGCGAGGCAATAGCGGCGACATACACTTTGAGGGTGGAGGGAGACAGCCTTCGCTCCAACCCGTCTTGGAACACCACTCGATGAATAGGTTCCACTTCAATGCATTGAGGCGCCTCATAGAGGGGGCTCTAGCAGAAGTGATGGTTTCTACCACCACCTGGGGTAGGTCACCTAGAACTTCCGCATCTCGTCCAGGGGCCAGACATGGAGTTTCAAGAGGTCTGGACGTGGGTGCCATAGGGTGTCCCTTCTCTGAGAAAGCAGGTCCTTCCTCAGGGGAATGGGCCGGGGAGGGACTGTCGCGAGGAGTACTAGTACTAGGAAGCAAACAGATCTACCTGTGTGGCCCCGAAGCACCTCCAAATCAGCTGGACCACCTGGGGATGGAGTCGACTCTCTCCTGGAAGCGTAAGCTGTCATGAGAGCTCGTCGGCTGCACGATTGAGCTTGCCAGGGATGTGAATGGCACGAAGTGACCTCAGATGCTTCTGACTCCATTGGAGGAGATGGCGGGCGAGTTGCAACATGCGACGGGAGCACAGACCACCTTGTCGGTTGATGTACGCAACGAGGGCAGTGCTGTCCATACGGACCAGTAGATGCTTTTCTCGAAGCGGCACCTTGAAGCGGCTGAGAGCAAGACGTACTGCTAGCAACTCGAGGCAAATAATATGCCAATGCAGCTGAGGCCCCATCCACAGAACCAAAGCTGCATGCCCGTTGTACGTGGCCCCCCAGCCGGTGGCAGAGGCATCCGTGAAGACCACAGCATGCCTGGACACTTGTTCTAGATCACGGGCTGAAGGTTTGAAGGTTTGCCGGTACGTGCCGCTCTGCCAAACCCATCTAGGAACCAGTGTTGAAGCGGCCTCATATGAAGCAACCCGAGCTGCGTTACTGTGACTGCGGATGCCATATGTCCTAGGAGCCTCGGCAAAAGTTTCAGTGGGGCTACTTTCCTGCGTCTGAACGAATTCAAGCAGTTCAACACCGACTGGACGGTTGACCGAGTCCAGCTCCATACCGAGATAAGAGATAAGAGATCCTCTGCGCAGGGGAGAGTTTGCTCTTGTCCCAGTTGACCCGAAGTCCCAACAGGCTGAGTCGCCCGAAGAGAAGGACTTTGTACTGATACGCCCAACCCTCAAAAGCAAAACGCAGGAAGGGCCTGTGTCGAGGAAGAATCGAGACGTGAATGTACGCATCCTTCAGGTTGATCGCTGCAACCCAATCTTGGGGACGGATGCATTCGAAAATTTGTTTCTGTGAGAGCATTTTGAATGGGAGCTTGTGCAGGGCCCGATTCAAAACTCCCAGGTCCAAGATTGGCCGTAACCCACCGCCTTTCTTGGGTACAATGAAGTAGGGGCTGTAGAAACCTGTCTTCATATCAACTGGAGGGACCGGCTTGATCGCGTCCGTCGGACTTCGATCTCTGCCCTTAAGACAGGAGCACCAGTAGCCATCACTGTGGTGAACCGGATTCCCCTGAACTTGGGAGGGCGGCGGGCGAACTGAATCGCATAGCCGAGTCTGATGGTGCAGATGAGCCAGCGGGATGGTCTGGGGAGCACTAGCCAGGCTCCAAGAGACTGTACCAACGAGACCAACGGAACCACAGATGCAGTGAGGTGGAGGACAGAGACCCGACCCGAGAGGCACTGAGGTGGCTCGGAGTGGGGTCTGGGTATGCGGTGCAACACTCACCTGGCTCCACGGGTGGACAGAGGATGCGTGGGAAGGCTTGACTGGGCTCTCGAACTGCATGCTGCTGTCTGCTGGTGATTGAAGAAGGGGATGAGAGTGGCGAGGTTTCGTAACGCCGCACACTGTCGACCTCAACTTCTTGTGAAGAGGGGAACGAGAGTGACGAGGCATAGCGTTGTGCACTGTCATTCTCATCCTGTTGCCAAGAGGGGAACGAGAGATGCAAGGCTTAGCGTCGCAAGCTGCCATTCTGGTCCTCTTGGGGAGAGGGGAACAAGGGCGGCGCACACTGTCTTCCCCACCCTCGTGGCACCCAGAGATTTCAGAAAGTGCTCTTTATTGAAGGTGTGGGTACCGCTGACTGAGCCGCCAGAGGCGGAACAAATTTTTTTAATTCTGCACCGGCCCTTCTCCGGGCAGATTTAGGCATGTTTGGCTTGCCATTTTGGTGCCAATATGCTTCCATACTCCCAAAGTTCTTCACGCACATCAGGGAAAACAGCACGGAGGCGGGCAAAGTGATTTACGTGTTGCGATGCTCCCCCAGAGCAGCCCGGGAAAACTTGGCCGTCAAGTCTGAATCTGACTCAGCATGAGCACACACCACTCTAATGGGAAGCTCAGCATCATTATTTCCAAAGTATAACAGCCCTCTCTCTGATGCAGCGGTCGACATCTGTCCTCAGCTGGAGTCCCGAATGAAACGCTAGGTCCCCCATGAGAAGGACCAGCAATCCCATCTGTAAGCTGCCAGGCATGCGAGACCGTGAACTTGGTCGTCAAACTCGATGGCACACGGTGCGCTGAACACTCATGCCCTTACGAGAAAGGCAAGAAGAACAACGCACTGACGTGGCCATGTTCTCCTGAGAGAACATGAACCACCCACGAACACAGTCTCAACATGCTTGCGATGCGTTAGAGCAGGGAGGGGACCGAGGAGGTGGTCTCGTCGGGGAACGCTCACTTTAATCCTCAGATCACCAGTGCTATTAGCCAAAGTAGCCCTTTTCTGGGGGCCACCAGAAGAGGAACTAGATTGGCAAATAGGCAAAGGGACTACACCTCGTGTGAGGTACTCGAGTCTCGACCGCGCATCTAGAGCACCACACAACGTGCTGGGTTGCTTTGACAACCCGCGCACCGGCAGCTTGATGTCACACGGCGCGTTGAATGCTCAAGCCCTTGCGAGAATGGGAAGACGAACAACGTGCCGACGTGGTCATGTTCTCCTGAGAGAACATGAACCACCCACGAATGCAGTTTCAGCATGATTAAGCCCAGGCATGTGAGACAGTGATCATGGCCGTCACAAGAGGACAGGGAACGACCGCATCCAGAAACACACGAGTGGAATGTCACACTCGTGTAAGCTCTATTAGGAAAATTTGCTCTCTCTAGTGCTGAAGCAGCACAGGGGGATGTCCGCAGCCAACAGCGGGAAATAGTGCAATCCACTGAGGCATTCAACCGAACCGCCACGTTCAGAGCTGTGAAAACAGCTGTTTTTTTTTTCTGAGGTGATCCTGCTGTTGCGCTGTGACACGCAACATGTAGGTGAGGGCTTCTTCCAAAAAGAACACTCGAAAAGTTGACTCTACTTTAGAAGTAGGACTGCTGGAATAGAACAAGAATCAGCTCGGCTCTGAAGCGAAATGGAAAGATGCCTTGCACCTGCTGCTCATTATATATCCGCACTGCGTGATAGAAGTTATCACATGCCAATGTGCATTGGCTCGTTTAGTTTCTCTCGAAGTAGAATGGTCTCTCTGCGAAGATCCCATTTCTGTCTGATCCCTCTGACGAATGTTGGAGTGACCTATATGAAAGAGAACTTTTGATCAGTTCCACTGTCATTGCCCATGTCATAACACACAGTGACTTTTTTGGGGTGTTAATCACTACTTGTAGAGATACTGCTAGAAACCACTTCTCCCCCTACACCAGTAAAGGTCCAGGATTTATTTTCTGTGAAATAATATGGAAGGAAGAATGAAGTTGGGGAGAAAGGATGACTTCAAATTATAAACCATACATAGATATGGTCTCTAATGGCTCTGTCAAAATTAATAAAGCCAGATATATTTGAGTTCAATAATATAAAGACTATTTTGAGGCTGTTTTGTGCCTTCCATGGCTCACCCCCCTCCCTCCATCTGAGAACACAGCACGCATCTTATCTGCCGGTCATTAATATGAAAGGTCTACACACCTGACATCCATCAGTGTTTCAGCTGTGCATGTCCATGAAAATTTCAGTTTTATTTCATCATTCAGTTCAGGTGTGTGTCTTTAATTATCATTGTTTGCATGTATACTTAAGTTCCTCTGTTTCTGTTTATTGCTGTCGGGTCTTGTTTACTTTAGATGTGTTGTATGCTGTTCTCTTTGTGTGGATTATTGCCTTTGGATTTATTAAATTCTGCCTTTTGCATTCATCATCGTGTTTGTGTGGGTTCTACAACGCAATATGTGACATGCATCCACCTCATTTAACTAGCTTACTTCTATACATAATTTTCCACCCACAAGCTGATAAGCTGCCATCATAACACACAAATATTTTGATTGGCAATTTATTTGCATTTATTGCTGTTTTTCTGCTGTCCACAAAACCAAAACAGACCTGTAAGTTGAGAACCCCTGTGCAAGGTCATACTGAAAAAAAACCCGAAAAAAAGAAAAAAAAAAAAGAAAAAAAAGTATTGTAGTTGTTTCCAAGTGGCATCTATGAACAACAACCACACACACAAGCAACCTGGAGGGGCTAGAAACTTGTTTGAAGCACTAACGTTTTTAATTCAGTTTGCATTAGGCCTCAATACTGTCTCCTCAAAACCTGCATGTGCTGCTGTAGAAATCAGCTCAACACTTATTGCCTTCTTCAGCCATGTTCAGACTGATCCGGTGGCACCTGGCCCTGTCAAGCCTCAGAGCTCAACACCAGTCTTTCCAGACCTCTTCTTAAGACTATTGGGTGAGGTTGATGTGGGTGGAGATGGCTGGAACTGAATCTGAGCATGTTATCCATTGTCATATTTACTTTCATGGCTCCTTGACAGATGATATATTATATAAATTGAGATAATATTTGTTTAGTTCATGATAGGAGGATCGAATAAAAGAGAAGACTAGTTTAAGCTTTAGCCAACTTTTTTGTTTGTTTTAACCCTAGTGATCTACTCTGTTGTTGCAATGTTTTTGTTTGTTTTGTTTTGTTTGTTTTAACAGAGTTTGCAGTAACACTGTTTAGGGCCCAATTCTCACCATTAACTAGTTGCTTATTAGCATGCATATTACTATGATATTGTCTGTTTACTAGCAGGGTACAACGGGGATAAAGGCACACCGGGGTAAAAGGTGCATTTGGTTTTACTTTCCTGTATGCAACTAGATGGCACAAAAACTTGCCGCAGCACTTTCCAAAACATCCACTTTGCAAGATGCACGTGGAAATTTGGCTGATCCTTGACGTGATCACGGGCAGAAACACAAAGCTGATTATGTACTATTTTGATCAAATATTTTATGTTTTTTAAAATGTTGTGGATTTAAGTAGCAAATGAGGTTCGCTAAAATGATTGACTATATTTCGAGACCGGTCTAATTAATGATTTTCAGTTTTGTTCAAGGTAATTAAAGCAACAGTTTTTCAATAATGAAAGAATATGTAAAAGTATGGTATTTGGGCTTAAAGACACAATAATTAACATTATAATAAACAGCTGGCTGACTTTTCCATTTGTTGACATGACATGGTTAAATTCAGATGGTAAATATCATATATTAAGTTCGGTGTCCACCTCAGAAACAATCACCATGTTTATAATAAAACCAAGTTTATAAAAAATCGTATTTAAAAAAAAAAAATATATATATATATATATATATATATATATATATATATATATATATATATATATATATATATATATGAATTTTAATCATATCATATAATAAAATATAATTTATTGGGTAACACTTTATAATAATTGTATGCTATAAATCATTAGTTAACCATTAATAAATAGTTAGTTCATTATTTTAAGCATTAATAGACATCAAGAAGCAGTTTATAAATACAGCTTATGCTTTATTCTTGATTTATAAGCATATATATAACATGTTTAATAATTGTATTTTCATAATTTATTAATGATAAATTCATAATTTCTAAATTATTACATTATTTACAAACCATTTATTTAGCATAAATAGTCCTCACTTTAGATGAGCACACAAAATAGTTAACTGACAACTACTAAATGTTTTATAACTACCTGGATTAATCATGAATTACAATAGGAATACATGTTAATAAAGCATTTACACTGAGTATGTCTAAATAATAAGATGTATAAATGTACATTTAAATAGTTTATTAATCATTTACTTACACTTCTAAATGATCTTATGAACCACTAACTACTCATAAATAACTGGTTTGTAAATAATGTAATACATAATTTAGAAATTATAAATTGATCATTAATAAAGTATGAAAATACAATTATTAAACACATTATAGACATGCTTATAAATCAAGAATAAAGCATTTATAGCTGTATTTATAAACTGCTTATGAATGTCTATTAATGCTTTATAAATGATAAGTTATCTATTCACTAATGCTTAACTAATGATTCATAGCATGCAGTTATTACAAAGTGCTAACATTTATTTTTTCTATGGTACATCTATATTAAATTATTATGGGATCTCCATCAATGCTTTCAGAATCTTAACTTTTTAAAATAAACTTGTTTCTGTATTTTTAAAATATATTTTTATATTAACATATTTTGATAAAAGTATTTTTCTAGAACAAAAATGAATAATTTTATTTACAAAAATAAACAGAACATTGTACAAACTTTGTTAAGTGATCTTTTGAACATTTATAAACTAAGACATTATTAAAACATATTATTTTACTTAAAGTATTTGTATAAATAATTTGTGCTTTTACCCCATGCTGGTGAGCCTTTTACCCCCATATATGATACCACCTTTATGATTTATTTTCACACAAAATCTGTTGCCCCATCAATGTTTAATAATAATTCAATATTAGTATAATGTTGTGCAGTCTATCATAATATACTGTATACGCAGCGAGTTTTACTCATTGAGAGACCTAATTATTTTATTGGAGTCACAATGGACCGACAAAAGGTGTTGAAGGTGGGTCTTGAACACGGATCTCTCAGTCAAGGAAAGCTACTTCTACCTGGTCTATTGGGGAAGACAGTTTGTAAAAGACCCATGTGCTAAAGGTAAGGCAAAGGCTCAGATGACTGAAATCTTTACTTGATCTCAGTTTTCAAATACAAACAAAGGAGCAGTCAGAGCTTTTACAAAACAAAACAGAATGTAGGTCAATAGGCAATAGAGAAACAATACTTAAAGGAATAGTTCACTTAACAATTACAATTCTGTCATCATTTACTCACCCTCAAGTTGTTTCAAAACTGTATGATTTTCTTTCTTCTGCTGAACACAAAAGATGATATTTTGAAGAATATCGGTAGCCAAACAGTTGATGGACCCCATTGACATCCATAGTATTTTTTTCTACTATGGAAGTCAATGGGGTCCATCAACTGTCCAGTTACCGACATTCTTCAAAATATCATCTTTTGTGCTCTGCAGAAGAAATAAATTCATACAGGTTTGAAACAACTTGAGGGTGAGTAAATGAAATATTTTTTTAAGTGAACTATTATTTTAACTCTTCTAGAACTCAGGTAATCTGTACTGGGTAGGAGCACAGCTGAACGTAACTGTAACGATGGCAGGAGGAATGAAGCAGAGAGCGAATCCAAAAGCAAGCACTTTAATTATCTAACAGGCAAGTAATCCAGAAAACTCTAAACTCAGAAACAAGGTACAAGGAACTGGGAATAACACACCATCAAACATTAAACAACAACCGACAGCCAACAACTGCAACACAGGGGTTTAAATACACAGACAAACAAGCTAAACAAGATAACAAGGGGGGGTGGTTAATCAGAAACACCTGGGGAAACTAATAAACTAGAAAAACTACAAAGGACTACAAAACATGACACAGAACAGGAAATAACTAAAGTTAACACAAGACAAGGGAAACACAGACAGGAATCATTACATAGCCCCCCACTTAAGGAGTGGATTCCAGACACTCCTCAGAAAACAATAGTCCAGGAGGGTGGTGGGTCGGAGGCGGATCCCGGGGTGGGATGGAGGGCCAGGCCCGTGGAACGGAAGAGGGCCTGGAGACTGCGACAGGACGAGAGGCCAGGGTGGAGCAGGCAGTGCAGGCGACCAGGGCGGAGCAGGCTGTGCAGGCGACCAGGGCGGAGCAGGCTGTGCAGGTGACCAGGGCGGAGATGACCCTTCAGGCGGCCTGGGCGGAGACGACCCTTCAGGCGGCCAGGGCGGAGACGACCCTTCAGGCGGCCAGGGCGGAGCAGACGACAGTCCATCGGGCGGCCAGGGCGGTGAAGACCCTTCGGGCGGCCAGGGCGGTGAAGACCCTTCGGGCGGCCAGGGCGGTGAAGACCCTTCGGGCGGCCAGGGCGGTGAAGACCCCTCGGGCGGCCAGGGCGGTGAAGACCCTTCGGGCGGCCAGGGCGGTGAAGACCCCTCGGGCGGCCAGGGCGGTGAAGACCCCTCGGGCGGCCAGGGCGGTGAAGACCCCTCGGGCGACCAGGGCGGTGAAGACCCCTCGGGCGGCCAGGGCGGTGGCTCAGGAACAGACACCGGCTCAGGAACAGACACCGGCTCAGGAACAGCAGACACCAGCTCAGGAACAGCAGACAACACACACACTGACTCGGGAACAGACAACACAGACTCTGGCTCGGGAGCAGAAAACACACACACTGGCTCGGGAGCAGAAAACACACACACTGGCTCGGGAACAGACAACACACACACTGGCTCGGGAACAGACAACACACACACTGGCTCGGGAACAGACAACACACACACTGGCTCGGGAACAGACAACACACACACTGGCTCGGGAACAGACATCACACACACTGGCTCGGGAACAGACATCACACACACTGGCTCGGGAACAGGAACAGACTCTGGCTCGGGAACAGGAACAGACTCTGGCTCGGGAACAGGAACAGACTCTGGCTCGGGAACAGGAACAGACTCTGGCTCGGGAACAGGAACAGACTCTGGCTCGGGAACAGGAACAGACTCTGGCTCGGGAACAGGAACAGACTCTGGCTCGGGAACAGGAACAGACTCTGGCTCGGGAACAGGAACAGACTCTGGGCTGGCCATCTTGTCCGTAGACACTGGCTCGTAGGTGGCCATCTTGTCTGTAGACACTGGCTCAGGGGAAGTGACGTGAACAGTCTCTGGATCAGCAGAAGTGACGTGAACAGTCTCTGGTTCGGCCATCTTGTCCGTAGACACTGGCTCGGAAGAAGTGACGTGAACAGTCTCTGGATCAGCAGAAGTGACGTGAACAGTCTCTGGTTCGGCCATCTTGTCCGTAGACACTGGCTCGGAGGAAGTGACGTGAACAGTCTCTGGATCAGCAGAAGTGACGTGAACAGTCTCTGGATCGGCAGACGTGACTCGAACAGTCTCTGGATCGGCAGACGTGACTCGAACAGTCTCTGGATCGGCAGACGTGACTCGAACAGTCTCTGGATCGGCAGACGTGACTCGAACAGTCTCTGGATCGGCCGGGACCAGCGGCGAGGACTCTGGGCTGACAGGAAGTACAGGGAGGACTTCCAGGTATTGCGGGACGCGGGAAGTCCTCTTCCTCCTCCGTCTCCGAGAGCAAGAGGGCGCTGGGCTGGACGGGACCAGCGGTGAGGGCGCTGGGCTGGACGGGACCAGCGGTGAGGGCTCTGTGCTGGACGGCGTCAGCGGCGAAGGAAGCTCTGGCTTTTGCTCGAAGACTGGCTCTGGCTCTTGCTCGAGAACTGGCTCTGGCTCTTGCTCGAGGACTGGCTCTGGCTGGACGTGGCTGACGTGAAGCTCTGGCTGGACGTGGCTGACGTGAAGCTCTGGCTGGACGTGGCTGACGTGAAGCCCTGGCTGGACGTGGCTGACGTGAAGCCCTGGCTGGACGTGGCTGACGTGAAGCCCTGGCTGGACGTGGCTGACGTGAAGCTCTGGCTGGACGTGGCTGACGTGAAGCTCTGGCTGGACGGTCTCTGGCTGGACGGTCTCTGGCTGGACGGTCTCTGGCTGGACGGTCTCTGGATCGGGTACTGTGGGGTTGCGGAGCTCCTCCTCCACCAAGCCCACAGTAAAAGTTGAGCCGCTCAACAAAAGGGCCAGTTCGATATACTGCTCAAGGGTCCCGTTAAAGTCATGCAGGGGCATGAATGAACCGAGCGGTTCAGATAGGCCTCCCCGAAAAAATATCATTAGACATAAATCGTCCATACGAGACAGATGAGCCAGCTCCAAAAAGTCCCTCACGTAGTCCTCAATTGGTCGATCCCCTTGAGGGAGACATACAAGTTGTGCTGCTGGATTCATGTTGGTCGGTTGTTCTGTAACGATGGCAGGAGGAATGAAGCAGAGAGCGAATCCTAAAGCAAGCACTTTAATTATCTAAAAGACAAGTAATCCAGAAAACTCTAAACTCAGAAACAAGGTACAAGGAACTGGGAATAACACACCATCAAACATTAAACAACAACCGACAGCCAACAACTGCAACACAGGGGTTTAAATACACAGACAAACAAGCTAAACAAGATAACAAGGGGGCGTGGTTAATCAGAAACACCTGGGGAAACTAATAAACTAGAAAAACTACAAAGGACTACAAAACATGACACAGAACAGGAAATAACTAAAGTTCACACAAGACAAGGGAAACACAGACAGGAATCATTACAGTAACACAGCTCAGCTTACAATGGGACATAAGGTGGGTCTTGAACCCAGATCTCCCAGTCAGGGAAAGTTACTTCTCTACCTCTGGTCTATGGGGAAGACAGTTTGTAGAAGACCCATGTGCAGAAAGAAAGGCAAACTAGGAGGCTCAAATATCTCAAATCTTTACTTGATCTCAGTTTTTAAATTCAAACAAAAGAGCAGTCATATCTTTACAAAACAAAACATAATGTAAGACCAAAGGCAACAGTGAAACAACACTTTTACACTTACAGTTTTACACTTAAACACATAATGTACAGTTAGTCTAAGCCATGCATTCATTTGAACAGTTTTATGCATGCAGCACACTTAGTAAAAACATGCTGTCTGAAACTTTAATTAATGCTATCATGTTACAAATCTGCTTCACAGGTAAAATTAAATAAATTTCTAATTACATAAAAAAAATGTAAAGCCTGTACAAATTCTAGAAATCGTGAAATAGTTGAAATAATTAGGAATCATGTAGCAAACAGTACACATTTCTATTATTTATTATAATGTTTGTGTCATTTTGGTCACTTGGCTGTTTCCTTATAAAGGTCCAGAAATGTTTTCATCGGGTGTGTGATGTTGTTTTTGTTTTTTTTTAATATGATTTTGGCTGCCAGCCAATCACTGCATTGCTGATCATGGTTTTGCATTAACTAACATTAACTAACAATGAGTAGTATTTATTAATCTTTGTTAATATTAGTCAATAAAAATACAACTTTTCATTTTTTCTGTTCATGTTAGCTCAGATCAACTAATATATTATTAACAGATACAACTTTATATTTAAATAATGTATTAGTAAATGTTAATACATTATTAAAATCTAAATCTAAAGACAATGAAAAGTTGTATTTTTCTTAACGATAACGCTTTAATTTAAGGTGACATAGTTACAGGTTACTACATGTACTTACTACAGTAATAACAGTAAATTATGCATAATTACAACAAGTAAACCAAACCCTAACCCTAACTCTAACCCAATAGTAAGTACATGTAGTAAATTAATATTAGTACTTATATATATATATATATATATATATATATATATATATATATATATATATATATATATATATATATTATAGTACTTATCTGAGTACATACAATGTAACTATGTCTCCTTGAAATAAAGTGTAACCGTATTAACTAATGTTAACAAAGATTAATAAATACTATAACTTCAACTAGAATTTCTCATTGTTAATTAATGCATTAACTAATGTACAGTAGTTAACTAATGTTTAAAAGTTGAACCTTTTTGTAAAGTGTTGCAAGTAAATGAAAACAGAGCTTCCTTTTTATGGATGTACTAATACTTTTAACTTCCCAGCTGCGCTCTTCCTATTTCCTTTTATGTGCTGTTGAGTATATCATCACACTCACAGAAACATACAGTACATTCACACACAACACCCTTCAGAGTGATACAAAACCTGATCTGTCAGTGTTTATTTAACTATAATTGACTGCACATGATTCTTTACTTATTCCAAAGACTAAATTACTCCAAACATAAGACTTACAAAAGCATGTTGTGTACAACAGATTGATGGGCTAATTTTGTCCTGTTTCACCTAGTTTTGCAGTTTCTACCTGATTAGCATATCTGTGTGTCACATGTATTATGGCCGTTTACCTGCGAATTCTATCTTTTCTATAAGGTTTTCTTCCCTATATTGTGACATTTCTGAGTGAACTTGACTATTCTAGCACAAGTTGTCATATAAAACAATGAAAAAGCGCAATTATGCTTTCTGTGTGTAAAGAGCCACTTACGTTTGTTACAGTGTGAGCAGGCAAAGAGATGGAGAGGTGGATCCAAATGCAGCAAAACGTGTTTTTATTTAACAATAAAACAAAACAAAGACAGGG
Source organism: Gila orcuttii (assembly GCA_026230005.1). Taxonomy (NCBI): domain Eukaryota; kingdom Metazoa; phylum Chordata; class Actinopteri; order Cypriniformes; family Leuciscidae; genus Gila; species Gila orcuttii. The sequence continues at coordinate 21,896,101 of JAPDVR010000007.1, read as the reverse complement.
GTCCATTCTTCGTACCTCGATTAATACATCTGAGAGGATTTGACAGATACCAGATCTTCTAATCGTAATAACTGATCTCTGGCTAATTTGGTTCTTCAAACGAATTTGCAGATTTGATGAATTAAAATATCTGGATTAAATTGTCTGAGATTACTGCACATTCTTGTGTTAATTGGAAAGGGCAGACATATCGGTAACACTTTACAATAAGGTTCCATTACTTTACATTGGTTAATGCATTACTCACATGAACTAACAATGAGCAGTTACAGTATTTATTATTTAAACAAATGTATTGCTTAGTCAATAAAAATACAACTGTTTATTGTTAGCTCGGGTTAGCTAAAGTCCATTAAAAATATGAATAGATACAAATGTATTTATTTAATTTAATTTAAATTATACATTAGTAAATATTAAAATAAACTAAGATTAATAAATGCCTTAAAAGCATTTTCTTTATTGTTAGTTCATGTTAACTAATATAACTAGTTAACTACTGTTAAAAATGGAACCTTATTGTAAAGTGTTACCATTCCTTCTTTTCTGTTCCACAGATGAAAGAAAATCATAGTTGTTGGTTTGTAACAACATGAAGGCGAGTAAATGATGACCGAATTGTGATTTTTATGTGGATTCACTCAAATGAAATGATGATGTTGTAAAGTGTGTGTGTGTGTGTACAGTGGTGTGATTTCTTTGAGAAATTCCCTGACACAGCAGAAAAAGTGCTGCAGCTGCACTGTCTGTTTTGCTCTTTCTGAGAGCCGGAGACAGTAGGGCATGACACACACTAAACCGGAGAATGTGGGACAGGAAGACAAAGAAATTGAAAGGCAGGCACACCAACTTAAATCTCATGAACAGGAAAAAAGTGCTACAACACTTTGAAAAAAATCTAATAAAAACAAACAAATTGCAAAAGCAGTTAGGGAGCAGTAAGTGTCAAACCAGTGAGATGCAGAACCCATAACGATTCGTATACAAGAACCTGTTGTATGGAGTGCAATAACTGATGCACACTGATTCTGATGGGAGGAAGCTAGAAAATACAATCAAATATACCTAGAGGTTTACTGAAAAGTGAAATGACCATGTCAGCCGGAGGTATGGCAGACCATGGTGGAGCTGAGGTGGTCATCAGTGGAGTCGATGGGTCGAATTGTTCTGAAGTGAAGCAATGGGTTTAGAAAACCCTACACAGTGGAGTCAGATAGGCATGAGGCCTGGGCTGTGGTTTTGGGTCCTTCGACCACAGTTGGATGGGCTGCCCAGAAGACCCTGGTCATCCAAGGAAAGAGTCATTCTAACATTCTAACATTCTAACATTTTCATTATAAGAAAATATATAGGCCTGAGCAGAAAGGATGATGGGAACGAGGAGGAAGAGAAATATAATGAAAGAAAGACTGATATAGAGTCTGTCCATTTGAAATTAAGTCGGTAAATTGGGCCACCACTTGGGCATTGATTTATGGGTTTTTTTAGTCCTGAATGCAGGAGGATTATTCTTTATTTCCCTCTGTTTCTCCAGGGAGGGTTTATCTGATGCCCTGATTCTGTTGTCTAACAGGATACAGGATATCACTGAACATGCATGTTTATGTGTAGAGGGTTGTATATGGATGAGGGTGGGATCACATGATATTCAGTGCCCACCCTGAGGAGTTTACCATGCAGCCTCTAAAGTATCTGTATCACTACTCTAACATATACTACTAAACGGCTTAATAAAGTCGTATTGTACTATGTTGCATACTACCCTTCCAGAAAACTTAAAGTGTGCAAACCAGTGTCAGTGCCCCCTGGAATTGATTTCCAAGGCTTTTTTACTTAAAAAAAAAAAAAAAAAAAAAACACATTTAAATTACATCAATGAAATCAGTCAACTGAAATTAATTCTTCATCTGAAAATTTGCAGCGGATATAGTTCGTTTTAATATATATAGCTAATAAATACAATTTAAATATCCAAATAATAGATTTTCCAAGGATTTTTAAGTTTTAGGTATATTTTTTCAGAATTTGTGACCTATGGTGACAGAATTCATCTGTCACGGTTTGGCTTTTGTTTCTTGTGCTTGTAATTGTCATGTTTCTGTGTCTTGTCATTAGATTCCCTGATTGTCATGTGATCCTGCCATGTGTCTTGTCATTTGTTAATGTCTGATCATTGTTCACAGGTGTCCCTTGTCTAGTAATTAGTCTGTGTATTTAAGCCCTCATGTTTGCCCTGCGTCTTGGTCTAGTATTGAATATTTGTCCAGGTTCTTGTTCCGAGTTCCATGCCTTTGTTTTATGTTTGATTATGTTTTGAATTAAAGTTGCATTTGGGTTCTCAACCAGCTTGCCTCCAGTGATTTGTTACATCATCAGAGTAAAATCTGTGGCTTTAATCTCTTCTTTCTCCTGCAACTTAAACGGCAGAAGAAATATCAAGATTCAATCTCATATTCACATACGATGTATATATAAAAATCCAGCCATGGAGGCTGTAAAAAAAAAGATCAGGATGGAACTGGTGATTTTTCCTATAATTAAGAGATAGACGCCCTCTCATTAGTACCTGAAAGAGCCAAGACCGACTGACTTTGGTTAAAACGAAGAGAGAAACACAAAATGAGAGAGAAAGGAAGAACAGATTAATAGAGAGACTAGTTATTAAGACGAGTGGGCCAAAGATGAACAATTTTAATTATTTTTTTAAAAATAACTTTCAAAGGTCAATGCTATTTTAGTGGATGCAATACATCACATTAACATGTTCCACTAACATTTGACAACCAGAAAGTGTATAGAAATGTTATTTTTGCATTACAGTAGGCATTTTCATTTTAATTAAAAAACAATCAAAAAGTGCTGTGCCAAATTGTAAGTCTTGCTAACATTAGCAAAACAAATCACATGCAGTGTTTATTTAATTTCCATATTTAGATTTGTTTACTATACTATTATCATTATTTTTTAAAGTGATTGTGAGAGAACTTAAATGTCACATCTGTGTCATTTGCGGCAGCTCTTAAAGTGACAGCAGCCTAATAAACCTGCTGATGTCTGTCATTATCAAAAGATAAAATCACACACTGCTAACTTTTTGTAGCTTTAATAAGGATTAATCTATATTTCATTAATAATTTATGCAGTGAAGACTGTGAAGTGTTTGATAACTTCAATTTAACTTTTCAATTTCAGTATATTTTTTACAATATAAAATATATTAAAAACGTTCATGTTGCGATTAGATTTTTTTTCATTGATTGACAGCACTAACATTGTTCCCCATAAACTGATAAGGCTGGTTTATTCGAAGAATCATTTATTAGATACACTTTTATCCTTTTATTTAATTCCCTTACTGCTTGTTTGAAGAGCCAACAGTTAGATATATTTGAGTTGTGTACTGATATGAGTCTGGCCCAGAGGGAGTATTAGAGAACCATTCAACATCTGGAGGAGAGCGAGAGAGACCGAGGGATGGACAAAGGTTAAGGCATAAGGCTTAAAGTGAGATGAGTGCTTGACGTAACTCATCACTAAGAGATGAACCATTTACAGCAGACAGCTTTTGACCCTGGCCTATAATCTCTCAGATATATGTCAGCAAATCACTTCCTAGCAAATTTCTGCCTGATGTCTAATGCTTCACTTGAAACATATCTACAATTCATTTGAACTGAATGAACTTTGTTTGAACTCAGCTCTCGCATTTCCTCATCTCTATTCTTTTCAGTCACTAATAATTTAAACTATGGATGACTCAAGTACTTTTGCCCACTTACAGTTTCTCTATCTCACCACACAGATTTCAAATTGGGTCTGATAACCCCCATACATTGATTTGCTCTTTCATCTAAATATATATAGTGATCACTCAATTTCAGTAAACGTTTACTTTACATATTTAGTAGTCACTTATCTATCAATGTTAGTTTCAATGTTATTTCACATGCATGTACAAAGTGTACTTTGGTGGATGAAATCAGTTTTCTTCAAGTTCACACAGGTGATAAATGTCCAAATACTCTATTGTCACCCCCCTTTTTGAGAACAGACATTAAAATGCTCTATTCAAACTTAAATGGTTGTAATTCAAAAATGCTTTTGAATATAGGCCGCAGTTTGGTCTTGTTTTAGAGAAAACACTAAAATCACTTAAAAAAAATGAAAGTATGAAAAAGTTATGGAAGTTTAAATTTACAGTAAATCAAATATACTGTACTTAATATTTTTTCTTTTATATAAAATATATATTTTACAAAATATTTGTTTACGCTAAAATTACTATAAAATCAAAGCCATATATCTAACCAAGTTGTGTTCCAAATTTGAAGATGATATCACAAAAATTGAAGTTCCCATGAGATTTTGTTTAGGCGTAAAAAAAAAAAAAAAAAAAAAATAGCCACCAGGTGACATACATTACATTGAATTTAACTGTATGCATTCTGCCATAACAAATTAATAAATTTCTATCCAAATATCACTTCTGTCACAAAATATGGAACCTTGAGACTCAGACCTTTCTGACAATATGTGCTTTGTCAAGATTAGAAAAGATTTTGATCATTAATTATGAAACATTATGACCCCAAAAGAGGAGGAGCCTGATAAAATAATTTAGAGTACCATTTCTATGGTAACGCAACTTCCTAATTTATGATAACTACTAAAATATGTGATGTGATAAAAAAAGATAACATTATATTTTAGAGGATAATATAAATATTATTCTTTTTAGAGGATAATATATTATTTTATAATTTTGTATTGACAAATACTAGATTATATGTTTTATTATGAACTTTTAGCATGAAAACCAAAGTTGTAATTATTAAAAGTGTGTGCGTCGACTTTGTGACAAAGGTCAGAACTCCTGTTGTGATGTAGATTTTTTGAGGTTCACTCTTGTCATAAATTCATCTATTACTGTTCCTACATAATTTGTAACAAAAAACAGGTGCTAAAATATCAGTTTAGGAGTATTAGACCTTTCCAACGATATATAGTTTGTCATGATTAGATTAGGATTTAATTGTAATACAGTGAAGTAAACGTAGGCGTCCTGGTAGCGGGACGGTGACAGTAATTAAAAAAGCTATCTTTGTAATGTGTTGTTTGAAGTGTGATCTATCAGTTATTTGTCTGAAAGTGTTCCTGTGCACTGAATCTGTTCATTAAAGGTGTAGTGGAGTGATATTGACATGAGAATGAATTGGAACTCTCACCTTTGATGCTTCTCTAACACCCTTGGAGCGATTGGGGGTTAAGTGTCTTGCTCAAGGGCATCTCAGTTGTGGGCAATGAGAGTGGAATAGAGCACTGTTCATTCACTCAATGACCAATAATTTAACAATACATATTATTATATTTATGTATTTGTTATTATTTATCACTTCCCCCACCTACATTTTCTGCCTGTACTAAGACTCGAACCAAGAACCTTCAGGTTACAAATCCGACTCTCTAACCATTAGGCCACAACTACCCTAATTCAATCAGCACTTACAGCTAAATCACTTCACAACCTTCGGTAACTCTTTATTTTGATTCTCCCATTTGAACATTCTGTTTACTATAATTAACTTTGCAACTACATGTCAACTAATTCTCATTAGAGTATTAGATGACTGTCTGCTTTATTTCTATAACTCTTAGTTGTGATGCTGCCCTAACATTCATTCTACTGACTATAAGTAACTTTGCGATTACATGTCAACTTATTCTAACCCTAACCCTACCAGTCTACTAATACTATAACACTCTAATAAGAGTAAGCAGACATGTAGGTGCAGCGTTACTTAGGGTGTATTCACACCAGGAAAGTCCGATAGTTCAATTGCTTTGGTCCGGACCAAATACAATGTCGATTTTTTTTTTTTTTTTTTGGTACGGTTTGCTTTCACAATGCTCTAATTGCAAGTAAACCAAAATTTATAAACAAAATCACACGTGTGCTAAGGTCGTCCATTCATTGGACAGGAATTCTCAAGCAGGGAAAAGCAGGAAGTGCAAAAACAGGCTCAGCATGGAGATATTTCGTAGTGCAATATTTCTTCTTTCACTGATTTAGTGTTATTCTCTAAAAGCGCAATATGAAGAAACTAATGAGCATCATATGATACAATGTCATCTATATGATGTTGTAATTAGGATTTTGAGAAGACGACGATGTGCTGGACGGATTAGGTATAAAACGTTTTCATTCATAGAGAGGGGCTATGTTCATACATCCAAATCATGAGATTATTATTTCTGCTAACAACTGCTGTCAATGTTAAACGCCTGCAATTAAGTTTGTCCCGTTTTTTCACCCCTATCATCCTCAATCTATCGTAAATTATATGATCACGCTCCTATTCGTGCAAATGTTTTTAAACCATTTAAGCGCGATAAGACAAAAGGCGCAGTGTTTTCTGCAATTGGGTCGGTTCATGTTCACACCGTAAACGAACCGTACCATAGTTCATTGGAACCGTACCGAGACCACCTCTTCAGCTGGGTCTCGGTTCGGTTGTTTGGTCCACACCTGAGTGCGATTGCTGTATTCACACCTGCGCAAAAGATCTGCACCAAGGAGGGAAACGAACTTGAGTTGGATTCAATCAAACCAAACAAGCCAGGTGTGAATACACCCTTATAGTCAGAGGTGTAAAGTTCAGGGGCCTCATTTATAAAACTGTGCGTAGGATCCTTACTAAAAGTGTACGTGCGCCAGAAAGCCAAAAATGGCATACGCAAAAAAATATTCAGACTTATAAAACAGTGCGTACGCAAGAACCTGCGCAGAATTCACTTTATAAATCCCAGTTAGCGGAAGATTGTGCCCACATGCGCCTCCTCCCCGAAACAACCATATATGGATCTTACAACGCCTAGTTGTACTATGCATATCCTCATCTGCATATCATTTGCATATTATTCTTCATCCACGTGATAACATTTTAACGATACAAGACATTAGGAAAATATGAAATACGGATGTGCCGTCACATTAGTTACATTAACAAAAATCATTTAGTCGCCTACCCTTGCCTTGTTTTTGAATAAATAAACCTTAATAGTGTGAAATACATTTCAGAGAAAGTTTTTCTCAATCTTTTCCACTGGCCAAAGAGTATTTTTAATTGATTTATATTTTTAATGGAAATAGATAAACCTTGTTGTGCATTATTTGCACAAAACTTTCTGCTATAATCTGCTATTATCATGATAAGCAATTATCTCTGTAGTTAAAACATTAAAACACAGCATGCCAGAGGAAAAGTGTTCGAAAGCATTCCATCCACAACAAATATTTATATTTATTGAATATAAAAAATGTTGTAACTTCTCAGTAATGATTTCATGTAATTTAAGTGTTTAATTCCATTAATCAGAATGGCATATTTAATCTAAATGTTTACATCAGAAGTAAAACATAGTTTAAATCATTCTTTTATTTATTTAAACTGTTATTTTGAACATGCACTGTATTTATGATTAGGACTTATAATGAAGATTTATGGTTTTAGATATATACTTTTTAGATATATACTATATACTACTTTTCTTTAGATTTTCTGTCTAAAAGTGACCAAAAAGGACATTAAACTACAGCTCACCATCGGTGTCGCCAAACTGCTCCATCTCCAAAAAGTTCGTATACGCATGGGTCAGATTTTGCGTGCAGGTGCACAAATTTTCCCGTCAAGTTTGTTTTCATAAATCACGACTTGTGCGTTCGGAAGTGCATGGCCTATGCCTCTTTCAGGGCCTGTTTTGTGTGTATGCAACGGTTATAAATGAGGCCCCAGGTTCAAAAAGTAAAAGTCCTCCTCAGTATTTTGTTCCAATCACCTGGATTTGCTAATTAGTACAGTTTCTCAGCCAGGAGAACTAATTAGTGAAATCAGCTGGCTGAGTTCATGCGTGGAATAAACATATGGCAGGACTTTTACTTTTTTGACCCCTGGACTTTACACCTCTGCTTATAGTCAACAGAATGTGTTAAAGCAGGGGTGCCCAATCCTGCTCCTGCCGATCGACTGTCCTGCACAGTTCATCTCCAACCCTAATCAAACACACCTGAAGCAACCGATTAAGGTCTTCAGTATCACTTGAAAATTAAAGGCAGGTGTGTGTGATTAGGGTTGGAGATGAACTGTGCAGGACAGTCGATCGGCAGGAGCAGGATTGGACACCCCTGCGTTAAAAGGACCATCAAAATAAACTGAAACCCAACCTTCCTCTTTGTCTGGACTCTGCTAGCATTATACTGCGGATCACGACAATAATATATATTGTTATATTTATTTATTTTCACATTTACAGTCTCTATTTCCCAAAGGTTTGGTGGCATATCGTTAAAATTGTATTGCTGCCAAATCACAGATTTTTTCCCCTATTGTGAATGATAAAGATTTTTATTTGTTTGTTCATTTCAGACTTTCGTTTTGACAGTTCCTTACAGAAAACCATAATTTGGCTTCAGGAGGAAAAGTGAAGCTAAAGTTGTTCAGATCACATTATTGAAACTTTATTTCATGAAGCTTGAAAGCCTTGGTCTCCATTACTTGGAATTGCATTGAAAGAGGGACCAGCACAAATAGTCAAAACAATACAAAACAAATAAACCCACAATGTATTCCAACGCTGAAAGAAAGTCATACGGGTTCTGAACAACATGAGATGACTATTGACAGAATTTAATTTTCGGGTGAACTAATCCCTTGAGTAAGATGAGAAATGGTTTTAATCCTAACACAGAGAGGACATTAGACTTGTAAGATTAGTCCCATGCAATGATCCGGTGCAGTGTTCAGGACATTTCCCTTTATAGCAGAAAGGATACATAAAGGACTTATAATAGAGGGACAGCCTAATGATTTCAGGTATTCACTTCATTTAGTGATTGTTTTTGAAGGTAACACTTTACAACAAGATTTAATTTAATGCATTAGGTATTATGGACTTAATACACTTTTACAGCATTTATTAATCTAGGTTAATGTTAATTACTATATACTAATAAAATAATTAGATATAAATGAACATTGGTAAATACTGTAAAAAAACAACAAAAAACAACAACCCACTGTTGTTTACACCTAGCGCATGCATGGAGCCATACTAAATGCAAATACTGTATAGCATGTCAAGAATCACAATTGATTGAAATGCAAATCACTTCAGGTGAACAGGCAAACAAGAAAAGGAAAATTAACAATTGTAGTGCAGTTTTGCACCCAGTCTGTACTCTCAATCTATGCAGTCTTCACCTTCGCCCAATACCTTGTATAATCCTCCCCTGACCTCTTAAACCCCTTGAAGCATCTTAAAGAATTTACAAGACTCATTTGGCTTCTAATTACCACAAACATGCAGATCGAAATATCTCGTCCTTTCTGTGCGTGGCCTAGGGGAAGAGAGTTCCTCCACACAGCATTGATGAAGCTCTGAAGTGTCTGCCCTGGGGAATGTTTTATTTTTGTAATGTGTAAAGCAATAGCAGAGCCTATCTCTGTCTCTCTCTCTTTTAGATATCTCTCTCTCCTTAACACATCTATCTCTGTTCGGTATCACCATTTGTCTGTGGCGAGGAATTCTCTCTCTGCCTCAACATGTCCACTGTCACACTCTGTAGAGGCTGTAAAGCATACACCTTACCAGCGCTGAAGCCAAAATAAACACACCTCCACGTTTCATATTTCCAGACCTTAAAAGAATCATATCACGATTACATATTTGTGATGCTGTAAGTGCTCTTTTTTCAGATGCTGTGTGATGAAATGTGCAGGCCTACAATACAGTGTTCTGGCCTTACAATTAATGTAAACACAACCTCAAATGGCTTATTGTTTTTATAAAAAAAGCAATATGATGAATAAATAGTAGAATTTATTTATGATAATAATAATCAGAATAAACAATTCTTTCACCAAATAGTGGCTCAGCAACTGTTTTAAAGTCGTTGACATAATGTGACGTGATGGCCACGTATGGTAACCCACACTCAGAGTTTGTCACACACACACACACACACACACACACACACACACACACACACACACACACACACACACACACACACACACACACACACACACACACACACACACACACACACACACTACAAACCATGTTGAAATAATATATTAAATATTAATTGTCTTGTTAAAACAATTAATAAGTAAATATTTAATTATAATTATAATGTATAATTATAATTTTGTGTGGACCAATATAATAATTTGTAAGGTGTTGTGTGAATAGAATAGAATAGAATAGAATAGAATAGAATAGAATTGACCATTCTTACTTCTTCAGCTGATGTTCTATGAGTAGGGTCGAACATAATAGAATGTTTTGTTTCTATAGATACTGTTTTAAGTATAACATAGAATACAATACAATACAATACAATACAATGCAATAGAATAGAAAATAATAGAATAGAATAGAATAAATCCTTCTCACTGGATCCTTCTCATTTCATCAGATAATGGTCAATGAGTACAGTAGAACTGAATGGATTTTTATTGATGCATTCCATAAATAGAATAGAATAGAATATGTCTGTTTTTATCAGATGATATTCTATGAATTGAGTACAGCAGAATAGAATAGAGTAAAATGGAATATAGTTGATCCTTCTGTTTTTATCATATGCTGTTCTATGACTAGAATACAACTGAATAGAACAGAACAGAACAGAACAGAATAGAATTAATCCTTCTGTTTATCACCAGATACTCAGATACTGTTCATTGAATAGAATAGAACGGATCATTCTGTTCATCATCAGATACTGTTCCTTGAATAGAATAAAATAGAACTGACTAGAATAGAAAAGAAAAGAATAGCATGGCACATTTTATGATGTTAAAGTACCCTCTCCAGTCACAGCTTATTTTGCAGAGACAACATTACATTTGTTTGAACTTTGCTAAGACAGACACAGCAACACTGGCTCAAGAAATGATATTTCATGCATTTATGCACAATTTGTGCAAATGTGTTCTATTTACACAGGTTGAGACTGCAAAATGAGCCGATTTGTGTAGAATTATAACATTAATCACCACAGCTGAAGGTTAAAGCTGACACTGATGCCCTGAACCATGAAATGGACGTTCGAGCTGTGTGTACACTGCTATGGAGGTATCTTTAAGGAGCGTCCATGTGGGACAGGCTTTATTTAGCTCTCACAGAAGAGGATTCTGACACAGATTGTGTGTGACAGCTGTTTCCTCCCACACATACACAAACATGCTTTCAGACTTTCTCTTTTCCTCTCGCTCATATGCACACACAGACACACAACCCTTTTAGAGATAAAACATTACCATAAAAAATACAGTTGAAAAAAAATAATTGAAATAAATAAATAAATATGGAATGTGTGAAATTAGTAAAAGGTCAAAGATGAGCCACTTTTGAGACAAGGATGAGAAACCCAGATGCTGATATTTATGTGACATTAGAGCCAATTAATCTCATTGACTCCCTATAAATGGATTATGTTAAAACTGTTTGCAGGGTTTAATGCTTTGTTGTGTTCAGTGTTTTCTCAATTAGAATATACAAAGCATATCCACATAAATAGGAGAAATACCTCCAGACAATCAATGTGTTGCTGTATAAATTTGTAAAAATGAAAATAAAAGATGGGATCTGAAAGAGGCCTGAGAGATGTGTGTTTCTTTAGCTTTCTCACATTCAAAGAATACTGACTTCCCAAGAGTCCCCAAAGCTCATTAGAAACACTTTTTCACATGCATCGCTTCGTAGTCTCCACAGTGGATGCTTCCCCACACATCAGACATGGACTCCTACAGTATATAAATAAATCAGCCAATGAATTAGAAAACTTTCTGTCACCTCCAATTGGGACACCTGAGCATCTGTTTCAATTCACACCTCAGCACTGTCAAGAAGCACTTCTGGGGTCATGAAGATGTCAAGCCTTTTGTGGTGTTGTGGGAGGTCTTGACTTAATGCTTATTTACTTTCGGCAAGTTGTAGCAAAAGAAGAGTGGTGGTTGGCTAAAGCAGCTGTTCTCAACGGGTTTCGCTTCAAGAATCAGATGTTTATTGGTCTTTTGAAGCTCACAGGACATGTTTTAGTCAAGTATTAACTGTTTCTCAGATGTTTCTCCTAAAGTTTTTTTAGACAAATGTTGACACAGTACTAGTAAAGTGCTAAAATATTTATGTGGATAGCATACACTCTCAAACATAAAGATTCTTTACTGGCATCTACGGCTCCACGATTAACCTTTAACATACATGTAAGCTGTCCATTTAACAAAAGGTTCTATAGAGGAAAAAATCTAAGAAATTAAATGGTTCTTTTAAGAACTGAAAGGTTCTTGTGGAACCCAAAATTGTTATTTTATGGCATCGCTGTGAAAAAAAAAACCTTTTTGGAACCATTATATTTAAGTGTCCCAAAAAATTGATACATTTGAGTTAATAATGAAATCTCAGAATTTTCAATGCAGACTTCATGCATATGCTACTGTTGTCATGTCTGTTTTTGGTTTTGTTTCATGGTTTGTAAGGGACCAAACAGTCAAGGAATGAGGGCCATAGGAATATTTCCCAAATGTTTACTAATATTTTACTAAATCCAAAAAATCATATACAAAGCATTCAAAAGGAAAACCAAGTCCAAATAATCAAAACAAATGTTTAGGCCTAAAGAGATCAACAGAACAAACTAAACTCAAATAACTGAGTACGTGTGAGAACAAACTAAACTGATCTACAAGTTAAACATCAGGGACACATTTATACAAACGGACTAGTATACTAAACTTCACAATACTACAATGAAATCAATACCAAGGCCAGTTACATAATTACACTATAATTAAGTGCATATCTTAACACAAATAATAAATCTAAGGAAAATAACAAGCAATTAGAAAAGACAATACCAACACAAAACATTCGACTCCAGGATTAAAGTCAGGATTATGCAAGGAAGAATTCCTGCTTAAGGCAGTTGGGATGCTGCTTCCGCTTCTTGCGTCCATCTGACCTGATTTGGACATTTTGATCCAACCATATCAGTCAAAGCTGAAGCTCTGCTAGAGAAATTAGTGATACATTTGTTATAGAACCCAGCCATGCCCAGGAATGATCGCAACTCCTTACGAGTCTGTGGGTGAGGACACATTTCAATGGCCCGGACTTTTTCCACCTGAGGCCTGATCACCCCACCACCAATGACAAATCCCAGGTATTCAGTCTCGGTCTTTGCAACAGCACATTTGTGTGGGTTAACTGTCAACCCAGCTCTCTGAAGACGCTGCATAACCTCCTGGATGTGTTGCAGATGTTGCTCCCACGTGTCGCTGTAAATCACAATGTCATCCAGATAAGCAGATGTAAAGGTTAACCCCCGTAATACCTGTTCCATGAGTCTTTGGAAACTGGCAGGTGCCCCGTGCAATCCGACAGGAAGGACCTTAAAATGAAATAAACCCAATGGGGACTTGAACGCGGTGAGCTCTCGGGACCGGCAAGTCAATGGAATCTGCCAGTAACCCTTTGAAAGGTCGATGGTCGTCAGAAATTTGGGGTTACCCAGGCGATCTGTAAGGTCACCTATACGTGGAGTGGGGTAGGCATCAAATTTTGTCACAGAATTGAGGTTACGGAAGTCTATACAAAATCTTATTGTGCCATCTTTTTTTGGAACAAGGACCACCGGATGGCACCACTCACTCTTGGATGGCTCTATGATCCCCAGCCTCAGCATCAAATCCACTTCCTTCTTTAGTGATTCTTAGATGCTCTGGGACCCTGTAGCTCATTCTCCTCACAACAGCATCAGGCTTCAACTCGATGTCATGTTCAATTACAGTTGTGAACCCAGGATATTCTGAGAAAACCTCAGGTAAGCAAAGGGCCCTCACCTCAAGTTGCCGTTGGGGTGACAAGTGATCTAAAATAACATCTCCTAGAACTGGCTGGGATAAGTATTGGTCATCCAGTTCCTCTTCTTCCTCCACCTGCCTAATCATCAGGCTCTGTGCGGTCTGATCAGGACGAGGAACCCATTGCTTAAGGAGGTTAATGTGCAGAATTCTTGCCGGACCGTCTTGGCCTGACATGGAAATTTCATAGGTGGTTGGCCCAAGTTTCCTTCTGACGTCAAATGGGCCTTGGCATCTCACCAACAGTTTACTTTCAGTACTGGGCAGCATAACCAGTACCTTCTGACCCGGGTCAAAACTTCGCTCACGCACAGACTTATCATACCAGGCTTTCTGGCGAGTTTGCGCCTCAGCCAGGTGAGATTGGGCCAATTCGGTCATCCTCGCCAAGCGCTCTCGCATCTGTACCACATAGGACACAACATTCATCGGCTCATCCCTTCTCTGGTCTCCCTCCCATATTCTCGAAGCAGAGCAAGAGGACCTCTCATGTCATGCCCATATAGGAGTTCAAATGGGGCAAAGCCTGTAGACGATTGTGGTACCTCTCTATAGGCAAACAGAAGGTTGGGGAGCCATTGGTCCCAATCTTTACCTGAATCCGAGACAAACCTTTGAAGCATCTGTTTAAGGGTCTGGTTAAATCTTTCGAGGATGGTAAGGGGTTGTTCTTAGACTCTTGATGCCCAGTAGTTTGTATACCTGTTTCAAGAGGGTAGACATAAAGTTAGTTCCTTGATCAGTCTAGGTCTCACAAGGAAACCCAACTCTAGAGAACAATTGCACAAGATAGGTCGCCACATACTTGGCTTTGATGGACCTCAAGGGGAACACTTCTGGATATCGGGTAGCGTAGTCAATTACAACGAGCATAAATCGCTTACCTGAGCGACTTCTTTCAACAGGTCCCACCACATCCATTCCCAGTCTTTCAAAGGGAGTGCCTATGATGGGAACCGGTTGAAGAGGCACCCGACATGGGCAACGGGCAGAGACCTTTTGACATTCGGGACAACTTCTGCAATATCGGGTCACCTCTGTTTTCAGGCCAGGCCAGTAAAAGTGTCTTCTAATCCGAGCAAGAGTCTTACCTCTTCCCAGGTGGCCAGCCCAGGGAATGGAATGGCCCAGGATCAGAATAACTTTACGGACACTCTGTGGCACCACCAGCTGTCTCGCCAACCCCAGCCGACGATAGAGTATCCCCTGTTGAAGATAATAGCTTTCCCTTGTGAGGTCACCTTCAATATTTTCTACATCCTCTTGCTCTGCCCGCTCCAGATAAGGAACAAGACTGGCATCCTCCTGTTGTAACTGAGCAATGTTAGTAGGCAATTTAACCCTCTGGGGACCAGAAACGCGCCGGCGCGTTTTGCTTGTTTTTTTTTCACATAGCAGAAAAATAGACTTAAAGTACTACCATCATTTCTGTTCATATAGAGTTAAGAAATATGAGAAAATAATCTGTTAAATGTCTACTTTTTTATGTGCCCACATACAATCGAAATAAAATACAGGTCCTTCTCAAAAAATTAGCATATTGTGATAAAGTTAATTATTTTCCATAATGTAATGATAAAAATTAAACTTTCATATATTTTAGATTCATTGCACACCAACTGAAATATTTCAGGTCTTTTATTGTTTTAATACTGATGATTTTGGCATACAGAAAATTTGAAAACCCCAAATTCCTATCTCAAAAAATTAGCATATCATGAAAAGGTTCTCTAAACGAGCTATTAACCTAATCATCTGAATCAACTAATTAACTCTAAACACCTGCAAAAGGCTTATAAAAACTCCCAGCCTGTTTCATTACTCAAAACCGCAATCATGGGTAAGACTGCCGACCTGACTGCTGTCCAGAAGGCCATCATTGATACCCTCAAGCAAGAGGGTAAGACACAGAAAGAAATTTCTGAACAAATAGGCTGTTCCCAGAGTGCTGTATCAAGGCACCTCAGTGGGAAGTCTGTGGGAAGGAAAAAGTGTGGCAAAAAACGCTGCACAACGAGAAGAGGTGACCGGACCCTGAGGAAGATTGTGGAGAAGGACCGATTCCAGACCTTGGGGGACCTGCGGAAGCAGTGGACTGAGTCTGAAGTAGAAACATCCAGAGCCACCGTGCACAGGCGTGTGCAGGAAATGGGCTACAGGTGCCGCATTCCCCAGGTCAAGCCACTTTTGAACCAGAAACAGCGGCAGAAGCGCCTGACCTGGGCTACAAATAAGCAGCACTGGAGTACCCTCAGTCAGTGATGGTCTGGGGTGCCATGTCAGCTGCTGGTGTTGGTCCACTGTGTTTTATCAAGGGCAGGGTCAATGCAGCTAGCTATCAGGAGATTTTGGAGCACTTCATGCTTCCATCTGCTGAAAAGCTTTATGGAGATGAAGATTTCATTTTTCAGCACGACCTGGCACCTGCTCACAGTGCCAAAACCACTGGTAAATAGTTTACTGACCATGGTATTACTGTGCTCAATTGGCCTGCCAACTCTCCTGACCTGAACCCCATAGAGCAGGGCTATTCAATTAGCTTCATTCGAGGGCCGGATTATTAAATCGAAAAGTTTCGGTGGGCCGATGTTTAGCTTATTTATTGAAACATAACAGTATCAATAAGTAAGCTAAAGTAAACATAAAAGTATTGTATTTACTTAGAAATGTGGTACCCAACAGTATGCAGATTTATCAGACCATAATAAATAACTTATTTACAGCTATGTACAAATATATGAATTATACAAGATCATAGCTATTGGTAAGAATTATTTTATTAATAATTATTATAGGCTTAAATTAAAATATTCTGACAGTGAGACTTAGTAACCATATGTAAAACCATGGCTAAAAGCATGGCTACTCACTCACTCCCACTGTATAAAAAATGCCTAAACAGGTAAAAACTATACACACAATTAATTATATATTTCTCTAACCCCCTAATAAATCTAATGCAATATAAATGACTATAACATAGTATTCAATATAAATATTCCACATTTCTGCCTAAACCATGGTAAATTACTAGCCTACAGTACATTCATGGTAAATGTTTGTAAGGGTGGTGATTAGGGATTTAGTCTTCTAACTTCGTTCATGGCATAATGTTTCTGCTATTTACAGTCATCAGTCGTATTGGGAATGTTGAGGCTGTTTCATCTGATTTAAAACTAGTTAAAATCATTGAGTGGTTTGTAACAGAGAGATGTGTCAGGTTGAAACGCTTTTCACTGGATGTCGCAACACTGTGTAATAATGTCCGGGACCGGAAGTAAACGCAACTCCTTTAAGCTTGCATTCCGTTATCCACTGGGCCGCGCTGCGTAGTTCAAAGTAAACTAGTGAGACAACTGAAAACAGTGCTATTTGTTCTCTATTTGTTGTTACTGACCGAGAAACCGCTTCAGATGATTCAGTGACAGAACGGTCCGAACGAATCCGAATCGTTTCAGACCGTTATGCAAGCGCGTTTGGCCAATTCATGGAAAGGAAATAATCCAACCAAAGAATGATTAATTCAGGAATGATTGATATCGCTGGTTCAGTCGACAGAAATACGGGACACACATAATAACTGTTGAAATATTCGGACTGAAAACGTTTCTCAGGTCAGTCGGAGCGCTCATGGTACACACACAGTGCGTATAGCCGTACAGCTGCAGGCGCCACTGCGGTCACGCGCATATCTAACCAAATTTAGCCGCACCGCCAGGAAAAGAAGAGGAGGGAGGTTGGGGTGCCCTCGGGCCGGATGGAGATGATTGGCGGGCCGGACCTGGCCCGCGGGCCGCCAATTGAATAGCCCGGCCATAGAGAATCTGTGGGATATTGTGAAGAGAAAGTTGAGAGACGCAAGACCCAACACTCTGGATGAGCTTAAAGGGATAGTTCACCCAAAAATGAAAATTCTGTCAGTATTTACTCACCCTCATGTTGTTCCAACCCCGTAAGACCTTCATTCATCTTCGGAACACGAATTATGATATTTTTGATGAAATCTGAGAGCTGGATCACTCCTCCATACTCCTCCATAGGCTTCAAAAGCATTGAAACTTGCCGGCCTCGAAAAGTTATTAAAGACATCGTTAAAATAGTCCAAGTGACTACAGTGGCTCAATCTTAAGTTTATCAAGCGACGAGAATACTTTTTGTGCGCAAAAACAAACAAAAATAACGACTTTATTTCAACTATACATTTCCTTCTCTGTTGGCCTCTAGTCAGTTAACTTAGTATAATAGCGTAGAGCTACGTCACACGCAGGCTCACTATTGGCCGACGCTGGTCATGTGGGTGATGCGTGTGACGTACAACAACAGAAGCTCTACGCTTTTACACTAGTCAACTGACTCGAGGTCCACAGAGAAGGACAAGAATAGTTGAAATAAAGTCATTATTTTTGTTTTTTTGCGCACAAAAAGTATTCTCGTCGTTTGATAAACTTAAGATTGAGCCACTGTAGTCACTGTAGACTATTTTAACGATGTCTGTTATAACTTTTCGGGGCCTGCAAGTTCAATCCCTCAAGAAGCCTATGGAGGAGTATGGAGGAGTGATCCAGCTCTCAGATTTTCATCAAAAATATCTTAATTCGTGTTCCGAAGATGAACGAAGGTCTTACGGGGTTGGAACAACATGAGGGTGAGTAAATACTGACAGAATTTTCATTTTTGGGTGAACTAACCCTTTAAGGCCGCTATCGAAGCATCCTGGGCCTCCATAACACCTCATCAGTGCCACAGGCTGATTGCCTCCATGCCACGCCGCAATTACTTTCTGTGTATTACCCTCTTGCTTGAGGGTGTCAATGATGGCCTTCTGGACAGCAGTCAGGTCGGCAGTCTTACCCATGATTGCGGTTTTGAGTAATGAAACAGGCTGGGAGTTTTTAAAAGCCCCAGGAATCTTTTGCAGGTGTTTAGAGTTAATTAGTTGATTCAGATGATTAGGTTAATAGCTCGTTTAGAGAACTTTTTCATGATATGCTAAATTTTTGAGATAGGAATTTTGGGTTTTCATGAGCTGTATGCCAAAATCATCAGTATTAAAACAATAAAAGACCTGAAATATTTCAGTTGGTGTGCAATGAATCTAAAATATATGAAAGTTTAATTTTTATCATTACATTATGGAAAATAATGAACTTTATCACAATATGCTAATTTTTTTAGAAGGACCTGTATTGTGCTTTTGTAAAATAAAGAAAATAAACAGGGTGTGCGTTCTGCCTCTCAGTCACCGTGAACTTTTTTTCTGGAGCACGTCTCTAATCTTCAACAAAACTCAGCAAATACTATTCACCCAGCCATAAGCAATATATCTTTTAAATCATTTGAGTTTGTACTTTTAAATGACCGATTCAAAACTAAAATAAATATTCTCCGTTTATGTCATCTATATAAAAAGAGAGACGTGTCAGCCATTCTAATTATCTTCCTCTCAGCTCATTATTCTGGTTATGTGACACGCCCACGGAGAGCATAAGCTATTCAAACGCAAATATGTGAAGCAACACATTGAGACGCGTTAACGCCCATAAACTCTGAAAACACACTATATTTTTTAGTCAGATTAATCTACTGTCGTCTTGCGCGGCTATATGAGGACCAATCCTGGGACATTTACCTACCTCAGAACAAGTGCTGGTTTATTTTCACCACGAGGAGGAGCAACAGATTCAGCTGAGAAGTAAGTGTTTTATGCTTGTGCTTTGTTCTAATCGCGATATAGAATAACATTAGTGTCTGTAAACGGAAAAATAGCATACCGTTTAAATGTGAATCATGTTTCTGTGTGTGTGTGTGTGTGTGTGAATGAATGAATGAATGAACACACAGATACGCACTGTTACAGACGAAATAAAAGACAACATTTCGTTGACTAGTCTAAAATAGACATCAAATAAGGTTTTGTTAGGAGTTTCTGCTCATATGTTAAATATATAGTATGTTTTGTCAATAAACTAATCAACTAAGATGTTATAGTGTTTGTTCCAATGCAAGCTATATCAAAATAATGAATCCTCAACTTTGAAATATGTATGATCAAACTAAGACATTTATGGAAAAAGACAATTTTCTTTTCAAGATGTTTCCAACTCTAACTTTTAACTGAAATAAAACCATGTCTATATGGTGACGGGTGTGTGATATAAGTGTCCAGACGTATGCACCCTGTATTTTAAGATTTTTTATTCCTCTTTTTAGTCAACTTTAGCATGGGTGTGTTCACTTATTCTAAGCAGTGTGTGTGTGTGTGTGTGTGTTGTAAATAAATCCAAACAATCTAAAAGCCATTCTTTTTTAAATCTCCTCATTCTTTGTGCAAGGCTCCTCATAATGATATGGCCTGATAGCACACCTAATAGGGCCATTATGGGAGGGTCTTTGTCTTTCTCAGGTGTGAAATGCCACACATATTAATGAGAGATCACGCCCCTTCGCATAAAGCTTTCTCAAACAAAACACGTCATACACATTCTAAAAGACTTTATTGACTTATCTGAATGAGTAGTCAGGATGATTCTCACATAGTTTTGGAGCAAATATTCTAGACTATGTGATACAATTTTCAAAAGTCTTGTGAAGAAATAATCAATATGTGTTTTGTGGCCTTATTTCAGAAACTTTTATTTTTAGTTTTTTCAATAACCATGCATAAATAATATTCTCTCAAAAATACAAACATGTACATACATGTTGCTCACATATTATGGTAGCCCCGTTTGTGCTATATAGAGTGAATTTACACCTTTGCCATTAACATGTTTATAAATAACAGAAAAAAGCACAAATGTCAGTGCATGTCAAAACATCCCAAGGGCCCCAAAAAACCCTTGGTTCCCAGAGGGTTAAAGTCTGGGGAAAAATCAGAGAAAGAGTCAACTGGCATCTTAGAGACATTATATTGAATTTTTCCCAAACGTCTCTGTCGACGAGATTTCCTAGGTTTTGCAGAGTCAACAGTGTCTACCGCGTGGTCAAAGAAAGGGAGGGCCCTAAGCAACTGTTCTTCTTCCCCTTTGCTCGCTTTAGCTTGGGTGACAACCATATTACATGAGGGTACCGGCTGCAATAAGTCCCAGAGCACTGGCAGGTCATGGCCCAAAACCACCGGAAACGGTAAGTTTTCTGCTACGCCCACGTCCAGAAGGTAAGTTTGTCCTTTCACCTTACATTGGAGGTAGGAAACAGTTTTTCATCACCGTGAACACAGCGAATGGATTTCTTTTCACTGAAGTTAAGTAGGGCAGGTGGGACATACTTGTGATGCACTAGAGTCTGATCACTCCCAGTGTCCACCAGGGCCTGCAATTCCCTTCCATTCACCTCCACTGTTTCCATCTGTGGTGCCCACTCAGTTTTTTTTTTTTGTAAATCTGGACGACCCCTGGGCACATAACATAAGTGAGAAGTCTTGGCTGTGTTTTTAGGGCACATCGGTTTTGTATGCCCCTGCTGACCACACATAACAGATTGGCACTTTCCTAGGACTCTTCAGAGGAGTCGCAAAATGCATGTCCTCCTTCCAAGAGACTGACCGGCACTGGGAAAATTTCTCTGACTTTGCTGGGGAAAGTTTAGTCGGTGATCATCCCTACTGGCTTTCCAGGCCCATGACTGACTCCTCTTCCGTGCAGCCACGAACACATCGGCCAGTGCTGTTGCATGTGCAGCAGTCTTTGGATCATGTTCCCGGATCCAAACCTGGAGCTCAGGAGAAAGCATCCTCAAATATTGTTCAAGAATCAATATTTCACCAACTTCCTCCACTGATCTACCTTTTGGCTGGATCCACTTCCCATAAAGTTCCTTTAACCGGACATATAATTCTTTAGGATTCTCAAGGGGTTCAGCATTCCAAAGAACGAAACTGTTGTCGATACATTTCTTGGTTGATATCATATTTCCTTAATATGGCCGATTTAACCTCCTCATTCTCAAGAGAATCCTCAACATCCATGTTACCATAAGCAGCTCTGGCCTTACCCATCAAAAGAGGAATTAAACGGAAGGCCCAATCCTCCTTCGGCCACCGGCAAACAGCTGCGATTCTCTCAAAAGTAATTAGGAAGTGTTCAATCTCATCCGACTCAGATAACTTCTCAAGTCTTGGCTCTTTAAACTGACCTATATCATGGTTTTCTGATAGATCCTTCCAACAGGTAGTGGACTGAGACAATGGACGGCCCGAGACAGCTTCCTCGTTAACAGGAACTTCCAAGGGGTCCCCAACAGTCAGCAGAGGATTAGGAGTTGGAGTTGAACGAGTCTGCACCTCCAGCTACAACGGACTAAACTGGTGTGGAAGACCTTTAAAGCGACGCTCCTGCTTGACATACTCTTGATTCCTGTGGCTTTCTTGAGCATCCATCTTTGCCATGTGTGCTCGAAACAGGCTTATCAAGTCTGCCAGTGTGGGTTCTCTGCTTCCCGGCTCCAGCTCCTCCACCTCTCATACTTCCTGCGTTGCTCCATCCTCCACCAGCTCCTGGAATACCTCCTCACTTTGCTCTGCTAGAGCAGGCTTTGAGGTTGTTTTCCTTCCTCCCCGGTTCATGGCATATAGAGTATCTCTATCTCAGGGAAGAGAGGGAAAAAAAATTATATATATTTTGGGAAACGTCTCTGGTTACGTATGTAACCCTAGTTCCCTGAAGGGAACGAGACGCTGCGTGAAAACGCTGTGGGAACGCCCCTGCGTGAGTGCGTCATGAAGTACGTATGAAATCAGTCCAATGGCGAGACGGAACGTCATAGGCGGGTGACGTCATCGACCAGGAAACTATATAAGCACCCCAAAACACAAGCGCATCAGCTTCTGATAAGACTGAAGCAAGTGCTCACGAGCATGCTGAGAGTATGGCAAAGACACGCAGCGTCTCGTTCCCAGAGACGTTCCCTTTCAGGGAACTCGAGCTGCGTGAAAACGCTGTGGGAACGCTAATACCAACGTCGCCATACAAGCAAGTGTCCGTTGTGTGAAGTCAAGGCGCACATTCGGACGAAGCACCTGCGCCCCTGGAGTGGAGCTGAAGTCAAGATGGTAAAACTTTATATGTGTGCGGTGAGGACCAGCCTGCCGCATCGCAAACGTCCTGAATTGATACTGCTGACAAAATAGCCTTAGAGGCAGCCATACCCCTGGTTGAATGAGCCCGGACAGCCAAAGGAGAAGGCAGACCGGCAGACTCGTAGGCAAGTGAGATGGCCTCGACCACCCACTTGCTCAACCTCTGCTTAGATGCGGGACAGCCCTTCCTAGGGGGTCCAAAACAAATGAACAGTTGTTCACATTTCCTCCACAGGGCAGCTTTGTGGACGTAAGCATCTAAAGCCCTAACTGGGCAGAGCAGATTTAGTTTCTCTTGGTCCGACGTCAAAGGAGGAGGACAGAAGGCTGGCAGTACAATAGGCCTACCAGTATTAGTTGGGACCTTAGGAACATAGCCCGGTTTAGGATGGAGAAAAGCTTCTACCATGCAAGGCGAGAATTCCAAGCACGAGGGAGAGACCGATAGAGCTTGAAAATCTCCTATTCTTTTTAAAGAAGAGATAGCAAGAAGAAAGATAGTTTTTAGAGTAATGAACTTCTCAGAAACTTATTCAATGGGCTCGAACGGTGCTAGAGAGAGACCTTCTAGAACAACCGCAAGGTCCCAGGTCGGCACCCTTGTGCGAACTGCTGGCCTCAGCCTCAAAGTGCCACGAAGGAAACGAGTTATAAGTGGGTGTCTCCCGAGAGAGGCTCCACTTAAAGGGACGTGGTAGCAGATAAGGCCGCCACGTACACCTTCAGTGTGGAGTGGGATAACCCTGTGGAGAAACGCTCCTGAAGGAAATCCACCACTGCACCCACCGGGCAGTTAACTGGGTCCAACTGGTGTTCCCCACACCAAGAGGTGAACATATTCCACCCCAAGGCATATGATTTCCTAGTGGCCGGAGCTCTGGAGTGGAGGATGGTCTCCACGACCTCAGTCGAGAGACCAGATTCTATGAGCTGGGCCCCCTCAGAGGCCAAGCCCACAACCTCCGTAGTTCTGGGGTGAAGGATCAACCCACTCGCCTGAGAGAGAAGGTCCCTCCTGATCGGAGTCTCCAGAGGAGAGCCGTCGAGGAGAGAAATTAGGTCCGCAAACCAACGTCCAGAACTCCTGGGAGCAGAGCAATCGGGGGAAATGCGTACAGGCATGACCTCGGCCACGCCTGTACCATAGCGTCCAACCCCAGAGGGGCTGTAAGGCTTAGAGACAACCACAGTAGACAGTGTGATGTCTCCCTGGATGCAAAACAGGTCTACCTCGGCACGACCGAAATGTTTCCATAGGAGCTCCATCACCTCGGGATGGAGTCTCCATTCCCCGGGCCTCGGCCCCTGCCTCGACAGGATGTCTGCCCCCTGATTTAGATACCCTGGGATATAAATCGCCCTCAAAGAAAGAAGCTTCCCCTGGGACCATAGAAGGATCTGGTGAGCCGGCTTATATAACGGGCGTGAACGCAGACTTCCCTGGTGATTTATGTAGGAGACCACCGATGTGTTGTCTGACCGGACAAGAACATGATGACCTCTCAGGTCTGGGAGGAAGTGTTTCAGAGCCTGAAACACTGCCAACACTTATATGCCACGAGAGATGATGGTCCTGCCACAGACCCTGAGCAGGGCGACCACTCATGATCGCCCCCCAGCCCGTGAGGGAGGCATCCGTCATTAGCGTTACGCGACGACAGGGAGCTCCCAACACGGGCCCATGGGACAGGAACCAAGGTTCTTTCCATATAGCCAGGGCGCTAAGACACCGTCGCATGACCCTGAACAAGCGGAGCGGGTTTCCCCTCAGGGAGAACCCCTTGGCCCTGAGCCATCACTGCAGCGGTCTCATGTACAGCGGGCCGCAAGGTATAACGTTGGACGCTGCTGCCATTAGACCCAGAATTCTCTGATATTCTTTTGCAGTAAGTGACTGGCCTAGCTTTGCCTGTTTGACGGCTAAGAGAATCGAAGCCAAAAGAGCAGGAAACAGATGTGCCTGCATCATCGTCGAAACCCAAACCACACCCAGAAAAGTGGTCCTCTGTAATGGAGAAAGCACACTCTTCTTGGCGTTGAGCCTCAACTCTAACTTTTGATATGGACGAACATGACATCTCGATGCCGAATCACCTGATGCTCCGATTGAGCTAGAATCAACCAATCGTCGATATAGTTTAAAATGCGGATGCCCTGGAGTCGCAGCGGAGCCAGAGCTGCATCCATGCATTTCGTGAAAGATCGGAAGAACCCGATAATGGCACGCTTCGCCCCCGAAAGCGAACCTCAGGAACTTCCTGTGTTGTGGAAGGATGGAAATGTGGAAGTATGCGTCCTTTAGATCTATCATGACAAACCAGTCCTCGGACCCGATTTGTGACACTATCTGTTTGATAGTGAGCATCCTGAATTTGAGCTTACCTACCGAGCGATTTAATGGGCGCAGATCTAAAGTTGGACGCAACCCCCCATCCTTCTTAGGAACGATGAAATATCAGCTGTAATAACCTAGCTCCAAACTGGGAGGAGGAACCCGTTCTATAGCCTCCTTTTGAAGGAGCGTTTTCATCTCTTGTTCCATTACCAGAGCCTGCTCGGGGCCCACCACTGTGGGCAGAACCCCTCTGAATTTTGGTGGAAGACACCTGAATTAGATTGTATAACCTTTTTCTACTGTCTGTAAGACCAATTGAGATATTTTTGGAAGGCTTTTCCACTCTGCCAGAAATACTACTAAGGGTACCAGTCTCTCGAGACTGGCCTCTGGTATAACTTGAGCAGCAAACACAGTGCCCTGTAACGGCGCACCGGCAGGGAACAACTGGTTTGACTGCCCTGAGACCCTCCTCAGAGGGAGCGAGCGTCCCTCGGGAAAGCGCTAGCTGGGACCATCTACGCCCCGGCACAGAGGCGGGGTTGGCAGAATAGGCCCCTGAGGGCACCGAGGCAGAACGGGCACCGTAAAAGAGGTGAACACCTTTCTCCCTCGGTGGGGACCACCCTCAGTGTCCTAACTTTTATGACGTCAGGACTTTTTCTTGGCCGAAGCCTTCTTAGCCAATCTAACTGTCCTCAGATCAGTTCTAACGCCCGAAGGCTTTGGCTGAGGGTGCCGCGTCTGGTCCCACTGTCTAGCAGGGGGACCGCGAGACGCGACACTCTGCTTCTGCTGCGCCCTATGCGAAGAGCTCGTAGACGGCCGGGGCTGCTCCCGCCCAGCAGCCCCGGGGACGTGAACTTTTAATGGAAGAAACTTTTTAAAAGCTGCTGCCTGTTTCCTTTCTTCCTGAAATTTATCAATGACAGAATTAACTGAGTCACCGAATAACCCCACAGGGGAGAGGGGAGCATCTAAGAGAAAAGCTTTTTCTTTCTCTTTCATAGACGAAAATTTAAGCCATAAATGCCTCTCTGCGGCCACCAAGGCTGCCATAGATCGACCCATTAATTTGGCCGATTCCTTGGTGGCACACAGAAATAAATCAGCAGCCTGACGCAGTTCTCGAACTACGTCAGAACTGACCTCCTCAGTCTCGCTCACGTCCCTTAGCAGATCAGCCTGGTATGCCTGCAAAATCGACATAGTATGCAGACATGACGCAGCCTGACCTGCCGCCGAATACGCTTTACCCACCAAAGCTGAGGTATTTCTTAAAGGCTTGGAGGGAAATGTCGGTGCTTTAAATGATGAAGCAGCCTCGGAAGAGAGATGGCTCGCAACCGCCTCTTCTACCCGAGGCATCGCGCCATAACCATAATATTTTGCCCCCGCTATATTAGAATATGTGGATGTTAGAGGGCTAAATATTCTATAAAAACGGCTTGGCGTGGAGGTTGAACACGGGAAGGGAGAAATATCTCATCTAATTTAGATTCAGTAACAGACTCCTGCCTAGCCGTTGGCCACTCAATGCTTAATTTTGACACAGCTCGAGCGAGAACCTCCATAAGCTCTTCGCTCAATACTGACAACATCCAGCTCCTCAGAACTGGGTAATTGAAATGATGGTGCCTCAGCCCGGGCGGAATAAACCGCAGCGCGTGCTTCCGAACCCGGATCAGAGGCACTGGATCTACCAGGTAAGGGCTGAGAAAAGGCAGAGCCCGTCTCAAACCCCGCTGATAGATCCATTTGCGATCCCCACGATTGAAGCCTTCGCTGTGCCTCGGCAACAGCGGGACCCGAACCGCGGGGAGCCCGCACCGAAGCACTCTCCTCGAAGAGGGCTCAGCGGGAGCGGAGCGTTTTTATGGACAAACGCTCGCAATCAGCTCCCTCGAGAGCTGACTGGGCATGCTGCACTCCCAAACAAACAACACACAGATTGTGTGTGTCCCCACCCGTAATATAACGTGGGCAGGGATGAATACACTTTCTGAACTGCTGTTCGCTCGCCAAGATATATATATTGTCTCTTTTATAGTTTTTTTTTTTTCATACACAGAGCGCTTCTGAGTCTTCAGCACGCCCTGATGCGCTTGTGTTTTGGGGTGCTTATATAGTTTCCTGGTCGATGACGTCACCCGCCTATGACGTTCTGTCTCGCCATTGGACTGATTTCATACGTGCTTCATGACGCACTCACGCAGGGGCGTTCCCACAGCGTTTTCACGCAGCTCGAGTTCCCTGAATGGGAACTATGCCCCCTACTGGCTAATCCCTCTTGTGAGGGACAAAGCAGTCAAGGAATGAGGGCCATAGGAATATTTCCCAAAAATATATTTGACTAAATCCAAAAAATCATATACAAAGCATTCAAAGGGAAAACAAAGTCCAAATAATCAAAACAAATGTTTAGGCCTATAAAAGAGATCAACAGAACAAACTAAACTCAAATAACTGAGTATGTGTGAGAACAAACTAAATCTACAAGTTAAATATCAGGGACACATTTATACAAACGGACTAGTCCATATTAACCCATAAGCCGATCACCATCCGAAAGCTCCAACCATCCACTCCTCAGCAACACAGCGGTAACTTAAACTCAAAGAAAGTAATATTAATAAATGTGTGTACTGCACAACACCAACTAGATTGTGTGCACTTCAACCAGTCAATGATGTACTGCAACTCAAATATCTTAATGAGAAATAAACAATGTCTGAATCTTATTGCCAAATAAATATACGAACAGAAACCATTGAGAGAACGAATGAAACTAAAGAATATGCAGGATAAATTCCAAGAAAATCTGAGTAATGGGTGTTTGTATGTATGTACATGCGCGACATCACCACTCACTGATGTGTGGCTGCATCGGGGCCATCACATGGTTCATGCCTTTTATTTTGTAGTCATGGTTCCAATAGCGGTGGCTGGATGTAACCGATCTGCAAGAGTTGCCGCTTGCAGTCTGGGGGAGCTGAAAACGTAGACGTGAAGTCGGACTCCATCCAATCATAGAGCAGCTGTGTCGTAATCAGAGCTTGGGCAGCCGCTTTTGAAAAGGTACTTTGATGGCATACGTCACACTCAAGTCGAACAAAATTTCTAACCGGCATGCACTGCTTCAAGTCAGCTGCCGATCGGACGAACAAGCTTTTTGTTTCTTGGTTTTTCATGTGATTCTCTTATCCCATCATGTGATCTGTCATGTGCTTCCCTAGACTCATGTGTCATGAGGCTTGTTCGACTTCATGCAGCACTGCGCAGACAGATCGGCGGCTGACTTAAAGCAGTGCTTGCTGGTGTCCGACTTGCAAGAGGCAACTCTCACCGATCGGTTACATCCAGCCGAAGTCACCTATGTCCTTCTTCTTGTTTTATGGTGGATCGCAGACACATAAGTGTATTACCGACCACCCAGACCCTCACCTTTGCAATTGGAGTCTGCTTGGAGACGCAGATGATTTGTTTAGAACTATTTTCATTGGCAAAATATAATAAGATTAAAATGAAAATCGTCACAATTGCAATTGTGCTTATATTCGGGAAAACAGCGTTCTATGGCCTGATAACTATTAAAAACAAGAGCTTATACAAGGACATTTTTTACCCATATATCTTGAATTTTAGGGACATTTTTTATTACTTTTGCTGTCATTTTTGCCCCTAGCCCCCGTTCATTTCCGTGATGACGGGATGGCAGGGCTCTTTTTCAAGTGCAAGTGGAGGCTGCTTGTGAAGCCCGTTTCAAGTGAAACGAGTGAAACATTGCAAAGGCCACAACCATTGACACTACCTAAGATCTATTATTTACTCCACCAACCTACATATTGTACAATCCCCCTTAATTCTAAGTCTATGTCTTGTTGTCGTGTTTTGTTTGTTTGTATTTGTTCAAGTTCTGAAATAAAAGCTGCACTTGGGTTCACTTTAACTTACCTTCACTGGAGGTTTGTTACAGAAATCTATAACACCAACAATGAACCCAGCAGTTCGCCTCCTGCTCCTCCGTCAAGGTGATCGCGTCATTGAGGATTATGGCGGAGGTTTTTGTGAACTATGTTCCCAGGTGGATTTTAATGTTGTCGCACTTAAGGGCATTTTCCGAAATGGATTATCTAATGCTCCTAAGCAACAGACCAAAAACCCTTGAGGAATATATTGACCTAGCTTTATTACTGAGTGGATCCTCTCTTACTGTAGGAATTGCGGATGAGAATCCCAGCAAAGCTTCAGTACTAGCCAGGGCTAGAGCCTCAAGCCATTATTTCAAGTCAATTCACCTTTATTTATATAGCACTTTTTACAATACAGATTGTTTCAAAGCAGCTTTAAAGAGATAACAGGAAAATAATGTTGTAATAGTTAAATAGTTAATAGTATTGTTAAATATAAAATTAAACGTCCCCAACTAAGCAAGCCAAAAGCCAATGGCGACAAAGGCGAAGAAAGGCGAAAAAGGCGACAGTGGCAAGGAACCAAAACTCCATCAGGTGACAGAATGGAGAAAAAAACCTCGGGAGAACCCAGGCTCACTCAGGGGGCCAGTCCTCCTTTGGCCAACGAACGAACAGTGTATGATTATGATTTAGGCAGCATTATAGGTCAGAAGTCAAATGGGATCAGAACTTTCACAATATTTATCCAGTTCCATCTGGTTGGGGGTCGGAGTCATCACGTCGGTGTGGTGACGAGTTTGTTGAGGTGTCCATGAGGCCTTCACCGTGTTGATGAGGCTGGCACTTAAGGGATGCAATGTCGTCGTGTCCATACAATGGTCCTTCATCAGATCTGGATATGGCCTGGATCCGGCGGTTTGCGGTAAACCTCGGGATAAACAGAGAGACTAATATTAGCGTAGACGCCATCCTTCTTATGATGTACAAGTACATCAGGATTTACGGGAAGTGTTCCCGGTTTCGGCTGATCTAAACTATGCAGCCTAACATTGAATTATAGAAGTCTATAATGTGTTATGTGTATGCTAAGCCAAAGAGATGTGTTTTTAGTCTAGATTTGATTTATGGAATTTATTGCATGCAGATGCGGAGCTTGGTCCAGCATTAAACTTCTCTACCATGACTGTTGTGCTTCCAAGTCCTGTGGTCTCAAGTACAGAAGTCTTTGAGGTCCTGCAACCATCAGCTGCACTTCCTGTTATAGGCCGCATAAACTTCCCTTTGTTCATACTTCATGTCTTGTATTTTGTATTCATGGTTCCTGTGTTTCTTGGTTTTGTCATGTGATTCCCTTATCCCATCATGTGATCCTGTCTTATGCTTTCTGGGGCTGAATCCGAAATCACCCCCTAAACGCTCATTCACTGTTCCCTATGTTAGTCCATACGGTTCACTTGAAAGGGTGAATGAAAAGGAGTGAGCGGATTCGGACAGCCGTTGAGTGTACATCAATTGTACACTCGTTATTGCAGTGCAATGTGGGATTGAATAAGTGCACTCAATAACGCCCACTATGGTTTCGGGACACCACTACAAATGGCTGTCCCCTCAAGTAACGCCCTATTTGAGGGTATGGGGGGCAATTTCGGATTCAGCGTCTCTTGTCATGTTCTGATCAGTTCCTTTGTTTTACATGTCATGCTCTCATTGGTTTATTGTTTTCAGGTGTTTCTTGTTAGTCATTAGTCTTTGTTTATAAACAGCCCTCATTTTACCATTGTTCCTTATAGCTTTATTTAACTTGCTGTTGATTACTCGTTGTTTAGTTCATGTTGATATTCAGGCTCAGGCTCAGGTTCAGGTTCAGGTTTGGGTTCAAGTTAAGTCATGCCATGCCATGCCACCGTTTTTGTTTTTGGATTTGGATTTGTTCAAAACGTCCCCTTGGAATTATAAGGTTCTATCTGCGTTCTGAGCAGTTTTGAGATATTGAGCTTTTTGCATTCCATTTGACTGTGTAGAAATAACATTTTTATTTTCTAAATAAAAAGTTCCAAAATGTACACAACTTAAAAAACAACATCACATAATGTAAAGAAGTGGTCACAGAATAAGAATATGTGAATAACTCAATTTTGACAAAAATGTCAGATAGAACCTTATAATTCCAAGGGGACGAAATTTTGTAAATAAAAGCTGCACTTGGGTTCACTTCAAATTGCCTTCAGTTGACATTTTTGCTACAACTGTAGATCTCTTCTGAAACTTTTTAAGGAGCCACATGAGAATTCTGCATCCCAAAAATCTAAAGTCCCCATTTGATCATTGTTTAATATTGTTGCTCATTATAACATGATCCTATTTGTAATTGTTATTTTTGTGGGTGCAATTTATAATTATTACCATAAAGATCAGACAATATGCAAAATACAATTTGATTGAATTTTGACATTTAACTAAAGTTAATAAAGCAAAGGGAAAAAGAACTTCAAATGATGTAACTGACGTTTTGATAATAATATGTTATGAAAATGACACCACAGACCATTGACTGCTGTGTGGTGACAGCTTTTCACAGGATGTGATTTAGCCAAGACACCCATGTTCTGTTCCATATGTTGCTTCACTCTGATGAGAATTTCTATCTTAATAATGAAACACCCAGCCCTGGCCTCAGTCACACACAAGAGCAGCAAAAAAAGCAGCTTTACATAGCCAAACATTGTTTAGGCTATAGGCTACTAATGATGTCTACTATCTATCTGTCTGTCTGTCTGTCTGTCTGTCTGTCTGTCCGTCCGTCCGTCCATCCATCCATCCATCTATCTATCATTGTGTATAGGCTACGATGTCTACTATCTATCTGTCTGTCCGTCCGTCCATCCATCCATCCATCTATCTATCATTGTATAGGCTATAGCCTACAAATGATCTCTACTATCTATCTATCTATCTATCTATCTATCTATCTATCTATCTATCTATCTATCTATCTATCTATCTATCTATCTATCTATCTATCTATCTATCTATCTATCTATCTATCTATCTATCTATCTATCTATCTATCTATCTATCTATCTATCTATCTATCTATCTATCTATCTATCTATCTATCTATCTATCTATCTATCTATCTCGTTTATAGCAGTGTAGTCTGTTTGGTCCAGTTTGCGCTTTTTTGAGGTGGTAACGCCCTCTAGTGAACGCATTACGAAACAATCGATGATGACATTACTGTGCGCCGGAAAACCTGTGTGTACCATGTTATGACATCAGTAGCTTGACAGCTTGGTCAGACACTTGGTTCTGCTCAATATTTGTTTCTCTGTATCAACCGAGAATTTTAAATGTATGAGCTGAGAGTGCGTTTGCCATTTTCTGTGTATTAACTTGGTACCACATGCTACGCCATGTCTTTCTTTGTAGATTCCGTGATTATGTTCACTTCTCAGGTAAGTCTCTCTGACATTATTAAGTGCATATCAACACGAACAATGCTAACAACATGTCTTTATTTTTTATACAATGTACAATGAACAACACGTTACCAAGTTTAAATGGATTAAATTAAATTTAAATTATGTAACGTTAAACAAATGCTTTAAAAGATGCCTTTCTGACTATATCCGTCTGTCTTTATGCCTAATAATAATAATAATTACAATAACAATAATAATAATAATATATTAATAACTACAGGAATGTATTTGCTTTTACATTCGAACGAAACACAGCAATATTTTAAATAGCCTAGTTTATAATAATAATCATAATTATTAATATACAATTTTCTCCAATCCTCTTGCCAAACAATCTGCTCAGTAAGTTAGTTGTTTACGTTAAGTACTTTTGAAGCTGTTTGGTTTTTGGTACTACAATATGCTAATGTTCCACATAGAAAAGCTTGAAGAATGTATTAAATGTTCCAGCTAACATAGTTTTATACACACAGGTGCTGTTTTTCGGTTTCGGGTGGCTGTTTTTCATGCGGCAGTTGTTTAAAGATTATGAGGTATTTAGCATAAGAGTGTATATTTAACCCAGTTTTTTTTTTTACTCTGACCTTTCAGTATTTCTCATACAGGTGATCTTTGTCAATTCTTCACCAGGTTCGACAGTATGTTGTGCAGGTGGTGTTCTCTGTCACATTTGCCTTTTCTTGCACTATGTTTGAGCTCATTATCTTTGAGATTCTAGGTGCATTAAGCAGCACGTAAGTATTCATGATTTATTTGATGAAATCATCATTGATGAAAATTGTAGATCAGATGATCACATGTTTCTAAACAGGTCCAGGTATTTCCATTGGAAGCTGAATTTGTATGTAATATTACTGGTTCTAATATTTGTGGTGCCTTTCTACATTGGCTACTTTGTGGTCAGTAATATACGTTTATGTAAGTAAATTCAGTTCTCACTTTATATTCCTTAACTTTTCCATTTGCTCAAAATTTGCTCAATACTGTTTTTGCTCTAAGTGCTTTCTTCTCTCTTACAGTGCATAGACAAAGGTTGCTTTTTTCATGCGTGGTCTGGTTCACTTTCATGTATTTCTTCTGGAAACTGGGCGATCCTTTCCCTATTCTTAGTCCAAAACATGGTAGGCACTGTTCTTGTCACTTTAAGACCAAATGCATAGATCCAATATACTGTTACACATGCATTTCTTTCTCAACTGTTCACGTTCACTTAATACATAAATTATCGTGTTTACGAGGGTGCTTAAAAAGATG
Organism: Gila orcuttii; assembly: GCA_026230005.1. NCBI lineage: Eukaryota > Metazoa > Chordata > Actinopteri > Cypriniformes > Leuciscidae > Gila > Gila orcuttii. Next base: position 21,862,115 of record JAPDVR010000007.1, on the reverse strand, counting down.
GGCATTTTGACACTTAAGTATGTGTATTTAACAAGCCCAATTATGCGGTAGGGATGGGCGATAAGGACTTAAAACTATATCACAATATTTTCTGGTTTATTTATTGCGATAATTAGCCTATATCAATGACGATATAAATATAGTACCATTCACCACTATTTTTGGCTACAAGTGATAGCTGCATGCATTCTTAAGAGCCTCAGAAACATCTAAAGTAAAACGAACTCATCATCAGATCGGTTCCTATAATTTACCAATTACATAAAATAATAATACACACAATAATAATTCAAATCAATTATGCGTTTGAAATGAAAAAAAAAAACTAACAATAACCATAAGATAATAATACTACTACGAATTCTACTACTAATAACAATATAAACCACACTAAGGATGAGCTGGTGGGTTCATGAATATTAATCATGAAAAACAAGAAAATAATAAGAAAATGACAATAGAATTGATTGGTATATGAAAAGTTTTTAGTAGATTATGTGAACAACCATTTGTTTAATTTGGAATAATGGAAACCTGTTAATCGTGCACATTAAGTGTGCATTAAGAAAGTAAATATATTAATAATATAAATGATGTTTTCCATCTCAATATGTAGATGTCTATCTCTTTCTGGTGTTCTCAGGCATTCTGTCAATAGAGCAGCTGATCAGTCGTGTGGGGGTCATTGGGGTCACACTGATGGCTCTTCTGTCTGGCTTTGGTGCTGTAAACTGTCCTTATACATACATGTCTTATTTCCTGAGGTAACTTTGCTCTCAGACACATAAAATAACATAGGTGTGTTGTTTTGTATTTATATTTTTTATAATAGATATTTGTTTGGTTTGTTTGCCCAGAAATGTGACGGACAGTGATATCCTGGCCCTGGAGAGAAGACTGCTCCAGACTATGGACATGATTGTCAGTAAAAAGAAAAGGTAAGCGATTTAAAGAGAGTGATTCAATCAGTTCACCCTAAAAATGAAAATACTCTCATCATTACTCACCCACAACATAGGCTATTGTTCAAAAGTTTGTGGTTGTACAATTTTGTAAAATGTTTTTGTAAGAAGTCTCTTATGCTCCCCAAAGCTGCATTTATTTAATCAAAATAACTTTTTTTTTTTTTTATTTGTATATATATTTTAAAACTGTAATTTATTCCTGTGATGGCAAAATTTTATTTCCAGCATCATTACTCCAGTCTTCAGTGTCATATGATCCTTCAGAAAATCATTATAATATGCTGATTTGTTGCTCAAGAAACATTTAATATTATTATCAATGTTGAAAAAAGTTGTGCTGCTTAATATTTTGTGGAACCCGTGATACATTTCAATATTCTTTGATAAATATAGAAATTTCAAAAGAATGGTAATGGTCTTTTGTAACTTTATTACTGTCACTTTTGATCACCTGAAAATATGTATTTCTTACAAAAAAAAAGCCCTACTGACCCAACACATATGGATGTTATATGAACATAAAAAAGTAAATAATTTAGTTTTGTATTCAAGAGTTTTATCATAAAAAAATAAGATTTTTTTTTGAATACGTTTTTAATGTCTCTTTGTAGGATTGCCATGGTAAGAAGGCAGATGTACCAGCGTGGAGAGGAGCAGAATAAACAGACAGGATTTTGGGGGATGATAAAGAGTGTGACCTCCTCACCATCAGGCAGTGAGAGTATCCTTAATGACCCGGTTTATTTGAGACAGCAGGCTAATACTAGTGTTCCTAAGTTACAGGCCTTCTTCTGTCTCACTTAGGAGTGGCCCAGCAACTGGAGAGTTACTGAGATCATGTATATTAATCATCATTGTGCTCTAAGTGTCAGCGCTTAACCCCTGTTCACTCCTAGAGGACTGCCTCAACAATTTACTTTAAAGCATTAGTTGATGGGCAGTAAAATATATTTGTGTGTCTGGTAAACCATTGTGGGGACATTTTGTCCCCATAAAGATGGCAATATCCGAAATCCTTGTCCTTGTGGGGAAATTTTTTGGTCCCCATGAGGAAAACAGCTTAAAAATCACACTAAGTGATGTTTTTTGAAAATGTAAAAATTCAGGAGATGTAGGGAGAGAGAAGAATATACAGTTTGTACAGTATAAAAATCATTATGTCTATGTAAAGTTAAATAAATAGACTGGTTAACCTGCTGACTAAAAGCCATGGATCTCAATCTCAACTGGTTTTGCAATATACATTTTTAGTTATCACAAAAGCAAACAATGATTTGCAAGTCAAACATTGAAATGTATTCCTATTTTTAATTCAAATTGGCTATAAACTTTTAAAACTTGTTTCCACCATGTCACTGTTTAAAAAAAAATATATATATTCTGTGTCAGAAACAAGCTTCCACAATGAACCTAAATTTAATGTAGTCAGGATTGTATTTTTTTTCACTTCATGTTGTATTACAGTATTGGTTGTTTTCGTCACTGAGAGCACCCATTTTTTGGGGGTTGTGATGGACCGGTTTAGGACCACTGGCTGAAAGTTTGTTTGGTATGATTTGTGGTTCCTCTGAGGGATGTTTCTTAACTCTGGCACTGCAGATCTTTCCCTGATCCAGCAGGAAGTGGATGCTCTGGAGGAACTTAGTAGACAGCTTTTTTTGGAGACCGTGGACCTGCAGGCCACCAAGGTATTTATCAAATGAAATACAGTGCCTAAGATTTATTTCTATCCACCTTTTTCCTATGCCACATGACGCTTTGCTCAAATTATGGGAGCAACTTCCGTTAAACTGTAAACAATCAGCGAAAGACTCACTCTATGAACGCAATAAGCATTTTCAAAGACTGGATACAATGAGATGACATTATTCTACTCAACCTACAACTATGGAACATTAAAAGGACAAATGAGAACATGAAGGAAATTTTACAGCTCATTCAGTCAACCTGATGGATAAGGATTATTTGTAGTGCAGCCTTATGAATTGAAATGATTTGTTTTAGTCTTTTAAATGGAACAGTCATGAAAATGAACAAAATCATAAAAATAAATGCATAAACAACTGAACTAAATTGAATAAAGGGTCCCACTTTATATTAAGTGGCCCTAATACCTGTGAACTTACATGGTTACTAGATATGGACTTAGTATGTAACTACACTGTAAATACACATTGGTACATAGTATTTACAACTGTAATATTTGTGTAACTACACATATGTAACAACCCACGGAAAGGTATGTGTAAGTACAAATGTGTAACAGGACATTGGTAACAACACTTTTTCCACTACAGTAAGTACACATGTGTAACAGGCATTATGTAACTACATTTTGTAACAACAATATGTATTCACACAAGTTGTTTCACTTCCACACGCAGTCTTCCATACTGTAGTTACCAGTTAAGAACACACTGAAACCATGATGATTCCTATGTGTATACCATGTATTTACTATATGACCGGCAGGACTTATGTTGAATTACAGCCAAAGTTTTCCCTTGTGGTACCAGTGTACTTACATGGTAACTCCTCAGGAACTCTGCACTTGATACAATGTGTTAAACTGTCATAACTTACATGTATTATGCAAAACCCAACCCTGTGCAACACTGTATTAATAGTGTACTAACATGGTAACTCCTCAGGAACTGTCCACTTAATATAAAGTGTAAAATGGTCATAACTTACTGTGTGTATTATGCAAAACCCAAACCTCTGTGCAACTGTACTAACATGGTAATTCCTCAGGAACTGTCAATTTAATATAAATTGTAAAATGGTCATAACTTACTGTGTATTATGCAAAACCCAACCCTGTGCAACACTGTATTAACAGTGTACTTACATGGTAACTCCTCAGGAACTGTCCACTTAATATAAAGTGTAAAATGGTCATAACTTACTGTGTATTATGCAAAACCCAAACCTCTGTGCAACTGTACTAACAGTGTACTTACATGGTAACTCCTCAGGAACTGTCCACTTAATATAGTGTAAAACGGTCATAACAGAGACCATCTCGGCAAACCCAAACCTCTCATAGTTTTATTAACAATAGCATTAAAATATATTTTGAGCCACTAATCCTACTCATACCCCTAAACCTACCCATAACCTTTCCTTAAAACTACGAAGGCTACACTTATGAAAAAAATAAAAACATAACAGACAGACAACATAAAAACATAACAGACGCTTCTCCATTTCAAATGTACTACACCGACTGAAACACGGCATGTCGCAATCTGTGACGAAGCAGGGGAGAGCCAATGAGCGTTTGATATCACGGCAGTAAAACATGTCGTAACGCTTCTTGAAGGCGCATTTTTTGAATTTGAATTCATCACCAGCGCGCCTGAGCGCGGGATTTGACGTTGGCGGTCGCTGCTGAGAAATGGAGATGAAGATCATAAAGGGCTGAATTTGGATCTGTTTCTTGCAAACAACGTATGGATTCTAAAGATTTGAATTACATCAGGCTAATACAATTGATGTTTTTTTGTGAATTTATGTTGTGTTTTATTGGAGAAAACGCTTTTTGTGTCTCACGGTAAATAAACTAAATACTACAAAATGTTTAAACGATTAAACAAGGTATTTATAAGGTTTTAAAGTGTAGGCTATTCTTGTTTATTGTTTACAGAACACTGTAATTTACTGTAAAGGCAAATAGGTGACTACAATGTCAAATCAAAAAATCTAAAATAAAGAGTAACGTTAAATCTTTAAAAGTGCTATGCCGTAATATCCCAGAATCTATCAAAGCATGACTATCACATTTATATTTCAGAGTTTACTATCCACTACGTAACCTTGTGTTTTGCATTTACTGTGGTACACAACAATGACCCTAACAATTACACTTTATATTAAGTGGACAGTTCCTGAGGAGTTACCATGTAAGTAACTTACACTGTTAATACAGTGTTGCACAGAGGTTTGGGTTTTGCATAATACACAGTAAGTTATGACCATTTTACACTTTATATTAAGTGGACAGTTCCTGAGGAGTTACCATGTAAGTACACTGTTAATACAGTGTTGCACAGAGGTTTGGGTTTTGCATAATACACAGTAAGTTATGACCATTTTACACTTTATATTAAGTGGACAGTTCCTGAGGAGTTACCATGTAAGTACACTGTTAGTACAGTTGCACAGAGGTTTGGGCTATGCATAATACACAGTAAGTTATGACCATTTTACACTTTATATTAAGTGGACAGTTCCTGAGGAGTTACCATGTAAGTACACTGTTAATACAGTGTTGCACAGAGGTTTGGGTTTTGCATAATACACAGTAACTTATGACCATTTTACACTTTATATCAAGTGCATAGTTCCTGAGGAGTTACCATGTTAGTACACTGTTAGTACAGTTGCACAGAGGTTTGGGTTTTGCATAATACACACAGTAAGTTGTGACCATTTTACACTTTATATTAAGTGGACAGTTCCTGAGGAGTTACCATGTTAGTACACTGTTAATACAGTGTTGCACAGAGGTTTGGGTTTTGCATAATACATGTAAGTTATGACAGTTTAACACATTGTATCAAGTGCAGAGTTCCTGAGGAGTTACCATGTAAGTACACTGGTACCAAAAGGGAAAACTTTAGCTGTAATTCAACATAAGTCCTGCCGGTCATATAGTAAATACATGGTATACACATAGGAATCATCATGGTTTCAGTGTGTTCTTAACTGGTAACTACAGTATGGAAGACTGCGTGTGGAAGTGAAACAACTTGTGTGAATACATATTGTTGTTACAAAATGTAGTTACATAATGCCTGTTACACATGTGTACTTACTGTAGTGGAAAAAGTGTTGTTACCAATGTCCTGTTACACATTTGTACTTACACATACCTTTCCGTGGGTTGTTACATATGTGTAGTTACACAAATATTACAGTTGTAAATACTATGTATCAATGTGTATTTACACTGTAGTTACATACTAAGTACATATCTAGTAACCATGTAAGTTCACAGGTATTAGGGCCACTTAATATAAAGTGGGACCGAATAAAGTATTTTTTAGTCATGATTGGCTTTAAAATATCCAGTAATTCACTTTTTTTGGTCGAAATATGTGGGAGCCTTTATATAAATAAAAATAAATATTAAAAACACTATATGAACAGTCTTCTGTCTCTGTATCCCAAGGAACGGATAGAATACTCAAAAACATTTCAAGGTAAATACTTCAACTTTTTGGGGTATTTCTTCTCCATCTACTGTGTGTGGAAAATATTCATGGTAAGAATTGTTTTCTCATGTTATGTTTGGCATGTACTATAGAGTTTTTTAAGAAATAATCTCAATCAGTGATTGTAATGTGTTCTTCGTAGGCCACTATAAACATAGTGTTTGACCGTGTTGGGAAGACTGACCCGGTGACAAGAGGAATCGAGATCACAGTCAATTACCTCGGAATTCAGTTTGATGTACGTTATTATCACCATTTACTTAAATGCTTTGTATATTTTGTCTAACTAAATCTCCATTAGACTGTGTCTTCATTTTTTCTTTCTCTTTTTTGCTCAAATTTTGTTACTCTGCATTGAATTGCGAAGGAGTTGGTTAGATGTTTTTTATGTTTTGAAAGTCTCTCAAGCTCACCAAGGCTGCATTTATTTGATCAAAAATACAGTAAAACAATAATATTGTGTAATATAATTTCAATTTAAAAACAACTGTTTCCTATTCAAGTATAAATTAAAATGTAATGTATTCATGTGATGGCAAAGCTTAATTTCCAGCAGCCATATTTGAAATCATTCTAATATGCTGATTTGCTGCTCAAGAAACATTTCTTAAATGTCTTATTACTATCAATGTTGAACACAGTTGTGCTTAATTTTTGAGTAAATGGTGAGGCATTTTTCTAAATTAGAAATCATTTGTAATATTATAATACATCCTTACAGAATAAAAGTATTAACTTCTTTTTTTTTTATCTTACTGACACAAAACTTTTGAATGAAAGTGTATGTTTTTTTTTTTTTCAAGGATAACGTCTGGTGATGCTAGAGGTGCATACATCATCCCTTCACCTTTACATTTTTAATGTCTCTTCATATTCTTGTGTTTCTCTGCCTCCTATTGGCCAATATATAAAACTGATCAGACAGATCAGATCGCATTGTCACAGCAGGACAGATTACCACACCAGTTATTTGTTTACTTTTTTAATGATAGTAAATGATTACATTTGTTATTCCACACTCATATACATAATCGCTGTGTACTAGTATCCGCCCTAATAGACTTTATACTCATGACTGCGGTTGTATATGCAGGCTGTGATTGTGTGTGTGCTGTGTCAGCTGACATGTACTGCTTTGGTTGGCAGTTAATTGTTCCCCAGCCTGTTAAATGACGTTTAATCTTTCCTCAGGAGAAGGTAATGATTCAGCCTCTTAAACATGTAATCTTGGTCCGGCTTCACTCTCACTCTTTACTGTTAAGCGCAAATGCTGCTCATCCCTTTTCTAATGGATAAAGCCTCTTAATTTATGTGCAGAAGAACTTAAACCTCTGTTTTCCCACAGGTCAAGTTCTGGTCTCAGCACATTTCCTTTATCCTGGTGGGAATCATCATAGTCACGTCCATACGAGGCCTTTTAATCACACTCACCAAGGTAATGAAGGATGAACATGTTTTTTTTTTTCTCATTCAGTCTTATCACTTAAGGGAAAACAGTCACTTATTACATGTGCGTAGGCGTGTTGGTTCAGCCGATGTAAAGGGAGAAGATTATATCCTTGAGCAACTGCAACATGGTATTGGCTGAATTCAGTTTCTGAGAAGCATTAATGATGTTTAAAGCTCATAAAAAGCAGTTTTGGGTAATCTCTTTCTTTTGTTCACAGTTTTTCTATGCCATCTCCAGCAGCAAGTCCTCCAATGTCATTGTGCTCGTCTTGGCTCAGATCATGGTGAGACATAATATAAAATAGACCAGAAATAACTGCACTATTTTAGAAAGACAACTTTTGTTCATTTAAGGCACATTTATACATCAGTGGAAGTTTGGCCAATACTGATAATTATTTATACATTACAGTCATTGAAAATTGTTATATATTTCATATATATATATATATATATATATTTCCACGAAATGTATATTGAATTAATAAGAAGTGACAGTGAAGACAATGTTTCACAAGATTTTTCAAATACATTTCAAATAAATGCTCTTCTTTTGAACTTTCTATTTATCAAAGAATCTTGAACAAAAATGTCACGATGTCCACAAAATATTTATTTGTATGTTTTCCACAAATAATTTCTTAAGGATGATGTGGATCAACGAAGACTGGAGTAATGATGCTGAAAATTCTGCTTTGCCAACAAAGGAATAAATTAAAATTTTAAATATATTCTAATAGAAATAAAAAAAAAGTAATATTTTACAATATTGCAGTTTTTCACTGTGTTTGATCAAATAAATGCAGCTTTGGCGAGCATAAGAGATTTCTTTCAAAAACATAACATTTTTACTGACTCTGGAAGAGTAAAAACAGTTCAGTGTGCAGCAGAATAGATAACTGATTAATCATTTATATATATATATATATATATATATATATATATATATATATGTGTGTGTGTGTGTATGTATATATGTAAATTGAAAATAGTGTAATATTATGTTATAATCCAATATTATCTCATGAAAAAAAATATGACTGATAGAAACTAATATAGACTCCAATATATTGTGAAAGGAATCCAATGGTTCCAATTTTAAATTAATTTACCAATATATGTTCAAGAACCATTAAAAGAGTCAAAAGTCATAATAACTTTTGTTCCAGTATTCTTTAAAAAAGTGCAACTGTTTTTGATTCCCAACTGTTAATATTGCAAATTCTTACTATACGCAAAATGGTGTGGCATCTCACTCTCTCTCTCTCTCTCTCTCTCTCTCTCTCTCTCTCTCTCTCTCTCTCTCTCTCTCTTCTGCTGTCTGTTTGTAGGGCATGTATTTTGTGTCGTCGGTGCTCCTGATGCGGATGAGCATGCCTTTAGAGTACCGCACTATAGTGACTGAGGTACTGGGAGAACTGCAGTTTAACTTCTACCACCGCTGGTTTGACGTCATCTTCCTGGTCAGCGCTCTCTCCAGCATCCTCTTCCTCTACCTGGCCCATAAACAGGCACCTGAGAAGCACATGACCCTATGACCTCATAAGTGACCTCATCAGAGAGACAGACGCACAGGACTGAAATGTGCCTTTTTTTTTTGAAGGACTTTCATGCCTCTATCCTGTAATGAGCATTATTGGGTCTGTATTTCCTGAATCAGGAGGGGCCCAGAAACAGTGTTTATTTGACTTTGGGTTTAAAGACTGTGATGCTGGTTCTCTGTATCATTTGAATAGACTTATATTATTGGAGGGAACAAAATTGCATACAATATTGCTGTAATTTTTTATAAAGAGCATAAAAATTCCTATACCAGGTGTTAATATGTTTTCCACGGTAGGCGAACAAAATAACCCATCTTACTAGTTTGTTTGGCATGAAATCAGCCTTGAAACATCTTTTATCATTAATAGACAACACATACTGTATATCTCAGCAACACCCAGAGATGTTACAGTGGACTGTTGGACTCTTGCTTTTCTTACAAGCCTGTTAATCGTTACTATCATTTCATGTCTTGTCCAGGGACATTAAGAATGATGCACATGTTGATAATGTATAGAGTGAGTGAGAGTCATTTTGGCTATTGTGTTATTCTTTTGTGGTAGATGGATGGGTGCTTTTGATTTACTAAAAAGGTTCTGCCAGAGATGTAACTGTCTGGGGTTTATGCTCAAATGAAATCAGCTCAGAATTCAATTAAAAGGCTTTTCAAGCATTTCCACTGTTTCTTAAACTAAGGTGCATTTAGTAGTTTGGTGCTGATTTAAAAGGTTTTAGACATTAGGAGATAAAGTGTTTTTTTGAAGAACCATCTAAATTGTGTACACTCACATGAGCTGGAGGCTGTAGTGGTTTAAATATGCATGTCGCAGTTCTCTCTCCTCAACGTATTTCACCATTTTGAAGTGACGTGACCGGTGATGTTTCTCTAAATGTCTCAGATTCCTTGCGTTTATTGTTTGGTGATGTGAAGAGTGAAATAGACAGTTGTTGCATCTGAAAACGCTTATTCAAAATAAGTAACTACTCAAGAGAGTAAGTACCTATTTTGCAAGCACAAAAAAATTTATGTTCTGTATGAAATATGTGTAGTATGAATGCAATACATTTGCCATGTTGTCATTATCAGCGTCAGCGTCAACTCCTCTCCCGTGGCCTCATGGGATAGTAGTGTCCATCATATGTGCATTTCAGAAACTCGTCGGAAGTAGGACATCCGGGTACTTTTTGCCAACTATTTTATGAGTACTATGAATTAGGTCATACTTCTTTTGTCACATACTGTTTTTGCCTACTCAACAATATAGTAGTGCAGGGGTGTCCAAATCTGTTGCTGGAGGTCTACCTATCTGCAGAGTTTAGTTCCAACACTTCTCCAACACACCTGCAATTATCAAGTGCTTCTGAAGTTCTTAATTAGCTGGTTAAGTTGTGTTTGATCAGGGGTGGAGCTAAACTTTTCAGGAAGTTAGATCTCCAAGAATAGGATTGGGCATTATTGTAGCAAGGAAACATGCTATTTCGAATGCAGCCAACAAATGCTGCATTCACACACTTGTTGTAATTACTAGATGACGACCCCGTGACATTCTACTCGGAGCAGTTCACGTCCTCGGACTCGAAATTATGGGTTTCTATGGCAAAATGAATCTGTAGTGGTCATAAGGTACAAGTGAGAAAGTGAACGCTTGAAATCTGGTAACTACGGTAATTCTGACATGGTGTGAACCCATCTACACTTATTCATGCTTTACCAGTGGAGACCATTGGTGAATCAGTACCTATACAGCCACAGAAGCAGAAAAGATCTGAACACAGGAAGTCTAAACTTCATTAAAGCTACGTTCACACTACACGCGACTTTGTCGCTGCATGTCGCCAGTGGCTGGCGATGAGGTCGCTAGTGGGCGTTCCTACTACTGGTTGCCTTTATGAATGACATCCAATGATGTGGAGAAGGATCATAAGCGCTCCACTCCTATTGGTTGTCGCTCCCGAAAGTCGCTCTTCATTTGCATAAAGTTAAACAGATCTCAACTTTGTCGCGTCGCCAGACACGCCCCATCCGGTCGCCAACGGTCGCTGTCGCGCGTGTCGCTGGAAATCGCCCGCTCCCCATTGAAATGAATGGTATCGTGTCGCTTTGTCGCTTGTAGTGTGAACGGGGCTAACGGCGGAAACAAACTTTTCTTTTTGGGACAGGTAAAATGGAAGTCACTACAAAATGGTCAAATCTTATTTTTTTATGGAAAATTGCAGTATTTAATTGTAATGATTTTTCTGTTATTTGTTTTAAAATGCATGTACCTTTGTAATCAAAATAACTTCCCCTCCCTCTTGCACCAACATTTCTTCTCTGAGGACAACCTGTCACACATGAGATCGACCAATAGCAAACCATAACCATCCAATCAATTCCCAATGGACAAAATCAAGTCCAATGTTTAACTCGAATATCCGTCACAATATGGAATAAAAGACTATGCAAATTAGACTGTGTTATTAGACAATGTTTTATGCAAATTACACTGAGTTTCAGAGAGCAATCTACACAATAAAGTCAGCATGCAACTTCAATTACATGCCGACTTTAATTATTGTGTAGATTGCTCTCTGAAACTCAGTGTAATTTGCATAAAACATTGTCTTACAACACCGTAATTGGTACACAAAGAACAGCGAACACTTGCTAAAGAACTTGCTAAATGCACCTTTAAAATGAAAAGAATGGGTTACACAGAATTCAATTTGATGTTGCACAAAATAAAGAGCAGGTTTTATTCAATAGGCATCCAACATCCCGTAGAATAAATTAAACATCAAGTGTGCATTGTCTGAAAGTCTGTAACTGCTTGTAATTTAACATTTCATGCATCAAAAGTAAATAAAGCAAGTTTAAATGGATTGTCGTTGTTGTAGATCCCAATGAAAGCAGTACAGAAATAATCTGTTGTATTTGATATCCTTACTAAAGTTCTTTAATCAATGTTCTTACAGTCTCTTGTTCAAATGGGCATTTCCTCTCTTAATAGATTGTGCAGTTTATCAGGTAAGTGCATCGACCTGTCACTAAATCACATTATTGAAAGTGTTGCACTTTATTTTAAGGTGTCCTTGTTACAGTGTAATTATATATTTAAGTACTGAGTTAAATAATAAACACGTACTTACTACAGGGTATGGTTTAGGGCAGGCTGCATGTAATTATGCATAATTTAGTGTTCTGACTGTATAATAAGTACATGTAACATGTCTGACAAGGACACTAACATAAAGTGATATTATTGAAAGTATCTGTTGCTACAGGAAAGTTTGTTGTGCTCAGAGTCTTTCGTCCTCACTCGTATCTGATGCTGAAGATGATGATGAGGATGATGAAGAAGAAGCCTAGGATAAAAAGATAGATGCTGGAGTTAGAATTTTTTGGGGGGTTTAGTCATATAGTTTATCGATATACCTCAGGCTCCGAATATGACAAAACAAATACAATAACAATATACTCTGTTCAAATGTTTGTGGGATTTGTTTTATGTCTCATATGCTCACCAAGGTTGCATTATCTTTTTTCAAAATATCTTACAATGTCAAATAACTGTTTAAATATATTTTAAAATGTAATTTATTCCTGTGAGGACAAAGCTGAATTTTCAGCATCTTCAGTCTTCAGTGTCACATGATCCTTCAGAAATCATTCTAATATGATAATTTGCTGCTCAAGAAACAGATCAAATCTGATGTGCTGCTTAATATGGAAATATTTATAATTTTCTAATGATAGTATGGAAATCATTGTCTTTTCAGAATTATTTGATGAACAGAAAGACAGAAAAACAGCATTTATTTGAGTAAAATGTAACTCACCCCCAAACCTTTGAATGAATAGTTCACCTCAAAAATTCAAATTCTATCATCATTTACTCACATTTAAGCCATTCCAAACACAAAGCATATTCAGATAGAAATACATATTCAGAAGACTTAAAATATAGCACATATTTTGAATAGACTACTTTTAGAAATACATTGTTGGGGCTCAATCCTCTTCTCTTTATTATGGGAAAAAGCAGCCAATATATTCTTATATAAGAAAAGAAAAAAAATCAAACAAGTTTGGAATGACATGAGGGTGAGTAAAAGATGACAGAATGGGGAAAAAAACTACTGTGAGGTATATTGTAAATGTTGAAACCCTTTCTTATTGTTTATAGTTCTGTCTGCTGAGAATGGGAAATGTTGAAAAGCAGTACTGACCCTTGAACGGGTTTGAGCTGGTGGAGTGGCTGGTCTTTCACTGTCACTTTCTGTGTCTTTCCTCTTGTCCTCTTGTGTATAAGCTGGTGCTGGGACATCAGCGGCGGGCTCTTTATTCAGCAGTTGAGGGGTGATGGCGATCCCTTGTGCTTTCAGGTGGTCATAGGCTGTCCCCTCAGCCACTAAGAGGACCAGGGTGTCCCCGCTCTTGCGAATGAGGTTAACCACTTCCTCATGTGTGCTCATTTCCACGTTCACCCCATTCACCTCCACAACCATGTCTTCATCCTCCAGTCCAGCTCTGTCTGCTGCTCCACCTTTCACCACCTGGCAGAAAAATTCATTAAAGGAAAAATTCATAATTAATTTTAAATTCATTCAAATTCACATAAATTCATAAAAATAAAAAATAAATTCAAATGAAAAACAGTTACTCACCCTTATGTTCTATATCTGAAGGATACTTGTGAAGATAATTTTAAATTTGTTTTTCCTAGCAAGTCTATTAAAGCTGCAGTCCGTAGCTTTTTCCCTTTTTGTCGCCATCTCTGTTCGAAATCTGTAACTGCAGTGATTCGCGGAATTATCATCTTTACGTGGGTTGTTAATCGGCATGAAACAGCGCGGATGAACACAGTGTTTTGAGGCGAGTGCTGCTGTCAATCACCGCGCTGTGTGGATACTGTCATTCAGAATCACAGATTCACTTTTTGAAAGCTTGACCAACATAAGAATTTTCACCGGAAAATGTCTTCTGAACAAGTAAGTAACATCCATTTTTGTTCTGATCAACTAAAGGGGGGAAAAGCATTCGACATGACAAGCGATCGTTAGATTTAATCAGCGCGATTTACAGCAACCGTGCAAATCATAGCCTACTTTGTTCTCAAATTGTTCATGTTAACAACATCAGCATTGCGTGACTAACGTTATTTAATGTGTTTTATGATTACCTGTGTAGTTCAGAATTCATATTCTCCATAATAGCTAAACGAGAAAGGCACAACAAAGGAAACTCCATAACTGTGTGAATTAAGAAAACGTACTGTTACACGATTGAACTATTGAAATGTCTTACTGGTTCAGCAGAAAAAGCTGTCTCTTCTTCCGTTTCGAACCCCTTCGGGAGGAGTTCACGCACCTTTCAAAAGCCCTACCGATGTGTATCCTTGTGTTCGCATGAGACGGTTTCTTTCTCTTTCCATCTTAAATCAGAAGTATGAAGTCTTTTGGGTTTTATAACTGGTTGATCTCCAGTTGACACTGATGATTGTTGTCTGGATCTTTCTGGATCCGCCATAAGTTTAATCATGTAAAGTGCTGCGAGAAAAGCCTATCTCTACATCTCCTCACGCGCAGTATAGCCGGCTAGCCGAAACTCCTTCTTTATGTGTACGGGTGTGACGTAATGACGTAAAGACATGCTCGAATTTCCCGCGAAAACCCACCAGTACCACTGGAATTAAAATCATTATTACAAGCTAACCGTTTTGAATCTAGCTATGGCAAGCAGATAGTTTTGAACACTGGCTGAAGATGTTTTTTTTTAAATAATTAATTTGGATTATTTTTAACTTAAAAAAGCTACGGACTGCAGCTTTAAACTTGACAAAACTATAGACAATAAAAGTATCATACAAGTGGTTTAAGTCTCCATATACTGAAATACTAATACTAATAAATGTATCATAGCTTATAAGTGAATAACAACTTAAATTGAAACGTCAACCAATTCTGTTCGTCATAAAAACGATTACATTTATGATTTATTCTGTTAACAAGTATGAACATGGGTAAAATATGGCTAGCTGTAGAATGTGCAATATTTAATTAGTTAAAATATATGAGATTGAAATAAACTGGGATTGTTGATGATATAAACTTGGTTATTGTTTATTTAAAACATGTTCAGTTGATTAGTACTATTACAGAAATTGTACCTATTTTCGTTTTTTTTTTTTTTTGCTGTTTAATGTATGTATTACAGACAAATATGCAACACCTTAAGTTTATTATAGTTAATGTCCCATCCAAATGGATGGATACTTTAAATCTTAAATGTATAACAACATTTTGAGTATATGGAACTTTATTATATTATTATATGGTTTGTGGACAGCACTTATGATACTTTTAAAATGCTTTTATGGTGCTTTCCTGATATGGGGCTTGACAGACACCACACCCAATTCACTTTCATTAAATGGACAGGAACAGCAAGAATATTCTTTACATATTCTCCTTTTGGGTTGTGCTGAAGAAAGTCAGTCATACAAGTTTGAAAAGTCATGAGTGAACCTATTGAAACACTGAACCTGTAAAAAATAGATCTAGACAAGCTTTCTATAAATGTCAGTGTAGGGCGTTTTTCAGACCTCTTTGATGTACTGTCCGTTAACTCCCTGGACGCCATTGAGATGGAAACCAAATCCAGCAGCGGTCTTCTCCAGTCGGCACAGTTTGGGTTTGCAGTCCACATCTGCTGGGACAGGTACAGCTGGGACAGGCGCAGGCACTGCTGGAGCAGGTTCGTGCTCAGGATAGCCGGGCAGGGATCCTCTCATTTCTTCCCAGTACAGAAGTGGAGAAGCACCACCCTTGACAATACAGTATTATTCAATAATTGAATATAGAATGTAATGTATAATATAAAACAAATGGGTTTCACTTTATTTTGATGGTCCCTTTAACACATTCTGTTGTCTATAAGTAACATTGCACCTTCATGTCTACTAAAGGCTGATTTATACTTCTGCGTCGGACCTACGCCGCAGCCTCTACGCTATACACTACGCGTTGGTTTTCATTTATACTTCTGCGTCGTTGTCCGCGTTGACGCGCAATTACACATGCAGAGGGAACATGTGAAACCCGAGGGAGGGTTTCTAGCAGACCAATCACAGCGCTTGCGTCCGCGTAGAATTGACGCGTTGTTACATTTTTGGAGAGGTGCACGTCAGGGTACGCCGAAGGGTACACGCGCTACGCACAGCCTACGCCGTAGCTACGCCGTAAGTTCGACGCAGAAGTATAAATTGGGCTTAACTCTCATTAGAGTATTAGTTGAGTATTAGTAGACTGGTAGGGTTAGGGTTAGAATAAGTTGACATGTAGTTGCAAAGTTACTTATAGTCAGCAGAGTGTCTGTTGGAGGACCATCACAATAAAGAGTTTGCAGATATGAAGCAGACAGTCCACTAATACTATAATGAGAGTTAGTTGACATGTAGTTGCAAAGTTACTTATGTTACTTACTTATGTTCCAAGGCAAGTGGAATATTTAAGACTACAATTTTTGGTTACACTTATTTTGATGGTCCACAACATACATGTACTATGCATACAATACTACCTTTGTACCTATGTGTACTATCATTAGAGTAGTTGTACTGTTAGTAGACTGTTAGGTTTGGGTTAGGTGTTAGGGTTCGGGTTAGAATAATTTGACATGTTTGCAAAGTTACTTCAGTAGAATGTCTGTTGGGGAACATCAAAATGAAGTGTTAGCAGATATTAAGCAGACAGTCTACTAATACTCTAATGAGAGTTAGTTGACCTGTAGTTGCAAATCACTTATAGTTAGTAGAATGTCTAAAGAGGACCATCGAAATAAACAAAGTTTACCCAATTTTTAATTTTAATTTAAGTATGCAGTCACCAGACATTCTACATTCAAATGAATGTTTACTGCTGCATTGTAGCAATGCCAGTGAATGAAAAGAACTCACCAATTTGTACATTTTCTTGGTTTCAGCATCCATCACCAGGAGGCAGCACTTGTTTCCTTCTTTACTTATTTTGTCCACCACCTGCTCATGTGTGCAGTTATCGATTTCCTCTCCGTTCACAGCCACAAGTTGGTCCATATCCTTCAGTCCTGCTCTCTCCGCAGGGCTTCCTTTGTCTATTTCTCCAATGTAATGACCTGAGACACAGCACAAAATATGAACAGTTTTCTACTTCTCACTTTATCTTTTCACAAAGTCTGTTATTAGTATTGGAATGTATTTACTAGTTCTAATAAAAATATACATATTTAACTAATTTAATTTTGCACTAGTGTTAAATGCTACATTTATACAAAGTGAAAATAGTTGTTAGATGCTATTTATACTTTGTGGCAGATGTTTGCACTTCAGTGTATTGAAATACAGTATAAAACATTATGCAAAAATAACATATTTAGTGTATATGATTCTATTTATAAAAATCATAAAAGCCTTATTGGGACATTACTTGTTCCTGTCTCCAAATCCTACCCTACACCATACCCATAACCCTATCTGATTATTAAATACCCATTAGGCACTATTTTAACTTTTTTAAATATCATTAAAATAAACACTTCTCCAAACTGATATGCGATGGGAAAAGGGAGAAGAGTGAGTTTGGAAAAGGCGGTGTCGACTTGTGTTGGTCGCATGCAAAGCTAACACCACCTGCCCTACTCTCCAGGCCACTACTCCTGTTATCACATGGGTTTCTTTTGCAATTTTGTCTGGCTCAATCAGACAATGGTGAGTGGAGTTAGTGTAAATAGCCTCTGCCAACAAGGTGGGCTATTTGCACATGGTGTAAATAGTCTCTCCGATTTAGGCATTTTAATGTATTATTTTAGCTGAATTTAACTGGTTTCAGAATTTACACAGGCATTGAACCAAAATGAAACAACATTGAACTGATTTCAACTGAATAATGTTTAGTATTGTCTTTTTAGAGCTGCTTTACAGCTGAATTTAAAGTAAGTGTTCATGCTGCATTAAAATTGTAAGTTTAGTCAACTCAAATATCCATGTTGTCATGGTATTAAATCACACTGAAATGCTTTTTACAGCATCATAGATCCATTAGAGTAGATCACCTTTGTAATGTTCAATGTTATCAAAATTCCTCAGTTACGCAATGCTAATTTTACAACATGCAATAAACTTCAGTAAGTTCAGTTGGCACCACCATACTAAACAAAAGTATAGTAATTCAATGGTTAATATAATCTGGACTGCTAAAATCAAATTTCCAGGACCCAGAACATTACAATCCTGCTGTATTTCCCTTGTGAGCAATGCACTTAATCTTAGGTTGCTCTAGTGAGACGTCCATACAATTAGTGTACTGTAAGTCACAGTATGCATAAGTCAATGAAATGCATCTGCAAAATTACTATCTAAAGGATGAAATTCTTACTACTTACAAAAAGAATAAATAGCTTGTGACATTAAATATTCAAATCTATAACTACTTTTACATGCATTGGATGGTTGAAAAATAATTTTTAATTTAGACTGCATCTAACTTACAAGGCCTAAAAGTCAATATGAGCATGATAACACATTTGACTTGAGTGACATGTAAAAAGGTAAATGCGTATTTCATGTTGATATACTATGGCAGATGGCACACACTCACCTGAACATTTAGGATCTTCTTTCAGGATGAAGCCATAACCATCTGCTCTCTTGATCATGTCTGCAATGCGTGGCTTATGTGAGAGGTACCTGACCGTGGCATGAGCCACCCCTGGTCGAAGGCTTTTGCTCTTGAAGTATTTGTCAGCATCCTCCTCCACCAGCAGAAGCATCACTCTGTCACCGGCTGCTTTCACCTACAATAACAAATGGAATACATTATTATAATATTGTCCTCAAAGCACTGATATTTGGGGTAATGCAGAGTAAAACATTAGGGTCAAGGTCTTCAGCAGCATGCATGGCAGCTATTAAGGACCTATTATAACATATTAGTTTTTTTACATTTTCAACTTACATATCCATTTGACTACTTTTACATTTACAACTTTCGTGTATAATGTTGCTGTATGAGCATGAAAAAGGCCTGCAAAGTTACATAGCACAAAGTCACTCCAAATGGATTTATTCGCTATATCATTATCACGGTGTGTGTTTTGTGTCTTGTTCCTTGTTTTTGTCTGTCATGATTCCCTGTTGGTCATGCGATCCTGCCATGTGTCTTGTCATTTGTTAACTGTCTGATCATTGTTCACAGGTGTTCCTTGTCTTGTAATTAGTCAGTGTATTTAAGCCCTCATGTTTGCCCTGTGTCTTTGTCGTGGATTGAATGATCCTGTCATTGTTCTTGTTTTGTTTCAGGCCTTGCCATGCCTTTGTTTTTGTGTTTGATTAGTGTTTATATTAAAGTTTGCGTTTGGGTCCTCACCAACTTGCCTTCAGTGAATTGATTCACAACAGAATCCACGACCAAAATATAGACCCAGCAATCCGTCTCTTTCGCCTCAGCCAAGGTGACCGCCTGATTGAGAGTTATGTGGAGGAATTTTGCGAGCTCTGCTATGGGGTGGACGTTGATGATGATGTCTTGAAAGACATGTTCCGCTACGGCCTTACGGACCTCCTGGAATACCGTATGCCTGACAACACCCCGCAATGGACGTTAAAACAGTATATTGACATTGCCCTCTGGATAAGAGGCTCACTATTTACTGGGGGCTTTGTGGATGAGGGGTCCCACAAGCTCACAAGATCCCCTCAGCCTGATATTCACGTCAGATCTGCCGACCCTCTTCACGTCAGTCCTGCCGAGCCTGAGCTGCTTCACGTCAGTCCTGCCGAGCCTGAGCTGCTTCACGTCAGTCCTGTCGAGCTTGCACTTCATGTCAGTCCTGCCGAGCTTGCACTTCACGTCAGTCCTGCCGAGCCTGCACTTCACGTCAGTCCTGCTGAGCCTGCACTTCACGTCAGTCCTGCCGAGCCTCTGCATCACGTCATGGCCACCGAGCCAGAGACTGTTCATGTTATGCCCACCGAGCCTGAGACTGTACACGTCATGCCCACCGAGCCAGAGACTGTTCACGTCGTGCTTGCCGCACAAGAGACTGTTCACGTCGTGCTTGCCGTACAAGAGACTGTTCACGTCGTGCTTGTCGCACAAGAGACTGTTCACGTCGTGCCTGCCGAACAAGAGACTGTTCACATCGTGCCTGCCGAACAAGAGACTGTTCACGTCATGCTCGCCGAGCCAGAGACTGTTCACGCCAGGTCAGCCGTGCTTATGTCTCCGGACAAGGTTGCTGCCACGCCTGAACCCTCCGTGATTGCAGCATTAGCCATTATGGCTACAACCATGTGGTGTGTGTGGGCTGCACACACATCAGAGCCGGTGTCTGATCCTGAGCTGGTGTCTGTTCCTGAGCCGGTGTCTGTTCCAGTTCATAACCCCATAGCTGCCCCCAAGAAAATTCAAGGTCCACCCTGGCTCCCTGAACTGTCTGGGCCACCCAGGTCTCCTGAACTGTCTGGTCCACCCTGGCCACCTGAACTGCCTGATCCACCCTGGCCTCCTGAACTGTCTGGTCCACCTTGGCCACCTGCACAGCCTGCTCCGCCCTGGTCGCCCACACAGCCTGCTCCGCCCTGGTCACCTGCACAGCCTGCTCCGCCCTGGTCTCCCGTCCTGCCACAATCTCCAGGCCCTCTTCCGCTTTATTAATATAATTCATTAATATAATGAATATGCAATGAATATGAAAAAAAAAAAAAAGCGAAGCCTGGATGAGTTACATTAATAGTGTGTTGAAACTTGTGGTTATGGTATGGGACATTACATTTCCAAAACACACTTGAAACGGTTGACCAATCACAACACGCTGGTCCAGCTGACCAATCAGAGCACATTTCAGAAGGAGGGGCTTCCGAAGGAACTAAACAGAGCATTATTGGAAGAGAGGTGCTGCAACAATGTAAAATATTTGAAAAATAATGTGTTTTTGAAGATGCAAACATTAAAACCGATTCTAGTAAAGTCCAAAAACAAATTCAAGACTTTAAAAAAGGGCATAATATGGCCTCTTTAAAGGGATAGATCACGCAAAAATGTAAATTCTGTAATCTCACCCTTATGTCGCTCCAAACCTGTATGACTTTCTTTCTTCTGTGGAAGGCAAAATAAGATATTTTGAAGAATGTCGGTAACCAGTTTCACGTCCCAGTGACTTCCATTGTATAGTCAAAAAAATACAATGGAAGTGAATGGGAACCAAAACTGTATGGTTATCAACATTTTTCAAAATATCCTCTTTTGTGTTCTGAGAAGAAATAAAGTCTGCAGGTTTGGAATGACATGAGGGTGAGTAAATGATGACAGAATGATTCCTTTAAAGCTTTTCTGAAACCCTAAAGCAACTGTATTATAAAGTTGTTGGCAAAGAGCAAAAGTTAGACAGGAATTATTGTAGTTAAGATGACAATTTAACTTACCTTTTGCACAATCTGATCATGTGTGAGATTCTCAACATTTTCGCTGTTTATCTCCACCAAACGATCACCTATCTTCACACCCGCCTGATCAGCTACTCCTCTTGACACCACTTCTGTCATGAACATGCCTTGAGTACCTGAGAGAAACAGGGTTAGAACAAATAACTACTGTTTGTACTTCATTTCACAAGCCACTCCAAATATTTCAGACAATTATCAACATATTGGTTGATTTATCCAAGACAGGCCTGAGAAAATTAGTTAACCTTTAATTTTCTCAGCCTCAGATGACCATTTGCTGACTGTCGACAGCACTGGAAAACACGTTCTTGAGTTGGCAACCTGACTTGCTGACCATGAGCATTTCTGAGGATTAACTAATGACTGGATTTACCTGTGTTCGCCAGTTTAGAGGCACATCTTTAAAAGATTCAGACTGAGGGAGAAATTTAACTTGATTTACTGTTTTTGTGTTTGTGTGTGTGTGTGTGTGTGTGTGTGTGTGTGTGTGTGTGTGTGTGTGTGTGTGTGTGTGTGTGTGCGTGCGTGTGTGTGCATGCGTGTGTTATACCTGTAGAACAATCTACTTTTTACACTCTTAAAAATAACGTTTTTTACTGGGTGGGGGCACATCGCTGTGAAATCCCTCTTTTGGAACCTTTATTTTGAAGTGTACTTTGGATGGACAAAAATTCAAATCGCAAAGTCATTACAGATTCTTCACACATTTGATATTTCATTTTCCCATGTTGGTCAGATGGTCTATTTTGTTCAAGTAGTCAATTCTTGGCCCAAATTGTAGACCAGGTGTTATGCTGTCAGTCAAAGCTCTGGCTATGGGAGTTTTACAGCTTACCTTTGGTGGACTTTAAGGAGAAACCCAATCCACTGCTGGATTTTTGCAGATAACAAAGTTTGGCTTTAGCGGCTGGTGCAGACACTCCATTCATGGTAGGTTGGCTCTGACCTGACTGGGACTGAGGGTTGGCAAGATTCACACCTTTGGCTTTGGCCGTCTTATATGGCTCCTCTCCAAGAACGTGCAATGTGACGCTCATCCCACTCTTTCTCACCAAATCTGCAACCTGACCCAAGAAAAAGTCAAGTGCGAGGTAAAACCTTTTCAATAAAACATTGTTTTCCTTTCAGTAGCCACAATCATGAGATTAATTAAACATTTAGAAAAACCATTTCCAAATATGTCAAACCTGACTGTGCTCCAGATTGTCCACAAAAGTTCCATTGACTTTGATAATGCGGTCTCCATCCTTCAGACCAGCCAGCTCAGCCCCGCCGCCCATCTCCAGGGCTCGGATCAGGTGACCCTCCTCACCCTGCTCCACTCGGAGGTAGAAGCCATAGCCCTGTCCCTCTCGCTTGGTCAGAGAAATAATATGTGGTTTTGGCCCAGCCATTTTTCCTGTTTGGATACATTGATCGATCAGTGTTGCCGTCACGCCGAGGTCATCTAACATGTGATAATATGCTCTTCTTGGTACATCTTATGTTATCTTATCAGATGCTCACAATTCATTATATACCAGTCATTTGGTGATCAAATTGGTGATTACAATCTAGAATGTACCAATGAAGTGAGAGGAGACCGATTTCATTTCTCACTATACGTAGCAGAGTTATAATGACAAAATGTTGTGAGATAAATCACAGGTGTTAGTAATCAATGGCAGCAGACAAGTGCAGATTAAACAAAGAGGAACCCTTCCAAGTTGACACAATTATGTAATATTATAATCTTGAAATGGAGGTGATAACGGGGGTAATATAGAATTGTCAAAGGCCATATAATCATCAACCTGTGTTAGGGTGCATCTGCCAATCTACAGTCAAGTTAAAGTCAACATATTTCACTTATATTTCTGACCAGGTTATTTAGCTAAAAACACATGAAAGGTAAAATCCTTTCAGAGGCAGAACAGGTATGTTTTCTTAACTAAATATAAATTAAAATTTAATTAGTTACTAAATTTAATTAGATATCAACTCAAATTAAATGATTATATAATAATACCAGGAATGTGTAAAATAAAGAAAGAAATAACATATAAATAAATAAATAATAGAGTCAGTGCTCTGACCCAACAGTTAATTGTTAACAAAGTGGATAAATGTTTTTATATCCAAGTACTCTTTGCTCTAAAACGCTTGTACCTTGTCTCTGCAATTACGATTACAGATCATGAAATAAGAAAGAAAGAAAGAAAGAAAGAAAGAAAGAAAGAAAGAAAGAAAGAAAGAAAGAAAGAAAGAAAGAAAGAAAGAAAGAAAGAAAGAAAGAAAGAGAGTGAGGGAGCGCTCTGATTCTGTAATTGTTCAGTGTTACCAAAGTGGCTGCATGTGTTTATTTTAAACTATGTTTTGGTCTAAAACACTTGTACATTATCTCAGTAATTACGAATGTCAATCGTAAAATCTTTACAAAACAGTAGACTCAAATGTGAGGACCCGTCAGCAAGGCTTCCAAGGCTTTAGCAAGATTGCCTACAGCCTTTGTTCATTTTCATAAATGTTTTACCAGGGAAAACTACATAAGCTGTAGGTTAAAGCACCACAGATGCCATATCAATTACATAATACCTCACACATCAGCTGAGAGCTGAAGTACACTTCTCACACTTGAGCGCTTCATGAACTGCTATATGAGCTGGTAATGCTTTCACACCATCGCATTATGCCTACAACTACCTCCTTTCTGCAGTTTAATAATGAATGCTACTTGCTTTAATTTTTTCATCTGGTACGAATAATTTGAAAACAAGAATTTCACTTAAGCTGTCAAACGGGTCAGGAAGACATTTCTCAACAAGATTCCAAAACTCCAGAACTTAGGGGTCCGAGTACACAATTTCTACTCTATTCTATTCTATTTTATTCTATTCTGATAAAAACTTCTGATAAAACTTCTGTTACAAACTGACTCTATATATTTTCCAAATTGTATGTTACATTTCTATTCCATTCCATTATACTATATCCTTATAAAAACTTTCAAATGACATGACTCTAAATATACTTTCCAAATTGGAAGTTACATTTCTATTCTAGTAGTATATACCTTATCTATTCTATTCTATTCTATTCTATTCTATTCTATTCTATTCTATTCTATTCTGAAAAAAAAAACTTTCAAATGACATGTCCCTGTATATATTTTCCAAATTATACATTCAGTTATACATTATTATCTATTCTATTCTATTCTATTTTATTCTATTCTATTCTGATAAAAAAAAATGTTCAAATGACATGACTCTGAATCTATTTTCCAGATTGTAAGTTACACCTCAAAGCAGATAATATTTAAACGTATATGTATCTATGTTCTGAAAAGAAGTGTATGTCACTCACCAGCTGCAGTCTCCTCAGTGTCCCAGTCTAAAGGAGGTGGCTGCTTGCTTCTGCTCAGGTGTTATCTAGCACTGTGTAAGTGTGTGTGAAGGACTTTGAAAGGCCAAAGGTTGATCTAAAAGGTGAGTTATTTAACCATGTCCCGTGGCTGGAGGATTATTCTCTGTTGCTATGTGACCATACTCTACCTGAAATAAATTAAATTAAAAAAAATATTTTGTTTTAACAAGACACGCACCTTCATTTGTAAATATATGACGTTTGCAGGGATATCTCTTATCCACTCTATTTACTTTACATGGCTATTTAATGGCTGTAAAAAGAGTGTGTTCATTTTAGGTACTGTCAAGTCCACAATATCGAAATCCAAGTAACCAGAATGCACTACATATATCATGAAGGAGGCTTCTACAGTTAAAATTACAATGCAATTCTAAATTCTTAGTAATATACAGTAGTGTCCAAAATTAATGCCCAGCCTTGGAAAATCGACGTCTTTCAACAAGTTTTGCTTCCACAAGAGGGAGCTGATGCTCCATTCCACCTGTCTCATCATTCATAACTTTCCCTAAGCCTTTTGCTAACGTATTCCACAAACTCCTTTCAATGTCTCCACCTCTCCAGGATGCTCAAATCCCCGAATCCCACTGACACACCCCCAAACTCCCACCCCTGCTGTTTAAGAGCTCATCAATAAACCCTCAGTCCAGGCGCGAGAGACTCAGTGCCGTTCTGCGCTTCATCACATTCTCATACAGAGCATCTGTGCCTTCACACTGCTGCGCAACAACGGATGACACGTTTTAACTTGTATAAACGAACCCTATTTCTCCCTGATTACCTTTTTTTATATATATATGTATTGCTTCTTAATATCCTCTTTAGACGTAAAATACTCTCTAACCAATTTTAGCTACTATTGCGCTCTCATTAGACACATATTGTTGACTAATAATTACGAGGAACTACTAAAATAGTTGTGGTTAGGTCCGAAATGGATTTACAAACGCTAAATGATACGTCTGGGATTTGGGCATGTCTCCAGCTTCAGAACGGGACCTCAAACGGAAGTCTGGAGTTCCCCAACGGCACCTGCGGAGACGCGCTCCTGCTGCCCAAGACGGAACCAGCGCGCGCCAAAGGTGAGGATCTCTCGACACGCCAGACAGCCGTTTCAGATCGTTCATTCAAAGCCACTCGTTCTCGTTCACTCTAAAAAAAAGCTTATCTTGACCATGACATTATGGAGAGGTTGGAGAACCCCCCAAAAGCTTAAAGTGATTGGGGCGTTAAATATTATAGCCTATACACATACAATAAACAAAATAAAATAAAACATATCAGTAGCTAACCTCAAAAGTTAGATAGTTAGCTACTAGGCTATGCAAGGAGCCTAATCAGAGAATTGACTAGGCTACATGTAAATAATACACATATTTGCTACCCATTTCCTCCATCAGAGGCTGCTGGGATCTCTGTTCTTGTATCAAGAAAAAGCCCCTATCTATCAAACACATGTCTGTCATTATTGCCATCATATTGCTCCAACAGCCTCTTCAAATACCGATTTTGGACTTTTAACATACACTGCACATTCACTCTTCTTCATGACGACTCCAAGATGTTTTTGTCCTGTATAATGGTATATAGACTACCTAGAATATGGCATTGATATGGTAATCATTCAGCACTGGTGTATATTAAATTGGCAAATTGGTGTACTATATCAAATGGTGTATATCAAATTACTAAAGGATTATTACTGTAGGGTGTAGGGGAAAGGACAATGCTTGTTATATCTTGGAAAACTGTAAACTGTTTCTGGCAGCATCGCTACAGCTTGATTTGTCACTGCAGAGTGGTAATTCAGATGTCGGTGCAATTATAAACCTATGGTTTATTGGTTTCTGATGCCTTTACCGTCAATGGGAGATGATACAACAAAAGGGTAATGAAGTATGTGGAAACCTGATTTAGTTTAACGATTTAATTAAACCCTTTAAATCCCACCTGTGACCAACATTTACATATGAGTGAAGAACCTTGTTAGTGACCTAGAAGACTTCTTAGTGCATTAGTGCGAATTGTAATCAAAGCATTCATTTTCATGTGAAAATTTGTACATGGCTGTTATAAATAGTCACGTGAGTTTTTTTCTTTTAATTACAATCTCGGTTGTGCTACATGTGTCCTAGTGCCATATTTGGGATATATATTCTTTAGAATTTCTGAATATGCCCTATTTCATGTACAGTAAATCATGATTACTCATGTAAATACATCAGTGGTCACACATTGGTGACCAGTTGAGAAACACACAACATTTTGAAACAGAAAAAAAAAAAAAACATTAAGTTGATTAATTTAGATTTCAAACTGCATTAAATAAAACAAAGTTAAAGTAAAATGAAGCATGCATTTTTTATCATCAAATAAAGAAAGACAGAAAGAAAGTTAGTTTATTTGCAACATTCTGTTCGGTATTTTTAAACAAACAAGCAATTTTTTTTTTACTAGTTTCGCACTTGTAAAATTCAGCAATAAAATACCCCTTTACCAGCTCTTGGTAAAGGCATGCTGTAGTATAGTATAACACATATAACACATGTAGTATATAGTATGTAGTATGTGTTATAACACATGTAGTATAGTATAGTATAAGTATAACACATGTGCTCACGTCGATGGGAAAAATTAGGATTGAACAAGTTCATTAAATTTCAAGGATCTAAATAACGCCTGCGGTGTCTATTCAGGAAATAGAGTTTGCAGCATTTCCACTGCTATTAGAATCACAGTCAAAGCATGTTAATTATTCAGAAGACTTCACTGCGTACATTGCATGTTCATCCTCTGGGCATTATGACGTGAGAGACGTTTTACGACGTGAAGAAGCAAAATGTATAGTAGTAGTAATTCTACAGACTTATATAAAAACATCCCGTTTAATGTTAATGGTAAAACATAAAACAGTAAACTATCAAGGTATACAATATATATCCCAAAGCATTAAAATAGTTTTTAAAGTATTAAATAGTGCTTTACTGGAAGAAAGCAGAAGTTACATTTTCCTTATATTAGATTAGTGATGGGCATTACATGACAGGCTTCAACTGTCATTTGCAACATATGTAGCTATAAAAACAGTGTCCCCAAGGCTTCAGGCTGTTGTGCGCTTTAACAGGATTGTAAACTTCATGGTTGTGACTGGATTTCTAAAATTTGAAAACTGAATATTAAATTAGATCACTTTTAGAGCCTTTCTAGACAAATTGCACTAATCGTAATGAAGTTAAAATAACATATAAGCAGAAGAAAACAAAACAATAGTAATTACAGTAGATGTGTAATTAACTTATTAAACCTGCCTTTATTAAGTTACACCAATGAATGTCATTTTAAAGAGTCAGCTAATGTTGAAACAGCTTTTGAAGGCACACGCTACATACGTTCACATTTTACAGCGAAAACAAGCAATGTCTCTTTCTCTGTGGGTGGTTTGGAGTAAGCGTTCAGCATACCTCCGGGGTCCAGGCTAAATTTAGTGCATTGCCACTGAGGAGCCTAATCAGAGACTTCTCGACAATTCACATATTTGCTGTCCATTTCCTCCATCAGCAGAGGCTGCTGGGCTCTCCGTTGTTGGGTCCATAATAAACCCTGATCATCAAACAGACGTCTGTCATTATCTCCATCACATAGTGCTCCAACAGCCTCTTCAAATCCACTGATTTTTGACTGTTAGCATATACTCCACATTCATTCTTCATGATGTGTCTATATGGCGTGCACATGCTTACTTTTGTATCATCTCAGTGATTTTTTAAAAAAAAAAATCTTAGTAAATCTCTTTACTTGGCAATGCAATATTGTCAACTTCCATCTAAATGGAGCATTTTCTCCTTTAGCATATTTTCTCTGCTGGCCCCCATCAGAACAAACCTGCGACTGGTGTCAGCTTTTTATTTTTATTTTTTATTATTATTTAAATTGTTTTAGTCTTAGTCCTGTGTCAAATGCCCTTTTTTAGTTTTTGTTGTTGTTGTTGTTGTTATTTTTTAGTCAACTAATCCTGTTTATTTGTTATTTTTTGTTTTATTTGACTAAATCCTGGTTTCACAGACAGGACTTAGACTAACCAAAGATTAGGCCTTAGTTCAATTAGGACATAAGTAGTTTTTTATATAAATTTTTTTTTATATATAATTTTTTAAAAATAATTTTAATATGTGCAAGTTGCTTTCAGTTAAAACGGCTCATACGTGCATTTTAGTCTGGGACTAGGCTTAAGCCTTGTCTGTGAAACCAGGGGTAAAAGTCTGGGAATTTAAGTCTAGTTTTAGTCAGTGAAAACTTAGTCATGGTGTATAATGGTTAAACTGATTATCTCAATTATTTTGCTCAAAATTGTATTCTTGATTACTGAGCATGATTTTTGTCATTGGAGACATTTCTTTTTACAATTAATCTATTGCGCTTTCTCTTTGTAGATCACAGTATTCTTTTATCTCAGCTGGAACGTTCTATTGGTATCAAAGGTGTGGTGGTCCCAAATGGTCCCAGTCTTTCCTGTCTAATAAAAGTTTATCTGTTAGTTTAGGTGTTCATTCATCCTCTGTGGCTTACCTCATCTGTGGTGTACCCCAGGGATCGAATCTGGCACCCCTACAATTTTCATTATCCATGCTTCTTTTGGGATCAATTATAATTAGATTTGGTGTGTCGTACCATTGCTATGCGGAACAACCCAGCCAGTTGTTATCTCAGAATAAACAGACAGGGTGATGAGGGTCTTGAATCACCCTGAAGGGGGTTATTCTGAGATAACACCGGCTGGATGTACATTATCCAGCTTATTACACGGCTACTTGCCACATAAGTAAATAATTAGAAACAAAATATTTATCTAAGTTGAAATATTTTATTAGGTCTTTAAACGGAAAGCTTCTGCGGAGAGAGCAGTTGCTAGCAAGCAGCAAGATCAAACTAGACTGACATTTAAGGGATATGGTAGTCATACGACTTATTACACTGCATTTCGCCATATAAATACACTGAACAAAATTATAAACGCAACGCTTGTGTTTTTTCCCCCATTTTTCATGAGCTGAACTCAAAGATCTAAGACTTCTTCTATGTACACAAAAGGCCTATTTCTCTCAAATATTGTTCACAAATCTGTCTAAATCTGTGTTAGTGAGCACTTCTCCTTTGCCGAGATAATCCATCCACCTCACAGGTGTGGCATATCAAGATACTGATTAGACAGCAGGATTATTGCACAGGTGTGCCTTAGGCTGGCCACAATAAAAGGCCAGTCTAAAATGTGCAGTTTTATCACACAGCACAATGCCACAAATGTCGCAAGTTTTGAGGGAGCGTGCAATAGCATGCTGACTGCAGGAATGTCCACCAGAGCTGTTGCCCGTGAATTGAATGTTCATTTCTCTACAATAAGCCGTCTCCAAAGGCGTTTCAGAGAATTTTGCAGTACATCCAACCGGCCTCACAACCGCAGACCATGTGTAACCACCAGCCCAGGACCTCCACATCCAGCATCTTCACCTCCAAGATCGTCTGAGACCAGCCACCCGGACAGCTGCTGCAACAATCGGTTTGCATAACCAAAGAATTTCTGCCAGACAACTGTCAGAAACCATCTCAGGGAAGCTCATCTGCATGCTCGTCGTCCTCATCGGGGTCTCGACCTGACTGCAGTTCCGTCATCGTAACCGACTTGAGTAGGCAAATGGTCACATTCTATGGCGTCTGGCACTTTGGAGAGGTGTTCTCTTCACGGATGAATCCTGGTTTTCACTGTACAGGGCAGATGGCAGACAGCGTGTATGGCGTCTTGTGGGTGAGCGGTTTGCTGATGTCAACCTTGTGGATCGAGTGGCCCATGGTGGCGGTGGGGTTATGGTATGTGCAGGCGTATGTTATGG
This sequence comes from Gila orcuttii, assembly GCA_026230005.1. Classification (NCBI taxonomy): domain Eukaryota; kingdom Metazoa; phylum Chordata; class Actinopteri; order Cypriniformes; family Leuciscidae; genus Gila; species Gila orcuttii. Next base: position 21,831,186 of record JAPDVR010000007.1, on the reverse strand, counting down.
ACAACAAACACAGGTGCATTTTATTGATGGCATTTTGAATGTACAGAGATACCGTGCCGAGATCCTGAGGCCCATTGTCGTGCCATTCATCCACAACCATCACCTCATGTTGCAGCATGATAATGCACGGCCCCATGTTGCAAGGATCTGTACACAATTCCTGGAAGCTGAAAACATCCCAGTTCTTGCATGGCCAGCATACTCACGGACATGTCACCCATTGAGCATGTTTGCGATGCTCTGGATCGGCGTATACGACAGCGTGTTCCAGGTCCTGCCAATATCCAGCGACTTCGCCCAGCCATTGAAGAGGAGTGGACCAACATTCCACAGGCCACAATCAACAACCTGATCAACTCTATGCGAAGGAAATGTGGTACACACCAGATACTGACTGGTTTTCGGACCCCCCCCCCCGGACCCCCCCCCCCCCCCCCCAATACAGTAAAACTGCACATTTTAGAGTGGCCTTTTATTGGGCACACCTGTGCAATAATCATGCTGTCTAATCAGCATCTTGATATGCCACACCTGTGAGGTGGATGGATTATCTCGGCAAAGGAGAAGTGCTCATTAACACAGATTTAGACAGATTTGTAAACAATATTTGAGAGAAATAGGCCTTTTGTGTACTTAGAAAAAGTCTTAGATCTTTGAGTTCAGCTCATGAAAAATGGGGGCAAGAACAAAAGTGTTGCGTTTATAATTTTGTTCAGTGTAATTCTGGGGATAAGAGATATTTATTTGAGATCAAACTGTTTTAAAATCGTACCAGTTTGTTACCTTATAATCCATTACAGTTTACAAAACAATAGTCGCAAAATGCTGCAGCAGCTGCGTTTGTATGAAACAAGAGAGAGCGAGTCCACGATACTGGATGACATAATTAAATAACTGTACACAAAATATTGATTTGACTGAGTTTTAATATTTTATTAGCTCACCAAATGCAAAACTTCCATGAAGAAAAACCTGTTCCTATCAAGCGTATAGCGTTGCTGACATCAGTAACCCGGATGAGACTGGATGTTAACATACCGCTGGACGGCACGATTGAGCAATCAGAATCTAGTATTCCACAGAGCTTAAACCTTTTTTAAGCAGGGATAGCTTTGAAATTGTTATTCACAATTTTATTTCAACATTACTCGATTACTGTAATGCATTGTATGTTGGGTTACTTCTCTCATCCATCTTTCGTTTCCAAATGGTCCAAAATTAAGCTGCTGGTCTGTTTATGGGGGGTTATTGGGGGATTGAAACTTGACTGGCAACCCCAAGCACGAAAGCTCATAGAGGCTTGTTAAAACAGTATATATTTTTTTCTGCTTAATATAGACAAATTTTGATAATGTTTTTTTTTATTTTAAACTACATTTTAGTTTGGTCTTTTCCCGTCAACAATATTGCATGCTGATATAGTCACAGTTAGTGCTTAATGAAGTCAGCGTCATCTGATGTCGAAATGAACACCTGTGACCCACCAGTTGGGAAGCACTGTATATGTTTAAACACGTGTTGTGTTAACTTGACAAGGCAGGTAGTATAAGTCATTTGGCTTGAAGCAATGCAACCTCTGATCTCAGTTAAGACCCCCATTGAGTCTTCTCAGGATGAGGTCTTCAGTCATGAGCCCTTAACATTTAAATTCCAGAGATGAAGCTCCGTCAGGGTAATTTAAAGGGACACAAAGGTTAGCAGAGCATCATGCTTTTGCTTAATATAGAAACATTTTATGTGATTAATAACCTTCCTTGACAGTTCTTGACATGATGTTGATTGACACATATTTACATATTTAGGATCCAATCATGATATAATTTACTGCTTTACTGCCTGTCTGTTACACTTCTCTTCATAGTGTGTTATACATCTATGGATATATCTTGGTTACATCTTGAATGCTATATGGCTTCATACAGCTACAGTGATTTAGCAGGCAGCAAATCAGAATAAATGTTTTGCATTGTTCACTGAAAAAAACAAGAAAGAAATTTTGATTGTATTAGTGCAGTGTACGATGTGCCTAAATGGGTAATGGTCTTAATTGACAAATGTTCTGTTTGGTTGTCTTCAGTGCATCAGACAGTGATCTGAATCAAAATGATGGCATTACCTATGTTTCTGGGTTTCATGTAAAAGCAAATAAGTAATTTAAGAGCCAATTTATTATAATTTTGTGTCCACACGGCATTACTTACTTTTTAAAATGTTTTAATTTCCTTACATATTTGTGTTTGTAAAGAGTCTGTGGCTGCATCCAAAATCTGAAAAATGCTGCCTTCAGAGAATGTCCAAATCCAATGTTAGCTTCACATCCCGTCTCCTGAGATATCTTCATCTGATCGAACTTTGAATTCCTTCGCCACCTATGATATCTCACAATCCCGTGCTTTCCATTCTGTGACAGTTAAGCTAAAAATAGATGCCGTCTAAAAGTTGCCTTTCATGGTCACTGTGTGTAAATGTAATTTTTTTTGACTAACCTTTTCTACTTTTGATGTAATTTATAGTAAGAAATTACTAATTTAGAAATGATTAATTGTTTTTAAAGGCATGATCTCCTTATTTCTAAAATTGACTAACATGAGCTTTTTTTACCTTTATTATGGGATTTTTCTAACCACATAATAACATACAGCATGCCGTTGGTTTTTTAACCCTTAAATGCATAAATGTTTCGCCAATCATTATTACATATTTGGATCTTTAGCGACCCGGATCTATATCTAACACGGATGGATGGATCTCCTTTCGCAATAATATAAAACTCTTCTGATATGAGATTAACAATTACAGAAGAATAAAATAAATTCATGTTGTTACCTTTAGGAGCTTGGAAGGGTTCATTTTGAGCAGAAGTTTTATATCATCATCACTGTCCTCATCAGAGCTCATTTCCCAGGACATTCAGCATCTGGCTTATATTTATGATCTCAAACAGATTCTCAAAACTATCATTTTCAACATCTTCAAAATCAATATATTGATCGCTGATAGCTTTTTCACCAGATCCACTATCAAGTGACAGTGACACTAATATTTGATTGTGTTCAGTACTTGCTCTGGAGTAAATCACTGAGCCATTTCAAGTTTTGCTGATAATACTTCCTATTCTTTTGTTTTCTGTCTGCGGTAACTATGAGTGAAACATCACTTCATTATTGTGTATCAGACAATGTCACCTTGTGGAATAAAGGTGAATTGCACTTATTCAGTCATCAAAGATTAAATTACTGTTGTGCAGTAAAAATGCACTGTTACATATTCGGGTTGTTAGCGGCCCTATACAATTTGTAAAAAAAATAAAAATAAATTACGGGAAACCTTGCTATATTGTTTATAAGGAATTGATTGAGGAATACTAAGAAAGTTGAGGATAATGAATGACTTCCCGGGACACTAAAGACCTGAGGTGAGCTTTTACGGGTTAAACAGATTAATTGAATCAATTAATAAAACTAAAAAGTAACTAAAAAGACAGGATTAAAACTAAAACTATTAAAAATTGTTTTCGTTAATTTAAACAAAGATGGATTAAAATAAAATAGAAATATTAGATGAAAAATGTGAACTAACAAAAAGTAAACTTTTTGCCTTAAGTACTAAAATTACTTAAACTGAAATGCAATAAGTTAAAGCAAAAATAATTTGACAAAAGCTAATTCAAACTATTAATAAATATCATAACATTCAAATAATACTAAAATAACACTGAAATTATTTATTTGAAACGTTATAATAGTTTTTGTAATATATAGTTTTACAGTTTTTTTTTTGTTTCAGTGGCATTTCCCCCAAATCCCTGCTAAATTGTTACACTGCACTGATTTCACTTGCCCAAAGGTTTAAAGTTAATTGAATAAACAAATTTACTTGTTTTCTGAATGTTCCAAAATAACCTTTCTAAATGTAAATAAAATTGTTGCCATCTATAACGACTTCACCTGACTCTTCAGACTGTTGAGTTGTAAACTTGTGTGTGGGCTCTTCTACTCAGCAACATGCAATCTCATCCTCTGACACTTTTAGTTAACACCTGGGAGGCTCCCTGATTCTCCACAGACTAGCAGCTGATGTCATGATGTGGGGGTGAATACTATTAGTTTCTGTTGTGTTTTGCTCACAGAATGTCTCTCATGTCCTTGAATGGCCTATACTGGTAAATACAGAAGTACTACAACAGTTTACAGAATTATCCAGGTGGAGATGAGCAAACTGAGGGATCACTGAAGGCCATCGGCTTGCAGAAATGAGCCACATCCATTAATTTCTCGTAGGACACAGCTCAAGGACTCTGTACACCACAGCAACACTTAAACGGGATCTTTAAAAATAGCAAGTGAACAATAGGCTTTTTTTCTTGTTTTTCTTTTGACAGTATGATCAAGAAATGAGTCAAAATAAATGGGTAAATAAAAGAAACGGTTCACTTGAAAAAGAAGGCCAAGCCATGCACACTGCATTATGGGATTGAGTATGCAGTGTGGTGTTTTTTGATGTATACTTTTGGCCAATGCAGTAGGTCATCTGTGAAACTCTCTAATCTAGTATAGCTATTGGAGTATCATATTTGTTTAATCACAAAACACACATAGCCAAAAGTGGATCTCTAAAAAATCTACCACAGTACATGGTTAATAAAAAACAATCTGTTGCCGAATGTTTATCCTGTGTTTTGTCCTGCATTTTAATTAGCAGATAGATGATTATTTCAATTACGGACAGGCACTTGGCCTCTCTGTGGACACCAATTACAAACAGGAAATAGCATGGATTACTTCTCTGCTTTGGGAATATTGACTGCAGCCTAAAAGGACTGATAACCACTTGACTTTCTCTGACCGTCGTGCTTTCTACCAAAATCCATGTCTAATTATAGTGCCCTATAATGTTTTTTCTAATATTGTAATTCATGTAGTGTGTAATATAGCTGTTTATAAATGTAAAAGGCCTGCAAAGTTTCAAAGATCAAAGCACACAATAATTGGAGTTATTATTTCCCAAAAGTCTTCATTGTGGTCTTCGTTGGGTCATCACAAACAAAATCTACTTTGACTACTCAAACACTGGAGTTGTAGCTGAGGCGTAAATGAGATCAGAGTAGGCTTTTGGAAAGGAGGGGTTTAGAGAGACTGAGGGCACATTTACATAACAACAATGTACTAAAAACTGAAAATTGTCATTGTCAAAATGATCCCCAGTCACACGGATGCGCGAAAATGACTAAAAACGCTGAGTTATTCATACCAGGCCAGTAGTTGGCGATGTCACTTTGTAAAGAAACACTACGCATCTACAGGTCCTTCTCAAAAAATTTGCATATTGTGATAAAGTTCATTATTTTCCATGATGTAATGATAAAAATTAAACTTTCATATATTTTAGATTCATTGCACACCAACTGAAATATTTCAGGTCTTTTATTGTTTTAATACTGATGATTTTGGCATACAGCTCATGAAAACGTCTCGGTTACGTATGTAACCCTCGTTCCCTGAGTAGGGAACGGAGACGTTACGTCGGATGACGACGAATGGGGTTTCGCTTAGAAAGCCTATCAGCTTTGAGTATTACAAAACGAGCCTATGGCAAAGAAATGCCATGGGTCTGCGGAATTTGCATGACGTAACTCCGCCCCACCTCGTGGGTATAAAAGGAGGAAGTCCGCAACAGCAGTTTATGTTTCTTCGCTGAGGAGCCAAGACTGAGCTCAGGCGATCCTCGCGGTACAGCGGAAAGTGGCAGGTAGACGTAACGTCTCCGTTCCCTACTCAGGGAACGAGGGTTACATACGTAACCGAGACGTTCCCTTTCGTTGTCACTCCGAGTTACGTCGGATGACGACGAATGGGGTTACCAGTCTAATCACGCCACCTTCTCAGCTGTCTTCCAGTGCCCTGCGTAAATCGAGGTCCCTGACATAGAAGGACGAAGGACTCAATTGAACACAGGAATACCAAGGTACACTGGGAAGCATATCCCAAGCTAGGGGAAGTATGCAATTAATGCCAACCCAGAGGGGGGGGGGACTTAGAGAATACACATATGACCCGAAGGAAAAATATGGAGAACACTGGGGTGTCCAGCCGCAGGTGGAATATTTCAACCCCAGGGGTGGCAAGGTGGCTTGCCAAGGGAAAGACACATGCTCAGAGAGGCTTACAGTGGAAATACACATGTGGGGGTCGCTCAGGGGAGGGACCATGCACACGGGAGGCACCTAGCCGACGCGCAGGCAAGAGACACTGGCGCCGACGTCAGGAGTGCTGGAGGAACTCAGGGCTTTCGGGGAAGCTCACCTGAGGAGAATATCGCACGTATCCAGTCCGTGGAGTGGAATGGCGAGCAAGCGAAGACACCTGAGCGGGTCCGGTACTAGCTAGTTGAAGCGAGTACATGAGAGGACACTGGCTCCACTCGGAGATTATAGAATCTGGCGAATGTGTTAGGTGTCGCCCAGCCTGCAGCTCTGCAGATGTCTGTTAGCGAGGCGCCATGCGCTAGGGCCCAAGAGGATGCCACACTCCGGGTGGAGTGGGCCGTCACACCAAGGGGGCACGGTCGACCTTGCTGCTGGTAAGCCAAGGCAATGGCGTCCACTATCCAGTGAGACAACCTTTGCTTGGAGAGAGGCTTTCCCTTCAGCTTCCCACCATAACAGACAAAGAGCTGGTCTGAGGTCCTGAAACACCGCGTCCTGTCTACATAGGCGCGAAGAGCGCGTACTGGACAGAGCAGTGCCAAGGCTGGGTCTGCCTCCTCCGGGGGCAGCGCTTGCAGGTTCACCACCTGGTCCCGAAAGGGAGTGGTAGGAACCTTGGGCACATATCCGGGCCGGGGTCTCAGGATCACGTGAGAGAAAGCCGGTCCGAATTCCAGGCACGCTTCGTCGACGGAGAATGCGTGCAGGTCCCCTACCCTCTTGATGGAGGCCAGTGCAACCAGGAGCGCTGTCTTCATTGACAGGAACTTAAGCTCGACTGACTGCAGGGGCTCAAAGGGAGCACTCTTCAGGGCAGTTAGAACCACTGAGAGGTCCCAAGAGGGAACGAGAGGAGGGCGAGGAGGATTTAGTCTCCTTGCTCCTCTCAGGAACCTGATGACCAGGTCGTGCTTCCCTACCGACTTACCTTCGACTAGGTCATGGTGTGCGGCAATGGCGGCAACATAGACCTTAAGGGTGGAGGGAGACAGCCTTCGCTCCAACCCTTGCTGAAGGAAGGAAAGCACAACGCTGATCGAGCAACTCCGGGGGTCTTCTCGGTGAGAAGAGCACCAGTCGACGAAGAGGTTCCACTTCAACGCATAGACGTGTCTCGTGGACGACGCTCTAGCGGAAGTGATGGTAGCCGCCACCGCTGGTGGAAGGGTACTCAAACCTACCTCGAGCCGTCCAGGAGCCACACGTGGAGGCTCCAGAGATCGGGGCGAGGGTGCCACAGGGTGCCCCGTCCCTGAGAAAGAAGGTCCTTCCTCAGAGGAATGGGCCAGGGAGGTGCTGTCGCGAGGAGTGCAAGTTCGGAGAACCAGGTCCGGCCGGGCCAATACGGCGCGACCAAAATGACCTGCTCCTCGTCCTCCCTGACCTTCCGCAAGGTCTGCGCAAGAAGGCTCACTGGGGGAAACGCATATTTGCGGCCCGGCGGCCAGCTGTGCGCCAGTGCATCCGTGCCGAGCGTGCCCTCGGTCAGGGAAAAATACAGGGCGCAATGGGTCGAGTCGTGAGAGGCAAACAGATCTATCTGTGCGTCCCCAAACTGGTCCCAAATCAGCTGAACCGACTGGGGATGGAGTCGCCATTCTCCAGGGAGGGCTGAAGCCGTGAGAGCTCGTCGGCTGCACAGTTCAGGGCTCCGGGAATGAAAATGGCTCGAAGCGACCTCAGATGCTTCTGACTCCAAGGAGGAGGTGGCGGGCGAGTTGTGACATACGGCGGGAGCGTAGACCACCTTGATGGTTGATGTACGCTACAGTAGCGGTATTGTCTGAGCGGACTAGTACGTGTTGACCCATGAGCAACGCCTGGAAGCGGTGCAGGGCAAGGCGTACTGCCAACAACTCGAGGCAATTGACATGCCATAGCCGCTGGGGTCCTGTCCAGGAGCCCGCAGCAGCATGTCCATTGCACATGGCGCCCCAGCCCGTGGTGGAGGCATCTGTGGAGACCACAACATGCCGGGAAGCTCGTTCCAGGGGGACACCCGCCCTGAGAAAACTGAGGTTCGACCACGGGGTGAGGAACTGACGGCAGGTCGGAGTAACTGGTACTCGGAGCGTGCCTTGTTGCCATGCCCACCTCGGGACTCGGTCGCGAAGCCAAAGCTGAAGCGGTCTCATATGAAGCAATCCGAGCGGCGTGACCGCGGCTGCAGATGCCATATGCCCCAGGAGCCTCTGAAAATGTTTCAGTGGAACCGCACTCTTGCTCTTGAGATGTCTCAGGCAAGTCAGCAGTGACTGCGCGCGCTCGCTCGTAAGCTGCGCGGACATGGCGACCGAGTCGATGTCCATACCGAGAAAAGAGATCCTCTGCACGGGGCAAAGTTTGCTCTTCTCCCAGTTGACCCGAAGGCCCAGACGAGCTAGGTGCCGGAGCACTAGGTCCCTGTGTTCGCAAACCTGATCTCGAGAGTGAGCTAGGATCAGCCAGTCGTCGATATAACTCAGGATGCGAACCCCGTGTTCCCGAAGGGGAACAAGGGCAGCCTCGACGACCTTCGTGAAGGTGCGAGGAGACAGGGCTAGCCCGAAAGGGAGAACCGTGTACTGGTATGGCTGCCCCTCGAAAGCAAACCGTAGGAACGGTCTGTGTCGAGGAAGAATGGAGACATGAAAGTAGGCGTCCTTCAGGTCGATCGCTGCAAACCAATCCTGGGGCCGCATGCATTCGAGAACGCGTTTGGCGGTGAGCATCTTGAACGGCAGCCTGTGAAGGGAGCGGTTCAGCACGCGCAAGTCCAGGATTGGCCGTAACCCACCGGTTTTCTTGGGGACAATGAAGTAGGGGCTGTAGAACCCGGACCTCATCTCGGCTGGAGGGACAGTCTCGATTGCACCCTTCGCCAGCAGGGTGGCAATCTCTGCTCTCATGACGGGGGCATTGCCACCGACCAAAGAGGAGCGGACTCCCCTGAAGCGGGGAGGAGACCGTGCGAACTGAATCGCAAGCCGAGCCTGACGGAGCGCGCAATCCAGCGGGACAGACGGGGAAGCTCTAGCCAGGGTCCCAGGAACTGAACCGGCGGGATCACGCGACGACAGGCGTCCCCCCGGAGGGGCAGCGAAGCGGAGTACCTGGCCCAGACGTGGACGGCATAGCGGCCCGGTGTGGGGGCACAGTTAGCAACCGCGCCCTGGCAGAGGGGGCCAGGGGAGGACCAGGATGGTCGTCCCGCGGGGGCCTGCTCTGGCAGGGGTCTGGCAACAGAGGGGGACAGGGGCGTAGCGGTCCGTGGACGGCACGCCGTGTCAACGACCTCTGGGACAGAGGGGGACGAGGAGAGCACGGCTAGAGGGCGGCGCTCTGTGTCGTCCGAGAACTCTGTGTGCTCAGAGACGAGAGAGTCAGTTCTTTGCGAATACGGATTCTTCCCCGGCCCTCCACCGGGGAAAGGAGTGGTCCTGCTCCCAACTCCTGGAAAGAACTGAGTCCCATCTCTGAGGAGCCCCTCTCAAGAGCGCCACCTAACCCGGCGCGTAGCGGGGGGCGGGGCTGGAGAGGGCTGTGGCGTCCGGCCGCGGCCCCCAGAGCCGGCCTGGGTGAACGGGCAGGGTGGGAGCCGCGGGAGGGCGCCCTTGGCGGTGGGCAGACCGAGGGATCTGAGCGGACGGTGGGGCCGTCGGGACAGAATCAACGTCAGTCTGCTCATGGACGGCTGAGAGCTGTTGGGCCAGCCCTCAACCGCACCGCCGAAGAGGCCAACCTGGGATGTGGGAATGTCGGACAGACGGGTCCGCGCGACACCCAGCACATCAAACAGGTACGGCCACCGAATGGTGAGCATCACCCGACCCAGGGAGCGTACGGCCACTTTCGTCGCTCGGAGAGCAAGGTTAGTGGCGGCGCGCAGCTCAGTGAAGATCCCTGGGTCAGTCCCGCCCTCGTGCAGGTCCATGAGTATCTGGGTCAGGTAGACCAGCAGAATGACCATGGCATGCAGTGAGGCGGCCGCCAGTCCCGTGGCGCTATAGGATCTCGCCACAAGCGTAGACGAAAAACTACAGGCCACGGACGGGTGCTTAGGATTGCGCCGAGAAGAAGCACTCTGAGGACACATAGCATCGCAACAGAGCGTTCAGCCGGGGGAACCCCAGTGTACCCACGGGCAGCGGCCCCATCGAGGGGAGGAAAGGCGGATGAGATCAGCGAATGGCCCTTGATCTCATCATGCACGTCCGGGAAGAACGGTATTGGGGTTTGCCGTGGACGAGGGTCGGCGGCCTCACCCAAAAACCAATCGTCCCGGGAAAGCATGGCCGTCATCTCCGGATCAGACTCGACGAGTCGTCCCTTCCAGGAAAATCAAACCCACCTAGTGAAGCTGCTACAAACATAATATCATCCTCTGTAGCTTCAAATGAAACACACGGGCCACCAGAGGGTAGACCCGTGGGAATCACCTGTTCACTAGCGGGCACCGTCATTGAAGAGGGGGGCTGGGGTCGCGGACACATAGTTGGCGCCTTGTTCCAGACCGAAACCCTCAGGTCACCCTGGCCACCAGCCGAAGATCGGGGGTTGGATGAGGGGACTCTCACTCATGTGAGTTCACCGAGTCTCGACCTTAATGACGCGATGATCATGTTTCCATGGAGAAAACATGAGTCATCCACGAGCGCTGCTCTAGCATGATCAAGCCCAAACATACTAGACAACGCTCGTGCCCATCAGAGTCCGATACCAAGCTGCCGCACCATTCATTTTTTTTTTTTAAATGCACGGGCGAGCCGTCTTTAAAAAGACGTGCCACGTGCAAGCTCTTTTAGTGAGAGAAAACTCAAGTGTTAAAGCACCCGGGGAGACACGCACCGACTGGCAGACCACTGCAACAGATCAGCAGGAAGCACGCGCTCGCCGTAGATCGCCGTCACACCAACACTCGAGGTACTCGTTTGTAAAGCTGACAATTCAGAGATGGCTTGTGGAGAGAAGAATACACTTGGCTCCGAAGCGAAAACATAAACTGCTGTTGCGGACTTCCTCCTTTTATACCCACGAGGTGGGGCGGAGTTACGTCATGCAAATTCCGCAGACCCATGGCATTTCTTTGCCATAGGCTCGTTTTGTAATACTCGAAGCTGATAGGCTTTCTAAGCGAAACCCCATTCGTCGTCATCCGACGTAACTCGGAGTGACAACGAAAAGGGAACCCAAAATTCCTATCTCAAAAAATTAGCATATCATGAAAAGGTTCTCTAAACGAGCTATTAACCTAATCATCTGAATCAACTAATTAACTCTAAACACCTGCAAAAGATTCCTGAGGCTTTTAAAAACTCCCAGCCTGTTTCATTACTCAAAACCGCAATCATGGGTAAGACTGCCGACCTGACTGCTGTCCAGAAGGCCATCATTGACACCCTCAAGCAAGAGGGTAAGACAGAAAGAAATTTCTGAACAAATAGGCTGTTCCCAGAGTGCTGTATCAAGGCACCTCAGTGGGGAGTCTGTGGGAAGGAAAAAGTGTGGCAAAAAACGCTGCACAACGAGAAGAGGTGACCGGACCCTGAGGAAGATTGTGGAGAAGGACCGATTCCAGACCTTGGGGGACCTGCGGAAGCAGTGGACTGAGTCTGGAGTAGAAACATCCAGAGCCACCGTGCACAGGCGTGTGCAGGAAATGGGCTACAGGTGCCGCATTCCCCAGGTCAAGCCACTTTTGAACCAGAAACAGCGGCAGAAGCGCCTGACCTGGGCTACAGAGAAGCAGCACTGGACTGTTGCTCAGTTTTGCATGTCATTCGGAAATCAAGGTGCCAGAGTCTGGAGGAAGACTGGGGAGAAGGAAATGCCAAAATGCCTGAAGTCCAGTGTCAAGTACCCACAGTCAGTGATGGTCTGGGGTGCCATGTCAGCTGCTGGTGTTGGTCCACTGTGTTTTATCAAGGGCAGGGACAATGCAGCTAGCTATCAGGAGATTTTGGAGCACTTCATGCTTCCATCTGCTGAAAAGCTTTATGGAGCTTTATGGAAAATAATTAACTTTATCACAATATGCAAATTTTTTTAGAAGGACCTGTATATATTGAACACATAATAGACATATGCACATGACATCACCGTTTTTACAAACTAAAATTGTTGTAGTATACACGGAGACGATAACGGTATCGTTTTCACAAACTTGGATTTTTAAAAAAGTTAGCATATTCAGGCCCCTAAAATGCATTGGTTTCTGTTTTTAGTTGAAAAAGAGTGTCATGTAAACGGCCCCTGAATCTTCGAATGAGTGGTTTTAGACTCTTTGAGAAATGAGGTGATGTGCAATCTATATTATGAGAAAATTAAAGTGTTTTTTGACCTTTGATGTACATAAACATGTTGTAGGAGACCTCGAAAACAAAATTAGAAACATTTAAAATAGCATAATAGCATAAGACTTTAACAAAATAAGACACTATTTAAAGGGTCAATATATTATTCTTGGATTATTCTCGGATATTGCTGTGGCTCAAAAAAAGGTTGACCAGTTAGGGGGAGAGCATTAAACGTAATGATAAATAAATTACAAAAATAAACTAAATAAATCACACTGAATACAACTGGAAATCTAGAATATAAACACATAAATATCAGAAAGCATAGAGACATGCCACTTAAAGCAGCTGATCTATACTGTGACTGTCAACTGAAAAATGTAAGAATTAATTGATTTTATTCAAGTCAAAAAATAGAAATAGTTCATGACAACAATTACACTTTAAGAAAAATACCAGGTTAATTATTCCCCTCAAGTTAGTCATATCACTGGTCCTATATAACAATGATTTGGAGCATGTAAAATCCAGCTGACGTGTGAGGAAACAAATTTATGCAAGTGTAAAATATTTATGCACTCACATTTGGCCTCAGATTCATAATTCATGCAACCAACTTCCATGATATCTTGATTCCACTTGATTGTATTTTATTCATTATTCATCTTTCTCTGGTTTGAGACCTGTATTCATAACCCAGTTCAAACTCCCCATGAATTGATTATGAGTCCAAAAGCATTGATGAAATAGCAGGGTTTTTGAAAGGGGAAGATCAACAGCTGAAACGGTAGCTCTGCGGCTCTAGAGGCGCTATGTTTGAAGATGGAAATGGATGAGGGATGATGAGAAATCATAGTAATGTTTTGTTTACAGGACACAGAGCCAAGGCATTTAATGACATGAGCTGCAGTTTATCCCATTTTAAAACAAATATTCAGTTCACTTTTAAACAATATCCATCTGATTTAACGATTTGTATATCTTGCATACACACTTTAGATCATTTTAAGTGTGGTATACATCAAGCTATAAGTTTTGTATTTATGGGTTCACAGTGTAAACACCCCAAAGGCATACAACAGCATAGTACAGATGAGAATAGATCATTAACCCTCTGATGCATGAATGATCGCATCACAAAAACATCTACTTTCAACCTTTATTATAAGTATTACACATATTATTAAATGATTTATTTTGGGAGAGTCTGTCTACTGTAGAGGACACTATGCATTTAGGGTTTTAAATTGCAGTCACTTTAAAATGATGAGTTTTGATGTGCTTAAAACGGCCATCGTTACTGTTCATGTACTATTTCGTTTCCGACACACGCAGTAAGCGGTAGACCAATCACAAGAGACTGGGCCATCTGACCAATCAGAGCAGAGTAGGCTCTCGAACAGGAGGGGTTTAGAGAGACTGAATCCTTTTTCCAACTGTCAGAAAATTTGAGGAAAAGAGGTGATTCTGCAAGGTATATTATGAGAAAAATAAAACGTTTTTGACCCTGGATGCACGTAAATCTATTGTAGGAGACTTCCAAAACTAAATTAGGAACCTTTAAAATAGCATAATAGGGGCACTTCAAGCAATAATATGCCCTTTTAACCCATTAACCTACATAAATTGTGGTTTAAAATAACATAATAAATTATGATCTCTTTTTAAATGGAAAATGCTCAAGATGTCCATATTGTGTGTATTTTATATCCCCATTTGTCCCTATTTCTACAAATATAAGCTTTGAAGTCAACAAGAAGCCTTAAATATTATTTCACTAAAATATCCATGTTGCATGGTTTTTATTTATTAATAGAGGTGAATGAAAATTCACATTGAAATGCCCAATAAATAAAAGGCCCTCACATATGGTGGTTTGAAAGTAATATCACTCCCTGAATGGTTAGATGTGTTTTTAAAGATTTACAAGTTTACTAGCCTCAGAGGGTTAAATAAATGATCAATGACCAACAGTATTTGGTTTTTATAATGATCTCATTCTGAATTGTCAGTTCCTTGTGTGACGTGAACAATTAGCAGTTTACACATCATACTGTCTTGGATGGTTTGAATAGCGATGTGACTTGCAAATGTTGACAGTGCAGGTTTGTGCGTGAAAGGACGTGTTGAGATATCATCCTAAAGCAAACATCTGTCACAAACGCCAAGATTACGTGGTGAAATATGCAGAAGAAGACATTTATTCACAGGGAAAAGAGCACAGAGGTGAGTTGTTGAACTGGATTAGAAGGTCCCTTTGTAACATTTCATTTGTGAAAGGAGATCAAGCGTTTCATTCTCTGTAATCTAACTTATTGCCTCATAATTCTTTTCTCCTAACTAAGTTTTGATAGCACTCACCAGCGATTTCTTTTATATGTTTCTACCTTGTCTCAGCCTGTTTGTCTGTTCTATGTGGGCAGTCCATCTAAGTTAGCTTAACAACCCTTGTGAAAAAAGAAGTGTGCTTAGTTGCATTGAATGTGCACTTGTATTGTACTTTAGACATTAAAAGTATATTTAAAAAACAAACAAACTGTACTTGCCAATAATATAATGATAATGAAATAAAAGGCAACTTAAGTGTCCTGAAAGAGAATACCCATTCATGACTAAACACAGTTTAGTATACTTTTCAAAAGTTAGAATTATTTTTTAAATTTGCATTTTACTTTTTTGAACTTTTTTTTTTAATACTTTGAAGTACAGTTTAATAATCTAAGTACATTGATTTGAATAATTTAAGTATGTTTTAATAATCTTTTGTCTGGCTTTAAATAAGTAGACTTTATTTTAATGCATTAACTAACATACTAAATCACTTGTAAAGTACTTGATTATAATTTTAACTGTAGTGTGTTATTTGATATTACATTTAAACTTAATATGTTTTAACTGTACTAAATTGCAACTTCATCGTAGCAATTGTGAAATTACAAATATATTTAAGTACATGACAAAGTATATTTTGGTAGCACTTTATTTTACAGTCCTGTTCCCCATGTACATACTATGTACTTATTATAGTAATTACAATAACTGGGTAATAACTATGTACTAAGCCTAAACCTAACTTAACCTTAAAGGGATAGTTCACCCAAAAATGAAAATTCTGTCAGTATTTACTCACCCTCATGTTGTTCCAACCCCGTAAGACCTTCGTTCATCTTCAGAACACGAATTAAGATATTTTTGATGAAATCTGAGAGCTGGATCACTCCTCCATAGGCTTCTTCAGGGATTGAAACTTGCCAGCCCCGAAAAGTCATTAGTTAAAATAGTCCAAGTGACTACTGTGGCTCAATCTTAAGTTTATCAAGCGACGAGAATACTTTTTGTGCGCAAAAACAAACAAAAAATATAGCTGCGAGCAGCGATTACGGGACCAAGCCAGTAACACCGCAATTGTTATATTCAGGGTGTCTACAGATATAAACAAGTTAAATTTAAGACTTTTTAAGTCCTTTTTAATGCCACTTTGAATGAAATTTAAGACCAAACCTGTGATGGAAATACACATTATATTACAAACGTATATGTAATATTTAATGTTTAACCTAAGTAAATTTAATTTTAACTACTTGTTTATTGAACTAAAATCAAATGTAACATTTGCAATCGTGAGAATATTCAGCAAAATAGCTCCTGTCATGTTATGTTACTTAACTAGGCTATATCATATGTTATAAATAAAAAACATGTTTTTATGTATGCAGGGCTCCAGACTAACTTTTTTTACTAGGAGCGCTGTAGCCCCTGACTGAAATTTTTAGGAGCGCAAGCAGAAAATTTAGGGGCAAACCTTAAATCAGCTTGCAATGCAATTATTCAAAATTTCCCCCAAAATAACTGTAATACTGACAAATTCTTTAATAATAGACTTAACGTACAGATATTACAATGTGCAGTTTTATTTTAAGTTCACAGGCTCCAGACTAACATCTGAGGGCCGCAGCACCGAGACACAGATCTCTTCAACACAGATCTGGCAGCACTGGGGCGGACAATAAAGCACTACGCTTAATTTAGGGTGTAGATGAAATAAACTTTAATTATTATCATTCATAATGTCTTAATATAAATTAAAAAGCAAAACGAGAAAAAAAATTATATTAGGGAGTGAAAATATCCAATAAGCATCCTACTGTTTACAATGGCAATTTATTGTAATTTTAAATAAGTGTTTAAATAACAGTTTTCCTAACGTTTTTAGGACAATCTTTAAAGGATGAACAAAAATGTGTTGGTCATCACATTAAAAATAACATTTATGATATTATAGTTTTGAAGTGCTGAAAAAAGTTAGTAGTAGTTGTTAATGACATTGTCATTTGCTTTGAAATTAATATAGTCTTTAAATGATTTATTTTTGTATGGTATTTAATTGTTTTGATTTTGAGTTATTTGTGTTGTGGTAACGGAGGTCTTTTATTTTGAAGTTCATTCACGTGAGCGGATATAGAGGGAATGCACGTGACGTCACCGTTGGCCGGAGTGACTGCGGTTACGCCCACAAGTGGCAAAAAAACTGAGCGGCAGAATTGGTTTTCAGCGTGAATGCTGCGGAAAAACACACAAAACGCGTCTAAAATGGGAAAGAGCTTTGAGACTGACTGTACAACTAGATTTGACAAGAAATATGAGGTATATTTTTACAGACTACCTAAAGCTACAGAACAGAGAAGCAAATAGATCGCTGCAATTCATAGAAACAACTGGACTCCAGGCAGCGAAAGGTGGATTTGCAGTTATAATTTTCGTGTCAATATGCTGAATTTAGTGGTAAAATCATTCTCTATATATTGTATTGTTATATATTGCAGTGACAACTCAATCAAATATTTACCACTGTAAAAATCGAAATCAGGCACATATAAATGTCAGGAAACACGATTCCTGGCTGCATGTTAATATCCATGGATCACTGGATCTTTAGTAAGTTGTAAGGAACACTATATTGAGTCCAATCTTTAGTTTAAACTGATAATCGTTTGTTTTACTTGCGTTTTCGCAGTTTCCCCTATTAAATCCAGTCACGCAGCAGCTCTTCTGCCACTCAGTCCGGCTGAGGGGGGCGTGTTCCGGCGGGAAAGTGACGTTAATGCATTCCCTCTATAATGCGCATATGGTCCAAACATTTCAGTATGAATGAGATCCAGACGTACATGGTTATGGTATCGAAAGCTTACGGTTTGCAAGGAATTTAAAAGGATTTAGCTCCTGGTTTGAATGGAGAACAAGGTATGATTATAGACTTCCTGTTATCTCTATGTCCTTGTTTTGATTTATATTATTTGTATTATGATTACTTATTGGTGGTTGTTTTGTATAATGTTTATTATTTGGTTTTGTTTATTCATTTTCGGTATTTTGTTTTCTTTTTGTACAAGCTTTTACGTTGATTCTCAACTGACATGGTGTTCGACGGTGCCTTTATCTGTGATGACGGACATTCGAATAAAGTGTGGGAATCATCAGTCAAAGAGTCCAATCTTTCTTAAACCAGGCAGCTACAGTAGTACTTGTAAGCTTTTCACTATTTCTGTCACAATACCATAGTAATGTTTAGAGTTACTACATTAGCATAAATCCATGGTGAATGTTGCTGATTTGTGAACTGAAAGCCTTCTATAAGTGTTTCTCCTGGTTTCCACGTCAGCGCTGTGTTGATCTGATATCGATGGTTTATAACAGAAAACTGAATCACTCCGAATCGGAGTGTTTCTCACTGGATCTCGCAGCGATGATGTTATTAATTCTGAGGCGAAGTCTTTGGATGGATGGATTTCTTCACTGGATCTCGTAGTAACAGTGTCGCGTGATCGAGATCGGCCCGCAAGTGCAAGTTCGGGGCGCTGCGCTCTCTATTATTGGTCCGTGAAGCATAAATGAGTAGAGCATTTTCGTTCCGCTTTCATTTTGTTTGCATTCGCTGCTCGGCAATGTTGTGGTGGCGCCAGTGCGACCTAAATAAATATTTGGTCGCACCGGCAGGAAAAATGGTAGCAAAATTTCTGGAGTCTGGAGCCCTGGCTGTTATGCTCATTTGTTTTGATTTCTTACTATAAAATCTCTCACAGAGACAGGCAGCGCGAGTCTCAACAGCGCTACCAGAAGTCATTATCATTATCAATCGCTGTTTATGTAATAAAATCAGAATCATTCTCGCGATTCGATGCTTCACTGGTTATTTGACTGGAGAAATTTTTGCGGTAATGTGACCATAAATATTTAAGACCCATCGAGTCTGAATTTAAGACTTTTTAAGGCCTTTTATTAGAAAAACTTTATTTAAGACATTTTAAGACTTTTTAAGGACCCGCGGCAACCCTGTATATTGTCGGTGCCGCCGGCTTTGGCCCTTCATCGCTGCTCGCAGCTATATTTATATATTGTAACAATGTTCAGGGAAGAAGGAGGCGGGAACCGGCGAACATTCAAACATACTTTATTTAAAATAAAACAAACAAACCAAAATACCGCCAGCAGCCCCTCGCGGACGACTGCTGGCTACCGAAAATAAACATAACTGCCAGCAGCCCCTCGCGGACGACTGCTGGCTACAGTAAAACACAGATACAAAAACAAAGCACAACACAACTAAAATACAGGCCTGTTCCTCTCTCAATCATCAACGTCGTCGCTCCTCCTTTATGCTTCCGCTCCTCCGTGAGAGACGCGAGACCGGTGTGCTCAGGCCCGCATTAACCTGCCGTTAGGCCCTGGGGCTGAGAGATTTTATAGGCCCACAATTTAAAAAAAATGATCATGTTTGTCTATACAATAAAAGCAGAAATAAGTTTCTCTCGGGGAGATATAGCCTAACGAAAACGGTATTCCATAAAAAAATCCACAACAACAGCAATGTAAAACCTCCACAGCACAGGCTATACTGGAAAGCAGTAAATAGTCTAGTTTTAGTCGACGAAATTTACAGTAGATTTAGTTGACTAAAATCGAATGGGTTTAGTGAAATTCTAATGCATTAATTTAGAATTTCTCTAAAATTTCCAAACCCATTATATATTCCCGTAGAAAACATCTATTAACCTGTTAATATGAATATTTTTTAAAGTTTGAACATGCAATACTGTACAAACACAAATTTAGCACGGTGACAGCATAATATCTTAAAATTAAATAAAAACACTTCTCCTAAAGTAGAACAGTCTTTTTTTTCTTCAATTAATTATTATGCAGTCTTTAACTTACATACATCATTCTTTATTCTTTCAAGCAGACATATTTATTTTGTATAATTTAAGTATAATTGATCCATATTAAAGCTATTAAAGAGCAGTGAATGCTTTTCTCTTTTTATTTTGTTGTTTGATTAATTTTAAGTGTACAGACGGCATTAGTTTTATTACGCACTGTCACTTTAAGACCGAGTGCGCAGATCCAATAACTGATGCACATCCAATATTCTCACAACTGTACATTCTGTAAAGACATAACCGACTGTGTTTACGTGAATACTCTCTAAAATGGACATTTAGACATAATGTTGTGTGTATTTGTCCATTTAGATGCGAAAGAGAGCTCAATTCAGTCCTCGCGCGCTAGTGTCTATATGTGCAGGCCAGGGCTGCACGCTTCGGGTCGGGACCGAAGCGTGCATATTTTTATGACGAAAATAATTACGCAAATTATTTGTCAATGAAATTAACACTGCCCGCCTGTTTGCTTGTCCTCTCCACTGTTCATCGATTGGTGCTCCGCTTAATGAGCTCGACTCACCTTCATTTGCAGGTTAAAAAAATCCTGTTAGCTTTGGAATCTTTTTTAACAAATCCTTCTCACTGTTTTCTTTCTGTCGCGATATTTTTCGTTTATGAGCACCACTCTCAAACTTTTTCTTGCTCAACATTTTGATAGCTATCATCAGCCTCTGTGACTAGCATAAATTTGAATAGACTACTAGAGAAGATGACGCAACTGTTTCTCTACATTCTGATAGGCTGTCATATCATGCTTCCCACGTGGGTCACTTGTAAATTGGATCAATCAGCAGCCAAAAACATGAATATCAAGTGATTGACAGAAAATTCGACAAATTACAAAACAATGTGATTTTTTTTTTGGCTTATGATAGGCCCCTTGTCTTCATAGGCCCTGGGGCTTCAGCCCCAGTAAGGCCGTGCATTAATGCGGGCCTGGGTGTGCTTCACAGGTGCTGCTCATTAGCAATCGCACCACTAGCCTCGCGCCGTTCTCTCACGTCCCTCGGCCGTCCTTCGCCACATATATATATATGCACCATGCTCGATGGCACCGCGGATTCCCCACAGCGGCGAGGACTCTCTGACAGCACGTTCCTCCCTCTTCCCAGGTTTCGGCACCAGTGTAGCAATGTTCAGGGAAGAAGGAGGCGGGAACCGGCGAACAATCAAATAAACCTTATTAAAATAAAACAAACAAACCAAAATACCGCCAGCAGCCCCTTGCGGACGACTGCTGGCTACCGAAAATAAACATAACTGCCAGCAGCCCCTCGCGGACGACTGCTGGCTAAAATAAAACACAAATACAAAAAACAAAACACAACTAAAACACAGGCCTGTTCCTCTCTCGATCATCAACGTCGTCACTCCTCCTTTATGCTTCCGCTCCTCCGTGAGAGATGCGAGACCGGTGTGCTTCACAGGTGCTGCTCATTAGCAATCGCACCACCGGCCTCGCGCCGTTCTCTCACGTCCCTCGGCCGTCCTTCGCCACATATATATATATATAAACAAGCCGGTGGCACCGCCACCCCGGTGCCTTTAGGATTAATGTGCCCAACGGGCAATAACGTAACCCCCCTTTGACTGTTGAGAAGATGTCTGCTGTAGAGCTTGCATTGGTGTGGGCTCTGCAAAAGTGTGCATCGAGGGCACATATCAACCACAAAGTATGCGTGAGCACCTTTCTGAAACCTAAAATGAAAAATGAGACACCCTACTTGGACTTAATGGACACATGAAATAAGTACACAAGACCGAAAATTATATGAAGTGTGCCATTTTGGACAGGGCCTATGACCGTGAACCACAATAGCCACATCTATGAGATAATTAAAATTTAGAATAATTTTTAATGTCATAGGATGCCATAGGTCAATATCTTTTGCAGCACTTAAATGTGTAAATCCAGAAGCACAGTATTTATCTGGAGGTCTTTGTACAGGTTTATTAATGTAATTATATTTTAAAGTTTATGTGTTCCTATTATATGCAATGGAAGTACATTTTTATGTTTAACATGGGTGTATTCACAATACATAGCATACGATATAATATCTCAATATTATTCATCATTATGTTAAGTACATCATTACAAGTTAAGATAGTAAATTTGATAAGATAAGTAGATAGTTAAGATAGTAGATTTAAAATTTGGAGTTTTCATAATCTGTAAGCCATAATCATCAAAATTATAACTTTGCACGATTTTCTAATTTTTGAGTTTCACACACACAACACACACAACACACACATATATATATATATATATATATTATAAAAGATAAGAATTATGTGTACTATTAACAAAGACAATATACTACCATTAAAAATGATTTTCAATTCAATGCTTTTAAATTCAATCTTTGTTTTCATTTATTTTTTTTATTTTTTTTAAAGCTTTGTTCAATTTATATTGTTAATCATTTGACACAAAAAAGTATTATTTTAACTTTTAAAAAACTATTAACGTTAGTTAATACTCATCCATTACACAACTAACATTTGTTTTAATAGACCAAATTCTATGGTGGACTGAAACAAAAATTATTAATTAAATAAAATTATTTTTTTCCTCTGAAATGGCAAAAGCATCACACACTAGATGTACCTGCTCTGATTTTGTTTTATATAATGAATTATTTATTTTATTTATTTCGAATTTTTATTTAATTACTAAACATTTGATTTGATTGAAAAGCTTTTTTTTTTAAATAAAATGTGTTTTTTTCCTCTGAAATAGCAAAAGCATCACACACTAGCTGTACCTGCTCCAAGTGTGTGATGCTTTTGCTATTTCAGAGGGAAAAAACACATTTTATTTAAGTAATGCTTTTCAATTAAATCAAATGTTCAAATGCTCAAGCTTTGTTTTCGTTTTATTATTCTGTTTGTTTTAAGCTTTGTTCAATTTATATTGGGAACTCCCTGGAGCGCCACCATCAATGTTCGTGCGGACGTCCGTATTTAAAAGCTCTCGCTGGTGTCGATTAACCGTTGGGAAAATATCCTCAGTCACATACCTAATATAGTTATATCTAAATATAATTTTGGAAACAAGAGGGCAGTATAGCCCTATGTATGATTTTGTATTTAAACTAAACTATATCACCCGAAGAGCCCCCCCCCCCCGCCCCCCCAACCCCCCCACCCCCCCAACCCAACCCCCAACCGCCTCACACACAAAGTTCGATCGCGCCCGCGCCTCTCTCTCTCTCTCTCTCTCTCTCTCTCACACACACACAGTTCGATCGCGCCCGCGTCTCTCTCTCTCTCTCTCTCTCTCTCTCTCTCTCTGTCTCTCTCTCTCTCTCTCACACACACACACACACACACACACACAGTTCGATCGCGCCCGCGGCTCTCTCTCTCTCTCTCTCTCTCTCTCACACACACACACACACAGTTCGATCGCGCCCGCGGCTCTCTCTCTCTCTCACACACACACACACATACGCACACTTTATTTACTTTATTAATAAAGGCTTAAGACATTTATTTTCCTTTTTAATGCAGAAACTCCACACAGCAGTGAAACGGTTAAACTAGCCCCCCCCCCCACACACACACACACACACACAGAGACAGAGAGAGAGGGAGAGAAAATGCTCGAAAACATCCACATTCAAACTAAAATATCTGACTTCCTGTTGGTCGGAGCTAATGACTGTAAATTAGAAAGTTGTTTGGCTTGATCAGAACAATATATGTACCGATTTGTATGATTGTAGGTAAAACTATAAAACTAAACCCCCCCCCCCCCCCCCCAATTTTGTCAAAAGGTGGCGCTACTGAGTCCCTGCACCACGCCTGTTTCTGAAACGTTGCACGTCTACTGGCTAATAAATGTGATCTGTCTGTCGAGTTTCAAGCAATTTCAAGCAATTTCAGGCATTCTTAGAGTCTCAAAAGCATCCAAAAAGAATATTAAAGTTTGATGCGTTGCCATGGCAACAGTATCTAAGATATCAATAATACTTTCACAGGTCTACATCTGCCGTGTGTCTACATTATACACATAAAGTTTGAAGCAAATCGGGTAAAAATAAGAGGGTGATTTCAAAGCATTTTGAAAGTGACACACTTCCTGCTGCCAGTTGGTGGCGCTATAACTTTGACTCACAATAGTCACATCCATGTGATCGTCCTCTTACAACGAACACACTGCTGAAGTTTCATCAAGATCAGTTAATGTATGCAGAAGTTATAACATACTTCCTGTTTCACGTTTCTCGCCATAATTTCGTTTCCTCGCCACGGCCAAACTGTTCGAGATATCAAAAATCCCCTGGCAATTTTTCATCCTCAATGTCTTGACTTCACGCTGACCGAGTTTAGTGGCATTTGGATGAATTCTCTAGGAGGAGTACTTTAAATTCCATTGCATGCGTTTTCTTAACAACCCTTAATAGATGACTTCGTGTTGGGCTGGGGTAAAAAGTAAGAGTACGAAAGTTGTTCGTCCCGATGAGATCTAAATGTGCACCGAGTTTCATATTATCTTTTCGTTCATTTCGAAAAGTCATTAAAGACATCGTTAAAATAGTCCAAGTGACTACTGTGGCTCAATCTTAAGTTTATCAAGCGACGAGAATACTTTTTGTGCGCAAACAAAAAATATAGCTGCGAGCAGGGATTACGGGCCCAAGCCGGTGGCACCGCAACCCCGGTGCCGCCGGCTTTTGCCCTTCATCGCTGCTCGCAACTATATATATATATATATATATATATATATATATATATATATATATATATATATAAACAAGCCCTGATGGCCGCGGGTTCTGACCCGTGTGCAAAGTTTCAAGAGTTTTCGAGCACGTTAAGAGCCCCAAAAGTGCCTGAATAGTCGTAAGAAAAATAATAATAGATAATAGTAGAAAAAAAAAACAATAATCCTAAGGAAACCAATAGGGCCTTCGCCTTTTCAAAGCTTGGGCCCTAATAACAACTTTATTTCAACTATTAATTTCCTTCTCTGTTGGCCTCTAGTCAGTTAACTTAGTATGATTGCGTAGAGCTACGTCACACGTAGGCTCACTATTGGCCGACGCTGGTCATGTGTGTGATGTGTGTGACGTACAACAACAGAAGCGCTGCGCTGTTATACTAGTGAACTTACTCGAGGCCCAGAGAGAAGGAAATGAATAGTTGAAATAAAGTTGTTATTTTTGGGGGTTTTTGCGCACAAAAAGTATTCTCGTCGTTTGATAAACTTAAGATTGAGCCACTGTAGTCACTTGGACTATGTTAACGATGTCTTTAATGACTTTTTCGGGGCTGGCAAGTTTCAATCCCTGAAGAAGCCTATGGAGGAGTGATCCAGCTCTCAGATTTCATCAAAAATATCTTAATTCGTGTTCCAAAGATGAACGAAGGACTTACGGGATTGGAACAACATGAGGGTGAGTAAATACTGACAGAATTTTCATTTTTGAGTGAACTAACCCTTTAACCCACGTAATTACCTTATATTTCTCAGTACTTTTAAAGTTCAACTAACTGAATTTAATATACATTTAAACTATAACTTTTCATTTTTATTGCAGTCGACATGTTGTTAAAGGATTAGTTCACCTCAAAATTAAAATTTCCTAATAATTTACTCACCCCAATGCCATCCAAGATATCCATGTCTTTCTTTCCGCAGTGGAAGAGAAATTAAGTTTTTTGAGGAAAACATTTCTGGATTTTTCTTCGAATAATGTACTTCAATAGCAACCAACGTTTTGAAGTCCAAATCAATGCAGTTTCAAAGGTCTTTGAAGTGCTTCAATGGTCTGTGCACGATTGCAGCTAAGGAAGAGGGTCTTATCTAGCGAAACGATAGGTCATTTAAAAAAAAAAAATATATATATATATACTTTTTAACTACAAGTGTTCGGATTGAGCTGATCTGCAACGCGCCGGGAAATACAGCATCATGTTAAAAGGTCATGCTCGATGTCGCTGGCGCCGGTGGAAGTACCGCCCCACTGTTTACAAAGCGACCGTGCGAAGGAGGATAGTTCAAATTGTATTGTATGTTGAATGACATATTTATGTCTTTGTGTCATATTATTGTTTAAAATGGTCCTTACGTGTGCGTATCCTGGGTGTTTAAATCTTTTAAAACCTAAACGTTTTTTTTCGAGTGTGACCTTTCAGGGACATGGTAAGCAGCTAAGGCCGCCATGTGGTGTACATGGCGGCCTTAGCTGCTTACCATGTCCGTTTAGTGTGGAGGGGGATAGACCTGCGGAGAAACACTCCAGCAGGAACTCCAGCACTGCAAACACTGGGCAGACAACTGGGTCCGGCTAGTGCTCTCCGCACCAGGATGTGAAAACTATCCATTTTCAAGGTGTAGAGTTTCCTCGTGGAGGCAGCTCTGGAGTGGAGGAAGTCCTCGTAGAGAGTTTCCTCGTGGAGGCAGCTGCTGGTGCGGCCTCAGCGTCAGGACTTCTTCTTAGTCGAAGCCTTCTTCAAGATAATGGCTGTCCTCAGATCTGTCTTATCCCAAGACGACTATGGCTGAGACTACTAAAGGAAGCAGCCTCTCGAGACTGGTCTCTGGTATTGGTCGAACAGCCACTTTGGTGCCCAGTAACGGCGAACCGACAGGGAAGAACTGAACAGACTGTTCTACGACCCTTCTCGGAGGATCGCTGGGAAATGCAGGCACCTCGGCGCCCTGAAGTGGCTAACTCACTGGAGGGCACTGAAGGGAGATGGGCACCATAAATTGAGGTGTTATCCATTTCCCCCCAGGAATTACCCATTTATTTCCTCAGAATTAAATGACTTCTCAAAGATCAGATGAGTTTATATTTAATTTTCTCAAAAATCAAATACAGACAAATATTAACCAGACAAGTAAACATGGTCTGGATGAAAAAGCTGAATAGTATATTAATACAGACATCTAATTCCTCAAAGATAAGATGAGTACATATTTAATTTTCTCAAAAATTAAATGCAGCCAAATTTCAACCAGACAAGTAAACAAGGTCTGGATGAAAAAGCTGAAGAGTATATTAATACAGACATCTAACTCCTCAAAGATAAGATGAGTACATATTTAATGTTCTCAAAAATTAAATGCAGCCAAATATCAACCAGACAAGTAGAAACGGTCTAGGTGAAAGGCTGAATGTAGTGTATAAATATAGACTTCAAATCAGAAGATAATTTAACATTTAATTTCGTTAAAATTAAATGCAGTCAGAAACAACCAGACAATTGAATACATGGTGTGAATGACAGGCTGAATATTCATATTATAATCTCAAACAAAAAGAACCATAGCCTAAATAATAGTATGCAAACACTAGTTTGCACACAATCATAAGAGAAAGAGAGAAAGGGAATTCCCGTCTGCTCAGTTCCCTGCATATATATACACACATTGCGGACCCATTATCTACATGTTGACTCTGCAAACACGAGATGAGCCACTTAGATTCTTATTGCAGAGATGCAGACCCATTAGATTCTTATTGCAAACCCGTAATCTATGCGCTGCCTCGGCAAACGCGAGATCCAAGCCTCTTATGCATCCCCGTGATCCATGTGAGATACGAGCCAAATAGGGATGCACCGATCTGATACTCAGTATTGGTATCGGCTCCGATACTGCCATTTTTGCCGGATGGGGTATCGGTCAGACGAGGCCGATCCAAATCCGATATTGTGCGTATACTATTCAGTGGTGTTGTTAAGCCCCACAAAACGCACACAAATATTATAAAACACCATGAGTTTTCGTGCACAATATTATAAGTGTTCTGAAGCCATTATATAGTATAATGTTAGATAGAAATTCATATTTAAGTCGTTAAATTCAAGCTCACGTAAACGTTTCCCTCAGCTGCGGCTGTCAATCATTCTCCATTCAGCATTTAAACAGCGTGACGCGTTCGGTGACGACAGTTAACACGATGAAACTCTCTGTAAGATGATTCAATGTTACTATTATTATACTTGATCTGTAGATAAAGGTCTATGGTTTCGCATAAAACAACTTTATCTTGCTGGACTTTATTGCTGTACCTTAATCATGTTACTTTCTACAGGGTGTCTAGATCACAACACTGCAGTAAAGTCAGAGCACTATTTGTTCTTCACGTGCACAGTTACTGAAATTTAAAACTGTTAAAAGAAAATGCTGAAAAAATATTGCATAGATAGATACTGTATAATAAACTACGCATTAATATGTATTTTCTTTGTGCTTTAAACTTTTCAATGCGGACTCGACACGCTGCGCGCTGTGACTCATGTTGCTTCAAGCACACCATTCTGCGCTCGGGATGCGCATAAGCGCTTTGAGCCGCACTGTATTGCAGCCTTTCATATCATAATACAGTGACGCAATGAAAGATTATTAATAGCAGTTATTGTTCTGTCCTATCTATCATATGTTGCTACCTCATTAAACAGCTGTGCTATACATTTAAAAAATGTATTTAAAAAAATATATATATATAGTAGGCTATATATAAAATAATTTATATTTTTGATTTTTGTTATCTTGTTTTTCATGAATGTATTTTACAACAATACAAAGAGCAATGTGCAGAGTTTTACCAGATTTAGTGTTACACATAATGTCTTTTTTTCACTGGTATCGGTATCGGATCGATATCGGCCGATACTCAGAATTTTTGGGATCGGATCGATTCTGAAAAAATGGTATCGTTGCATCCCTAGAGCCAAATAATCTTTATTGACTTTCTTCCCTCGAGAAGAAAGCCAACAGGAGCAGAGCTAAAACTCTCGATAGTGCATATGTTACATGTCGGGAAATTTATGAATGAACACTGTCAGCCCCCTTTTATTAGAGCTGACCGTGCATGCTCTACTCCCAAACAAACAACACATAAATCACGTGTGTTCTCACTCGTAATGAAGCGAGGGCAGGGAGGAACACACAATCCAAAAAGCTGTTTGCTCGCCATTATACTCCTGTCTAGATATATATTTATGCTTGTGGACAAACAAAATAGACAGAGTTTCACACAGAGCGCTTGCTGAAGACACAGAAGCTTGTGACTGTTTGTTCCAGGTATGCTTTAGTTTCCTGGTCGATGACATCACATGATGTTCTGTCACGCCATTGGACTGATATCATAAGTGCTTCATGAGGCAATCACACAGAGGCGTTCCCACACCGTCTTGAAGCAGCTCGAGTTCCCTTAAAAGGGAACATTACTTTCAGTTCACATGTAACCATATTCTTTAAAACTATATATATTCTAAAAATTATGCTGAAGTGTACTTCTTTTTCACAAGAGAACTGTTGTCAGTTTCATAAAACACTCGTAGTTATGAATAGAAGAGCTCTAGCTGGGTTTTCAATGACTTGAACTTGTAAAGCTTGTACAAAGGAATATGAAGCACCATATAATAGATCATATCATAGAGATCAAAATAGTAAATTAATCCAACCTGCAATAATGACACATGCTGTTTAAAGCCAGGGACACAACAAGCCGACGATCGTCCATCTGGCAGTGTCGGACCGGTTTTGAGCGTCGACCGACTTGGTTGTTCGGTGTGTTTCGCACTGTTGACTCTAGTTGAACGGCTTCTGTTTTTTTGGGGCAGATTCAACATGTACTGTAGAATTGCTGTCGGTGAGAGAGAGAACTCTGATTGGCTGTTCAGTTTACCGAACGAGTCAGTGCACGAGAATAATAGCAAAACAGTGTGCAAGGAAGTCAAGACAAGGCTGTTCTTATTTTACGTCATCTTACCTGAATGTTCCTGGAAAAATATTTTCATAGTAACATGAGCCGAGTGGAATAAAGAAAGTGATCAGCATGATTGATATTCAAAATGGTAAGCACGCGGTGCTTTATGGTTTGTGTATCTGCAGCCTATAGTGTTGGTTTCCCTTTTTGAATGACGAATATAGATGAATATATCTGCAGAAATATACAGATATCTCCTTACACACAGGCGCATAATGCGTGTGCTAGTTGACAGTCGCCTGTAGTCCTTTCAGTGTGTTCAAGCACAGCTTTTTTTTTCCCAACGCAGGTAACACGAGGCGACAACACAGTCGGTTTTCATCAGAGCTAGTTCTTTAGCGTTGGTTTGGTGTGTCCCTGCCTTTAACCCTAAATCAAGTCAATCCCACCCCAAGTAAACACACATCTAATCCCAAGGCCTGTGATGCCCACGACTATGACAGAATTCACAGCAAACAGTTTAGTTCACGCTTCTCCCACATAGTGAGGCTAATGCTTAGAAAGTAGTGCCATGCAGAGAGTACATGATGAACGCAGAAGCATTCTTTGCAACAACGGGAAAGTGAGAGATTATATCGATTTTAGTCGAGCCAGTCATATGAGATCAAAGTCCTGAGGATGTCAGCAGCATTTTGGCGGATCTAATCCTTTAAGACTAGAGGCTACAGGCTATCAGTAATGGAGCACACGCAGAACCCTGCACTGTAGTCAAAGGTGGCCTCGATTGATTGTTTTAGCCTGACTAAGCCACAAACAGGATATGACTGTTCACATCCCATAAGCCTCCCTGCTCATGCTGGCTCACATTGACTGCTCTCTGCAGATGCAGTAATGGAAAACAGCTGGAATACCTAGAACTTTGTCAAAAAAAAAAAATGGCTTCTTGTCAATGTCTGATAGTTAGGCCCAAAAATTAAGGCTTAGTATACAGTTGTTTTGTGTAAGGTTTGTGGAGCTTTTCTTTGTCAAACAGCAAGAGCAAATCAAGTCTTAAATGGCTTGTGACATGTATTTTTGCGTGCACACACGCACGCACACACACGCATGCACGCACGCACGCACACACACACACATAAAAATGTGTCATAAATGTGGAAAAAATATTATTTTCAACCCTCATTTGTTGTCATGTCAGTAAACGTCTACTGTTAAGATTGGCTAATGTCATTACATAGGGAAAAGTATATATGCGCTCTCGCTATTGCACATGTGTTAGTGTTTTTTAAAAAAAATCTATAAAAATCTTTAATTTACAAATGAAGCATCGTCAAACTGTTTGCTGTTGTCAGCTGCTGTCAGATCCAATACAGTTGTCAGCTTCAACTCCTAACAAAAGGAGAACAACTCTCCATTACAATGTGCCTTTTTTAACAAAACAAATTGCAGACAAAAGCTCCGGACAAACATATAATCCTACTCAATCTGGAATGCAATTCGAGCTTGTGGTCACACTTTAGATTCAGATCCAATTCTCACTATTAACTAACTATTAACCAAAGTTGGGCAAGTTACTTCAAAAATCTAATACATTATATAGTACTATAGTATAACGATTTCAGTGTGAGGAAGGAAGAAGACGGGGTGAGAACCGGCGAACATTTAAAGATTTCTTAATAAAATATATAAACAAATACAAAACGAAAGTAAAGACGGCAGCCCCTCACGGACGACTGCCGCCTCACATAATAAAACAAAACACACCGTAAAATCCAGGCCTGTTCCTTTCTCGTCCTTTACCATCGTCGCTCCTCCTTTTATGCCTCCGTTCCTCCATGAGAGATACGAGACCCGTGCTCTCGGCCTCATCCCGCTTGCTACATATAGTACTAGTTACTGTTATTTGAAAGTAATTAGTTACAGTACATTACAATATTACTGTCTCTAAAATGTAATGCGTTACACTACTTCTGCGTTACTTTTTACTTTTTGCTTTCACCAAAATAACCACAGAAGTGTGACTAGGCATTCTAAGATGTATTTTATTGCTGCTCATTATACATCAAGTAGAGGGCGATGTGGTGTAGGCTAGAGGGCTGCATTGGGATTGAGTCCCGCCGGGTCCTACGGGACCCAACGCAAATCTCGCGGGAGCGGGCGGTTTGAACTATGCTGCGGGCGGGAATGGGCGGCTAAAAAAAAAACTGCGGGATCGGGAGGTAGCCTAGCGAGTCGACATGATGGAGAGATGTCAATAAATGATGTGGAAAAGAACCTCAAACAGGTATACAGCACAAAACCTAAGCAAGGCTGACATTTGGACTACTATTCATCTTCCTGATCAGTGAATACATGCAGGCCAGGGAAACGAAACAAACAACCCCATGAATATCTTTATTAATAGCAATACAAATACGTGTTTTTTCCTGCGGGATGGGAGAAGACACAAAATCAATGCTTCTCTATTATTGTGCGGGAATAAATTCTCAAAGTTTTGCGGGTGCGGGCGGGAGTGGACATACATATTGCAGGAGCGGGCGGGAGTGTAACACATAGCGGGCGGTAATGGTCAGAAATTCGGCGGGCGCGGGCGGGAGCGGGATGAAGAAAACAGTCCCGCGCAGGGCTCTAGTGTAGGCCCCCAAGCATACTTACAACAATGTAATAGGCACACTTAAGGCTCATGGCACAATAGAATATGTAATCACTGTATCGATCAAAGTCTGGTCAATTATGGTAGAGATACCAAACACTATAGAACTAGAGGCCAATATAATGCAACCTATAGCCTAATGACATGGCAAGACGCACAAGCTCTTTTTCTTTTCGCTTCTTTTCTCTTATTCAAGTTCACAGCACAAACCTGGCATGCATTGGGTGGACTCTAGTCTCTTCACTTCTCGGGGTTCAAGCAGCATGGCAGACCAAGAGAAACGATTTTTTTTTTTTTGGGCATTCTGTCTCTTCTCCGACCCCGCAGCTCTCTTGGTTACCTTAGTGTTAGCTTGGCACCGGTCCAGGTGTTTCTTCAAGTTACTTTTGCTATTTCTTGATGTAGAGAGTTTCCTCTGGGTCACACATAGATTGCACTTGACTATTATGTTCTTGTTACCTTTTCTCTGACAAACTGAAAATAATGGGAGTATGTCCATCTCACAAATAGAATTGGTCCCTGCAGTCATCTCAACCATCGAAATCCAGCAACAGGAAACAGACATACTATTTTACCCGCAGAATTTTTTTTCTCTGGTGCTGGAATGTCTCTCGGCGTTGGTAAAAGTTAATTAGTAATTTGTTACATTACTGAGTTATAAAAAAGTAATATGTTATTGTAATGGGGTTACTTTTGTAATGCATTACTCACACACTGCAATTAACTACAACCTTTGCCTCAATAAACTCTTACTTTGCCTCAATTACTGCTTATTAACTCTTTCCCCACCATTGATGGAATTTCCAATTTCAGAGTACAAAATCTCTGCATCAAAAAAAAAGGCGAAGAAGAAGCAGAAACAAGTGATAGCACATGTATGCAGATGCATATGTAAAATAACTCGATCATCAAAATTAAACAGCATATAAATCAAAACTGCCTAACGTTACTGAATGAAATGTCGATCTAGGATGAGGTATAGGACTGTGAAGCTTTGTGGGTGTTGATGGACTCAATCTACTCCATCTATGCTTTGATCATTGTTCTGAATCTGATCCAGATGTAGTCTTTGACAAAAACGTGATTTTCTCAGCTTTTTACTCAAAATGCTGCTTTTTTTTAATGAAACTTGCCCACATTCAAGTGTTGATTAAAAAAAAGAATGCAGCTAGAATAAAAACTAGAATAAAAGTTTTTATTTTATTTATTTATTTTTTTGTTTAAAAGTAGAGGGTCTGTTCTTTCTTTTGATGTATGTTCAGATATTCATCCAACAAAATATTCTAGGGAACCTGCAACTAGTTAATAGGGAGAATTGGACCTCAAACTAAAGTGTTACTTAACTTGTTCCTGACAAAGTCAGCATGAAAGAGATTGATTATCCGAGTGAAACGGCTTCTCAAACAAGAAAAAAAAATAGCCTCGGACGTAGGACTTGATTTTATATATCGGAAGTTCATTGGATGGTTGTGGTTTGCTATTGCTGTGATGTCATGTGAGTGACAGATTGATTCCGCCCTCACACCAGTAAACACATCATAAGAGAAGAGATGAGTTGTTGAAGCAAGAGGGATTGGAAGATGTTAAGATTTAAAGGGCACATGGATTTAAAAAAAATATTAGGGGTGTGTAACTATACACAAAACTGATGGTTCGGTTCTTCCCACGGTTTTGAGGTCTCGGTTCGGTTCGCTGGGGTGGGGTTTAGAAAGCTAAAATTGCTTTTTTTTATTTATTTATTTATTTATTTATTTTTTTTTACAGCTAGTGGTTTAATGAAAAATTGTGTCTTTTTCTTTAAATTAATAAAATTACAATTAAACGTTTTGCAAGGATTAAAAAAAAAAGATCTGCTAATGCTGTAAACTATATGGAGCCCGCACATTATAACATTAAATGTTATCAACAGAGCCTAGACTTTTAGCCTAAATTCAGATGCTATTTATTTTTTAGATATAATAATCAACACCCAACACATTGTATGAAAACATGTAAACTGAACATAAGGCAGTTTTTGCATTAACTTATGTTTTTACTCTAATTCGTTATTGAAATATAATAATTTACACAGTTGTCATTTTCATTAAAGATATTTTAAACATACATTAAATAATCAAGATATCATTAACAGGTTAAGTAAAATATAGGCTAATATAGTGCATTTATATAGTGCAAGAGTTCATTTGAATGACTTGCCTGCTGAGGTAAATATAATGCTATGTGACAAAGCTGTTTTATTGACGTCTTTCCGCTGCTGAAACACTGATTGAGCGATTACATGAGTTATGATGCCTTTCAGTAAGTATACTGTATCTTTTAACATACCTTCAGGTGTCCATTCATGTTTATTCTGTAACTGAGGAAGAGATGATCGCGTTTACTCGCGCTCCGCGCTGCCGCTTGAAATGAGGAGCTAGTACAGCGATCTGTCACGCCACATCAAAGAGCGCCAAAACGGCATTTATTGTTTGAATTTCGTGATCAAATAGACATAATTTGAAAGATTACACCTTGCTTATTATCGAAAGTAACAAAACACGAAGCTTGCTATTATATGGTGTTAATGGTGGCTAGGCTACAAAACTGAATTCGTTGTGTACACAACTACACATAAGACATGAGGTCCAATGAGGCAGGGTTGGGCTGGGCGGGGTAGCAGGGGGCGGGGCGTGCCATGATCGTGGGTTCTGTATGCCGTTTTTCGGTTCGGTTTGAATATCGTTACACCCCTGAAAAATATATATTGATGTGCATGGACAAATCATTCAAAATAAACTGCAATATTACATAAAAAGGAGAATTGTCAAACTGTGTCATGTGTCAAAGCAAACATTCTTTTACTCTTGGAAAGTATATTGTATGTAGTAAGTATACACGAATCCGACGAGCGTTCTGTGTAGGCTGCCATCTTGTGGCGACGCCATTAATGAGCTGTTACCGGTATGTAAACAAACCTCAGTGATAACGCACCCTCGATGACAGCTACAGCCAGGCAGAATGACTTGTTGGGTTGATGATGTTAGACAGTGGCTTCCAGTCACAGATGAAGGTACAAACGAACTTACAGATTATTTATGAAAATAGCTGGGCAAGCTAGCTAGGCTAACGTTAGCTAACGAGGAAACTATAAAAATATCTGTCCATTTGGCAACAATACATAAATGAATGACATCAACTAAACGAATTCATGTTTTTCATTTGTGTCCATTATTTATCTCATTTTCACATTGCAAAACGCAAGGGTAAGGTACAGCTAGAAAGTATACATAATATCGACCAATTAGTGTTTTTAAACCATGGAAAGAGGTCAATATAACAGCAGGAGAACAATTATGTCACATAACCTTAAATTTAATGACCATAGCATGCTAATTGAATAGAAAAAATAGATATTTTGAGATTTTGCTGAGCATTATATTACATATTTAACGTTATTATATTTTTTACTTATGTCATTAAATAATTGTTATTATAACAAAAACTGCATTATATTTAATTTAATTTGTTATTTAAAAAAAATTCTGTCACAGTCAAGCAAATCAAACATTAACAACAGACATAACAGTAATGTTACTAACGTTACTGCCCCAATGCGCCCCTTCTGTTGTTTTAAAGGTGTTTTCTCTTCCAAATTGAAATTTTACTGCCGCCATTGAAACAATTTAAAACGGAACATGTTTTAAACGGAACGTTAGTGACAGTCGTAAATCGCGGGCTGTTTATTCCAGTGGACGCAAGTTGCAACTAAAACAATAGGAGGCAATGGCGCAATGCTACCCAGCAACAGCTCAGTTATGGCGCCCGCTCACTTCCGGTACTTTCGCCGGATTCGTCTATACTTGCAGTAAGTATACTGTATGCAGTATAGACAGCATCAATGATTATAATGGGTTCTATTTTCTTTTGACACGACATTCACATCCCGGTGGGCGAGGCATGGTGCGATGATATAAAACTATCAGTGCTCTAGAGGCAGTCATATGCAAATGGTTTTGCCTGTGTGTGTGCTTTTTTTAATATCCTTTTTTGTGTTTCACAGTATAAAGTATATCAGTGTGTTCCCCTGGTCAAATTTACAATAATGTGCACTATCAGAGGAAGTTTAATGAAGAATTCACGTGTCAGGCCATAACCACTTTAGACTTTAAGGGATATGTGTTCATATTCAGAATAATGGTGTAAATATGGTTTTCAATGACTGATTCGTACAATTCTACATTTGGTACCCTGAACCTTTGGTTACATCACTGAACTTTCCTTTTTTCCTGTCCGACTAAACAAATAATTATGAAAAGGAAAAAAAATGTCCAGGGTGCTCAAGGAGTTAAAAAAAAAAAAAGTGTTTGAAGGTGCTCTTTGGGATCGGGAATAACATGTAGTAGAAGGAAATTTTTCTATCATGAAATAGCCAGTCTAATAAAGGCTTTTATCAATTCCTAAGAAGAGTGCCTTGGATTTCCTTCTAAAAAAAATAATTATATTTGTTTTATTATTTATTATATGAAATGTCATATAAAATACAATAACATATCTACTTCTTTGATCATTAATATGTGTTGCTGTTTCTTTTTATTTATTCTGTGGCATTACAATGATTTTATCTTGTCTAGCATGAAGTGGCATGTCTTTATTAAACTCACCGGAAATTAATTGAATCCACGTCAGCTCTGTAGGAACTGCACAAATTCTGATAAGATGCATACAGTCTAGTATTAGCATAATATTTCTTGAAGTCATGAAACATTTATGCAAACTTTATCTGATGCTGACTTAAAATGTATTAGATTGTTGTTGTTGTTATTGTTGTTGTTGTTTTGTAGCAACACAGTCTGTTTATGTAAATATTATAATGTTACCCATATGGATAGATTACTATCGTTTAGGGGTTGAATACTCTGAAACTTTCAGTTCAAACATATAAATATGAAGTGGCAAATTAAGGGATCCATGTTTATGATTCCATTAAATGAATACATTGGAAGTTTATGACGTTCATGCAGAATTACGATTCATAGTCTAATATTGTTTTGCTGTAATTCTGAAATTTTTCTTCATTAATCACCGCAGTTCCTTCTGATTGATCAACCTTCCAATTACACATCAGCATTTCTGTTACAGATATCAAGTTTCCAACTCATTGCTTAAATGAAATGAAAGGCTGTAGCAGAAAGAATGATTCTCTGTGTCAAAATTGAGATTTATGGCCACAGAGATGAGCTAAAAAAACATAATCCATCAGCCATGTCTGAAAAACACACAGCAAGTGTTTGAGTGAGCTGTTTTACTTACTGGAGATGTTATTTTTATGATGGCTGGAATTTTTCCATTACCAGCACACGGTTGCATTGAGGACCATTAGAGGCATTCAGTTTGTTAATCTAATATGAATCCCAGTCCCATTGCTTGCAAATTAAAAAGAAATACCCAACATGTCACAATGAGCTTCAAATTGTTAAAATGTTTTTCTTAGGTCATGCCTTACTTTCCTCTGCACAATTTAGAAATAACTACATTTATCTATGATTCATATATAAATATATAATTTACATCAGGACACTGCTGACAGTGAAAATAAACTCAAAAAGTAATCAAAGGAGAGTATGGAGACTTTCATTAAATAAGACATTTTAAACAATTTCAGTAATTAAAAATATGTGCAAAGTTTATATATATGTACAGTAGTCAAAATTTGAAGTGGATCAAAAAAAAGTTCATCAAAGTTGTCCTTAGACGAGAACGGGTATTGTTCAAAATGCATGTATAACTTTGATGTAAGGTTTTGATCCACTTCAAATGTTGAATATTGTATATATGTATTAAATAGAAAAGTTTAGTGAACAAAACCCCCTAAAAAACAGTTTGCATGTGTATTTTGCTTGAGAATCATTACTTGATCCATTTATATAGCTTTTATGGCTCTTATAGTATGAAATATAAGAATATGGATATCATATTTGAGGGGGAAAACAATTTTATTTAATCAATTTTACTAGACCCAAACAAGCAAAAATATGCAATTTAGTGTCGTTGCTGATATTTATATCTCCAGATTTTTGTAACAGAATAACAGACTACAGTTCTTACATAAAATGCAATGTAAGTTTCAGTTGTCACTCTATGTCTCCTAATAATATGTCTTAGAAAGATGATATTTAAATGCATAGTTTTATGATCAAAGCTCTGTAGTTTTTTATTTTATTTTGGGGAACAAAACATATAATACAGAGCAGTACAATGATAATTGAGAGGAACAAATAAACATTCCTCAAAAGCCTAATCTATCATATTTGATTTATTTTACAATAATAAATACATGGATAATCAGGTTGCTTCAGTCCAGTAAATGTTCATGTTAAAACATTACTAAAAAAGACACATAGCCTATACCACAACATGAAAGCAGACATTTGTAGAAATATACTAAAATGACTTTTATTTGCTAAAAAAGCATAAACTATCAATCAGACTTCATAGAAATTTGCATATCAAACATGATAGAGGAGGTTTAGGTTTATTTGTTGATATTTTGTCATTTCAAAAGCAGGGATCTGTCTTTTAATATGCTGATCTGTTATTTGATCTTTGTCTTTCAGACATGGATTCGCTGCGCATACTGCTATACTCCCTCATATTCCTACTGAGCGTGTTTGGTAATCTGCTCATCATTGTGGTATTGGTGGCGAATAAGCGAATGCGGACCGTGACCAACTCATTCCTGCTCTCCCTGGCCATTAGTGATCTTATGATGGCTGTTTTCTGCATGCCATTCACTCTTATTCCCAACCTGCTGGAGGATTTCATCTTTGGAGCTGCTATGTGCAAGATTGTGGCCTATCTCATGGGTAAGATGGACTGTAATTTCTTCAAATGCACTGGCTTCAAGCACTATTCCCTAAATCTGCAGATATGTATGTGCCTTCAAAATGTTGAAAGATACTCATTTTTTTTTTTTACTTTTCAATTTAGTCTATCCAGGTGCAATCGGTATTGAAATGCTTGCGTGGCATGCATATTTAAATTAAGTCATTTTTTTCTGTGCAAACAAGCCTTCCTTGATTTTTAAAAAAAGACGTGTTTGAATACATTTTCTCTCAATCGTGGCAGCAGTAATTCCTCATGATCAATTATGTAAAAAAGCATTATACCTGAATTGATGCATTGTGTGGTAAAGTGGCTGATGCTCGCCATTTTTGAAAAAAAATCCCTCTCTTAAAAATATTCTGACCACGTTCAGTTAATGCCAATGATTCATGTAGTGCCAACACAAATGGATTAAGTAACTTTTATTTTACCAATTTAAACCCCGGTTGCTAAAACAAGGCTTAAACCTAGTCTCAGACTAAAGTGCATGTTTAAGCTGTTTAAACTGAAAGCAACTTGCACTGACATATCTTAAAATAATTTTGTCAGTGCCATTGTTTTGTCTTAAGATGCACATCAGTAATGTTTTTTTTTTTTTCTTCTAAGGCACCTTTATAAAAGCTACTTAAATATCCTAATTGAACTAACCTGGCTCAATCTAACCCCTGATTATGAAACCAGGCCTAAGTGTGCACAATGAAATTAATCTTTGACAAAATGTTCAAGTAGGCTTGTGTTGCATTATTTCATTTTTAAAAAGTAAACTGAGCAAGTAATTTTTAGCTGTATGTGAACAATACTCTGTTATAGACCTGTCAAACAACAGTTAATGTCAACTATATATCAAAACAATCAAAAGTATTTTTAAAAGAATTGTCTGCATATTTAACATCCATGATCTAAATAATATTCATGAGCCAATCATCCACATCACAGTTACTTTTTATAACAAAGTGTGATTACACTTTATTTTAAAGTGTCCTTGTTACAGTGTAACTATACATTTATATACATTTAGAAATATTTTTAGAGTTTGGATTAGGGTTTGGGGTTGCACTTTATTTTACATTACGTGCTCTTACATGTAATCACAGTGTTCTTACCTTCAAAAAAGTACTGGGTAATATAAGGTAACTACATGTGTTAAGGTTAGGTTTAAGGGTAGGTTCAGGGTTAGTATCTAGTTATTATACAGTTATTGTAATCACTATAATAAGTACATAGTATGTTTATGTGGGACAGGACTGTAAAATAAAGTGCTGCTACCGGGTTTGATTCAGAGTTAGTTGCATGTAATTAGCATAATTTATTATTACTACTGTATGTACATGTAACGTGTAACAAAGACAATGTGAAATAAAGTTTCCCAAAGTGTCGTCTATAGTTTACACACATTTACAATAATTTCTTTGGTATTTCCTGTTCATCTCTTTGCAGAAACTGTTTCACTGTATCATTTATTTCAGTTTGTGGCTCCTGAACAGCACATACTGTAAAAATAAACCAGTGAACCAGACTCTATGATTCAAGTCAAATTTGCTACTTGAGACTACTGTTTAATTGTAATACAATTACCTGGATGTCAGATATTGGCAATAACTCTCGCTTTGAGAAATTAGCCACTGATGTAGGCATATGTATGAATGCACCCTGCTGATCTGCACTTTTTCATGGATCACTACCTCCCTAATTGAAAGTCAATGCCCATCCAGTACCAACCGATACAATGCCAAGGTCAGATTTGACACACAAGGGCTTCTGGCAAATGGATTGAAGGGAAAAAAAACAACAACCTTAAAGGGTTAGTTCGCCCATTTAAGACATGAAGTTGTATGCAATCCTTACCAGCACTATAGTGCATACACACTGACCCACTCTGTAGTCACCTCCCTGGTCAGAGTTCTGGCCGCTGGAAGTTTTTTAATAAAGTACTCCCGGTTATTTTCCGGGGCCACAAAACTGTGCGTTTTTACGTGAAAAAATGATTTGCGTTTCAAAGCTTGATTAATTTACCACACAAAAAACACGCCAGTCCAAATTCATACCTCAGTTTTAATGCGGCACTATTTTCTATCCATTTCTATCAATCCGCGCTGCTGTCAACGTCAACAGTGCGCACGTTACGATCAGCTGTTGATAGCGCGACTCGCTGACAACATGTCTGACTGCGAAACTTCTGATGATGAAACCAATTTTAGCACAATGTCAGACGGATCAGATGATGAAAGTAATTTTAGCACAACGACAAAAGGATACCTTTATGAACCGGAGTATACCGATGCCGAACTTCAGCAGATGGAGATAGAACGGGAAGAGAGAGAGCGAGAGATCATGGGATCATAAAGTTAGTAAATAGAGCTTACCCGTGGTACTGGTACAGCAAAACTCTTTAAAATCGTTTTTTTCCTTTTCCTCCTTGGTTGGGGATGTAATCGTCTTCGCTGAAGTGAGCACTACACACACGAAAATCCTTTATTCGGGATATTTTAGCTCCCGCAGAGTAGCCGATGGCAACCAGCCAAAGCTGTCTCATAGTTCTATTAGAAACAGGAAAACGATGGAATCTGAACTTTGATCCCGGCACATCCTTGTGGTCACAGCCTGGGAATTTACAAGTTCGCACCATTGTTAATTAGATATTTTTTACCTTGTTGTCGATCGATTGTGTAAACGCTATGGAACAGCTGATCTGAACGTGCGCACTGTTGACGTTGACAGCAGCGCGGATTGATAGAAATGGATAGAAAATAGTGCCGCATTAAAACTGAGGTATGAATTTTGACCGGCGTGTTTTTTGTGTGGTAAATTAATCAAGCTTTGAAACGCAAATAATTTTTTCACGTAAAAACGCACAGTTTTGTGGCCCCGGAAAATAACCGAGAGTACTTTATTAAAAAACTACCAGCGGCCAGAACTCTGACCAGGGAGGTGACTTCAGAGTGGGTCAGTGTGTGTGCACTATAGTGCTGGTAAGGATTGCATACAACTTCATGTCTTAAATGGGCGAACTAACCCTTTAAGACAGTTCTGTTCTGGACAGCAGCGGACTACTGTATATTGTAGCACATTTGAAAAAAGTTATGGGCATAAAGTCAAAAGAAACTAATCAGCTATGGTGACTCGAAAACTATTACACTGTCATGATTTGTCCTTGCATGCACGGCGATCAGATAGAGTTTCTAAAGGATGTTTTTTTTTCCAGCATTATGGTCACTGTCTGATGGAGGCCCTGGAGACGACATAGTTCAGAAGAGAGCAGATCTTATTTGCTTAATTTTGTGCGAGCGGCCTGCGGCCCATATAGTGTCGGAGTGCAACAGGGCAGCACATCCAACACGCAGTGCCAAACACAACCTCCCTCCCACTGTTTGTTTTTTGATGAGGCGGAGAAGGAAGGGGATTTGTAAAGCAACGAACAATTTCCCTGGTATGAGCTCTCGTGCAGAGGGCGAGATCAGATCAAAGCTCTTGGGGCATCATGGCAGTAATTTCTCAAACATGAGGGGTTGTCGGAAATCTCGCTTTACAACGTTCACCAACAAGAATGCCATTTCGTAATGTTTTTCAAAACTTTGTACTTTTAGGAGAACGTATTAAGGATTTGTCGCTTTCAATTTTGCAAGGCATCAAGCCATCGGAAAAAATAACAGATGTGCAGTGAATACATGTAGCGATAAGAGCAACTGAATCATAAAACCTGGTGGATAAACTATTTAGATAAGATCTTTAAGCTTTTGACTGTTTGCGCATTGTAAATGTACCGATTTTGATCAAAAATGTCATTCTGCTTTATCACAGGAATTTCCGTCTGCATATCTACCTTCAGTCTGGTGGCTATAGCCATTGAGAGGTACAGTGCCATTTGCAACCCGCTGAAGTCACGTGCATGGCAGACCAGATCCCACGCCTACAAAGTCATCGCTTCCACTTGGGTTCTGTCCTTCCTTATTATGA
Source organism: Gila orcuttii (assembly GCA_026230005.1). Taxonomy (NCBI): domain Eukaryota; kingdom Metazoa; phylum Chordata; class Actinopteri; order Cypriniformes; family Leuciscidae; genus Gila; species Gila orcuttii. The sequence continues at coordinate 21,788,344 of JAPDVR010000007.1, read as the reverse complement.
TACCCTATCCCATTTTCAGCACCCTGATTAAGTTGAACAAACCCAACAACATCACGGCTCACATGTGCCGCCATGACTGGCCGAAGATCGAGTTGGAGCAAGCGTGGTAAGTGCTCATGTGTGGAGTAACACTTATCATGGCTCCAGACTGCGACCATTTTATCACAAATGATAAAATGCACAAATTAGGAATTCAGGAAATTTAGGAATGTTTAGGAAATGTACTTTAAAAGACAAAGTGTGGAGGGTGAGGATGCTGGTGAAAATGTCGAGCCAACGAGCCAGCATACAGACTTAGACACAACTGATGACTAGAGCACAGGTGTGGACAGGGAGGAACCGAGTGAGCAAAGAAATATAATAAATACATATGTTTATGTTTAATTTTATAAAAATTAGGTCTGTCAAAATTAGCCCATTAACGAATGCGTGAGATCAGGACAAGACCAGAGTCCGACTCAAATCTGGTTTCTCCTGAGCCAACAGTGTCCAGAACATGTGCACAGACCAATACACCACAGCTCTGACAGTTTCAGGCTTATATGCAAACAATATTTTGAAGCACTATTTCGATAGGGTCATAGAGGTTACAAAAGTATGTGTAAGATTAGTATGCACATTAGTAGGATTTTTATTAGTATGATATTAGTATGTTTTTTTTAATACTTTAAATATTTAATACTTTTATTATTAAATAAAATTATTTTAATTTGTGAGGACACATTCAATTGATAAAAAGTGACAATAAAAAAATTAATTTGACAAAATATTGCTATTTCAAATAAATGGTGTTCTTTTGAACCTTTTTATTCATTAAAGAATGACTAAGAGACTAAGAAAGACTAAGAAGCTCCGTGGACATAAGTATCCAGCGCTTTTACTGGACACACAAGGTTCAGCTTTTCCTGGTCCTGATCTCCGAAATGAGGAGGGCAGAAGGTTTGCAGAACATTAGCCAGAGGTACATTGGTCGGCAACTTGGGGATATAGCTCGGCTTTGGGTAAAGGAATGCCTTGACCTTGAATTCAAGGCACCTGGGGGATACCGACAGGGCCTGAATATCTACTACTCTCTTTAGAGAAGATATAGCTAGAAGGAACACCGTTTTTAAGTTCAGAAACTTTTCTGAAACTGTCTCAAAAGGGCTCAAAGGGAGCCACAGATAGACCTTCTAGCACAAAATATATTCCACAGATCCCAGGCTGGAACTCTGGTACGAATTGCAGGCCTGAGCCTCAAAGTGCCACGAAGGAAACATGTTATTAACGGGTCCCTCCCCACAGATACACCACCCAAAGGGACGCGGTAAGCAGCTATGGCTGCCACATACATCTTTAGTATGGAAGGGGATAGCCCAGTAGTCTAGTACTGAACAAACCGGGCAGTTAACTGGATCCCACTGTCGCATACTGCACCAAGAAGTGAAAACTCTCCACTTCAAGGCATAAAACTTCCTTGTGGAGTGAGCTCTGGAGTGAAGTATGGTCTCAACAGTTGAGAGAACAGAGTCTATGAGTTGGGCCGCCTCAGAGGCCAAAACCACAGGTTCCATATCTTAGGCCAGGGGTGAAGTATCACACCTCCCGCCTGAGACAGAATGTCCCTCCTGACCGGAATCTCTAGGGGAGAACCGTCGAGGAGGGACTCTAGGTCTGCGAACCATATTCTGCTCGGCCAGTATGGCGCAACTAGGAGTAGACCTATTCCATCCTGGCGAACCAGAGCAATCAGGGGGGCTGGGTGTGTTAGGGAGAACCTAGCTGAACTGTGGACAGTGCGTCGTATCCTGGACAGTGGACAGTGTGTCGTATCCTGAGATGCAAACAGATCGACTTCTGCTTGGCCCTAAACCTCCCATAGACCTTACACCACCTCAGGGTGAAGTTTCCATTCCCCGGGCCTAAGCCCCTGCCTCGACAAGATGTCTGCTCCTACATTCTGGTACCCCGGGATGTATACTACTCTTAGAAAAAGCATCTTCCCTAGGGACCACAGGATGATCTGGTGCGCCAGTTTGCATAGTGGATGCGAATGCAGACCCCCTGTTGATTTATGTAAGTGTCCACCAATGTGTTGTCTGTGCGGACAAGCACATGATGGCCTCTCAGGTCTGGGAGGAAGTGCTTTAATGCCATGAAGACTGCCATCATCTCCAGGCATTGTATGTGCCAAGAGACATGATGACTCCTCCAAAGACCCTGAGCTGAGCAGCCTTCCATTACCACTCTCCAGCCCATGAGAGAAGCATCTGTCATGAGTGTGACGCGATGACAATGAGATTCTAAAACAGGACCTTGGGACAAGAACCAATGTTTCCTTCATATTACCAATCAAGTTGGATGCAGCTGCCATTAGAACCAACAGTCTCTGCAACTGTTTCACAGTGAGTGACTGGCCTAGCTTTATCTCCTTTACGACTGTGAGGATCGCAACAATAGTTTATAATAGCAATAATTTGAATAGTAGTGTACATTAGAGAATTGCCTAGTAAACCCTCCTTTGGTGTTAAAAAACAAATACAGACACGAAGTGAAAAAATAGCGCTGAAAAGGCACCTTAAATGCATTTGTAGAAGTTTCCCTTTCAGACTCAAAATTTATGGGAGGGAAGTATTTAAATGAATAATGCAAGGTGATTTACTAAGGTTTGCGCTCGTCAATTTGCGCAATGTTTTTGATCAGACGCTTATTCGCGCTGCTCTTGGTAGATTACGCTGGTCATTATGGAAATGATCCAACTGTGCCTGTGTTCTTTTCATTTGCATCATCAGTAGATCACACTCAGAACTTTCCACTCCCATCTGCATTTTTTTGGAAATGCGCTCTCATGCTAACAAGCCCTTTTTACTAAATCTGGCCCTATGTTGGGTAAGAAAAAAATTATTTGACATTGTAAAAAAGGACACTTCAGCTTTAAGCATTAAACATGTCACACTGAAAGTAACAAAATAAAATCGCTTACTAACCTTTTCTATGCAAAGTTAAATCCAGCTCCAGTCATGACGTACATTTGCTGAGCCCTTTTACTTTCACCTGATAAAGTACAAGAACATAAGATGTTACCATCTTCAAAATAAAGTGCTTTATTTAAAACATGAGTTGCACATTTCTGTTTTTATAGCCTCCAGAACGCATTGCCCACATAGACTTATCTTATACTGTAACTGCATACCTGTAAACACAATGTTTGTTTGCATATTGACATACAGATTCAAATTATTGTCTGTGGTAATTGATAGTGTGCTGATGCTGTCCATAGAGCTTAAGTTTTCTCTTTAATGGGAAAAGCTTCCCGTTATTACTTATAATGTAACATCATTGGTTGTCTGTGTCTGTCTCTATACAAGACAAAGACAGAGAAACATATAAAGAAGGAGCCAGGGTCTTAAACATCAGCTGAGTGCCTCTTGCGACACATTCTTGTTTTATGACAGCTACTGCTACGTACGTAGACAGCAAGGGATGACAACAGTATTCTCCCTTTCTCTGTCTCTTCCTTTGAGTTTGCGTGTATACTTTCCTTATTCTTTCTGAATATTTCTGAATATAGGCTAGACATGGGATTTTATCACATGTAATAGGCATTGTTAGGTACCAATATGGTTCCTTTATGATGTGTGGATGCATGGCTACACAGTTCTGGTGTTAATTACTTATATTTCAAATAATTCATAATTATAAACAGAATAAATCTGTATATTATTAACAATGTTTTCAATTATCCGGGTGAAACATTTTTCAAGTCTAATAGAGAATGTTGTTTGAAGAGCAAGCTTGTGTGATGATTGGGAGTTTCAAAAGGTTTAACTTTGTTTCAGGTGCATCCTGTTGCTATTTGTTCTGTTCTTCATTCCTGGAGTGGTGATGATCATCTCTTATGGGCTCATATCTCGTGAGCTCTACCGTGGAATACAGTTTGAATTGGAACAGAAGAAGGGACAGTGCGGTGAGACCTATGAAGGCGATAACACACTACAATCTGATTTAGTGTCATTTTTTAGTAAACCCCAGACCATCCTAAAGGGTATTAACGGTGCTAGTCGCTGTGAACATATTGCATGACCTGCCCTAAGGATTTCATTATCTATGTGTACAGTCGTGGCCATCTGTTTGTGATTGACTCAATTTACTAAGTAATGAAATGTGACCTAGGACTTTCAAAAAGATAATTGCAGCTGTGCAAAATTTCCGTAACTGCCCCTAAAATAGTAAGGAAAAAATAAGCAATATAGACTTGAATATTTCCTTGAAATTGCTCATTAATGGAGCCCTTAGAAGTTAATATCTGCTGGATTGCTTTGATTATGTCCCATCCTGAATTCCGCTGTTCTGACTAAATCACATTCTATTAATGTTATAAATATGCCCCATTTCCCCTGGGCCGCAGTAATCTGGCATTCAAACTCTCTAGTACTGAGTCACCACTCTACCCATTAAGATGTTTTCAGTTGAATTAGCAAAATACAATTTCATTTCCCATTTTTATTGGTAATAATTTGTGCAAAAGATGAAAACTCAAGAATGTCAAAATACAACCTGCTGTGGGGTCTTATAAATGTTATTGTTTAGTGAATTTTTAATGAACAACACTAGAGTTGTGAATCATAAGACATGTAACAATTATGATTGCATTTAAAGATTCCTTAAGGTAGGGGTTCTCAACTCTGGCCCTTGAGGTCCACTTTCCTGCAGAGTTTTGCTCGAGTAAGGAATAATTGACTTCAGACCGTTGAATTATTAGAAAAATAATGCACACCCGAGGTGGTAATGCGGTAATTAGACAGAAAAGCATGTGCGTCAATATTATTATTTATTTATTAATTAAATTCGCTTTAATTAATTCGGTCATTCTTTTTTTCTATTATTGACAGTAGATAACCTAATAAATGAAACACACAAAGCCCTTTTAACAAGTACCTAGGCCTATCAATAATTATTTATTTGAATTATCTGGAATAATTACGAAAACCCGTGCAACAGGACTATCAATTTATTAATGTAATATTCAGTTTCATTTTCTATTTATTATAGATAGGCCTATATACTTTATTTATTAAAATTAAACTGTATGTGTCCATTGATTGTGAAGTTAGACATCAAAAATTGCAGATCAAGCGCATGGGGCTGTATGTTTTTTCTTGTTATGAATTATATCCTATTTTCCGTTATTACAGTTAACTATGCGCAGTGATATGGAACTGTAATGTGGTCAAACCTGCCTGAAACTACTTTAGCCGTGCCTTTCCCTGAAAATAATTGCACACCTTAGAACGTTCTCAACCAATCAGAATCAAGCATTCAACTGCCCTGTAGTATAAGCCCTAATAAAACACCTCAACAAGCTTATCAAGGTCTTCAGGATTATAAAAAGTTACAGGCAGGTGAGTTTGATCAATGTTGGAGCAAAACTCTGCAGGAAAGTGAAACTCTATAGAGCAATTCAGATTTTGAGACTGATTTGTGAGTCATTTTGTCTAAAAATAACAGTTCATAAGAGTAATTTGATCATGAGTAAATCATTATTACAGGTTTTGAAAGTGTATTTGTATTCATTTTTTCTCCAAAAAAATTATCCAATTAATTCACTCACATACCATATTGACTAAATTGAAATGACTTCATATCAATAATGTCAGACTTCATAAATGTTATATTTTATGATTTATTCAAATAGAAGTCTCAGATTGATCTAAATTGATATATGCATTCATTAAAAAAGTGAAACCAACAATGACCTCATGATATTAATCTTTTTTTTATTTTATATATATATATATATATATATATACTGAATTGGGATTTTTTTCCTCCTTGGATCTATTTAAGTATGTATGGCCACATTTATACTGTAAAGATTGGCATTTTTTCGTACACAACCAATAGAAAACAAGACGTGTGCTGCATGTCATGACAACAACAAAGCAATTTTGATGCAGCATTTCATTTACAAAAAATAAAGCCAAATCCTGAGCTTACCTAAAACTTTAACATTTTTTTTTTTTTTTGCTACCACCTTGAACTACAGTACATTCAAGAAATGCAAATCTGCTTCAAAATGTAATCGTCCTCTTGGTGTGTGTTTATCTGAGTACTCAGAGCTTCTTTTTAAGGAAAATGCAATGTTTCCTCAACAGGAATGAAAAATGGTATCAGTGCCACTGTCTTATGTACCAGCGATGACGGAGACGGCTGCTACATCCAGGTGTCCAAGAGGCCCAACTCCATGGAGATGTCAGCCCTCACCCCAACGGGCTCTGCAAAGGTGGACCGACCCCGCAGCAATACCTCCGAGGCTAAACTGATGGCAAAGAAGCGAGTGATCCGTATGCTCATCATCATCGTGGCCATGTTCTTCATCTGCTGGATGCCCCTGTACTCCGTTAACACCTGGAAAGCATTCGACCTTCCCTCCGCCCACAGGGCTCTCTCTGGAGCCCCCATCTCATTCATCCACCTCCTGTCCTACACATCTGCCTGCGTCAACCCCATCATCTACTGCTTTATGAACAAGCGTTTTAGAAAGGCGCTTCTCACCACTTTCTCTTGCTGCTGCTGGCACTGCCGTAGAAGAGGGTTTAGGGAAGGTGACGATGAGGTCACTGCCACCGGAGCGTCCATGTCTAAGTTCAACTACACCACTGTCAGCACAATGGGACCATGCTAATTCTCAGAAGACCAAGGATGGGAAAGATGGAGGAGAACTGGGGTTGATGTTGACATTTTGTCAGGGTTTACACTTTGGTAGAAGGGAGTAGCTGTATTCAAATGGACAGACTTAGATTGTTTATCACCTACTTGCAACCAAGCAAACCACATGCTACGTCATCATCGGTCGTTGTTTTATGATCCATGACAAACTCACTAGAGACTTAAATGTATATACTTAAGGTGGCGTCCCACAGGCCGACCTAAAACAACTCGGTAGGAGCGGTTACACCATCCTCATCCTCTTCTGTTGAAGGTCTGTTACTTGTTACTCTCACTCATTAAGAATGCAAAAGAAAGACTAAATGACTAAACATTTATTTCTGACTGAATTAGGAAGTAATTGTGGTGTAGCAGAACCCCAGAAAAACACTCATTTATGCAACCACAATGAATAACAATCAGCGTTTGATGTATGTGGCTTAGAGTTTGCTGAGAGGAAGTTTGGATCAGATTCAAACCTGACAACGATTTTTCAGGATGAGAAGAAGCTCATTGGTCGGCCTTATCGTGATAATGATAATGTCAAAAATGCTATTGTCAGAATCAGCTAGACCATCAACTCAGCAGGAAGCAGAGTTTCTGGAGCTGTTTCTGGAGCACTCTCCGAGGGATGGCTACATGCACTGATCTCCTATGATTCTCATACAACTATGTAAATGACTGACAATAGCTAGTGGTATGTAAGCCTTAGACATTTTATGTGAAGTTATCCTTTTGTTGTAGATTTAAGTGCCTGCATAATTCTTTAAAATATGTTCTGAGGTAAAGGTTTTCTTCAGAGTAGTAGTCGCATTATGTAAAATATTTCACTTATGTGAACTGGTCAGAACTCTTGAACACAGACATATAACAGCTCTCCAAAGTCTGAGGTAGCATGCTTGTAGTCACAATATTCTACAGTATTACAAAAACATAATGTGGTGGTTAATGGTGATAGTCTGTTGCTAGACAAGACAATGATTTTGGCAATTGGTTTCATGCCATATTTTGAAGCCAAAGAGGTTTTGTTTTGTTTTTAAAGATGTCCTTCATGGCCTTCATAATCTGTGACTCATCGTCTTGAGTGGCAGTAAATGCAGGTCACCTCAACTGAACTAGAACCTAAGACACCCGATTAGGATAAACTCATGCCAATCTGTCATAGTCTCACAGACTGATTTATGACTGCTTTTACATGCTCTCATAAATTGTGTAGATATAAGCTTATTAAGGTCCTCTGTCATATATGGTCCTCAAATAAGATCATTCAAACCTGATTTGCGATTGTTTAATTTCTTCTTATTTTAGAAGAGAAAAAATAAAACAATTTTGAGGCATGTTAGAGAAAGAGAGATGGGCTTGAATTAATGTTCGATACTTTTGATGCCCATGGGAGGTGAGACTTGAGTCAGTAAAAATGGTCAAGCCACTAAAATTTGAAAACATCAAATTGATTGCTGCCTTTAAGTAAAATTAAACTGCTGCCAAAGTGAGAACCTGCAGTGATAAGTATGTTGCACTTTCTCAGCCACTTTGATTTGAATTACTGATGAAGAAAATTTAGCTAAAATTAAGTAGGAAGTTGTGACATACTTGTTATGGTATCTTGTTTATTTATATAATTATTCATTAATTTGCATGTACACCATTTATTTAGAAAAATTATTCATCTGCAATTTGCATCCAAACATAATCGCTAACATTATTACTAAATTATTAGTAAGTGGTCACGTTCACTGTAAGTCAATCCCAGAGGTATTTTTGATTTTTTTACATGCATAAAACAGTAATTAGTTAGAACAACTAATTATGATTCATGTCATGATGTTTTTCAGTTCATTTATAATAAAAGAAAACGAAATAATAGGGACCATTAATGAAACAATTTAGGTAAATTGGTCATAAAACAATTCTCACATGACTGATTTGAACTGCATACATTTCAGCAATAAGACTTGTTTTACAACTTTGATGACTATGGATGTTTTCATAGACTTTTTTTTCACCAAAATTCACATGTCTGGTTTGGTGTTGATGGAACTCTACTGATAGGGCTTTTGAGATACATACAACTCCAATGCTTGGGAAACACTGGTTTTGAAAGATGGCATTGAGTCACTTCTGTCTGTGTACTTTACATTGCTCATGCTCACTCAAAACATCATTATGTGCAAAAGGTTTCTTTACATCGTAGGTACAGTTGAGCATAATCATAACTGAGCAGGAACCAGCATACATGCTCCCTGGAATATTCCTATTACTCTCCCTTCTGTTTATTTTTCTTTTTTGCCTTGGCTTTCTAATCAATGTGCATCTGCTCCCTGAACCTACTTTGCAGTGAACAATGTCAACAATGATACCTTGTTATCCACACTCCTCCCCAACCCTGATGGCCGCCCATCACACAGCAGCCCTTTTAAACCTGCCAATTCCCCCATTAAATGTATGCCGCTTGGCCATCCAAACTTTCCCTGATGCACCAGCCAGGGTTTTAATAGCATCCCTCCCCTGCGTTGCTCATGCCTTGGATAATGGGTCGGTATTCAGGATCACACACAAAGATTAGTTTTATTAGATCCCCCAGACAATGTTGTCAGATTCGCTTGTTTCTGACATTTTAAAACAGCATCCCATTAGTACTTTGATATCGGAAAAGGTGATGGCATTTGTGGTTGAAACTGACCATTTGAACTCTTCCTGATTGCAAGCTTTGAAAAAGGATCGAAATGCTTTTATAAGACCCAATATTTAAATTGCATTGCATCACTCAGTCTTCAAGAGGGTTTGGATGGATGTCTGTTTGGCAGATGTTTCAGTTTTATTCTAATTAGAAGAGAAATGAGGTCAGCAGATGCATTTAGTTCTGACCTTTCCAAGCCCATTATGACTCCTTTTTTATGATACCAATGAAACCAATGTATAGCTAGTGTTACAGATCCTCCTGTGAATGATGTTTTGGAGCAAACGTCAGGTTTGGATCCAGACTAAAACCATGTGTTCCCTCTGAAAAACAACTGGAATGCTACAAAATGTTTTCCTATAAATAGTATAAAGAAGTCCCCAAAGCAAGAGAAAAACCCATAACTTGGTAAGTTTACATACTATTTGAACTGTAAAAGCAATAGTAAAATGTAGCATAGCCTGCTGTAGGTGGTACAAATGTTGTTTGTGAAAAATAATATGGATACGACCCTATTGTGTATTCAATTGTTTCTTAGCCCAGAATGTTTTTTTGCACAAAACAGGCTAGTTTCATTCAGGAAATGCTCTCATGAAGGAAACATTTGACATAATGTTTTTGGATTTGCAGAACGTGGAATTAATTAAACTCTAAACACTTAAATGAATACGTCCGAACAGACAGCAACAACATCTGCCATGCTAATCCAGTAAAACAATAAGCATTTAGAGATGGGAAACAACTGTAGAAAATTCATTTCATAAATGAGCTGTGGGGCACTATAATTAGTCTGACATCATAACCCCTGCCTCGGCCTGGAGGCGTTTCACTGTTGTTAATGCTCTCAGACTTAGGTGCTAGGGCTGAAAATGGAAAGGCTGTAAAACATTGATTTCCCTGAGGTGTGTTTGAGAAGTCTATGGCGAGAGCTCTGAACACATTGTGCTATTGTGGCCCACAGCTCTCTTCTGATTAATAGGATATAATCTGAAGTCTAAACTAACCACATTCTTCATGGTGTTAAACCAACAGACAACTCAAGGGTTCTCATTAGATTACATACACAACCTCTCAGCTCTTCTCGGCTCTGCTGCGTAGTCTTTCCTCGAAATGCTTCACCTTGCCACTTCTGTACGGACAAAGTTACCATGATGAAAATAAAAGTTTAACAGCATCATCAGTGAAGATGACAAGACACACTGAGGCAGCCAACTTCACACAGACAGAATACAGATTTTTGACATATTTGCCTAAAATGTATTTAGTCAGAAGAGCATTTGAAGTCAGAAAAAAAAAATTACAATAATGTGCGCATAGACTTTTCTCTCACTTTTTGCCATTATATGACATTCACTATTTTGATCAAGTCAATGGTTTTGGACATATGTATATGCATGAATGTATAAAAAATCACTCAAAATGTTGCTCTCATGTGCCTCAGGAGTTCAGAATAACAGCAAGATGTCATGGTGGACATGAGTGGATGGACATTTTAGGTTTTCTTGACATTTACTGCAACTGATGATTTAGATACACCGAATATGAACTAAACTGTGTGCACAAACAAATCAAATTACATCACCTACACAATGATGGTCAGTCTGAAAGATTGGATTTGATTTATGTGCAGTGTGCACAGGTCAAGCCAAAATGTCCTTTTAAGCCTTTTCTTTTTAGATTATGTATTAAAACATTAATCTATTTTGCAGGCAGCTTAGCCTTGTAATTAAGCAGCATCTGTTACTAAGGCAGTGGACATATTTCACTCAGAAAGCATCATGATCTATTATTGCCTCATGCAAACTGATGACAGATTGTGCTGTCTAAAACAAATAGCAAACTCGTCATGTCAACATTTTATAGATTTAATCAAAGTGACGTTGTCCAAAATTCGCCCCAGTCACCAGAAAGTTTAAAATAAAAACAAATGAAGAGCATATGTTAATTTAATCTTTCATAATCTTAGTTTCTATATTTAGTGGACTTGTATTTTCCTTGTGAATGATTGTTTAATAATTTGTACAGAGCAAAACAACTGGTGGAGAGATCCATCATAAAAAAATCTACATATACAGGTGCATTACTATTATATCACAAGGCCATTTTAATAACTTGGAAAATTCATATTTAAACTACATATAAATTATTATATAAATTCAAAATCTCAACAGAACATAAATGTTAGTCATGCATAAATAAACATGCTAAATACTTGTTCTAAATAGAATAACCGACAATGAAGTAGTAGTAAAGTAGTAAAATAAATGTGGTCCCAATTTTATATTGTTTTTACTATGTACTAACATTTAAATTATTTGATACAATGCACGATTTTGTACATTGTACACTGTACTTGTATGTAAAAACTACCTGCATGTAATTACAGCTGTTATTAATTTCTGTATTATTATACAGTTGACTCTTCCCTTAATCCTTAAACCTACCCATACCACCAAACCCGTCCCTAAACGTACGCATATCCCACCTCAATAGCAGCAAAAGTGTTTTGCAACACAATAAGTGTGTTGTAGCCTACTTAACATGTTTATATATAAGTGCATAGTTAAAGATGCCTAATATAAAGTGACTCTAATCCAGAAATGTTATATACTCTTGAGGTAAATTTGTGGTAACACTTTATTTTAATGGTCCCTTTTGAACATTCTGTTGACTATAAGTAACTTTGCAAATACATGTCAACCAACTCTCATTAGAGTATTAGTAGACTGTCTGCTTAATATCTTCAAACTCTTTATTGCGATATTCTCCTAACAGACATTGTACTGACTATAAGTATTTTTGCGACTACATGTCAACTTATTCTAACCCTACCAGTCTACTAATACTCTACCAACACTCTAATGAGAGTTAGTAGACATGTAGGTGCAAAGTTACTTATAGTCAACAGAATGTGTTAAAGGGACCATCAAAATAAAGTGAAACCAAATAAGTGTTATAAAAGTGTAACCACCTCCAGAGGCTTCAAGCTGAAGCGAGACATCTAAAATAAGTTATTACATCTACTGACATCCATGCACTGATATCTCCACCCCAGCAACTGACTGTGGTGACATGTTCCATAGCAAATCCTGAATTAAAAGATGGATGCTGCCACCAAAGCATAGGAAAGCCTGTATGCCCTACGGAAGTGGGTCTCTGTGTAGGTTATGTATAGAGTCCTAGGAGAAAACCCACTACCTCCACTGGTGTTGGAGTGTGTACTGTATATCATATAACTTTTATTTCATTACTCTGTCACAGACTTAGATTTTTCTACCTACAAGTCGCTGAAATACAAAGGCTTAGTGTTTCTGATTAAGAGAAGAAAAAAAAGCAACCAAGCAAATGGAAAAATGTGTCCTCCCTCCGGCTAGCAGTGATTTATGCTGGTCTGCATGCCTGACATGTATTTCAGGTTGTATAACACAAAGAACATTAACGTTTATTTTATTTTTATTCTTTGAATGAATGAATGTTGGGGTTATGCTATCTAATCTATGGTTACATTTCATTAATTTTGTGTAATACTATAATAGGATTTAATGATACTATAAAAGGATTTCAAATTTAATCTGTGTATTGTGTAAACAAGACTAGAAAAAAAGAAAAGAAAACAAGACTACATGAAAAACTGAAACATTATAGGTTTTAGGCCACCAATGACTTAAAACGTATATTATATTTGTTTTGTGAGTTTTTCGTGAGCTTGTGATCTCTTTTTATTTTCTTTGAAGATTAAATATTAGAATCTGTTCACCACGGTTGTGAATTTGCTTTGTTGTTTTTTAAAGGATGTCATATCCAGGCTTGTGTTCATTGTATTGATATTACTTATAATCTATAATAATCTATACTATGATTGTTGTGATAGCGATTTGTGTTATTGCCTTGGTTGTTGAAAGATGGTTTATCTCAATGCTCCTTCAACACAGTGAAAAAAAAACTAATTCAGAAGTAATGAATTAAATCTATACTGTGCTGGTGAATAGTCTACAGAATTGTATAACAGTCTGTTTGAGAGAGTACTGTATATACAAGGAATATGGCTATAATTTTATATATATGATATATTTGACACATTCTATATATCTGACACCATATGAAGGAGTATAAACAGTAAGTAATGACACGAGTATATGAGGACTCAATTTAATAATACTGCAGTAAATGGCATATTTGCTCAGTCTCAATTTTCTTCAGCTGCAGAATAATGTCCTTTCTGTATTTTCACTGCGAGTATAAACTGTGGATGCAAACCCAAGAGACTGATGCTTGTTGCTTTCACAGCGTGTAAATGTATATGTGAACCAGTATGTGAGTCCATCTGGGGCCACTGATGCTGTGTAATTTGTTGTTGTAATCAAATAATAAAGCTCATCATCTCTGTAGTTTCTGCTGTGAAGATTACCATAAGGTTATCCATTTCAAGGTTGCGAAATTTTTTTTGGAGCTTATCAGAAATGTACCTTTGCCAAAATCAAAGATATGAATTAGAGATAAATTCCATAGCGGTATATGTTTACAAGCTTTAATGGACAGAGGCAAGGGAATGTGATATTAAAGAGTAATTTCCATTGTGTCATATCGGGAAGTTGTTTATTATGTTCTTCGCTTTGAGCATCAAAACCTTTCAGAGAGGAAGAGATGCAGAAGGATATTGATTAATATTTCAAACTAACAGCATTGCTGTACATCTATAGCTGATTACTTCACTCCCTCTCACAGCAAATATGACCCTAAAGTACTTGAAGGTTTTGATCTCATGCCCCAAAGGATTATAGAGGAAAATGCACACACAAAACAATTTTTTGCCGTCTAAGCAGTTTTGCCTCACTAAATGTTCCGGATCAAACTTTTGATTGATGCCACTAAAGAACAAGTGGACAGTGTAATGCACCCATTTGAGCACAAAGAAAAAAAAAATATTTTAAGGTTACACTTTATTTTGACGGTCCACTTTAGACATTCTACTAACTATTGAGAATATCACCCCCACCCCCCCCCACCCCACTACTCAAAAAATTATTTCAAGGTTGGCAGGTCTGTAAGTAGATGCTTCTATTCAGTAGAAAATATTTGTCATACTTGAAAAATGATTTTTATTGCTAATAAAATATCACAAATATATAAAATTGAATTAAATAGTTTTAGGACTGGCCTGTCTTTCATGTAAAATTAGATCAGGGTCACAATGTTCAAGGCCATAAACATTAAATCTTTGTAAGTGTAAATGAAATAACTTGTAACTGTTTATACTGTTGGAAGTTATTTTGTACTTCAAGCGCTGTAAAAACACGCACGCACGCACGCACGCAAGCACGCACACACACAAACTCCTCAAGGGAGCTTGGAGATTAATGATTCTGAAGGAGATCAGATATCGTGAGTTCAAGAAAAGAAAACACATCAAACACTTGTCTTTATCAAGCTTTTTGGAGATCAGACACAGTGACGAAAACATCTCCAAAAGTAAAAATAAGAATGTGTCCTTTCCCTTTATCTCTGAACTTTCCTGGCTTAGAAGACTTGCACATCAAATGAGCAGTATTGAGCCAAAACATCACAAACATCAAAGTTTTGGAGGATGTCATCAAACCACCTTGTTAGTGACCTGAAAAGATGAAGACTGAGAGAATATGTGAAACACTGGATGATAGTGCACTGCGGCCTGACATTATGCTCCTACTCCCAAAGCATCTGGACACCAGAAGATAAAAGACAGCGGTAGAGGAAATTGTAAGTCGGATTAGCACTCTCCAGATCTAACCGGAGGCCATACATTTTAAAGAGGCCATCTGCATTCACATAGGCTGTCTCTAAGTCATATAGTAAAAAATGGTAGTCTGAAGGAAAAGGAGCCAGTCATCCGAGAGATTTTACCCTGCCATCCATTGTTATGAGACATGGTCAATAACCAGAATGAAGATGTGACCTAATTTTAACTAATGGACTGCCTGTAACAACCATGACTCAAACATAAAGTGCAGCAGTTAAAACACAAGGATGATCATGATAACAGGGACTTAAATCAAGATACCTTAGAGATTGAAGCTCAGATTCACTAGGAACATTCATATGATACATTCAAGATCAGTTAAATAATACATAAAACTGGTTTTACACTATAAAAAAGAGGTCTATAATACCTGGAGAAAGCATTCCCATCTCATTGGTAGTTGCTCGAAAGGATTCCAAACTGCCATCTATGCTTGTGTGTGCTCAGTTTTTCAGCCAAGTTGTTTTGAGCCAATCACCGAAGCTGTGAGCTGTAAGCTGTAAGCCTTATAAAAAAAGAAGTGTGATGTCATATTTTTCAAAGAGATTTTCAGATGTCCACTTGAGTGGACAGTATTTGTTCCTTTTCAGTCGGTCAGTCGATGCCATGTCGAGACCGACGAATAGGAATCTCGCTTGAGAGGCCAATCTACTAGTGAAACTAAACAAGCCAATGCACATTGGCTTGCAATCATTTGCATCAGCTGTTCAGCCTCACAGCGAGGGTATATAATGAGCAGCAGATGCGATTGCACTTCAGCTTTTTGCTTCGGAGCCAAGTACTTTGATGCTCTCTACAAACTCCCAGGAGATTGTGAATCTTCAAACCAGCCTTTTTCTCGGACGTCTCCACCCTAGTGTGGGCACAGCAGTGCGAGCGGTCTTCTCTTCTCTTTCTTCTCTCTCTTTTTACTGAGCAAAACAAAAAAGCTGTTGTCACAGCTGGTAAGGTGCGGAGTGAGAGCGCTCAACAGCTGTTTTCACGGCTGGTAAGACCAGCGAGAGAGAAACAGCGCACAGACAGGTGCACATTCCTGTCTGTGTTCGCGGTGACTGTTCCCCTGCGTGCTTCAGCACCAGTGAGAGCAGTCCCTAAAAGAGCATACACAGATAGATAGCGGAAAGATGACTTTCTATCTGTGTGTTTCTGGATGTGGTCATCACCTGGGGTCACGGGATGGTCACAATCACTGCCTCGTGTGTCTGGGCCTCGAACACGCTGAGGCAGTGTTCGTGGATGAGTCATGTACCTATTGTGGGAAGATGACCATTTCGGAGCTGTGGTCGAGACTCTTGTTCCTGCAAAGGGGCGGAGTCCCCGTGCCTCGGCCTCGATCCAACCCTTCCCAGAGGGTTGCTTCGGGCAGTGACACGGGAGACCTGAGGATTACGGTGAGCGCACTTCCTTCAGGGAACCAACCCTCTAGGAACCCTCATCCCTCTCATGCTCCGCATCCAGTTGAGCCACCAACAGAACGTTGACCTCGAGGCTGGATGATTGGTATCTCGGGGTGGCGTGCGCTGGTTCTCAGCAACCCACCCCAGTGCCTTTCTTCCCAGAAGTGCACGAGGAGCTCACGGGGACGTGGACGGCACCTTTTACTGCATTATACCATCTCGGTGGCTCCTCCTCCCTCACCACCCTTGATGGGGGGGCAGCTAAGGGATACACGCGTATCCCACCAGTGGAGCTGGCCGTTGCTATGCAGCTGTGCCCTAACTCCACTTGGCGCGGAGAACTGTGTATTCCTTCCCGGGCCTGTAGGTACTCATCGGACCTATCCGGCAAGGCTTACAAGGCCTGTTGGGAAGCTACCTCTGCCTTGCATGCCATGGTATTGCTGCAGGTTCATCAGGCCAAGGACCTGCACTAGGGTGGTCACGATCCACAAGTTCTCTAAGAACTTCGTACCGCAACGGACCTTGCGCTTCGTGCGATGAAGTTCACCGCACGTTCAGTGGGTCATGCAATGTCCACCTTGGTGGTCCAGGGACGCCATCTCTGGCTGTTCCTGGCCGACATGAGGGAGACCGACAAGCTCCGGTTCCTTAACTCCCCCGTTTCCCAGACCGGACGAGAACTTCGCCCAGCAGTTCTCGGCTGTACAAAAGCAGACAGAGGCCATCAAGCATATCCTGCCGTGGCGGTCAGCTGCTGCCTCCACCCCACCACCCCCAGGGGTGTCCTCCTGCATCTGCCCCTGCTCCCATGCCGCAGCAGCAGCCTCCACCTAAACGGTGCCATGGAGCCAGTTGCAGGCAGACCGCCCCGCCCATCCAGGCCCCCACCAAGAAGGGTGGCAAAGCCAGGGGTAAGCGGCCCTAGGCCCTAGGACGGGCGCCCCAGATATGGATGGGACTGCTCTTCAGGAGACGGTGACCGCACCGCTCCCTCCCCCGGGTGGAAAATCTTCAGTTTCCTTTTGTTTTTGTTTCCGCCGCTGGCCTCAAAACCAGTAGTAACCAAATTTTTTATAAATAATAAGAGCAGTTTCTTTTATCTCTGGGTCCGAAGAGGGCCCGGAGAGCAGTGGGGGGAGAGAATCCTCACCACTCTCATCCGCCTATCGCTTCTATCGCCCTGTGGAACCAGGTAAGTGTTGCTCAGCACACTCAGACCCCGCTACGGGCTGCCTCCCAGAGAGAGCCTCCCTAGCCGCGTCCCTGTGTTCCACCTCGCTGCCCCACTCTGGGTACGCCTATGGTCCCTTTGGTCCTGCTTTTACGGTCTCTGCAACCCTGGTTAGCGCTCCCCAGTCCATCTCACTGGCTCATTCGGACCAACAGGCTTGCCTATGCGATTCAGTTCGCCCGGCGTCCCCCCAAATTTTGGGCCATCCACTCCACTACAGTGAGAGCAGCCGATGCCCATGTCTTGCACGCGGAGATTGCGGTCCTACTGGCGAAGGACGCGTTAGAGCCGGTCCCTCCAGCCGACTTGAGGTCAGGGTACTTCAGTCCCTACTTCATTGTGCCCAAGAAAGGCGGTGGGTTACGACCGATCTTGGACCTGCGAGTTTTGAACCGGAGTCTCCACAAACTACAGTTCAAAATGCTCACGCAGAAACACATTTTCGAATGCATCCGTCCCCGAGATTGGTTTGCAGCGATTGACCTGAAGGACGTGCACTTTCAAGTCTCGATTCTTCCTCAACACAGGCCATTTCTATGCTTTGCCTTTTAGGGTCGAGCATATCAGTACACTGTCCTGCCCTTCGGGCTGTCCCTGTCTCCCCGTGTCTTCACAAAAGTCATGGAGGGGGCCCTTGTTCCCATGGGAGAACAGGGTATTCGCATCCTCAACTATCTCGATGACTGGCTCATACTAGCACACTCTCGAGATCAGCTATGCGAACACAGGGAATTTGTGCTCAGGCGCCTCAGCCAGTTGGGTCTTCAGGTCAACTGGGTGAAGAACAAACTCTCCCCTGTGCAGAGGATCTCTTTTCTCGGTAAGATTTTGGATTCGGTCGCACAGACAGCACGCCTCACATAGGAATGTGCTCAGTCGTGTTGAACTGCTTGAACACGTTCAAAGGCAGGATGGCGGTCCCACTGAAATTCTTTGTGTGTACGTGTGTACACCTTGAAGTGGAACCTGTTCTTCGAATTATATTCTTCTCACCGAGAAGATCCCCGAAGATGTTCGATAGGGTCCGTGCTTTCCTTCTTGCAGCAAGGGTTGGAGCGAAGGCTGTCTCCCTCCACCCTCAACGTACATGCTGTAGTATTTCAGCATATCACGACCACGTAGATGGCAAAACAGTAGGAAAGCACGACCTGGTCATCAGGTTCCTCAGAGGGTCTAGACTATTAAATCCTCCTCGATACCCTCTTGGGACCTTTCCCTGGTGCTTCGAGCACTTCAGGATGCTCCCTTTAAGCCCTTGCAATCAGCAGACTTAAAGCTTCTCTCCATGAAGACTTTGCTGCTGGTTGCATTGGCCTCTGTCAAGAGGGTAGGGGACCTGCAGGCATTTTCAGTCGACGAATCGTGCCTAGAGTTCGGGTCGGGTGACAACCACATTCTACTGAGCCCCCGGCCTGGCTATGTGCCCAAGGTTCCTACCACTCCCTTCAGAGACCAGGTAGTGAACCTGCAAGTGCTGCCCCTGGAGAAGTCAGACCCAGCCCTGGCTTTGCTCTGTCTCATTCGTGCATTTGTATGTGGACAGAACTCAAAGTCAAAGTTTCCTTACAGAAAGGGCACGCTTTCCCAGTGCTATCCAATATCTCACTGTATGGGTTATCACGGAACAACATTGACAGGTACACTCTGTGTAAGCCCTCTCCTATCGTCCTTCCAGGCAAGAGGGAGCAGAGGCTTGCACAAGGTGCTGGATGGAGTGCAGCAGCTGTGGCGCTTTGGTAGAGATTCCTATTCATCAGTCTCGATGTGTCGTCGACTAACCCTCGTTCCCTGAAGGAGGGAACGGAGATGCCACGTCCCTTCGCCACATCTACCTAATCAGGCTTGGCTCCTCAGCAAAAATACTGAAGTGCAATCGCACCTGCTGCTCATTATATACCCGCGCTGCAAGGCTGAACAGCTGATGCAAATGATTGTACGCCAATATGCATTGGCTTGTTTAGTTTCACTCGAAGTAAATTGGCCTCTCTAGCGAGATTCCTATTCGTCGGTCCCGACGTGGCGTCGGGTTACCATATGTAACCGAGACGTTTTTGTTTTTAACTGAAGAAATACTGTTGTGGCAAGCAAGACGAGGCCGAGAGCCTTGAGAACAGAGCGAGGCTAAAGCCCTATTCGGACGGGATTCGTTTTTTACCACAATTTTACCACAGGATGTCTGTAATAATAATGTAATAATAATTCGCACGTGATAAGATATCTCAGTAAAACTAGCAGAAGTGGGAGGGGTAACTCGATTTATATCATGATTGACCTTCCTGATATCATGTGTGCAAACACATATAACCTATATTTATATAAAACAGTTAGGTCCAGTCGAATTATGTTATGTATTAATTAAACTCAGATTGGATTATGTTATATTTGTTATTATTGTAATATGCACTGACCTTACGCTAAAATAAGTTTCCTGCCTCTAACAAGTGCTTTTCGACCTTCTTTTTGATCTGAACGGTATGTGGAAAACACTTGAGATTTGCCACAGATTTATCCCACCACCTAGACAGCAACTGAATGCTTTTAAAGCACCTCCATACTTGAAAAAACACTGAAAACTTCTTTTAAACAGGAAATAATGGAATATTTACGTACATATTTACAGCAGGTCTATTCACACGGGATAAGTATTACCTGAGGTAATTTTTTCAGACCTTTTTACAGAAAGTAAAAGTCGCCGTAATCTTTACTGACATTGTCGAGACATTACTGAGATGGCACATTTGGACTGGACTAAAATCACTGAGAAGCTCTGGTAATAATTACTTTATCTCACCTTTCCATGTTAAACTAATCCCATCTGAAAAGGCTTTAGATGTTACTTGATGCTACAACATTTTTTGTTACCTGCAAGAGTCTGCTAGGATAAACAAAAAAAATTGATTGACATTCTGGAGCAAATTGGCATTTCTGACTGGCCATTAGCCATCTTGGTTTGGAGAAAAAAATTCCACATACAGTACAATGGCAATGTATAGGATGATGCATAGTGTCCTCTGTAGAGGTTGATGTGCAGTGCAACTATGCCATCAAAACCCATACATACGCAAAAAACAACAACTTTTTAAATAGTTTTTTTCAACTTTTTTTCAACTTTTAAATAGAATTAAAAGATATATTTTTCGTTCATTCTGAATCACGCATCATCTGTAGATTAAGCTACAGCCAACGGGTGACACCCGGAATCCAACAGGTGTATACAGTTTTTTTTAATGCATTACAAGAGTTTAGTATATTCTTATATACTTTTTTTCAGTATAAAGTACTCTTTTTTTAAAACATGCTAAAGTGTACTTCCTTTTCACAAGTGTAATCACTCTGGAGCCACACGAAAACATATATTTTTGATAATATCACAAAAACACAGTCTCAAACCCTTCAATGGCATCAATCCTGAGCTCTGATATCAAAGGCAGAAGACAGGGATACATATCCAAAAAGTCCTGTTTTCAAGAGCCCACAAAACATCTACCACTGTTAAAACATCTGCTATAACAAAGAAATATTTTTGATTTATATGTTGCCTGCAAAAATATGGTTTTCATCAGAATTTACTGCTTAAGTTCTAGCATCTACCAGCAGGAGCTAACAAGGCCAAGCTAAACATTAAACACTTCAAAATAAAAGCTTCCAAGAGAAAAAAAAAAAACTAGGACAGAGCAAAATAAAAACTCCCAGCATTGCCCCATGATCGCTAGTCCCAGAAAACACGACACTGCCAACGTGGCACTGCCATCTGGTTTCATGGTGCCTTGACAGCATTTGACTAATGAACTCCCTATTAAAATAATGGAAAATAAGGCACTTAAATTCTAAGAAGTAAATGAGTGCAGGATACTTTACTGCTTTTTGGTTGTCTCAGATCAGAGCTAAAATATGATGCAATAATCATAATCCACCAAGAACATTCTTGGCTTTTGTTGCTCATATACAGAAACTCAGTCCTTGTATTCCATCAAGAACAGATGTTCTTCAGCAACTGCTTCATGCCGATTACCACACCTGATCAAATCACACTATTATGATCCATGTTGACAACACCTTATAAAGGGCAAATAAAGAATTCATGTAGCAACGTTTGATTTTCAAGGATTACATGAACTGATTAAACATTTGATAAGTTTACAACTTTTTATTTTATTATAAAAGTGTCCGCCAAATATATACATAAAAATCTCAATGTCCATGTAGCCAGAGTGAACTTTTTTTTTTAATGTTTTTTTAAATTAATTATTAATTAGATTAAATTCAATGCAAACAAGACTGAAATAAGGGTAAATAACTCATTTTGCTCTTTAATTCAACAAGGACTCATAACTGTCACTGTTGAAGTGACAGTGCGGGTTGAAGAAGCAGAGTCAATAGGCTCCAATTCAAACATTTACTAATAAAACAAACAGGTACAGGCAGGCAAACGGGCAGAGGGTACACACAAAGGTAACATTCACACAAAAACACTGTAACATGAACAAGAACCGACCAGGACTGAACAGAAGCAAACTAAATACAGATACAAATCAAACATAAGGTGAAAACAGGTGACACTGATGATGAAGACGATGAACAGGTGGGTAATTGAGGGAGTGAGATCAGGTGTGGAGACAAGGAGGATGCTGGGAAGTGTATTGCCGACGAAGACAGAGTGGTGCAGACGATGACTGTGACAGTAACATGTTTAATTAAATAAGAATATTTCAGATAAGCACTTTCCGACAGCATGTTATTTTGAATTAATTTTTATCTAAAAATCTTTTTTTTTTTTCATTTTAATGTTAAGTACATTTTTAGTAACGTTTTTCTTTTATTATTTTACTATTTAGGTTGCATTTATTTTTATTTTAGTCCAGCTTTAGTTCATATTTATTTCAAGTTAATTATTTTTTAGTGCTTCAGCTTAAATATATTTTAGTTTGTTGCCAAGGCAATATTTTCCATATAGTATTTATTATTTTATGTTATTTAACCTTTATTTCAATTATTAAAAATGTTCTGAACAGTTTTAGTTTAAGTTAATGAAAATAACCCAGAGATGGAGTGAAATGCAATAATGTACCCTGCATGACCAGCATAAGAATGTCTCGGTTACATATGTAACCCTAGTTCCCTGATAGGGAACTCGAGCTGCGTCAAGCTGTGGGAACGCCTCTGCGTGTGTGCGTCATGAAGCACGTATGGAATCAGTCCAATGGAGAGACGGAACGTCATAGGCGGGTGACGTCATCGACCAGGAAACTATAAAGAACCCCTAAAACACAAGCGCGACAGCTTCTGATAGGCCTGAAGGAAGTGCTAACGGGCATGATGGGAGTATGGCAGAACGACGCAGCGTCTCGTTCCCTATCAGGGAACTAGGGTTACATACGTAACAGAGACGTTCCCTTTCAAGGGAACTCGAGCTGCGTCAAGCTGTGGGAACGCCAATACCCACGTCGCCATAGGAGCAAAAGACCGTCATGTGGGAACTAGCGCACAGAGGACGAGAGCACCTGCGCCCCAGGAGTGGAACTTAAGTCCAATTCATAGAACTTAACAAATGTATGCGGTGAGGACCACCCAGCCGCATCACAAACATCACTTAGCGATACTCCTGACAACAATGCCTTAGAAGCAGCCATACTCCTAGTAGAGTGGGCTCGTACAGCCAAAGGTGAAGGCTGACCAGCCGACTCATAAGCAAGTAAGATGGCCTCAACCACCCACTTGCTCATTCTCTGTTTAGACGCGGGACACCCTTTCCTGGGTGGCCCAAAGCACACGAATAACTGTTCTGATTTCCTCCACAGGGCAGCTCTGTGGACGTAAGCGTCTAACGCCCTAACCGGGCAGAGAAGGTTAATTTCTCCTGATCTGATGACACAAAAGGAGGAGGATAGAAAGCCTGCAGCACTGTAGGTCTAACAGCATTAGTAGGGACCTTAGGGACATAACCTGGTCTAGGGTATAGAAAAGCCTTAACCATACCAGGCGAAAACTCCAGGCACGAGGGTGCAACCGACAGAGCATGCAAATCTCCGATTCTCTTAAGTGAGGAGATTGCGAGCAGAAAAAGAGTTTTATACGTGAGAAATTTCTCAGAAACTTCCTCAATAGGTTCAAAGGGGGCCAAAGAAAGGCCTTCTAGTACAATGGCCAAATCCCAAGTCGGCACCCTCATACGAACTGCAGGCCTCAGCCTCAAAGTGCCACTAAGGAAGCGAGTTATAAGTGGGTGTCTCCCAAGAGAAACTCCACTGAAAGGGACATGGTAAGCAGCTAGTGCAGCCACATACACCTTTAGTGTGGAGGGGGATAACCCTGCAGAGAAACGCTCCTGCAGAAACTCCAGCACTGCACCCACTGGGCCGTTAACTGGGTCCTGCCGGTGTTCTGCACACCAAGAAGTGAAAAGTTTCCACTTCAGGGCATATAACTTCCTCGTGGACGGAGCTCTGGAGTGAAGGATGGTCTCAACAACCTCAGTTGAGAGACCAGATTATATGAGCTGGGCCCCCTCAGAGGCCAAGCCCACAGTTTCCACAACTCTGGGCGGGGGTGAAATATCGTACCGCCCTCCTGAGAGAGTAGATCCCTCCTGATCGGAATCTCCAAGGGAGAGCCGTCCAGAAGAGATATTAGGTCCGTGAACCATACTCGGGCCGGCCAGAACGGGGCTACTAGAAGTAGGCTGACCCCATCCCGGCGACACCCTCTCCAGAACTCCTGGTAGCAGAGCAACCGGGGGAAAAGCATACAGACGTGACCTCGGCCACGGCTGTACCAGGGCGTCCAACCCCAGAGGGGCTGGCTGACTGATGGAGAACCACAGATGACAGTGCGTTGTCTCCTTGGAAGTGAATAGGTCCACCTCGGCCCGACCGAAACTCAACCAAAGGAGCTCCACCACCTCGGGGTGGAGCCTCCATTCCCCCGGCCTCGGCCCCTGCCTTGACAGGGAGTCTGCTACCACATTCAAATAACCAGGAAGATACATAGCTCTCAGAGACCGTAACTTCCCCTGGGACCACAGGAGGATCTGACGGGCCAACTTGTAAAGTGGACGCGACTGCAGGCCCCCCTGATGATTTATATACGAGACCACCGACATGTTGTCTGACTGAACTAGCACATGATGACCTCTGAGGTCTGCTAGGAAGTGTTTCAAAGCTTGGAACACCGCCAACATCTCTAGACAATTTATATGCCATGATAGATGATGGTCCTGCCACAGACCATGGGCTGGACGACCACTCATGACCGCCCCCCACCCTGTGAGGGAAGCATCCGTCGTTAGCGTTACGCGACGACAAAGAGCCCCCAACACAGGCCCTTTGGATAGGAACCAGGTTTATTTCCACATGACCAGAGCACGAAGGCAGCGCCGCGCGACTTTGATCGTATGGAGGGGATTTCCACCCGGGGAGAATCCCTTGGTCCGTAGCCACCACTGCAGTGGTCTCATGTACAACAGGCCGCAAGGTATAACGTTGGACGCTGCTGCCATCAGACCCAACAGTCTCTGAAACTGTTTTACAGTGAGTAGCTGGCCTAGCTTTACTTGTTTCATAGCTGAAAGAATCGAAGCGATGCGGGTCGGAGAAAGTCGCGCCCGCATCGAGACCGAATCCCAAACGATGCCCAGAAAAGTGGTCTTCTGAGAAGGAGATAATACACTTTTCTTTGCGTTCAGCCTCAACCCCAACTTTCTTATATGAGCTAGAACGACATCTCGATGCTGAACCGCCATCTGCTCTGTCTGAGCTAAAATCAACCAATCGTCGATGTAATTGAGGATACGAATGCCCTGAAGCCTCAGGGGCACTAAAGCTGCATCCATGCATTTCGTGAAAGTGCGGGGAGATAAAGCTAGGCCAAATGGAAGAACCTTGTACTGGTACGCCTCGCCCCCGAAGGCGAACCTCAGGAACTTCCTGTGTTGTGGAAGGATGGAAATATGGAAGTACGCGTCCTTCAGATCTATCGTGACAAACCAGTCCTCGGATCTGATTTGTGACACGATCTGCTTGATAGTGAGCATCTTGAATTTTAGCTTCCCTACCGAGCGATTCAACAGGCGCAGATCTAAAATTGGACGGAACCCCCCCATCCTTCTTTGGAACGATGAAATATCGGCTGTAAAAACCTGACTCCAAACTGGGAGGAGGAACCCGTTCTATACCCTCCTTCTGAAGGAGCGCTTTCACCTCTTGTTACATTACCAGAGCCTGCTCGGGGCCCACCACTGTGGGCAGAACCCCTCTGAATTTTGGTGGACGACACCTGAATTGGATAGCATAACCCTATTTTACTGTGTGCAGAACCCACTGAGATATTTTTGGAAGGCTTTTCCACTCTGCCAGAAATACTACTAAGGGTACCAGTCTCTCGAGACTGGCCTCTGGTGTAACTTGAGCAGCAAACACAGCGCCCTGTAACGGCGCACCGGCAGGGAATGACTGGCTTAACTGCTCTGAGACCCTCCTCAGAGGGGGCGAGCGTCCCTCGGGAAAGCACTCGCTGGGACCGTCTGTGCCCCGGCATGAAGGCGGGGTTGGCAGAACGGGCCCCTGAGGGAACCGAAGAAGAGCGGGCACCGTGTAATGCGGTGAACACCTCTCTCCCACGGCAGGGACCACCCTCAGCATCCTGACGCAAGTGGCGTCTTCTTTGCCGAAGCCTTCTTGGCTATAATAACTGTCCTCAGATCAGTTTTGCCAGAAGACTTCGGCTGAGAGTGCCGCGTCTGGTCCCACTGTTTGGAAGACGCGACACTCTGCTTCTGTTGCGCCCTATGTGAGGAGCTGACTGACGGCCTGGACTGCTCCCGCCCAGCAGTACCGGGGACATGAATTTTAAGAGGCATAAATTTCTGAAACGCTGCTGACTGTTTCTTCTCTTCCTGAAATCTATCTATGATAGTATTGACAGAATCACCAAAAAGACCATGAGGAGAGAGCGGAGCATCCAAAAGAAAAGCTTTGTCTTTTTCTTTCATGCCAGAGAGATTTAACCATAGATGCCTCTCTGCGGCCACCAGGGCTGCCATAGTACGGCCCATTAGCTTGGCCGACTCCTTGGTGGCGCGCAGAGATAAATCTGCAGCCTGACGCAGTTCGCGAACTACGTCAGTGCTGACCTCTTGAGTGTCACTCACATCCTTTAATAAGTCAGCCTGATATGCCTGCAAGATGGACATTGTGTGCAGTCACGCCGAGGCTTGACCGGCCGCCGAATACGCCTTACCCACTAAAGCTGATGTACTTCTAAGGGGCTTAGAGGGTAAAAGTGGTGCTTTAAAAGAAGATGCAGCTTCAGCAGAAAGATGACAAGCAAGCGCCTCTTCTGCTTTGGGCATCGCCCCATAACCATGAGATTTAGCCCCCACAATGTTTGAATAAGTGGACGTTTGATAGCTAAAAACACGATAAGAGACCGGCTTTTTCCACGATCTCGAAACCTCTGTATGGAGATCAGGGAAGAAGGGCAAGCACCGGCGTGGAGGTTGAGAACGGGAAGGCAAAAATCTTTCGTCTAATTTAGATTTTTCTCTAGACTCCTGCTTAACAGCTGGCCACTCGATGCTTAATTTAGAAACAGCACGAGTGAGCACCTCCATAAGCTCCTCACTTTTGGGAGAGCGAGATAGCGAATCATCGACATTTCCCGCATCCAGACTAACAACATCCAGATCCTCAGAACTGGATAGTTGCAGTACTGGGGCCTCAGTTCGGGGGGAAGAAACCGCAGAGCGTGCTTCCGAACCCGAGACTGAGGCACTGGATCTAACAGGTAAGGGCTGAGATAGGGCAAAGCCCGTCTCAAGCCCCGCTGTTAGATCCATCTGCGATCCCCACGAATGACATCGCCGCTCAGCCTCGGCATGAACGGGACCAAAACCGCGGGGATCACGAACCGAACCACTCTCCTCAAAGAGTGATCGGCGGGAGCGGAGCGTTCTAAGAGGCAAACGCTCGCAATGCTCACAATCAGCCCCCTCGAGAGCTGACTGGGCATGCTGCACTCCCAAACAAACAACACATAAGCTGTGTGTATCCCCGCCCGTTAAATAGCGCGAGCAGGGAGGAACACACTTCTTAAATTGTTGTTCGCTCGCCATTGTCTCTCAATATAATATATATATATATATATAGTTTTTTGAAATAGTCAAACTCCTGCTTAGTGACAGACAAAAACACTTGAGACAGATCCACATATAGCGCTTACTGAAGGCATAGAAGCTGTCGCGCTTGTGTTTTGGGGGTGCTTTATAGTTTCCTGGTCGATGACGTCACCCGCCTATGACGTTCCGTCTCTCCATTGGACTGATTCCATACGTGCTTCATGACGCACACACGCAGAGGCGTTCCCACAGCTTGACGCAGCTCGAGTTCCTTTGAAAGGGAACTGTTGTCTTTGCATAAGTGTAATGGTTTGACGCTAAAAGATGTAAAACATATAAATACATAAAACTTTAAGTTAAAATAATATTTATATTTTTAAAAAGATTTGTAGCATTTCAGTTTCTATCTAGGAAACAAGATGAACACTGGACCTGCTACAGCTGGTACCCCAAAGTTTAAGATCAGCCATCAAATATAAACTATCAGATATATATTCAGGATGGCAACATGGCTGGGTAATATCCCACACCACCGCAAGACAATATCCTGAGGCCTCTGTTTAGACCAGGCTGCTGTCTACACTAAACAATGAGATCAAGTTTGAAATGGAAAAAGTTTTATGATGAACTATTGCAACACTTTGGAAATACGTGACTGAGTACAGCATGTTCCACTCAATAATAATATGAAAAAATTACATTATGAAAGAAAAATGGCACAGAGACATTTTGTATCTTCATATTATTATATTTCGATAGTCCACTTTAGACATTCTACTAACTATAAGTAACTTTGGAGCTACATGTCAACTAACTGTCATTAGATTATTAGTAGACTGTCTGCTTAATATCTGCTAACTCTTTATTGTGTTGGTCCCCCAACAGATATTCTACAGACTATAAGTAACTTGGCAACTACAAGTCAACCTATTCTCCTAACCCGAACGCTAACACCTAATCATAAGCTAACAGTCTACTGAAAGTCTACTAAAGCCTACTAATACTCTAATTTCAGTTAGTTGACATGTAGTTGAAAAGTTACTTACAGTTAGTAGAATGTCTAAAGTGGACTATCGAAATAAAGTGTAACCTTTGATATTTCTATGTTTACAGTGAGTTTGAGACTTGTTTACATTCCTTATTGTTATCTTTTGACAGGTTTTAAATAAGTGCAATGGTGTGTTTATAAATGCATTGTATGTAAAAGCAGTCCATGCATGTAATTTATTACAAAGTACAACTTCTATTCGATAAAGTAATTTTATTTCATTGGCTTGAAGTAAGCTATATTTGGTTAATAATTGTGATAAATAAATATGTTATCTTTATTGTTTAATTTTTTAACATTTAGGCATTTTATTTTTGTAATCAGTATAACAAAATGAAGATATATCTAGATTTAGATTTACCAGGTATTATATTGGTTATCAGCTTCAAAATAGACTGGTTATTGATACTGGCCAAACTAATTATTTTTGTGAAATGTGGTAACTTTCAGATATCAAGAAAATTTGGTTAGATTACAAAATAAAATGGATTCAGAAAGCACGTTTATCCAAAACGCATATATTTAATTTGTCATTTTGATAGATCACAGTGTTTAGAAATATCTCTGAGATTAAGGTTGTGCGGTCAAGATACTGGGTGAATATAGTTGAAAAAGTGCCAAAATCAAAGAAACAAACCAGTTTACTACCTGGCACATCTCTAAGATACTTGCCAGCCTGACAGATTGTTTTCATTCAAAGTCATTTGTAACACATCCAATGCAGCAGCTATAAAGATGAAGCAAAAGGAAATGTTCAACACAAAAAAGAAAAATGAACTTCTATACCCACGACACCATAATGAAAAGTGTCTGTCTTGTATGAAATCGTGAAGAGCAGCACTAAGACGAGAGCACCTGGTCCCTAGAGTAGAGCCCAAGTCCAGATTGTAAAACGTGTGCGAAGAAATGCCTTCACCATGCCAGGTGCAAGAAGAGGCAACCAACAGAGCTTGCAAATCTCCTATGCTTTTAAGGGATGTGATAGCCAAGAGGAACAATGCTTTGAGAGCCAAAAACTTGACTGGAACCTCGTCAATAGGCTCGAAAGGAGCAAGCGACAGGCCTTGGAGAACCACAACCAGATCCCAGGCCGGTACCCTAGTGCATACTGCAGGTATCTGCCTCAATGTGCCACGGAGGAAACGTGTTGCCAACGGGTTTCTCCCTAAAGACATTCCACCAAGAGGAATGTGGTAAGCAGCTATGGCCGCCACATAGTGGAAGGGATAACCCTGCAGTGAATCGTTCTAGCAGGAACTCCAGCACTATACCATTAGGGCAGTTAACTGGGTTAAGCTGACGACCACTGCTCCAAGAAGCGAATAATCTCCACTTCAGAGCATACAGTTTCCTCATGCGGGGAGCTCTGGAGTGAAGAGTGGTCTCAACAACCTCAGGTGAGAGACAGGAGTCTATGAGCTGGATCTCCTCAGAGGCCAAGACCACAGCTTCCACAGTTCTGGGCGGGGGTGATGAATTTAGCCTCCTGCCTGGGACAAAATGTCCCACCTGACCGGAATCTCCCAAGGAGAGCCATCGAGGAGAGACACGAGATCCGCAAACCATACTCAGACAGACCTTGTCCCTGCGAACTCTCTCCAGAACTCGTACAGACATTGCCTCAGCCACGTCCGTACCATAGCATCCAGTCCCAGGGGAGCTGGATTCAAGGGGGAGAACCAAAGTGGATATTGAGGCGTCTCTTGAGACGCAAACCGATCCACTTCTGCCTGGCCGAAGACCCTACATATCTGCTCCACCACAACGGGATGGAGCATCCATTCCCCGGGCTCAGCCCCTGTCTCGACAAGATGTCTGCTCCATGGTTTTGCCACCCAGGGATGTAAGCTGCCCTGAGTGAAAGCAAGTTTCCCTGGGACAACAGAGGGATTTGGTGCACAAGTTTGCAAAGTGGACGCAAGTGCAGCCACCACTGATGATTTATGTAGGCGACCACAGATGTGTTGTCTGTACGGATGAGCACATGGTGGCCCCTGAGGTCTGGGAGGAAATTCTTGAGAGCAAGAAAAGAGCTACCGTTAAGCATCGCTGCCCAACCCGTGAGAGGAGCATTCGTCATTAGCATTTTGCGACTAGGAGCTCCTAACACAGGACCTTGGGATAGGAACCAGCATTTATTCCACATAACCAAGGCACGTAAGCATTGCCGCGTGATCTTGATCATGTCAAATGGGTTGCCCCTCGGGGGAAACCCTTTGGTCCTAAACCACCACTGCAGGGGTCTCATGTACAGCAGGCCAAAAGGTATCACGTTGGACGCTGCTGCCATCAATCTGCTTTACAGTGAGTGATTGGCCTAGTATTATTCTGTTCACGGCTGAAAGGATTGATTAGATTCATGCCGGAGATAGACAAGCCTGCATGGTAATCGACTCCCACACCACGACCTAGAAAGTATTACTCTCTGCTTGTTAAAGTATACTCTTCTTGGCATTTAACTTTAACTCCCCAACATTATCATATGGGCGAGAACAACATGTCGTTGCCAAACCGCCAGCTGATGCGACTGAGCTAGAATCAACCAATCGTCGATGTAGTTCAGAATGCGGATGCCCTGAGGTCGTAAAGGCACCTGTGCTACATCCACGCATTTGGTGAAAGTGCGGGGTGATAAAGCTAGACCGAAAGGAAGAACCCGATATTGGTAAATCTCAGGAACTTCCTGTGTTGTAGAAGCGGGGGCGGCGGAAGCACTGGGCAAACTGGGCAATTGCCCAGAGTTCTTGACACTAAAGGGCGCCGCACCATGTCAATGAGCATCTCAAACTTGTGAAGAACTATATGCGATCGACAATGGCTATGTTTACATGCAACCAAATAATCCATGAAGCCTTCATGTAAACACCTTAATCGTTCCGATTGAGCTCGATCCGAATTAAATTTTGATCGGATTGAAAGGGGCGGTTTATTCCTTTACTAATCCGATCGAAATGGCTTGAAAATTGATCGGATTGAAAACCGAAACTGAAAAGATTGCAAATGTGCATTGACATAGAAATAGCTTAATGACATATGAGCCGCGGAACGAGCTGTTCCTCCTGTTGAATACATTTTTACTGCATGATATAAATATAAGCAGCACGGCACAACGGTTCATATGCTCATTTCCTCGGACATTACA
Organism: Gila orcuttii; assembly: GCA_026230005.1. Classification (NCBI taxonomy): domain Eukaryota; kingdom Metazoa; phylum Chordata; class Actinopteri; order Cypriniformes; family Leuciscidae; genus Gila; species Gila orcuttii. The sequence continues at coordinate 21,756,269 of JAPDVR010000007.1, read as the reverse complement.
TCTGCTGTTTAAAACAAATAAAGAACCAATATAGGAGAATAGTTATTATGTGCAAACAGTGAGAAACTCTGTATATTTGTGCAGTGCGCGCATGTCAAAAAATCTATTCCGATTTGAAGCTAGTGACATATAAATGAGCACATCAACCTGATCACTTTATTTAGTGTTTATGTAAACACTACGTTAAGACTCATCAATCGGAATACATTCAGTCCGATTGAAACAAAAGGTGTGTAAGTAAAAATAGCCAGTGTCACAAGATTGTTTGAATGGATTGGCCGAAAATTTCAATTCAGCACCAAATCTGTAGATAATAAAAAAAGATAATTGAAGATTTTGCAGCAGCCAAAGCAAGAAAGCTCCTCTTTTAAATGGTGAGTCAACTGTATTAATTCATTACACCTGTCTTAAGTCAACAGCAGAGGTCAATATGTGATAAATTGGCATTTGTTCTCTTAATAATTTGAACTTTATTATTTGAATAATAACAACTTGCCTAGAAGACAATCCTTCCCCGGCCCTGTGTAGAAGAATAGAGATATGGAAATATGCGTCCTTGAGATCTATTGTGACAAACCAGTCCCCGGATCTGATCTGTGGCACGATTTGTCTTAAAGTTAACATTTTGAATTTGAGCTGCATGACTGACTGGTTCAGATGACGCAGATCAAAAATGGGATGCAACCCCCATCCTTCTTTGGAACGATAAAACACAGACTGTAGAAACCGGTTTCTCTGTTCTGGGGAGGTACAGTACATGTTCTATGGCCTCCTTCTCCAACAAAGTTTCTACCTCTTGTTCCATAAGCGGAGCCTGCTAGGGGCCCACCACTGTGGGCAGGACCAACATAAATCTGGGCGGGCAAGACCCGAACTGTTTAGAGTATCCATTTTGACTGTTCACAAGACCCAACAAAATATATTTGGCAGTAGCTTCCACGCTGTCAAAAACTCTACTGAGGGAGGAAGAGTTCATCTGGTATTACTCGAGGGACCAACTTGGTGCCGTGAAGTGGGAACCCGGCAGGGTACAACTGAACTGGTCGCTACGTTTCCGTGCGGACACTGAGATATGGGCTTGCCAGAGACCGTTGCACCCCAAAACCACACAAGGTGGCGGGGTGGGCAGAACAGCTCCCTAAGAGCACTATTCTCAAATGGCTGGCGCAACTGGCATCAGGACCTCTTTCCCGCAGCCTTCTTGCCGATAATGATGTCCTAAGATCTGGCTTACCCCGCGAAGGCTGTGGTTGAGAGCGCCTCCCTGGCCCCCATTCTTTCTGTGGGGGAGCTCGTGTGGCGATGCTCTGTTTTTAGGTGTGAGGTGTGAGGATCTGGCTTTCTGTGATGTTTGGGGCTGCTCCCGCCCAGGGGGAGACATTTCTGGAATGACACTGCCTATTTTCTAGCCTCCTGAAATGTCTCGACGACTGTATTAACAGCGCCGCCAAAGAGACCAGGAGGTGACAGTGGAGTGTCCATGAGAAAGTTTTTGTCTTTCTCTTTATTGGTGCTAGGTTGAGCCACAAATGTCTTTTCATGGCCACCAGGGCTGCCATTTCATAGCCGAAAGATCTGTGGCCTGATTTCACACGTGTTTCATGACGCAATCACGCAGAACGTTCCCACAGTGTCACTTCTTGACGCAGCGTGAGTTCTCTTAAAGGATTAGTTCACCTAAAAATGAAAATTTCCTAATAATTTACTCACCCCAATGCCATCCAAGATATCCATGTCTTTCTTTCCTCAGTGGAAGAGAAAATAAGTTTTTTGAGGAAAACATTTCTGGATTTTTCTTCAAATAATGGACTTCAATGACAACCACTGTTTTGAAGTCCAAATCAATGCAGTTTCAAAGGTCTTTGAAGTGCTTGAAAATGCTGTGCACGATCGCAGCTGAGGAGGAAGGTCTTGTCTAGCGAAACGATAGGTCATTTAAAAAAAAAAAATATATATATATATATGTATATATATATATATATATATATATATATATATATATATATATATATATATATATATATATACTTTTTAACTACAATTGTGCGGATTGAGCTGATCTGCAACGCACCGGGAACTACGTCATCACGTTGAAAGGTCACCGTGCAAAGGAGGATAGTTCAAATTGTATTGAATGTTGAATGACATATTTATGTCTTTGTGTCATATTATTGTTTAAAATGGTCCTTACGTGTGCGTTTCCTGGCTGTTTAAATCTTTTAAAACCTAAACGTTTTTTTTTCGAGCGTGACCTTTCAACGTGATGACGTAGTTCCCGGCGCGTTGCAGATCAGCTCAATCCGCACAATTGTAGTTAAAAAGTATATATATATATATATATATATATATATATATATATATATATATATATATATATATATATATTTTTTTTTTTTTTTTTTTTTTTTAAATGACCTATCGTTTCGCTAGACAAGACCTTCCTCCTCAGCTGCGATTGTGCACAGCATTTTCAAGCAATTCAAAGACCTTTGAAACTGCATTGATTTGGACTTCAAAACAGTGGTTGTCATTGAAGTCCATTATTCAAAGAAAAATCCAGAAATGTTTTCCTCAAAAAACTTATTTTCTCTTCCACTGAGGAAAGAAAGACATGGATATCTTGGATGGCATTTGGGTGAGTAAATTATTAGGAAATTTTCATTTTGAGGTGAACTAATCCTTTAAAAGGAAACACTTTGGGGGTTTACTTTTACATGGTGTTTGGACATAAATGTGTGTTGGCAGTGTGTGAACACAATTCCCCAACAATGATACAAATCTGCCCACTCCTTTTTTTTAATCCCTATTAAACCAAAGCAGTCTCATAGACATGCCGTTTTGATTCTCTGAGCTGTGTGACATCATACTGCTCAGGCCCCGCCCATGGCCGCTGACTGACGGATCAGCACCAACTGTTCGAGATCCAGCTTATAGTGTCCAGAGCGATACTGGTCACGGCAGTAATGAAAGGGAGAGCACGCAGTTTATTAAGCACCCCCCGAAAAGGCATAAAGTCTGTATATAGTTTACTGTTAGTTGTAACGAGTGGTTTTGTGTAATTTGCTATTTATGTTGATAATGAAATTGAGAGAGAGAGTTTATGGAATAAGACTTGAATGCACACTTCTGGTACTGTTTTATTCAGCTCTTAGGGTGATTTTCTGGACACTTCATCTTTTGTGTGATGTACAATAAACGTAATAAAACTGATTAGAAAAATTTTGGCCATCAATCGGATGTGTCAGCTACAACAGGCTTGTAGTGGATGAAAGCAAGCTGACAACATAAGTTATAATGGTAATCAATCTAAACTATACCTGTTCTATCCATGCAGCATATATTCTCTGGCTCTGTAGGCATAATTGTCTGACTCCGTATTGAACTGAACAACGCTAGTACTAGTTCTTTAAAGGGGTTATATCATAAGGAATAAACTTGTCCTTGATCTTTTGAGATAAAATACTTTATAGTACAATGAACACATTGTAACTTTCAACATGTCTTCATTATAATTACTGATGACTTTCTATTCACACTGATTTAATCCCTAATTTTTTGATGACTTCACCTTATTTGAAACTGTATCAAATGCCCTTCTTGAAAAAAGAAACATTTCAGTAAGCTTTACTATTCGAAATTATTCATAAAAATAACATTTTGTTCAGCTAGGTGGCAGGTGCATCTTAGGGCTAGATAGCATGTTATCTTAGCACAACATCAATACACAACAATTTATGAGATTAAAAACATGTTTTTGCTCCAAACTTACTTTATAACGCAAGTCGAGTGCATTAAATAACCTGAATGATCTGAATCTGATGTGGCTTCTGATCAAAAGATCTGACAGAAAATATATTCTTTTGTATTATTCTGCACAATGATAAAGACAATGTCGATTAGCATTGCGTTATAAAAATAATTTATTATTATGAAAATACCCGACATGACTTGAATAACATAGATAAATCATATATCGTTACACTTGTGTGTTTATTGTCTCCAAAACATCTTTATCTGCATGTTACAGCAAGCTATGGAAGCCTTATTTATGTAAAGGATTTGCTAGAATATCACATGATATGGCTGTTCAACGAGTCTCGTTTGTGGATTAAACATGCATAGAGTGTCCTCCAGTTTTCAGTATGAATGAATAACAGTACATTAAAGTATTAAGTGGTACTGCACAGTCAAAGCACAGCATTTTGAGCTAAAAGCCCTGAGGGACATTGTTTTGTCAAGCGCTTTCATGACAACCGTACATGAGTTTTTTTTCTGAATGGGAGGGTCAGACGGTCATAATTAATATTAAAGGTATCGACTTCTTTTTTCATTTTCATAACTTCTGACACAAATTAAGACGTAGCGTCAGTTCTGGCAGGTCACGTTAGTTAAGGTCGCATCAGCTGACACACAGCTGATCCCCTTCTAGGAATACGACGCCTATCACTGTATACATATATAAGCTCCTTCAGTAGTATCAGCAGCTATAGAGTTTCTCGGGAGCTAATTACGCTCCTCCATCCCCAGCTCCTCCTCTCGTCAGTCAGTATGGCATTCTGTACATTCATGTTGGTTCTGTTCTGTTTACCCTAAGAGGGGTTATTGCTGCTCTCCCAGCTCTTATCCATGCTAGGCTGCATGGATGCGCTGGGAGTTCTTGCCCAGAACAGAATCATACCGCCAATCCTAACTGTATGCAATTGCCAATTATATTTCATGATAGTGGTCCTGACAGAACTGCCACTATCAGACTTTCAGAATAAAATAGAGGTCAAAAACTGAAGCTTGAGTCTTTGATCTGTTTAGTGATGTATAGTTGCGCATTGGTTAAGAACAGAGGTTAGGAACAAAAAAGAGCCTCCAGAGAAAACACTGGCTGCATTCAGGTAGGCCAGAATAGACACCAAAAGTATAATTTTTAAATGCGCCAATGGCTTCTGGCTGAATCTTTGTCAGAGTATAACATTTTCTGCTGACTGTGGCAACATCAGATTGATGTGTGAGGGTATGAAGAAGGACCTCGGCCCAAACATCATCAAGATCGCACCCTTAAAGTCCACCTAAGGTGACATCATAACCGACCGTGGCGAGCAAATGAAGAGATGGGTGAAACACTATCTGGAACTCTACTCAAAACAGAATATTTTTACCAACACAGCAGAAGAGAACATAAATCCCCTGCCTCGCGGAACGTGTATATCCCATGGCACAGTGTGGAATCAGAGCAGGGAGATCAACAATGGACATGATCTTCTCACTAAGGTAACTGCAGGAGAAGTGCAACGAGCAGAGGCGAACACTCGATATTACCGTCATCTGATCGTGATCTGACCAAGACTTTTGAATCTGTCAACAGGAATGGCCTTTTTAATTTACTTTAGAGGGTTTCCATGAACCTTCTATTCAAACATGCATGGCACCATCCAGTATGATGGCTCATCCTCTGACACTTTTCCAAGAATGTGAAACAAGAATGTGTCCTGGCACCAACACTCTTTGGCATCTTCTCTCTGCTCATGTCTGCCTTCAATCAGTCAGAGGATGGTGTATATGTCACAGGTTGACCCAGTCCTTTTTCTTTTTTTTTGGTTGCCTACTTAGCAGAGACATTAGGGCCTTACTTTGTGCGGTGTATTATGTGATGGTGTTTACTGTGTGTGTGTGAGCATATTTGCACCCTGAATTGTAGTGGTTATTCACTGTGTGTGTGCATCAAATTTGTAGTGGGTTTTGTTGTTGCCATTACTTATTCTGCCCTATTTGACTCTTTCTAGACATCCGCTCATGGACAAATTTGGCAACCCACTTCCTGTTTTATTGCCATGCCCTTATTTGGAAACCAAACTTTATTCAATCATGATATCAAAAGAATAAATATTACACCAATTTTAAATCCACACAAGTTAAAAAAATAACTCCTCCTCCACAACCGTACAAAAAATAGAATTGTAACACCACTGTAATTTGAAAGTTTCTATATCATTCATTGCTTTATAGTACTTAAACTCCACAACAATTCTTGATTTGATAAAAGCTTTAAATAAGGCTCTAATCTCCTGACCACCCCTATTCTCTATTCTGTTCTTCCTTGTTTTGTAAATTGCAAGCTTTGCCTGTCCAAACAGAAAATTAAGCAGTTGCCATTTAATCTTTTGCTTTTGATTGTATCCTGCCCCTAAAATAAAAACATCTGGTGTAAACTTTTCCCCACATTTACCACATAACAAATCCAACAAATTAAAAAGCGTTTTAAGTCTTTCACACTCCAAATAACAATGAAAAATAGTTTCTCTAGATCCACAAAACACACATTTATCATCAGTATTTGGATTAATAATTGAAACAAAAGCGTTAACAGCCACAGCCCCATGTAATATTCGCCATCGTAAGTCACCAGATCGTTTAGTCAATGGTGGTTTGTACAGCACTCTCCACACAGGTTAATTGTCCTCTGTCAATCCAAGTTTATCCCTCCATACTGTATCAACCCTCCCATTTAGTGTTCCTTTATTAAAAGTTTTTACAACGCATTTATACATCACTTTCCCTTTGACTTCATTCAGATCTAAATTTTGCAGTCCGTTGAGATCCAACAAAGGTCCTGACATTTCTTTCAAGTCTGGTGTAACCCCAAGTTTTGGAAATGGATCTCTTATATGCAGAGTCACTTTTCCATTCTTAAAATCCTTTTTTTAAATTCAATTCTTCATTTGTCAGTCTTGTTTTCCACATATCCACTAAAGTTAGTGTGTGGCGCGTTGACCTCTGAAGGACCTTGGAAGGAGAAAGAGAGATGGAGAGCACCCCTCACCCTGCTGTCGTTGTCCTGCTGCTGCTGCCGCCGCCTTCTTCTGCTTCTTCTGCTTCTTCCGCTTCTTCCATGCTGCTTCTTCTTCCATGCTTCTTCTTCTGCTTCTTCTTCTGCTTCTTCTTCTTCCATGCTGCTTCTTTTGCTTCTTCTGCTTCTTCTTCTTCCATGCTGCTTCTTCTTCTGCTTCTGCTGCTGCTGCTTCTTCTGCTTCTTCTTCTGCTTCTTCTTCTTCTTCTTCTTCTTCTTCTTCTTCTTCTTCTTCTTCTTCCATGCTTCTTCTTCTTCTTCTTCCATGCTGCTTCTTCGTCTTCTTCTTCCATGCTGCTTCTTCTTCTTCGTATTCTTCTTCCATGCTGCTTCTTCTTCTTCCATGCTTCTTCTTCTTCCATGCTCCTTCTTCCATGCTTCTTCTTCTGCTTCTACTGCTTCTTATTCCATGCTTATTCTTCTTCTTCTTCTTCCATGCTTCTTCTTCTTCTTCCATGCTTCTTCTTCTTCTTCTTCTTCTTCTTCTTCCATGCTTCTTATTCTTCCATGCTTCTTCTTCTTCTTCTTCTTCCATGCTTCTTCTTCTTCCCTTCTTCTTCATCTTCTTCTTCTTCCATGCTGCTTCTTCTTCTTCTTCTTCTTCCTCTTCCACGCTGCTTCTTCTTCTTCTTCCATGCTGCTTCTTCTTCTTCCATGCTGCTTCTTCTTCTTCTTCAATGCTTCTTCTTCTTCTTCTTCCATGCTTCTTCTTCTTCTTCCATGCTTCTTCTTCTTCTTCTTCCATTCTTCTTCTTCCATGCTTCTTCTTCTTCTTCTTCTTCTTCCATGCTGCTGCTTCTTCTTCTTCTTCTTCCATGCTGCTGCTGCTGCTTCTTCTTCTTCTTCTTCTTCTTCTGCTTCTTCTTCTTCTTCCATGCTGCTTCTTCTTCTTCTTCCATGCTGCTTTTTCTTCTTCCATGCTGCTTCTTCTTCTTCTTCTTCTTCTTCTTCTTCTTCTTCTTCTTCTTCTTCTTCCATGCTGCTTCTTCTTCTTCTTCCTCCATGCTGCTTCTTCTTCTTCTTCTTCTTCTTCTTCCATGCTGCTGCTTCTTCTTCTTCCTCTTCCATGCTTCTTCTTCTTCTTCCTCCATGCTGCTTCTTCTTCTTCTTCTTCTTCTTCTTCCATGCTGCTTCTTCTTCTTCTTCCATGCTGCTTCTTCTTCTTCTTCTTCTTCTTCCATGCTGCTTCTTCTTCTTCCTCCATGCTGCTGCTTCTTCTTCTTCCTCCATGCTGCTGCTTCTTCTTCATCCTCTTCCATGCTGCTTCTTCTTCTTCCTCCATGCTTCTTCTTCTTCTTCTTCTACTTCTTCTTCTTCTTCTTCCATGCTTCTTCTTCTTCTTCTTCCATGCTGCTTCTTCTTCTTCTTCTTCTTCTTCTTCTTCTTCTTCTTCTTCTTCTTCTTCCATGCTGCTTCTTCTTCTTCTTCCATGCTGCTTATTCTTCCATGCTTCTTCTTCTTCCATGCTGCCATCGTGTTCAACACACTCTACTACTATATAAATGCAGTACAGGTTCCCAGGCCTCTTTGTCTGAATGCTGGTGTACTGCAGCTGAATTTCCTCAATGCTTGCTATTGCTGTCTAAAGGGCCGTAACTATATTTTATTACAACACAGTGTGAGTGTGTTAATTAGGTGGTCATTCTTGGTGGTCTTTTCCAGCTTCTGGCTTTTCCATCTTGTGGTCCCTGAGTCCAGCGCTGCCACGAAGACTGCCTTGATTACACCGGACTCTCCCTCAACGCTCACTGTTTGCTGCCTAGAATGCTGTAACTATCTCCTGTGGGTCTGACAACTGCCTTGACCCTCTGGACGTGTCCGCTTGACCGCTTTGAGGGAGTACAGTCGGAACAAACTACCAAGGAGCCACGCAACCACTGAACCTTACCCCCTGGCTAAAGGATTTCAGAGACTTGAATTTAGTGAACTATTTTAATTTCCCCTACGTATCGGTATTTCCTATTTAGTCTTTGTCGGCCCTTAATGAAGTGTATTTTTTTTTGTATTCAACTTTGGCTGTCTGTTGGGTTTCTGCGGCTGGGACCTGGGCCATTGATTATTCAAACATTGGCCACTAGGTGACATATACATCCACACCAGAAGCGATGAGAATCTATTTGACTTTTTATGTTTTAGAGATTAGACCAAGTTACAAAAAGTATTGATAAGGGAAATGCTATTTGCAGACGATGCTGCACATGATGAAAAAGCATTAAAGCACCTCAACAACTGCTTTACACATGTTTGCAGTGAGTATGGACTCACTATTAACCTCCTCAAAATCAATATCATGGGACAAGATATCAGCAGTGCCCCCAGCATCTCTATTGGTGACTTCACCATTGAGGTGGTGGAGAATTTCACATACCTCGGCTCTACTATCTCCAGCAATCTCTCTCTAGATGCCGAGCTGAACAGACTGATCAGAAAGGCAGCAACAGCAATGGCTCCCCTGGCAAAGAGGGTCTGGGATAACTCCATGTGAACAATAACAAACAATACTAAGATGAGGGTTTATCAAGCCTGCTTACTTAACACACTGCTCTACAGCAGCGAAATGTTGACTCTACATTCCTACCAAGAATGCAGACTTAATGTCTTCCATCTACGTAATCTAAGAAGGATTTTGGGCATCTCCTGGCCGGACCACGTTCCAAAAAGAATAAAAAAAATGTTCTCGCACAGTTAGGTATACCTAGTATGTTGCTTTTCCCGCCCAGAGATCTCTCAGCTGGCTCGATCATGTCAGCCGCATGAAAACTGGCCAAATGCCTAAAGACCTGATGTACAGAAAACTTGCCACTGGCTTCGGGCCAGTAGGTAGGCCTTTTCTCTGCTTTAAAGATGTGTTTAAACAAGATCTAAAGGCAAGCAACATTAATCCAGACGACTTGGAAGAAGCAGCCATAGATCGCGATGGATATGCTCGCCATCAAACTAGGCATCAAAATTAGCAAAAGGAGCAGGGAGCACCAGTGGGAAGAGAGGAGAAGACGTCAGACCCAACATCCACAGAGACAGGCATGATTTTCCCTTGCAGTAATTGCAACAGAACATGTCTGTCATGAATCAGTCATAGCAGGTGCTGTAACTCAAATGTCTAGAAACCCTAAGGCAGAGATTCCATTGTCTTTCGAGACAGAAGGATGCCAATGATGGTTTCCATATACAGTGAAAAATTCAATTGAAAATGACAATATTTGTACAAAATGTGTCCGAGGTACTTTGGGACCAGGTTTGAGAAAAACTAACTTATATTAGTGACAGAGAGGATACAAGCAGTATTTTTTTCATTTTCCAAATCATAAAATAAATCTTGAGAAGTACATGCTGTGGATGAAACTGTGTCAGTTCTCATTCTCAAATAAACAAATAAAATTAGTAAAAACATCTAAATTTGTAAGTTAATATTGTCATCTTTGTTATTTTACAAACATTTTGATTAATTCGTCATTAGTGTAGATAATAACTAAAGAGCTTAGATTTTGTACCATAGTGGATGCATTGTAGGAACGTAGAAACAGTTATTTTCATATTATGCTCATGCTATTAGTTGTAATCTCTCAGAGTAGGCTTTTCTCTTTTCAGTTTCAGTGTCAATTTGCAGTTTAACAATTTCTGTAAAGAAATATAGAAGATAAAAGGCTTTTTAAGATGAACACTTCATTACAGCCAACATAAGAATCGTTAATATTTTTTTCCGATATTCTGCTTGTCTCATTTAGCTAATTAACTAGATTATGACTGATTTTGGTGCAAACAAACTTTATAAGTGGACCTCAGGGGGAAGAAAAAACATGAGACTCTTTAACAACACACGGTTTTCATTAGTATGGAGCTGTTGACAGTGTCTGATTTACTGGAATTGTACCACTATGAAGCAGAATGTGATATTTGTTTTTAATGACCCTATGAGTTCGATTAAGCCGTCAAAATATGGGGAAAATATCTTATATATTTTTTAATATTTTAAACATGAAGGAAGAACAAAACACTAAACATGGCTATGGTATTTATCTGACAAAAATATTTGTCAAAAAGGGCAAACTACAGCTCACAGGAAAAAGCTTACATTTTATTGATTCTCTCTAGTTCATGCATGTGTTCATAATTTCTTTGTATACATGGTTCCCTTTCGTTGTCACTCCGAGTTACGTCGGATGACGACGAAATGGGGTTTCGCTTAGAAAGCCTATCAACTTCGAGTATTACAAAACGAGCCAATGGCAAAGAAATGCCATGGGTCTGCGGAATTTGCATGACGTAACTCCACCCCACCTCGTGGGTATAAAAGGAGGAAGTCCGCAACAGCAGTTTATGTTTTCGCTTCGGAGCCAAGTGTATTCTTCTCTCCACAAGCCAACTCTGAATTATCAGCTTCACGAACGAGTGCCTCGAGTGTTGGTGTGACGGCGATCTCCGGCGAGTGCGTGCTTCCTGCTTATCTCTGCAGTGGTTCATCAGAGAGCGCGTGCTTCCCCGGGCGCTTCAACACGTGAGTTCTCTCTCTAAAAGAGCGCACGCGGCACGTCTTTTTAAAGACGGCTCGCCCGTGCATTTAAAAAAAAAAAAAAAAAACGAATGGTTGCGGCAGCTTGGTATCGGACTCTGATGGGCACGAGCGTTGTCTGGTATGTTTGGGCTTGATCATACTAGAGCAGCGCTCGTGGATGACTCATGTTTTCTCTGTGGGAACATGATCATCGCGTCATATAGGTCGAGACTCTGTGAACTCGCAAGAGTGAGAGTCCCCTCATCCACCCCCCGATCTTCGGCTGGTGGCCAGGGTGACCTGAGGGTGTTGGTCTGGAACAAGGCGCCGACTCCGTGTCCGTGACCCCAGCCTCCCCTCAACGGCGGTGCCCGCTAGTGAATAGGTGATTCCCACGAGTCTACCCTCTGGTGGCCCGTGTGTTTCATTTAAAGCTACAGAGGATGATACTATGTTTGTAGCAGCTTCACAAGGTGGGTTTGATTCTCTGCGAAGTGACGACTCGTCACAGCTGCCACCCTCTGGTGTGCATACGGCTGTGCCTGAGTCTGATCCAGAGATGACGGCCATGCTTTCCTGGGACGATTGGTTTTTGGGTAAGGCCGCCGACCCTCGTCCACGGCAAACCCCAATACCTTCCCTCCCGGACGTGCATGATGAGATCTCGAAGTCCCAGAAGACCCCCTGGTTTTCTCGGGACCGCTCGCTGATCTCATCCGCCTTTCCCCCCTCGATGGGGCCGCTGTCACGGGTACACTGGGGTTCCCCCGGCTGAACGCTCTGTTGCGATGCTATGTGTCCTCAGAGTGCTTCTTCTCGGCGCAATCCTAAGCACCCGCCCGTGGTCTATGGTTTTCGTCTACATTTGTGGCGAGATCCTATAGCACCACGGGACTGGCAGCCGCCTCTCTGCAGGCCATGGCCATTCTGCTGGTCCTCGACCCAGATGCTCATGGACTTGCACAAGGGCGGGACTGACCCAGGGCTCTTCACTGAGTCGCGCGCCGCCACTGACCTTGCTCTCCGAGCGACGAAAGTGGCCGTACGCTCCCTGGGTCAGGTGATGCCTACCATTCTGTGGCTGAACCTGTCTGATGTGCTAGATGTCGTGCGGCCCCGTCTGTCCGACGTTCCCATATCCCAGGTCGGCCTCTTCGGCGGTGCGGTTGAGAACTTCGCCCAACAGCTCTCAACCGCCCATGTGCAGACTGACGTGATTCTGTCCCGATGGCCCGCCGTCCGCTCAGATCCCTCGGTCTGCCCACTGCCGAAGGCGCCCCCCCCGCGGCTCCCACCCCGCCCGTTTAAAGAGACGGGCCGGCTCTGGAAGCCGCGGGCGGATGCCACAGCCCTCTCCAGCCCCGCCCCCCGCTACGTGCCGGGTTAAGCGGCGCTCCTGAGACGGGCTCCACAGAGATGGGACTCAGTTCTTCCAGGAGTTGGTAGCAGGACCACTCCTTTCCCCGGTGGAGGGCCGGGGAAAAATCCTTATTCTCTTAAGAACTGACTCTCCCGTCTCTGGGAAGACAGTTCTCGGACGACACAGAGCGCCGCCCACAAGCCGTGCTCTCCTCGTCCCCCTCTGTCCCAGAGGTGCTTGACACGGCGTGCCGTCCACGGACCGCTTCGCCCCTGTCCCCCTCTGTCGCCAGACCCCTGCCAGAGCAGGCCCCCGCGGGACGACCAGCATGGTCCTCCCCTGGCCCCCTCTGTCAGGGCGCGGTTGCTAACTGTGCCCCCACACCGGGCCGCTATGCCGTCCACGTTTGGGCCAGTTACTCCGCTTCGCTGCCCCTCCGGGGGGACGCCTGTCGTCCGCTTGATCCCGCTGGTTCAGTTCTTGGGAGCCTGGTTAGAGCTTCCCCGTCTGTCCCGCTGGATCGCGCGCACCATCAGGCTCGGCTTGCGATTCAGTTCGCACGGTCTCCTCCCCGCTTCAGGGGAGTCCGCTCCACTTTGGTCGGTGGCAATGCCCCTATCATGAGAGCAGAGATTGCCACCCTGCTGGCGAAGGGTGCAATCGAGACTGTCCCTCCAGCCGAGATGAGGTCCGGGTTCTACAGCCCCTACTTCATTGTCCCCAAGAAAACCGGTGGGTTACGGCCAATCCTGGACTTGCGCGTGCTGAACCGCTCCCTTCACAGGCTGCCGTTCAAGATATTCTCCGCCAAACGCGTTCTCGAATGCGTGCGGCCCCAGGATTGGTTTGCAGCGATCGACCTGAAGGACGCCTACTTTCATGTCTCCATTCTTCCTCGACACAGACCGTTCCTACGGTTTGCTTTCGAGGGGCAGGCATACCAGTACGCGGTTCTCCCTTTCGGGCTAGCCCTGTCTCCTCGCACCTTCACGAAGGTCGTCGAGGCTGCCCTTGTTCCCCTTCGGGAACACGGGGTTCGCATCCTGAGTTATATCGACGACTGGCTGATCCTAGCCCACTCTCGAGATCAGGTTTGCGAACACAGGGACCTAGTGCTCCGGCACCTAGCTCGTCTGGGCCTTCGGGTGAACTGGGAGAAGAGCAAACTTTGCCCCGTGCAGAGGATCTCTTTCTCGGTATGGACATCGACTCGGTCGCCATGTCCGCGCAGCTTACGAGCGAGCGCGCACGCGCAGTCACTGCTGACTTGCCTGAGACATCTCAGGAGCAAGAATGCGGTTCCACTGAAACATTTTCAGAGGCTCCTGGGGCATATGGCATCTGCAGCGCGGTCACGCCGCTCGGATTGCTTCATATGAGACCGCTTCAGCTTTGGCTTCGCGACCGAGTCCCGAGGTGGGCATGGCATCAAGGCACGCTCCGGGTACCAGTTACTCCGACCTGCCGTCAGTTCCTCACCCCGTGGTCGAACCTCAGTTTTCTCAGGGCGGGTGTCCCCCTGGAACGAGCTTCCCGGCATGTTGTGGTCTCCACGGATGCCTCCACCACGGGCTGGGGCGCCATGTGCAATGGACATGCTGCTGCGGGCTCCTGGACAGGACCCCAGCGGCTATGGCATGTCAATTGCCTCGAGTTGTTGGCAGTACAACTTGCCCTGCACCGCTTCCGGGCGTTGCTCAGGGGTCAACACGTACTAGTCCGCTCAGACAATACCGCTACTGTAGCGTACATCAACCATCAAGGTGGTCTACGCTCCCGCCGTATGTCACAACTCGCCCGCCACCTCCTTCTATGGAGTCAGAAGCATCTGAGGTCGCTTCGAGCCATTTTCATTCCCGGAGCCCTGAACTGTGCAGCCGACGAGCTCTCACGGCTTCAGCCCCTCCCTGGAGAATGGCGACTCCATCCCCAGTCGGTTAAGCTGATTTGGGACCAGTTCGGGGACGCACAGATAGATCTGTTTGCCTCTCACGACTCGACCCATTGCGCCCTGTATTTTTCCCTGACCGAGGGCACGCTCGGCACGGATGCACTGGCGCACAGCTGGCCGCCGGGCCGCAAATATGCGTTTCCCCCAGTGAGCCTTCTTGCGCAGACCTTGCGCAAGGTCAGGGAGGACGAGGAGCAGGTCATTTTGGTCGCGCCGTATTGGCCCGGCCGGACCTGGTTCCCCGAACTTGCACTCCTCGCGACAGCACCTCCCTGGCCCATTCCTCTGAGGAAGGACCTTCTTTCTCAGGGACGGGGCACCGTGTGGCACCCTCGCCCCGATCTCTGGAGCCTCCACGTGTGGCTCCTGGACGGCTCGAGGTAGGTTTGAGTACCCTTCCACCAGCGGTGGCGGCTACCATCACTTCCGCTAGAGCGTCGTCCACGAGACACGTCTACGCGTTGAAGTGGAACCTCTTCGTCGACTGGTGCTCTTCTCACCGAGAAGACCCCCGGAGATGCTCGATCAGCGTTGTGCTTTCCTTCCTTCAGCAAGGGTTGGAGCGAAGGCTGTCTCCCTCCACCCTTAAGGTCTATGTTGCCGCCATTGCCGCACACCATGACCTAGTCGAAGGTAAGTCGGTAGGGAAGCACGACCTGGTCATCAGGTTCCTGAGAGGAGCGAGGAGACTAAATCCTCCTCGTCCTCCTCTCGTTCCCTCTTGGGACCTCTCAGTGGTTCTAACTGCCCTGAAGAGTGCTCCCTTTGAGCCCCTGCAATCAGTTGAGCTTAAGTTCCTGTCAATGAAGACAGCGCTCCTGGTTGCACTGGCCTCCATCAAGAGGGTAGGGGACCTGCACGCATTCTCCGTCGACGAAGCGTGCCTGGAATTCGGTCCGGCTTCTCTCACGTGATCCTGAGACCCCGGCCCGGATATGTGCCCAAGGTTCCTACCACTCCCTTTCGGGACCAGGTGGTGAACCTGCAAGCGCTGCCCCCGGAGGAGGCAGACCCAGCCTTGGCACTGCTCTGTCCAGTACGCGCTCTTCGCGCCTATGTAGACAGGACGTGGTGTTTCAGGACCTCAGACCAGCTCTTTGTCTGTTATGGTGGGAAGCTGAAGGGAAAGGCTCTCTCCAAGCAAAGGTTGTCTCACTGGATAGTGGACGCCATTGCCTTGGGTTACCAGCAGTAAGGTCGACCGTGCCCCCTTGGTGTGACGGCCCACTCCACCCGGAGTGTGGCATCCTCTTGGGCTCTAGCGCATGGCGCCTCGCTAACAGACATCTGCAGAGCTGCAGGCTGGGCGACACCTAACACATTCGCCAGATTCTATAATCTCCGAGTGGAGCCAGTGTCCTCTCATGTACTCGCTTCAACTAGCTAGTACCGGACCCGCTCAGGTGTCTTCGCTTGCTCGCCATTCCACTCCACGGACTGGATACGTGTGATATTCTCCTCAGGTGAGCTTCCCGAAAGCCCTGAGTTCCTCCAGCACTCCTGACGTTGGCGCCAGTGTCTATTGCCTGCGCGTCGGCTAGGTGCCTCCCGTGTGCATGGTCCCTCCCCTGAGCGACCCCCACATGTGTATTTCCACTGTAAGCCTCTCTGAGCATGTGTCTTTCCCTTGGCAAGCCACCTTGCCACCCCTGGGGTTGAAATATTCCACCTGCGGCTGGACACCCCAGTGTTCTCCATATGTTTCCTTCGGGTCATATGTGTATTCTCTAAGTCCCCCCCCTCTGGGTTGGCATTAATTGCATACTTCCCCTAGCTTGGGATATGCTTCCCAGTGTACCTTGGTATTCCTGTGTTAAATGGAGTCCTTCGTCCAGTCTATGACAGGGATCTCGATTTACGCAGGGCACTGGAAGACAGCTGAGAAGGTGGCGTGATTAGACTGGTAACCCCATTTCGTCGTCATCCGACGTAACTCGGAGTGACAACGAAAGGGAACGTCTCGGTTACGTATGTAACCCTCGTTCCCTGAGTAGGGAACGGAGACGTTACGTCTGCCTGCCACTTTCCGCTGTACCGCGGGGATCGCCTGAGCTCAGTCTTGGCTCCTCAGCGAAGAAACATAAACTGCTGTTGCGGACTTCCTCCTTTTATACCCACGAGGTGGGGTGGAGTTACGTCATGCAAATTCCGCAGACCCATGGCATTTCTTTGCCATTGGCTCGTTTTGTAATACTCGAAGTTGATAGGCTTTCTAAGCGAAACCCCATTTCGTCGTCATCCGACGTAACGTCTCCGTTCCCTACTCAGGGAACGAGGGTTACATACGTAACCGAGACGATTTCTCGGCAACGTCATCACTGCTTGCGCACGCAGCCAGGGGGCAAAAGACCCACGGTCTTCGTACCGGAGTAAAGGGTTTCTGATGGCAGATACATTTTGATAGACGTACCCTGCCATGCATTTGCAGTTAGCCGTAAGGATGTAACCAAGGCCCTTATGGACATACACCCAGGCATCATAAGGCTTGGCTTTAATGCCTTGGCTTTGACTAGGGAGCACATCTGACCTCAACACGCAAAAATCTGCTGCAGCATCAAAGTATTTGACGAGCTGCACATGACCACATAGCACGTAGTTGTATGCATCAAGGGATTTGTACGCTGTAATCATTTCTCTTGTATACACACTTGGTGTCTGAATTAGACAATTATATATATATCAGGCCATACAATTGCTGACCACTTCTTGTCATCCACAATCCAAAGATCGTCAGGTATTGCGTAGGGATCCGGCAAGATCTCACCATTGCTGA
Organism: Gila orcuttii; assembly: GCA_026230005.1. Taxonomy (NCBI): domain Eukaryota; kingdom Metazoa; phylum Chordata; class Actinopteri; order Cypriniformes; family Leuciscidae; genus Gila; species Gila orcuttii. Next base: position 21,738,855 of record JAPDVR010000007.1, on the reverse strand, counting down.
GAGTAAGTTTTTTAATATAATCGCCACGGTCGGAGGTACTAAGGCTTCCCACATAATCCATCGTCAAATCTTTGATTTACAGTAAAGTAACGTTATATGTGTGCAGTCATGATATGTTGCAGGTCGTAAAGTAACGTAAACAAGGTTAACTTATATAAAAGCAAATTCGGGCTCTATAGAGGCTATTGCATTACTAACTTAGTCTAACATGATAATTCATACATGCATCACAGTATGTCCGGATTTTGATTCGTAAACAGTTGGACGTTTTACATAATGTTATATTAATATGAAACACAAACAAACAGATCCAACTCTGAAATTGCAGTTTATTATTGAGTCAACAAGAAATTACAAACAATGTGAAATCTACGTTAATTACAATGTTCTTTTACAGAACTTGGCATAACAGATAGCGTTTTTTTGCCCCCTGGATGCACGCGCATCCGGTATTGTTTGTATACAAGAAACCCGTGTATAACAGGCTGTCCAAAAATTATGTCAGCACAATTTGGCATGTTTCATTGCATTATTGCAAATAAAACAATTGACTCCAAGCACAACTCCATAATATATGTTTACAAATTTTTAAACCAATTTTTAATAATATTTGAATATAGAGTTAGGATGTTAGTTTTCCTAGGACGGACATTACTTTTGGCCACTATGGGCAGTAAGCCAAATCCATGTGGGACTGAAAATTAAAAATTTATATCAAAATATTCCATAAGGATAGATTTTAACAGTAAATTTCCAGTACAAGTGACATCTTATGTGACATTTTGTGAAAAAATAATAATAAAGGAAGTGTTAAGGGATGCTATTTTTCTGTCCAGTAGCTGTTGGAGAGAATACTTATGAAAGAGACGTGATACTGTAGTAGATGTTCTTTATTTGATTTTGTCGATAAAAGTATCTGTCAGGAAATACTCTACAGTGATTAAAAGTGTTTGCTGTAGTGACTCTGAGAAAAACAGCTATCCCTCACACATCTCTCAAAGGAAATCATGTGGAGAAATACTCTTGAAATCACACCAATTAATTTCATTCATATTCCTTTACAATGAAAATTGGCTTATGGGTGAATATGCTTGACCCTCTCACAATCACGTTCTGAGTCAGCAGTTACTTTCCTACAGTCTTGCTATAATTAATTATTAACCTTTAAAATTAGGTTAACCTTTATATTAGGTTAACCTACCCCAGACAGTAGTCGACACCATCACTTCCGCTAGAGCTGTCAAGGATGCAGAGGGAGAGAATCCAGAAGGCGAATAGCAGGTGAAACAGTTCTTTAATAGAAACAAGGCAAAGCCGCTATGGCTGATCAACAAAGGTAGTTCACAATAATTCTGGAAGGCTCGTGTGAGGCGAGACCAGGGATACAGGTGAGGCAACTCTTCACGGCACGAAACTGGGCACAGCACAATTCAGGTAACATACAGCAGATAATAATCAGACAGGACGGGACAGGACAAGACTTCTGTAGATCAACCACTATAGTCAATAGCATACGTGACGGTCAATAATAATCGGACAGAGAAGAGGAGAAAAAGAGAACTAGAAATAGATAGACTAATGACAGGAGATAGAGAACAGGTGCGAAGATGAGAGAACGAGAACCAGCTGAAAGAGATGAGTGATAAGAGATGTGTGTGAGCAAGAGGAATAGGAACAGAGAGAAGCCTGCAGATGGAGACAGAGAGAAAAGAGAGAAAAGAGAAAAGAACCAGGATCATGACAAGATCCCCCTCTACGAGGCGTCTCTACGCGTTGAAGTGGAACCAGTTTGTTGAGTGGTGTTCTTCTCACCAGGAGAAAACCCGAACTTGCTCGATCAGAGCTGTGCTTTCCTTCCTGCAAGATGGGTTGGAGGGAAGGCTGTCTCCCTCCACCCTTAAAGTGTATGTTGCCGCTATCGCCGCACATCACGATGCAGTTGAGGGTAAGTTGATGGGAAAGCACTACCTGATCCTCATGTTCCTGAGGGGGGCGAGGAGACTAAATCGCTCACTCTCTATACCCTCTTGGGATTTGTCTCTGGTCCTTTCGGCACTTCAGAGACCACCCTGTGAGCCTTTGCGATCAGCTGAGTTAAAAATTCTGTCCTTTAAAACAGTACTCCTGGTTGCATTGGCCTCCATCAAGAGGGTAGGGGACCTTCATGCATTTTCGGTCGATGAATCGTGCCTGGAATTCGGCCCGGATACGTGCCTGAGGTTCCTACCACTCCCTTCTGGGACCAGGTGGTGAACCTGCAAGCGCTGCCTTCAGAGGCAGACCCAGTCCCGGCTTTTCTCTGTCCCGTTCGCGCTCTGCGCCTATATGTGAACAGAATGCAAAGCCTCAGGACCTCAGATCAGCTCTTTGTCTGTTACGGAGGCCAGAAGAAGGGAAAGGCTGTCTCCAAGCAGAGGATGGCCCACTGGATAGTGGATGCCATCGCCTTGGCTTATGAAGCCCAAGGAGTGCCCTGCCCACCCGGGTTGACAGCCCACTCAACTAGGAGTGTCGCTTCTTCCCTGGGCACCTAACACGTTCGCTAGGTTTTATAGCCTACGTGTTGAGCCAGTTTCTTCCTGTGTGCTCGCTTCAACCAACCGGTAACACCGAAGTTCCCGCTCTAGTGTTGGCTTGCTGCGCCACTCCCCTCCACATGGAGTGGATACGTGCACTTTTTGCTCTAGTCGAATTCCCCACTTAGGCGAACCCTGTTGAGTTCCTCCGCACCCCTTCGGCAGTCAGACATTGCGGATCGTCTGACACCAGGCCTAGTGCTCGTATGCTTGTATAACTTGTGCTAGGCTGGGTTACATATGTGGTGATCCTTGCTGTGATCCCATATGCGTATTCCTCCACGACCAGCTCCCTGCGGTGAGCCCGTGTCTTTCCCTTGGCAGAGTCCGCTCTGCCGTCACTGTCCGGTGTTTCCTCCCCCTTCCAGGCTGGAGCCACCCCAGTGACATTTCATATGTTGCACTGCTAGATATTAAGAATAATATACAAATAAAATATAGAATAAATATTCTAAATAGCACAAATCCTTCATCACACAAACCATTAGCTCCTTGGTTACTGCCTCGAATTCTATGCATGGCACACTTTTAGTAATGACTTGTTAAACTATACTTTGTCACAAAATAGAGTTGTAGCAAATAAATAGCAAATGTTTGTCATTGAAACTACCTACAGATTTGAAAATTCAGTTGGCTAATTACAGGGCCTAACGTTAACCCAACTGATGGAAATAAATAATAACTGAACTTTTTGTTGCAAAGCACAATATTATGGTGAAATTATATCTCGTGTTTGTTGAGTTAAAACCAATTTTACCTTGGTGACCACATAATCGTTTTATATTACATATTTTTATTAGCCATTTCTCACAATTCAGAAAAACAAAAATGTGCAGGAACTAATAGGCCTGTGTAGCAAATCTGCTCTATGAAATATTAATAATCAATAATAACTGGTTATAATTGATTATGAATATTTGGATCAGTTAATATAATTAACTTAATGTAGTAAAATAAATTTTTACTTCAACCCACCCGTTTGTCCCATGGACACTCAGCTTTAATTGTTTATTAATTCTAAGAAATATTCATTTCCGGGGAAGGGAAATGTCTTTCTTACTGTACAGTACTATTAAGAGCATGTAGTCACAATCTAGATCAAAAACACGAAAACATAACTAATATACAAACAATTACACATTCATTCATGCATTCAAAGGGAGATGGTTAAAGTGACAGAATGAAAACCGGAGGTAGGAAATAAAACTATGGAAAAGATCCATTTGACTATGAAAAGAACCATCAATATTATCATTTTCAAAGCACCTTCTTAAAAACATATTTGCATGGCCTTGCAGAGAACATAATTCTTGAAGTTGGTGAAAATTGACGTTTGTTGGTTCTGTGAGTGTCAAATGTTGAAGTTGCAATCGTTTTCTTCTCCGTTGGATGAAGAAGGTATGATGAACTTGCGCTGTTAGTTCGACTCTGTTGGGAGAGTGAAGGCCTAGCAGGCTGTGGTCACAGCCTGCTGGGGCCCATGGGCCCCGGTGGGGGGTCCATGCAGACATCAACCCAAAGTAGCAGCAGTGAAGGACAGAGGAAGAGAGGACTAAGAGAGCCAATGGTAGGAGTTGCGATGGACTTCTTCTGCATTGAATGAAGACGTTGTGCTAAACTCCTGAGGTTGTCCTTGATTCTTTTGTGGTTGAGAGAGTCCTCTCTCTCCTGAATGAGCACATGGCTGGTTGTGAGTCAAGGCCCGGGGCCCTGGGGCCTCGTGGGGCCCTGCAGGCAGCACAACACCATGGACGTACTGAGAAGTCAAGTGAGGTAGGGATTTGTTGAGAATGCTATTTGAAGCTTGAGAAAGGTCCCGCCTCTCAGGATTGGCTCGACCAATGAGAAAGGTGGAGTTTCCAGTGTGTGTTTTATGTGTTTATGTGTTTTATTTGGAAGAAAGTCGAGGTGTGACTTTAGCCCACTAATTCCATTAGAGTATTGCTCTATACAGTGGATCCCGGTCATGTACAAATGATCTATCCAAGGGGAACATGTACAAATGATCTATCTAATCAGCATGAGAGGAGGCCTATATATACGTAGCCCACTCACCTATGTTCCTCGACAGCTTTCAGCATTCCTACACCACCAAAATACCACAATACTGAGCTCGGAGCCCTCTCATTGGACAGCATACTACAAATACTGATTATTTGTAAGTGTAAACTAATGAATTGTAGGTCTGCATGAAATTGCCTCCGAGCTAAAAGAGACTGTCACAGAGAACCTGAGACAATAAAAACTCTTGAAAGCCAAAGTGTTATTTTTTTGTGTGGTTTGCACATTATCTCTGCTCTACCAGTCAGAACTGAAAAGCCTTTAAATCGAGTTAGTATGGTCATCCAATTTGATAAGTAAAATTATTAATGACTTATGGGACTCATTAAAATTCATGATGGGGCATTCCACTTGAGAGTAACTCGCATAGTGGAACAAATCTGACATTTCCCCACTCTCCTCTCATTTAACGACCAGTGCTCAGAGGATTGAGGTAGGTGTTGTTGAAGCAGCAGTGATTCTCATTATGTAGGGGACCCCTTTCATCTACACAGCCCAAACTGACAGGTGACCTTTCATGATGTCACTTCTCCACGCTCGGGCTCATTCGTTCTGTTCATTTGGGCCTGGAGAAAAGGTGAGCAGATCCTCATCTCTGACCAGGGCTTGTTTGATAAAGCGCTCAGTTAAGATGATACAGTGTCTGATTATAAATTCAATCGGAACCTGTTCTGTCCAGTATGAATTATATATGGCTGTTATCAGACAGGGAAAATTATGCTGTTGTGATGTTGCGGTAATAATGGTGCAATTACCATAATTGTACTTATTTAACTGTCTTAACTATCCTTGTCTCTCTCTATTAATCTGCTCCTTTGTGAGCTGCATGTTGTGTCGGCTATTTTTAATTTAGCTTTATCCCGGTGTCAAATGTCTGTTTTAGAAAACAGTGAAATTCCTTACCGTAATTCCAATAATTCTAAATTTCTTTAATGTTTTTCTATTAAAAAAAAAAAAAAGTATTTGTAGTAAGTGCATTTATTCATCAACCACAAGATGTAGTCACAGGAAACAGCAAAATCTGTTTTAGTCTTGTCTTTTCCGTCAACAATATTACATGTTGATATAGTCATAGTTAGTGTTTAATGATGTAGATGTTGTCTCATCGTCGTCTTATTCATGGAAAAAAGGTAGTCAACAAATTTGTACATAATTGTTTTTGTTAACAAAATTAATACTAATGTAGAGTTGTAAAAAAAAAAAAAACAGTGTATTTTCCAAGAACCTCATTTGCACAAATTTGTCATTATTATATGTTAGCATTTGCTCCCTCCATCTAGATGAACGTCACTATTGTTGCTGCAGAAATCCGCAGATTCATTCTGGCATTTAGCATTTCAAAAGTGGAGACAAGAGACTGAACAAACTTGAAGCTTCACTGAGACAAGTGTCAGGTAAGGTTAGACTCAGCTTCTCTAGCAGACACATTAAACATATGGATACATGCAAAAAATATTAGGAATTAGGAACAAATATTTGTAGATTATACATTTTGTTACTGAAATCTATCATTATGTACATTTAATTACGCATAACACACAGCTTACTTTTAACAGAAGACATGTATTTATTCATTTCACTAACATAACTGTGATGAAACATTGGAAGGAAATGGATCTAGTTATTATTATCTGAAATAGAGAGTCTTACCCGCAGGGGTCAAGCTCCTCTGTCACCTTCAATTTAGTTGTGCACCTGTGCCGAATGAGCCTGGATAATGGAAGCAACAGTTCACAAGACTGACATATTAAATCAGCAGCGCAGTCACCCAACCAAATAATGTTTCAGATCCACTATTTTGTTGTATTTCAGTCCTTACAACTGTAGCCTGTCAATAATTAATCTAATAAATCTGACCATTCCATTTAATGTGAAAATTGTAACCAAATCTGCATTGTTCTGTGAATTACTTGAAATGTAATATGGCAAATGTTCAATTTATATTGATTCTAATTATGTTCTCTTGTGTGCTTATTTCATTATGTTGTCAACTTTCATTTTATTTAGGGAAATACCATTACATTTTCTCCCCTAAGAGCCATCATGACGTCACTGATGTCAAACATCAATAGCTCTCTTGTGTTTTGCCAATGATTGTGATGCTAAATTTCAGATTAGTGCAGCAGATTAATGGCATATTTCAAGAGAATCGTTCAAATTGGTATAAAAGCATGAAATCTGGCACAGATACTCTCCAAGGGTCATTTTTTGGGAAAAAGGCGTTGGCCACCCAAAAATTCAATATGGCGGCCATTTTTTCAAGATGGCCGCTATTTTTGTCAAATGCTCATTATGTCAATCGTTCAAACAGTGATATCATGTAGGCATAACGTTTTGTGAAAATACTCTCTTCAGAATGTTTTTTTGGAAAACAGTGCTTGTCCCTCAAAAATTCAAGATGGCAATCATTTTTCAAGATGGCCGCCATTTTTCTTGAATCCTTGCATATTTTTTTTCAAATGGTGATGCTATCATGAAATTTGGTACAAATATTCTTCAAGGAACATTATCATGGAAAAAGGTGTGTGCCACTCAAAAATTCAAGATGGCGACCATTTTCAAGATGGCCATAGAATGTACATTTCCAGAAGAAAATGTGAGTGGGTGCTTGCAGTGGCAAAACTCACCACTCGGTTACTAGGGTATGGTACATGATTGCATACGAGCCAACAAACATGTCTGTACGATGTTCCGGTGCCGAGATATGGCTTATTCATGTGTTCAGGTGGTTGCTAGGTGGTTGCTAGAGTGTTCTGGGTCGTTGCTATGGTGTTGGTAGGCGGTTGCTAGGGTATTCTAGGTGGTTGCTATGGTGTTGCTATGCGGTTGCTAGGGTATTCTGTGGTTGCTAGGTCATTGCTAGGCAGTTGCTTGAGTATTCTGGGTGGTTGCTAGGGTGATGATAGGTGGTTGCTAGTGTGTTCTGGGGGGGTTGCTAGACGGTTGCTAGGGTGTTTTTTGGTGGTTGCTATGGTGTTTCTAGGGTATTCTGGGTGGTTGCTATGGTGTTACTAGGTGGTTAGTAGTTGTCACAGATGGTCACTATTGGAGTTCTTAGCATTTTCTTGGCATGATTTAGCACTTACCTAATCGCTATTAGCATGTAGCTGTTCACAGCTAGCATGTGTAGCATGTTGGGACTCCTGTTTGCTAGCATGAGTCAAAAGAGCCAACCCCCATCTCTATACGATGTTCTGATGCAGAGATATGCTGCCGTGCAAAGGCAAAAGACCGTAACTTCGTTTTTGGTTGAAAATGAGTTATTGATATTTTTGGCACATTTTTGGCCTGTGTACTTACAGCTGCCATCAGTCCCTGTAACTTCTGATGTCCTCAGAGCCTTGTCCTGCACTAATGCGGTCAGATGGTATGCTCTTAACCCGCTCCATCGACAAACGTGTGATATCGATCGCGAAGGATATATGCAGAGTTGACAGAAAAGTGTTACACATGCCGTAGCAGGTGAATACAACAAAGAACTAAAGCCCCGCCTCACCCAGTTCGGGTACCGGACCTGGTTGAAACAATCATGCATCTAGCTGGCAGAGTGCCAAAACTTCGCCGGCGCCTTCAGCACCGCCCTGAACACGGTCGAGCCGACGCGGGACTAATACATCACAGGGAGTGATAATAATGAAGCAACAAGGGTATATTGGTGCATACAGCATAATGAAGCAAGTGCTGGTGCATACAACATCAGACCAGCTCAGCTGTTACAAGCAGGTTATACAATCACAGCATCCGGAATAAATCCGCGGGACGAGCGAAGTGCACAAGCACAATAATAGGGCAGACAGGCAGCTGAAACCACCGCATACTGAAAAGATGCAGAACACAGAAGATTGGGCTATAAATGCATTAGTTGTCTAGGTAGTCCAGAACGCGCTCCCTACTGAGTCTCAAGGGGGAAAGCACTGCATAGGCTACTTTTCGTGAACGGACGAGGAGCGTGACACCTTGAACACGAATCTCGGTAAGCGTCTGTGAAAGTATGCGTCTTTCAGATCCACCGCTATAAACCAGTCTCCGGGTCGAATGTGCCCGAGGATCTGTTTTATCGTGATCATTTTGAACGCGTGTTTAGCAAGTCTTATGCCACTCAGTACCACTTGAAGATAGCCTACTCTTTAGCGCTACGGAAGTATTTTGTCATGTCTAATGAATTAATAGGGCCACCAGAATGCAACCAAAGCACAATAAGTAGATGGCTATAAGTAATTGTAAATCATTCAAAATAAATGCCATGATCACTAGATTTTATACAGGTGTTACTATAATGATTTTGTTAATGGTGATCAGCAACCAGATATTGATAATGTGGAAGTTACTGTCTTTTGCCTTGGCATGACTTCACTTTTTGCTGACAATACAAAGGCAGAGTACAGTAACTTTAAAATAGTGGTCAAAAGTCAAATTTGAGCTCAAGATTTTTTTATGTAGATAATTTTCATTACTTAGACATCTAATTGCCAGATTTCCAGTGTCCTACCTATAATTAATTTGGCGGGACAACTAAAAATCTTTAAAGTCATTGTTCCACACTCTAGCGAGTTAAGGTCTTTTGCCTTTGTAGGGCAGTATAGGTCTTGCAAAATGGTAGCTAGGGTACTCTCTTTGGTTGCTAGGGGAGTGGCTTGGCAGCTGCCAATCATGAAACTCTAAAGGCTGGGTGTCACTATGAATGAAATAAACCAACTCCCATGTCTCTGTGACATTCAGAATGGAAGATATACCTCTTTGGATTTTGGTTGCTAAGGTGCTCATCAATGGTTGCTAGGGAGGGGCTAGAAGTGTTCAGGTAATTCATGATTGAATGTTTGCTGCCCCGGGTAAAACGAGACCACACTCATGTTTCTATGATACTTCTATCCAGAGATATCCCTTTTATCTCTTTCATTTGAAGTCAATGGAACTTGTTGCTAAGGTGCTGTAAATGGTTGCTGGGGCGTGGCTTAATAGCTTCACAATGATCCTGAGAGACTGATTGGTTGTCTGAGTAAAATGAGCCCGTCCCCTTGTCTCTATGACACTGTGATCCAGAGCTATGTTCAATACAAAATCCTTATGCAATGTGTATGACTGCCCATTTCTGTTAGGGTTCTGTCACTTCTGTCTGGTCTTATCTTAGTTGGTGACAGAGGTCTGACATTCCCGGTTTGTCATGTTCTTGTGTTCTAGTTCTGTTTATTGTGAGCACATGGCTTGTCATGTGTTTCCTTTGTGCCATGTGCTCTCCTGTCTATTGTCAGCCCCTCCCATCTTGTTACCTGTTAATTGTATTATCTCCCTCACCTGTCTTGCTTGTTACCTTCTGTCATTTGTTCCCTATTTAGTCTCCTTGTGTTTGCAGTCCTGTGTTGGTTCGTTATTATCTGTTTCCCTTGTGTTTCCTGTGTCTGCCTGATAGCTTTCTGGTTTTCCCCTATGGGGCAGTTTTCAGTTTTCATGTTGTTTTGTAGTCATTTAATTAAACTTACCTTCCTGCACTTGAATCCTCGTCTTCCTTATTTTCCTCATCACGTGACAATGTCATGGGCCGTCCTACACCATAGTAAGTCAATGGGGCTACTTTGGGCAGCTCCTGTCCCCCAGGGGTGCAACTTTTACCCCATTGTGAGGTATGTTCTTACAGAGCCTGCCAGCCTCTTCAAATGTGGTAAACTGCACGTTTCTGCGAAATCCTCGCTTGGAGCTATGAATCGTCAAAGTTTGTCGCAATGTTAAGTCTATGGGATTTTTCGGCCATCTTTTCGCCCCTGGGGCGAACATCTTACCCCCAATCACTTATAAAAGTCACATCACACCATTTCCGAATAATCCGCACGATTTGATGCCTCATTCGTGGGTCTGTGACAAAAGCTGCGGGAGGAGATGCGGGTTGGGGACAAAAGTTGGGGCTTTGCCTTTGGCAATGGCGGCCATCTTGAAAATTGGCCGCCACATTGAATTTTTGAGTGGCCAACGCCTTTTTCCAAAATAGTGGCCCTTAGAGAGTATCTGTGCCAAATTTCATGCTTCTATACCAAAGTGAATGATTTTTTTACTAATCTGCTGCACTAGATGTCTCTTTTACCGAGATGGGACTGTGTTCACAGAGAGGTAATATTTTCAGTAATTAACAGTTTCACTCTGTTCCTCAGACAAAGCTATCATATGGCTTCAGAAGATTTGCAATGACGTTGGAGTGCAACACGAGTTGTTTGGAACACTTTTATAAGCGGCCTGCACCGGAAGTGCTAAAGCCCTGGTTCTCATTCACTAATAATTGTATACGAGAGTATGGGACACTCAAGGGGTTCCGGATTAATGCAGTCAAGATGGTTGTGTGTGTTTCCGGTAAGAGAAACAAGAGAGGGAATCCCAGGCAACTCTGTATACATTACGCAGAGTGGGTTCAAGGCATCCAGATTGGCTGGGTTTGTAGTTGAACGAGTCTCTGAGGCAGTTCCACAGTAGTCCGAGTGTACCTTCCAGGAGGTCAGTGCTCTTCTGTGATAGCCAGAGTTCACTATTCTGTGATCTTGTTTCAGAGGGCAGATGCTGGATAACCTCGGGTCTGTTTCTGGCCCATTGACAGAGCTCAAACCACCGGTGAGCAAAAGTTGCCGTAGGTCATCTACTAATGCTCTAGCTTCAACAACAGTTTGAAGGCTATGGAGACAGTTGTCTACATAGAAGGAATCTTTGACCGTTCTCACCTGAGCTGGGTCCACTTACGGGTGGTTCTGAGCGATTTCCTGGAGTGCATATATGGCACAGCACGGGCTGCACGTTGTGCCAAATGGTAAAACTTGCCATTCGTAGATCCTAGGCTGTTCTGTCCTCTGCATGTCTCTCCACAGAAAACAGACTATAGGTTTATCACTTGGCAAGAGGCGAACCTGGTGGAACATGCCCTTAACATCTCCGCTGATGGCTACAGGGTATTCACAAAACCTCAGCAAGACACCAATTTGAGACGGACCGAGAACGGGCCCAGGCAAGAGGATGTCAATTAAAGATTGGCCTTGGTATGAATAAGAACAGTTAAAAACAATTCTGTCCTTGTTGTTATGCGTCACCATATGGTGAGGGATGTACCACGACTCCGGGGATTGCTCAGCTTCTTCCTTTGATATCTCTGCCACATAGCCAGCTTCTTGCAGTGTTCTCATTTCAGAAAATTAAGACTCGGTTCGCTTAGGGTCTTTAGCAAGTCTACACCCAGTGCTTCGAAGGTTCGCCATTACTGCTTCTTTTGGGGCTTTAAGAAGTTCAGCATTGGGCCGTCTAAGCAAGGGATTGGCGTATCGCAAAACTCCACTGACTTCTACCTTTGTAGAACATGTCTGGAGAAGAGTGAGGGCATGTTGGTCTTGTTTGGAACGAGTGGCTGTCTTCTCGTTTACATAGGGCAGAGTATCAATTTGCCAGAGGCGTTCCACATTCTTGAATAACTCTGTATTCGGTATGGTTGTGGTTATGTGAAAACACGTGAAGTGGAAATAGTGGTTTGACTGAGCCCAATGGGACCTTGGAGGGTCCAACCAAGTCTGGTACTTACGGCAATCGGTCCATTTGCAGGTCCTATGCACACTGGTTAAACAGGAGTAAGCAGGTGAGGCATATCAGACCCAATGAGTAGTAAAGGTTGGGCTCGGTCCATCAAGGGTAATGGCAAGAACCTGATATGCTCATACTTGCGCTGAAGAGCTGACACAGGGTAAGAATGTTCGGAAAGTCTCAGGTTATCTTCGGTGAAAGCATGAGGAATTAGGAATTTTCTGCATGGTCTGTGCATGGGTGACACATGAAGGGAAACAGTGGATCCATGCAGATTAACTACATCCTGATGAACAGTGCATAGTCTGAGTGTTTCAGGTTCCGTCGGGAGATTCAACTGGTCTACAGCATGTGACAGAACAATGCTACGCTCTTATCCATCATTTACATTTACATTTTACATTTACGCATTTGGCAGACGCTTTTATCCAAAGCGACTTACATTGCATTCAAGGTACACATTTTACATTTTGTCAGTTCTTGCTTTCCCTGGGAATCGAACCCATGACCTTGGCGTTGCTAGCGCCAACGCTCTACTGTTTGAGCTACAGGAAAGCATCATTCAGCACGGCGTATGTTTCCATGACTTCTCGTATGATGAACCATCATTCAGCACGGCGTATGTTTCCATGACTTCTCCATGACTTCTCTCTCATGTCGATTGTGCAGTAGAACCTTGACTATCTTCAGCATTACTTTCTGAGATCAGTTGGGCCGGTCTAAATATACCTGAGGGGTAGGAACATTGACCATTAGCACACTCTTTTGGATCTGTAAGGCTGAATCATGCAAGATGGTCAGATGTAACTCTTTACAGTTTGTACAGGTTCTTTTTAGATTACAACTGTCTGGAGTATGATTTCGCCCACATTTCCAACAGCGCTTCTCTTTGGAGATCCACTGTACTATTTGATCTGTGGTCAGTGTCTTGAACTTTGGACACACGTTAAGGAAGTGGTCCTTAGAGTTACAATATGGGCAAAAGGGTTGAATCTTAGAAGGGGTCTTTGAATTTGACTGTCCTGCCTCAGCTGAATACAAGAAAGATGTGGATTTCTCCTTTGGGCGAAAAGGTACTGACCTTTGCTGATCTTTCTTGGTGGATCTAACAGTATCAGTCTGATACAGTGTAGCTGCCTTATTGGAGATGCGTTTTGCCTGTGACTTCATCTGCAGCCATGCAGACAGATCAGGTAATGTATAAGTGCGGTCTGTGCCAGTTTGTAGAATACCTCGGCTGAAACAATACTCGACGAACCAATCGCAATATGATGGTGGCATCTTGCTTAACAATCGGTCGACGTGAGAACCACAGCACAGCTCGTATCTGTTTGGGCCCTCCAACGTTCTAAGCATCCCTAGTAATGTTTGGATAGATAGGGAAAAAGAATCAAAAGCCTCTGCATCACCGAACTTGACTGATGGCACCTAATTCGGACTGGACCAGTTGACGTGGATGCCCATATTTGTCCTGCAGCGCTTGTAAGGAGGTTGTGTATGGCCTGGGTTCGTGCATGTATGCTTTGGCCAACTGAAGAGCACTAACTGACTTAAAAGGACCTGGGGCCTCATGTATCAATCTTGCGAACGCACAAAAACTTTGCGTACGCCAGCTTTCACGCTCACGGTCGGATGTACTAACAGTGAAATTAACGTGAGAATGTGCGTTCCTCCACGCCAATTTCATGTCTGGCGTACGTACATTTCTCATAGTTTTTGTTCGTTGGCGACTCTTACAGGCAATGAAGTTAAGTTGCAAACATTACACAACGAATTGTTCTACAAGTCTATCGCACTACCACCTGTGGGATGCATTGCTATTAATTTGCAATTTATAAAATAATTTACATATATTGTCACACGAGCCTTATGGGAATATTCTATCAATTATGCAATTAAGTAAGAACATATAAAAGCATATGATATTCCCATATGATGCAGTTGACCAGCCAAACATTAAAACGCAATTTGCAGCGATAGCCGGTTTTACTAATGTAATCGGAGCGATCGACTGCACACGCATTGCTATAAAGGCGCCATCTGAAGAAGAATTTGCATATGTGAATCGGAAACATTTCCATTCAATAAATGTGCAGATAATATTGGTTACCTTCGTGGCAGTCCTGTAGTAAATCCGAGTCTCCCACAGTAGCGGATACTACTCCAGAGAGTAAAGTGTCACCCATAATTGAGGCAATTCTCTGACCCCTTTACCACTGCTTGTTCTGCCCGCACTTTGTCAGTGCGCAGCAGTTCTCCATTTAACGTCCACCTTTATATCAGACCATTTTTTTTTTAAGGTCATTTACAGTGCGACTTTCAGATCCCACCGCATTGACGGCATCAGCCAAACTCTCTCACTCATATTTTTTCCTTTTGTTATTAATTCCGGAGGACAAAGTTCCAAAATTTTTTTTTCTCGTTTCTACCTCCGATAGTAGCACCTCCGATTCACTTTCTGTAAAGTTTCGCTTCTTGCCGCTTGCTTTAGCCATTTTCTTACTCCTTTCTTTTGCCAAAGTGGACTCATTACCATATTTAAATGTATTTAATTAAGGGAGGAGACTGGGTGGGGCGTTGTGCTTGTGCATGTGCGCTCATTTTTACGTTAATTGGGATGTACAAAGAGAATATGCGTGGGATCCTTCGTACGCAGAGATTCATACATCTGTTTTTTTTTGTGCGTACGCACATTTACAGCTTTGTCCGTACTCCAATGTTTTAGTATGAATTCAACGCAAGTCTTTGTACATGAGGGCCCTGGTATTTGTAATGTTCACTTAAATGAGGTTGCTTATTCATTACATTTTCTAAGGCCATTTTCAGTAGTGCAAAGTCACTTTGCTGGCTTTGGGACACCATAAGCTGAGGCAGCTAACATTTCCAGACCAGGTGGTTGAGCTGGGGAAGGGTACAATAATGCTTGACTATGATAGGCGTCAGGTGGGGGAACAGAGTGAAATAGTGCTGTCCAATGCGGGCTAGGATTCATGGCTTGATAAGTCTGAGTATGTAAGGGAGCCCCTAATGTTACAGGAACTGTAGGTGGGACTATAGGCAGGACACTGACAGAGGGTGTCTGACTATAGGTGACAGAGGTATCTGAATAATGGTGCGGCCTGGCCACCAGTGGGCTGTGCTGTAACTAACGAAGCAGATGACCTTGTAACCATGTTGGGCTGGGTTACCTCAGCAGCTGAATGGGGGTTCAGCTACTGAAGTATTAATGTGTATGGCGGGTGAAACAGGGTGAGGCATAACTGATGACATAGGTATAAAGTTAACAGGCCAAGGGGTAGAATGACGAGGCATTTAATTCGACAGATGACTTAAGATCATTGGTAACAGCGACTATGTGTTGTTTGCTTACCTCTGACAATGGGTCAACAACATGGCTGAACTGTGAATCAGAAACATTAACCTCTTGAGATTCCTGTTTAATAAGTCCACAAACATATTTAGCAACCTCAAGCTCATTTCGAACCTTCTTAAGGCGCCGCCGGGTCTCTACCTGCTTAGCTTGCAACTCTCTAGCCTTAGTGGCTTGTTCCTGTCTATACTGCACTTCTCTAGCCTGAGCATCAAGTCTCTCTCACTCTTTATCTACAATAGCGTCCTCTTCGAACTGCTGTTGACGTTCTTCCAAGTCCAGAGTCTTTAGCCTTTCCTCCAACATGGCAGCGTGAAGATCTGAGAGTCCATGTTTGGGAGATCTGTGTTGTGCCTTGCAATTGGATCTGGATGAAGTACTGGAAACCGTACCAGAAGAAATGGATCTAGACCAGTGGTTTTCAAACTTTTTCAAGAGGGACCCTTTTTTTATTTTATTTTTTTGACGCGACCCATAGACTTATGCACAGAAAAAAATCAGCACAGCACTTTTTTTAACCACTTTTGATGATACACGTGCACTTGCTGATCCTTGACGCGATTGCAACGCAATGTCGATTCTGAAATAATTTGATCAAGCTATAGGGCTACATACAGGAATTTTAACCAATTAATAGCCTATCGTTTGCTGCATGCTTAAAAAAAACACAAAATATATTCCACAACAAACTCTTTAAATGTAATATTCAGAACAGAACAAGAATTAAAAAAATAATAACTATAAACAAGCCAAAACTAAATAATTTAAAGCGAAAGTAAAAGTAAGGGGCATATGCTCACGTAACTCTCTCATTAGAATCAAAATGTTTCAACATTTGCGATGTATTTGATGGTAAACTATTCTTTATTATAGGCTTTGTAGCAACTTCACTCACGTTGCAATATCGACAGGAAAAAAAATCATCCTTTTCACATTTGCAAAAATGTGCTTGGAAACATCACAGTTGAGCGGTGCTTACGCTGAATGGTACGAATTATACTACTGAATATTTAAACAGAGCAGTGTGATTTTTATATTAGGTTGACTATTTTATTATCATATTTTATTTCGGCTATAATGAACAGGCTGCGATGTCAAGCCTGGAATGGTGTATTTGTGTGTGTGTGTGTGTGAGGCGCGGCACTGGAAACAAAAGCATACTCCGTCCCTTTGTTCATACAGGACAACATTCAAACTGCAAAGTGTTTATTTATATTTGTGTACACTCGCAATAAAACACAACATTGTGCTTCTGTCAAACTGTAAACTCTCCTACAACTGTCATCCAACCAAAATCACACACAGTTTAAAAGCAAACATATTTATGATTCAAATGAGAATAAAGTTAGAGTTAATTACAATTTTAAGGAAAACAAATATAGCCTATTGATCTGAAATGTGTGTGTTGCTGCCAATGGAGCGAACAAGAGTGGGTTGCAGAAGGAACGACGAGCGTTTGTGTGTTGCTGCCGATGGAGTGAACGTGTGTGTGTTGCGGATGGAGCGAACGAATGCGTGTTTTGTGTACAGGTCCTTCTAAAAAAATTAGCATATTGTGATAAAGTTCATTATTTTCCATAATGTAATGATAAAAATTTAACTTTCATATATTTTAGATTCATTGCACACCAACTGAAATATTTCAGGTCTTTTATTGTTTTAATACTGATGATTTTGGCATACAGCTCATGAAAACCCAAAATTCCTATCTAAAAAAATTAGCATATTTCATCCGACCAATAAAAGAAGTGTTTTTAATACAAAAAAAGTCAACCTTCAAATAATTATGTTCAGTTATGCACTCAATACTTGGTCGGGAATCCTTTTGCAGAAATGACTGCTTCAATGCGGCGTGGCATGGAGGCAATCAGCCTGTGGCACTGCTGAGATGTTATGGAGGCCCAGGATGCTTCGATAGCGGCCTTAAGCTCATCCAGAGTGTTGGGTCTTGCGTCTCTCAACTTTCTCTTTACAATAACCCACAGATTCTCTATGGGGTTCAGGTCAGGAGAGTTGGCAGGCCAATTGAGCACAGTAATACCATGGTCAGTAAACCATTTACCAGTGGTTTTGGCACTGTGAGCAGGTGCCAGGTCGTGCTGAAAAATGAAATCAGATGGAAGCATGAAGTGCTCCAAAATCTCCTGATAGCTAGCTGCATTGACCCTGCCCTTGATAAAACACAGTGGACCAACACCAGCAGCTGACATGGCACCCCAGACCATCACTGACTGTGGGTACTTGACACTGGACTTCAGGCATTTTGGCATTTCCTTCTCCCCAGTCTTCCTCCAGACTCTGGCACCTTGATTTCCGAATGACATGCAAAATTTGCTTTCATCCGAAAAAAGTACTTTGGACCACTGAGCAACAGTCCAGTGCTGCTTCTCTGTAGCCCAGGTCAGGCGCTTCTGCCGCTGTTTCTGGTTCAAAAGTGGCTTGACCTGGGGAATGCGGCACCTGTAGCCCATTTCCTGCACACGCCTGTGCACGGTGGCTCTGGATGTTTCTACTCCAGACTCAGTCCACTGCTTCCGCAGGTCCCCCAAGGTCTGGAATCGGTCCTTCTCCACAATCTTCCTCAGGGTCCAGTCACCTCTTCTCGTTGTGCAGCGTTTTTTGCCACACTTTTTCCTTCCCACAGACTTCCCACTGAGGTGCCTTGATACAGCACTCTGGGAACAGCCTATTTGTTCAGAAATTTCTTTCTGTGTCTTACCCTCTTGCTTGAGGGTGTCAATGATGGCCTTCTGGACAGCAGTCAGGTCGGCAGTCTTACCCATGATTGCGGTTTTGAGTAATGAAACAGGCTGGGAGTTTTTAAAAGCCTCAGGAATCTTTTGCAGGTGTTTAGAGTTAATTAGTTGATTCAGATGATTAGGTTAATAGCTCGTTTAGAGAACCTTTTCATG
Source organism: Gila orcuttii (assembly GCA_026230005.1). Lineage (NCBI taxonomy): Eukaryota > Metazoa > Chordata > Actinopteri > Cypriniformes > Leuciscidae > Gila > Gila orcuttii. The sequence continues at coordinate 21,720,394 of JAPDVR010000007.1, read as the reverse complement.
ATATGCTAATTTTTTTAGATAGGAATTTTGGGTTTTCATGAGCTGTATGCCAAAATCATCCGTATTAAAACAATAAAAGACCTGAAATATTTCAGTTGGTGTGCAATGAATCTAAAATATATGAAAGTTTAATTTTTATCATTACATTATGGAAAATAATGAACTTTATCACAATATGCTAATTTTTTGAGAAGGACCTGTATATATATTAATGAGAAGGGTGGGCCTGCTTATTCTGCATAATCTGGTCCAAGGCCGGTTCGCAGGACGAGAGGGCAACACACATGTCAGGAGAAGTTTGAACGAAAGAGTTTGTTTCGTTGTTTCGTCTTCATTTTGGTTAAAACTGAGTAGGTCGGTCAGCCGGTCAGGTGACATGTGGATTATTTATTTTGCATGAATTTGAATGTTTTTTTAGTGTACTTCTAATCAAAGCTATTATTATTAATATTAATATTATTAGAAAACGGAATTAAATTTTTTGTAATTTTGTTTTTAAAATCACTGGCGACCCATTTTTTAGTGGGTCGCGACCCAGGGTTTGAAAACCACTGATCTAGACGCATGTCTTGATGATCTGGATGGTCTCTGTGAAGACGAATCGGCAGGAAGTGGGTCCGGGAGCTGAACGTCGTAATTGGCCAGATGGGCAGGAAGATGTCTCTCTCTTGGAGGGCGAGGTCGGACGACAGGCTCAATTGCACTGGGATTTTCAGGATCTATCTTGAGGTAATCCGGCTCGAAGGACCATATACGAGCATATGGGACGGTCAAGGTGTTCCAGATTAATGCATTCAAGATGGTGGTGTGTGTTTCCGGTAAGAGAAACACAAGAGGGAATCCCAGTTTAACTTATTTATTCAAAGGAGGTTTGTATGTTGCTTCACAAATGTGTGGTCTATAATAAACGAAATAGAAACAAAGAAAACAGTTGTAATTATATCAGTAAATGATACAAACATTCGGGTATTAAGTAATATATAAATTAACATACATGGGTTAACTGTGTGCTGATTATAATAAAATAATAAAGTAAACAATGACGCAGATTGCACAATCATTGCGTATGCTCAATATTACAGCAGCAGTAAACATACAATGTCATCAAATTCGACATTTTCAAACAATATTGAATAAACCGGGAGATCTGTAACTAGGAAGTGAATATAATATCTTATAACCTAATATAACAATCATTTTCAAGCTCAAAGTCTAATATGAAAATGGTTTGGTTTCACTTTGTGAAGCAGTTTAAAATGCATTCATTTTACAAGCAAATCTCGACATTCAGAACAATAATATCAATAACAAAAGCGAAATATATACGAAAACTCACCCGTAATCATTTACGCACTGAGAAAAAACATATACATCGCTGAATAACAGACCAGCCGGCATGATTTGTAACTGGGGTTACGTAAGTAACGTCTCGGTTACGTATGTAACCCTCGTTCCCTGAGTAGGGAACGGAGACGTTACGTCGGATGACGACGAATGGGGTTTCGCTTAGAAAGCCTATCAACTTCGAGTATTACAAAACGAGCAAATGGCAAAGAAATGCCATGGGTCTGCGGAATTTGCATGACGTAACTCCGCCCCACCTCGTGGGTATAAAAGGAGGAAGTCCGCAACAGCAGTTTATGTTTCTTCGCTGAGGAGCCAAGACTGAGCTCAGGCGATCCCCGCGGTACAGCGGAAAGTGGCAGGCAGACGTAACGTCTCCGTTCCCTACTCAGGGAACGAGAGTTACATACGTAACCAAGACGTTCCCTTTCGTTGTCACTCCGAGTTACGTCGGATGACGACGAATGGGGTTACCAGTCTAATCACGCCACCTTCTCAGCTGTCTTCCAGTGCCCTGCGTAAATTGAGATCCCTGTCATAGACTGGACGAAGGACTCCATTTAACACAGGAATACCAAGGTACACTGGGAAGCATATCCCAAGCTAGGGGAAGTATGCAATTAATGCCAACCCAGAGGGGGGGGGGCTTAGAGAATACACATATGACCCGAAGGAAACATATGGAGAACACTGGGGTGTCCAGCCGCAGGTGGAATATTTCAACCCCAGGGGTGGCAAGGTGGCTTGCCAAGGGAAAGACACATGCTCAGAGAGGCTTACAGTGGAAATACACATGTGGGGGTCGCTCAGGGGAGGGACCATGCACACGGGAGGCACCTAGCCGACGCGCAGGCAATAGACACTGGCGCCGACGTCAGGAGTGCTGGAGGAACTCAGGGCTTTCGGGGAAGCTCACCTGAGGAGAATATCGCACGTATCCAGTCCGTGGAGTGGAATGGCGAGCAAGCGAAGACACCTGAGCGGGTCCGGTACTAGCTAGTTGAAGCGAGTACATGAGAGGACACTGGCTCCACTCGGAGATTATAGAATCTGGCGAATGTGTTAGGTGTCGCCCAGCCTGCAGCTCTGCAGATGTCTGTTAGCGAGGCGCCATGCGCTAGAGCCCAAGAGGATGCCACACTCCGGGTGGAGTGGGCCGTCACACCAAGGGGGCACGGTCGACCTTGCTGCTGGTAAGCCAAGGCAATGGCGTCCACTATCCAGTGAGACAACCTTTGCTTGGAGAGAGCCTTTCCCTTCAGCTTCCCACCATAACAGACAAAGAGCTGGTCTGAGGTCCTGAAACACCGCGTCCTGTCTACATAGGCGCGAAGAGCGCGTACTGGACAGAGCAGTGCCAAGGCTGGGTCTGCCTCCTCCGGGGGCAGCGCTTGCAGGTTCACCACCTGGTCCCGAAAGGGAGTGGTAGGAACCTTGGGCACATATCCGGGCCGGGGTCTCAGGATCACGTGAGAGAAAGCCGGTCCGAATTCCAGGCACGCTTCGTCGACGGAGAATGCGTGCAGGTCCCCTACCCTCTTGATGGAGGCCAGTGCAACCAGGAGCGCTGTCTTCATTGACAGGAACTTAAGCTCAACTGATTGCAGGGGCTCAAAGGGAGCACTCTTCAGGGCAGTTAGAACCACTGAGAGGTCCCAAGAGGCAACGAGAGGAGGACGAGGAGGATTTAGTCTCCTCGCTCCTCTCAGGAACCTAATGACCAGGTCGTGCTTCCCTACCGACTTACCTTCGACTAGGTCATGGTGTGCGGCAATGGCGGCAACATAGACCTTAAGGGTGGAGGGAGACAGCCTTCGCTCCAACCCTTGCTGAAGGAAGGAAAGCACAACGCTGATTGAGCATCTCCGGGGGTCTTCTCGGTGAGAAGAGCACCAGTCGACGAAGAGGTTCCACTTCAACGCGTAGACGTGTCTCGTGGACGACGCTCTAGCGGAAGTGATGGTAGCCGCCACCGCTGGTGGAAGGGTACTCAAACCTACCTCGAGCCGTCCAGGAGCCACACGTGGAGGCTCCAGAGATCGGGGCGAGGGTGCCACAGGGTGCCCCGTCCCTGAGAAAGAAGGTCCTTCCTCAGAAGAATGGGCCAGGGAGGTGCTGTCGCGAGGAGTGCAAGTTCGGGGAACCAGGTCCGGCCGGGCCAATACGGCGCGACCAAAATGACCTGCTCCTCGTCCTCCCTGACCTTGCGCAATACTGTCCTTGCTGTCCAGGAGCCCGCAGCAGCATGTCCATTGCACATGGCGCCCCAGCCCGTGGTGGAGGCATCCATGGAGACCACAACGTGCCGGGAAGCTCGTTCCAGGGGGACACCCGCCCTGAGAAACTGAGGTTCGACCACGGGGTGAGGAACTGACGGCAGGTCGGAGTAACTGGTACCCGGAGCGTGCCTTGATGCCATGCCCACCTCGGGACTCGGTCGCGAAGCCAAAGCTGAAGCGGTCTCATATGAAGCAACCCGAGCGGCGTGACCGCGGCTGCAGATGCCATATGCCCCAGGAGCCTCTGAAAATGTTTCAGTGGAACCGCATTCTTGCTCCTGAGATGTCTCAGGCAAGTCAGCAGTGACTGCGCGCGCGCTCGCTCGTAAGCTGCGCGGTCATGGCGACCGAGTCGATGTCCATACCGAGAAAAGAGATCCTCTGCACGGGGCAAAGTTTGCTCTTCCCCAGTTGACCCGAAGGCCCAGACGAGCTAGGTGCCGGAGCACTAGGTCCCTGTGTTCGCAAACCTGAACTCGAGAGTGAGCTAGGATCAGCCAGTCGTCGATATAACTCAGGATGCGAACCCCGTGTTCCCGAAGGGGAACAAGGGCAGCCTCGACGACCTTCGTGAAGGTGCGAGGAGACAGGGCTAGCCCGAAAGGGAGAACCGCGTACTGGTATGCCTGCCCCTCGAAAGCAAACCGTAGGAACGGTCTGTGTCGAGGAAGAATGGAGACATGAAAGTAGGCGTCCTTCAGGTCGATCGCTGCAAACCAATCCTGGGGCCGCACGCATTCGAGAACGCGTTTGGCGGAGAGCATCTTGAACGGCAGCCTGTGAAGGGAGCGGTTCAGCACGCGCAAGTCCAGGATTGGCCGTAACCCACCGGTTTTCTTGGGGACAATGAAGTAGGGGCTGTAGAAGCCGGACCTCATCTCGGCTGGAGGGACAGTCTCGATCGCACCCTTCGCCAGCAGGGTGAGAATCTCAGCTCTCATGATGGGGGCATTGCCACCGACCACAATGGAGCGGACTCCCCGGAAGCGGGGAGGAGACCGTGCGAACTGAATCGCATAGCCGAGCCTGATGGCGCGCGTGACCCAGCGGGACAGACGGGGAGCTCTAGCCAGGCTCCCAGGAACTGAACCAGCGGGGTCACGCGGGCCACAGGCGTCCCCCCGGGGGGGCAGCGAAGCGGAGTAACTGGCCCAGACGTGGACGGCATAGCGGCCCGGTGTGGGGGCACGGTTAGCACCCGCGCCCTGGCAGAGGGGGCCAGGGGAGGACCATGCTGGTCGTCCCGCGGGGGCCTGCTCTGCCAGGGGTCTGGCGACAGAGGGGGACAGGGGCGAAGCGGTCCGTGGACGGCACGCCGTGTCAAGCACCTCTGGGATAGAGGGGGACGAGGAGAGCACGGCTTGTGGGCGGCGCTCTGTGTCGTCCGAGAACTCTGTCTTCCCAGAGACGGGAGAGTCAGTTCAAAAGAATAAGGATTTTTCCCCGGCCCTCCACCGGGGAAAGGAGTGGTCCTGCTACCAACTCCTGGAAGAACTGAGTCCCATCTCTGTGGAGCCCGTCTCAGGAGCGCCGCTTAACCCGGCACGTAGCGGGGGGCGGGGCTGGAGAGGGCTGTGGCGTCTGCCCGTGGCTTCCAGAGCCGGCTCGTCTCTTTAAACGGGCGGGGTAAGAGCCGCGGGGGGGGGCGCCTTCGGCAGTGGGCAGACCGAGGGATCTGAGCGGACGGCGGGCCATCGGGACAGAATCACGTCAGTCTGCACATGGGCGGTTGAGAGCTGTTGGGCGAAGTTCTCAACCGCACCGCCGAAGAGGCCGACCTGGGATATGGGAACGTCGGACAGACGGGGCCGCGCGACATTCAGCACATCAGAATGGTACAGAATGGTAGGCATCACCTGACCCAGGGAGCGTACGGCCACTTTCATCGCTCGGAGAGCAAGGTCAGTGGCGGCGCGCGACTCAGTGAAGAGCCCTGGGTCAGTCCCGCCCTCGTGCAAGTCCATGAGCATCTGGGTCGAGGACCAGCAGAATGGCCATGGCCTGCAGAGAGGCGGCTGCCAGTCCCGTGGTGCTATAGGATCTCGCCACAAATGTAGACGAAAACTATAGACCACGGGCGGGTGCTTAGGATTGCGCCGAGAAGAAGCACTCTGAGGACACATAACATCGCAACAGAGCGTTCAGCCGGGGGAACCCCAGTGTACCCGTGACAGCGGCCCCATCGAGGGGGGAAAGGCGGATGAGATCAGCGAGCGGTCCCGAGAAAACCAGGGGGTCTTCTGGGACTTCGAGATCTCATCATGCACGTCCGGGAGGGAAGGTATTGGGGTTTGCCGTGGACGAGGGTCGGCGGCCTTACCCAAAAACCAATCGTCCCAGGAAAGCATGGACGTCATCTCTGGATCAGGCTCAGGCACAGCCGTATACACACCAGAGGGTGGCAGCTGTGACGAGTCGTCACTTCGCAGAGAATCAAACCCACCTTGTGAAGCTGCTACAAACATAGTATCATCCTCTGTAGCTTTAAATGAAACACACGGGCCACCAGAGGGTAGACTCGTGGGAATCACCTATTCACTAGCGGGCACCGCCGTTGAGGGGAGGCTGGGGTCACGGACACGGAGTCGGCGCCTTGTTCCAGACCAACACCCTCAGGTCACCCTGGCCACCAGCCGAAGATCGGGGGGTGGATGAGGGGACTCTCACTCTTGCGAGTTCACCGAGTCTCGACCTATATGACGCGATGATCATGTTCCCACAGAGAGAACATGAGTCATCCACGAGCGCTGCTCTAGTGTGATCAAGCCCAAACATACTAGACAACGCTCGTGCCCATCAGAGTCCGATACCAAGCTGCCGCAACCATTCGTTTTTTTTTTTTTTTTTTTTAAATGCACGGGCGAGCCGTCTTTAAAAAGACGTGCCGCGTGCGCTCTTTTAGAGAGAGAACTCACGTGTTGAAGCGCCCGGGGAAGCACGCACTCTCTGATGAACCACTGCAGAGATAAGCAGGAAGCACGCACTCGCCGGAGATCGCCGTCACAGCAACACTCGAGGCACTCGTTCGTGAAGCTGATAATTCAGAGTTGGCTTGTGGAGAGAAGAATACACTTGGCTCCGAAGCGAAAACATAAACTGCTGTTGCGGACTTCCTCCTTTTATACCCACGAGGTGGGGCGGAGTTACGTCATGCAAATTCCGCAGACCCATGGCATTTCTTTGCCATTTGCTCGTTTTGTAATACTCGAAGTTGATAGGCTTTCTAAGCGAAACCCCATTCGTCGTCATCCGACGTAACTCAGAGTGACAACGAAAGGGAACCTAAAGTTACCTCACTAACATGAGTGAGGTATCTCACTATGGGAAAGCCTCTGGGCGTGACAGATCCTGGAAGCACCAATCACACCACGTCTGTCAGTTGACACACCAATCACGACAGTGATGCGGTTGTCCCACCTACCTAATATAAACCACTGCCGGGTGGTCCCTACTTCATTCTCTGCATATCTCTTCTCCGTGCACTGCAAGGAGGGAAGTGTGGTGAGATACCTCACTCATGTTATCAGAGAACCGGGGGTTACTTAAGTAACCTAAAGTTCTCTTTTAAACATTCGCTCGGTATTTCACTATGGGATATAGACAACTCCCGTATTGCAGATATGCTGTCCGAAGCAGGCATGTCAACCAACTCAGTGATGTATGTAACATAAACACACCCCAACGTGTTTTTTTTTTTTTTTTACACACTTAGGACGGAATGAGCCAGTGATGGCTCAGTGACATCCAATCTATAAAATCTGACAAATGTGTGAGGCGAAGCCCAACTTGCTGCTGCAAATATGTCCTGAACTGAAACACCCTTAAACAGTGCCCATGAGGTAGCCAAACCTCTGGTAGAATGAGCCCTCAGCCCTTCCGGAGGACAGAGACCCATGCCATTATAACCTAATATAATAGTTTCCACTACCCAGTGGTACAGGCGCTGACGCGGAATAGGTTTCCCTTTATGAGAATCAGCCCATGAAACAAATAACTGATTACTCTTCCTTAGTGCTTTCGTTCTCTCCACACAGTGACGCAAAGCACGGACAGGGCACAAGCAATGAAGCCGCGCATCCTCTGACGAGGAAAAAGGCTGCGGATGGAAAGCCAGTAAATCCCCCTGTTTATAAGCGAGAGCTGACTCGCTAACTTTAGGCACAAACGCTGGATTCGTTTTGAGAGTTACTCTCGAGTAATCCATAGTGAACCGCATACAGGAGTTATGAACCGATAATACGTGAAGTTCATTAACCCGCTTTGCGGTCGAAAGAGCCAATAATAAAGCAGTCTTTAGCGATAGGAGCTTTAATTCAACATTCTCTATAGGCTCAAAAGGGGGCTGAGATAGTGTGTTAAGGACCACAGACAGATCCCACGGCGGAATCAATGGCTTTGAAACCCTGTTGAAACGCTGTGCACCTCTCATAAACCTGCATACAAGCGGCTGTTGACCTATAGTGTTTCCGTCAATCCCCACATGACACGCAGAAATTGCGGCAAGATAAACCTTAACAGTTGAAAAGGCTCTGCCCTTATCCAAAAGTTCCTGCAGAAAACATAACACTTCATCCGTGACAGAACAGAGAAAGGGAACGATGTGTCTGTGTGCGCACCATCGCTCAAACACAGTCCATTTCCGATCATATGCAGAGCGCGTTGAAGCTGCTCGTGCGTTCTGAATTGTTTCAATCACCCTTGGAGGCAAACCCTCAAGATTTACCTCTAACGGGCCAGGCCCAAAGAGCCACTTTGTCTGGGGCTGGATGAAAAATCTCCCCACGCGCTTGTGAGAGAAGGTGCCTGCGCAACGGGAGAGGCCAAGGCTGGTCGCAAAGGAGTTGAATTCTCTCCGTCAACCACAACTTCCCTGGCCAGTTCAGGGCAATCATTATGACTGAGTGACCATACTCTCTTACCTTTTTTAGAGTTGGAAATATCAGACTCAGAGGAGGAAACGCGTACAGTAGTGCGTCCACACCTATAGGCGCACCGTCTCTCGCCAGAGAGAAGAATAGAGGACACTGAGTGTTTTCGTGCGAGGCGAAGAGATCTACGGCAGCTCGGCGGAACCTCTCCCACAACTGGCTCACTACCTGAGGGTGGAGAGTCCATTCTCCATACAGAGGATTTCCTCTGGACAGGAGATCCGCCCCCACAGTCATTATTCCCGGGACATGGGTTGCCCGTAGTGAATGAAAATGCTTCACGCCCCATACGATTAGTTTCCGTGCCAGGCTGTGAAGCAGATGGGAACGTGTGCCTCCCTGGTGATTTATGTATGCCACCGCCGTTGTTTTGTCTGATCTGATCAGAATGTGGTGGTTCCTTAGGAACCGCACAAAATGTTTCAGTGCCAGAAACACTGTTAACAGTTCCAGAAAGTTTATGTGTGCTTTTTGTAGCGAGATGGGCCATTTCCCCTTCGCTATCCTGCCCTCGCACACTGCACCCCAACCTGTGAGCGACGCATCCGTTGTAACCACCTTTCTCAGAGACTGCTCCCAGCGGAGTCCCTGACTCGAGAAAAAAACAATCTCTCCACTGACGGAGAGCGCGCATGCAGAGTGACGTCACTGTCACTTTGCGGTTGAGGTGGCGTTTTGGACACAAGCCCTGTGCCGCCGTCCAGTGCTGAAACTCCCTCATTCGCAACAGTCCCAGTGGAATGACAGAAACTGTCGATGCCATCAGCCCCAGAAGACGTAAACACAGTCTGAATGAAACTCTGTTTCCTTTCTGAAAAAGGGAAAGACAGCCGCGAATTGACCTGATGCACTCCTCGGACAGAAAAGCTTGATAGAGGTCCGAGTTCAGTCTGAGACCCAGGTAAATTATCTCTTGTGTGGGCACCAAACAGCTTTTTGTCTCGTTTATCTTGAAGCCTAAGCTCTCCAAATGAGACACGATCATGTTTGTCTCTCTCTCTGGCTGTTGCCATGACGGTGCGCACAGCAGCAGACCGTCCAAATATACTGACACTCTCAGACCCATTCCTCTCAGCGGTGTGAGCGCTGCTTCCACACATTTCCTGAAAACCCTTGGAGCTAAAGACAAACCAAACGGGACTGTCAAAAACTCGTAGGCTGTGTCCCGATAGGCAAACCTGAGAAATTTTCTGTGTGCCGGGTAGATGCTTATGTGTAAATATGCATCCTTCAGATCGACTGATGTAAGCCAGTCCTTGAGACGAATAATTTGAGATAACGTCTTTAAGGTCAACATTTTGAAATTGTATTTTCTGAGGTGTTTGTTGAGGTTCCGTAAATCCAGAATGGGATGGAGACCCCCCCCCTCTCTTGGGAATGACAAAGTACCGGGAGTAAAAACCCTGACGGCTGTCCTCCGGCGGCACAACTCGAATAGCTCTTTTGCTCAATAAAGAGGTTATTTCTTACTCTACAATCTGAGCTGACTCCCCTTCTGCTGCTGACATTAACACACTGTTGAAAAGTGGAGGTTTCACAGCAAATTGCAGACGATAACCCCGTCTTATTGTGGATAAAACCCAGGGGTGTACTGCGCATGCGCGCCAGCTCTCTGCATGAGCGGCGAGTGGACCGCAGCAGCTCTCGTCCACTATTTTGTCTTTGTGGGCGTTTTTCTTTTCAAACATTGCTGTGCCCTCGGCCCACTGCCTGGATGCACAGGGAACTTTTTTATTATTTTCATAGAACTTTTAGAAAACAGCCCTCTGCCCTCTTTTGTAACCCCATGGGTGGAGGGAGGGTAACTTCTCTGTGAGGCACTGGGGGAACTGGTGCAAACTTCACAACTGAACTGGTCATTGGATAACTGTTTCCTGTGAAAAATTCCCGTGTCCGACGCCTTCTCTTTTCGTGAGGGGGAGAAAATGACTGCTCTCTTTGAGGGAGGATAACAACAGATACTCCATGAGTGCTGTTGCTCAAGACTTTGTCCTGAATATAATGAAATATTAGGTTGCTCGCCGTTTCTTCCCTCCCTGAGGGTTTGCTGTTCGGTATCTGGCTGCAGCCGCTGCAAAGGAAGATTTTCCCCTCGGCTGAGCTGGCTTAGACTGTGGCTCAGCCTGCTGAGGCTGAGAAGGTCTAGGGCAGTGGTCTTCACTATTTTTTTCATGAGAGCCGCACTGATAGGACAAAGTCAGTAGGAGAGCCATTTTTACAGGAAAGTATAAAAAGTTACATCCAGTCATAAATACCATGTCTGTTTATTAATCTGTCACCCCTGAACATACAATATGCAATGCAATAAATACCTTTTTTTAATGATGTACCAGTCAAATTTGAAACTGAGACAAGATGATTTCCCTTAATGACAAAAAAAAGCAGGATTTCCAGAATATATTCATCCCAGAATGACATTGTTATTTTTTTCTACATTATTAGCCCATCATATATCTAATCATCCAAGAGCACATGCGGCGTTAAGAGCTAGAAATACCGCCATAACTGGCAACTCCGCAGAGACTGGATATGTTCACATGCACAACTTTTGTTTCAATCGGTCTGAATTCATTCTGATTAATTAATCTGAATGTATTGTATGAATGCTTAACATCGTGATATGATGCATGATCGGGGTGATGTGCACGTTTATAAGTCAAAAGATTCAAATCGGAATAGGTTTTTTGACATTCGCACACAGCACAAATATACAAAGTTTCCCGCTGTTGTTGCGTAATAACCATTTTCCTACATTGGTTCTTTATTTGTTTTAAACAGCAGACTTAATATTTATCAAATTCTGTTCATAATTTGGAGACTATGATGAACCGTTATGCCATGCTGTTTGTATATTTCACGCAGTAAAAATGGCCAAAATCAATCGTCTGTGGATGAGAATCTGAAACAAGGACTGGTGAGCCTATGGCCTGCTTCACTTCACAGATACTGAGTGAAAGGAGAATTATAGAACGACGGGACACTCGTTTATACGACACTTTCATCAGAAGAACAGCTCGTTCAGCGCGACATACGGCGTCCTTTCGGTTTTCAATCGATCAAGTGTTTACATGTTCTCTCAATAAACCACCCCTTTCAATCCGATCGAAATTATTTGAAAATAGAGCTGACACTTTGAGTTTTTAACGGGTTATGCTATAGCCTAGTCCTACTTCGTTTTTAATGTTTTTATGAAATATCTGTAGTGACTGCTTGATCATTTCACTGTAGGATTATTTACCGCCATGCGAGCCACTAATGAAAGCTTGGCGAGTCGCATGAGGCTCGCGAGCCGCGCAATGAGTAACACTGGTCTAGGGCCTCTGAAGTCTGACCGACCACCCCTCTTGGGGGCTTCAAACCTGGACCGTGGTTGTTGAGAAACCCTAGCGGCGGATCTGCGAGGGAGGCAAGTTTGGAAAGCCTCACCCTCTTGCTTCTTCAGATCACACCGTTGTCGCATAGCAGTGACCGAAGCCCCGAAAAGGGCTTTGGGCTCATCCAAGAAGTCTGCTTTTTCTTTGTCTGACAGCCCTGACAGCCCCAGCCAGAGAGCTCGCTCGCCGACCTCTGCGAGGCCCATGCTGCGGCCACAGCCCTGGACCACACCTCTAGAAGTTCTCAGGTTGAGATCTGCAATAAAGCAAATCTCCTCCCAGAGGGCTGGGTTTGGTGTCCCAGCATCCATTTGCCTCCCCATCTCTTCCATAAGCTCAGCTTGATAAGCAGTGAGGAGAGAGGTGGCATTAAGAGCCCTCACTGCCAGTGCAGAAGAACGATAAATCTTCTGAAAAACTGAGGCTGCTAGGCGATCAGTGCGTCCTGGCAGTGAAGCTGAAGCCCAGGAAAAGGCTGTCCTGCGGTTAGGGTGGAGATGATGTGCAACTGACATCTCAACAGGAGGGGAATTTGACATCCCTAACTCCTCCATGTTATCAACATCCAGCCTGGAAAAACCTTTTACAGGAACCCTGTGTGAAAAAGGCTTATCCCAGAAAAGTTTCATCTCTGAAACGCACGCGGGGACCGCTGGAATGAGCTGTTTAACTGGTGGGGCACGTGACGGCAGTCTCTTGCCGTCATAGAGATCCCTCTCCGTCCCCTGGCCTGTCTGCTGCGACGGCCAGTCTATGGAGAGTTTTGCCGCCACCCTACGGCACATTTCCAGCAGGTCGAGGTCCCCCTGAGCTGGGGAGGGTGAACCTTCGCTTAACGCACTGCCAGGCCGGGAGGGATTCGGCGGGAGGATCGCGTCATCCTCCTCACCTTCATCCTCCAACAGACGAGCGATGGCCTCGTCGTCATCATCGTCCTCCTCTCTTACATCCGTAAAAGATCCAAAGAGGGGAGGTAGTTGGGGGAGACTTAGTCCATAAATTCGCCACCAGCTGCATGACGCAGGGGGCTGTTTAGTCTTCTCCGCGGGCGGCGGAGAAAAACAGGGATCTCCCTTATTAGTGGCCGCGACGCGCACTTTTCTCTCTAGCACCCTTGACGGGAAGAGAGAACAGTGCGGACAGCCCTCGGGGTTCGCAAGGGCTGCCTGAGCGTGTCTCACCCCCAGGCATGCAATGCACAACGGATGAGGATCCTTGCCTTATATCATTGAACCGCACGCACACGGACGTGAAGTTTCTGTTTTCGGTCCGCCGCTTGCAGAACTGGTAGTCGCCATAGCAAACAATAGTAGCCTATCCAAGCTCACCACAACGTGCAACTCAGAAAAAGGGGATATATGAGAGAATTCGCTGTAACACGTTAATTCTCATAGTATACCAGAATCAAATAAAATATCACCGTTACAGTGAAAAAAGACCCGCTAACAAAACAGCTGCGTTCGGAGACGTACCTTGACGGCTCGTCTCAGAACAGTTAAACAACTATTTTGAATACAGGTCCTGCTGAAGTATAGCTTCCAATTTAATCTTCAAGGGGAAGAGATCGAAAATGAAGTAGGGACCACCCGGCAGTGGTTTATATTAGGGAGGTGGGACTCCCATATCACTGTCGTGATTGGTCTGTCAACTGACAGACGTGGTGTGATTGGTCCTTCCAGGATCTGTTACGCCCATAGGCGTTCCCATAGTGAGATACCGAGCGAATGTTTGAAAGAGAACTCAGCTGCCGATTTTGCATGTCCACACCTGGCTGAGCGCTGTATAATATGAATCACTCAGGGGGCGTGGTTAGGGCTTTCTCACAAATTGCGTGGATTATTTTTTCGTATGTGAACGCACAGGATAACTTTTCACGAACATTCTCAGCCTGATTTACAACATTTATGAACGCACATGAATTTGTTCTAAAGATCGATCTGATGTTAGTGAATTTGGAGTATTCTAAAAACAAGGTTAATAATTTGCATAAAACACGCCCAAATCATCTCCCTATGAGGGCTTTCCACACACTGCCTTTCGTCACTCTCGTCAAACTTGCCGCTGTTTGCAGAAATGCTCTCGCCCGATCCTCGAGCAATGCCAAGTGTGCCATTCACTAGCTCTCACAACACAATTTATACAGACCCAGATTATAAACCTTTCATTAGCCAGCTGTACATAGCTTATATCTGCATTATTCAGAGAAACCTTGCAGCTGAAACTATAACGCAGCTTTTCTTACTCTTTAACTGTATATGATAGAATCTATTTAAGATGAAGTTAAATTGTATTATTTAATAATTTTATTATATAATTTTATTTTACATATGGATTATAATACAATTAATGCAACATACTTCAATATAATTACAGTCATGTTAGGATGAAAAATAACTTCTTAACACGATAAGGCCGTACAGAGTAAGTGCTTTTTGCATACGTGGTTTCAGTTGTTACTATACTTTTTCATAAATTTAGAATAAATTTTATTACGAAATTTTTGGTGAATCGTAAGTTGTTATTAAAATCGTTTGTACGCACGATACCTTAAAGGCACCGGGGTTGCGGTGCCACCGGCTTGGGCCCGCAATCGCTGCTCGCAGCTATATTTCTTTTTATGTTCAGTCATGTCTTTTTGGGGTATTTTTGTCATGCTTTAATTGTCATGATCTTTTGCACACTTGTCAGAGTCATCTCCCATTATTGCTTGTCAAAGGGTCCATTCATGCACGTGAAGAGGGGGCTCTATAGCGCCACCTAGAAAATGGGCATGCTCAGGGAACTCCGTAGCACATACCTTTTCAGTTATGGTCACCAAGCTTTACACATATATAGATCTCATCAAGCCAGACAACTTTCACACCACAGACATTAGCTCTGCCCAACAGGAGTGCAAAATGCCCAACAAAAATGCCCAACATTTTTTTATTATTCTTGTGATTGCCTCTTTTTAAATCTATTTAATGTCATGCTGTTTTGTTTAGTTGCCTATGTTCAGTTAGTTGCCTATGTTCTTTTTTAGAAGAAAAAAACCTTGATTCTCAATTGATAAAGTATCGTGCAGCTCTAATGTATAAAAATCAATGACTGTAATCTTTTTAGCTGTAGGCATAATTGTTTCAATATATTTTTACACATAAGTGCTGTGCACTCTGACCCCAAACCTCAGACCCTTATCCAAAAATAGCAGTCTTTTTTACATTAACTACATTTTAAGTTGCATCAAATGTGCACTGATGCAAGTTGTGCAGTTTGCCCTAGCTATTGATTGGAATATAGTGGGGGACACCTCTTTTTTTTATTGTGACTGTACTTTTATCTGCAGTAATTAGGTTTATTTAATCCAAATAAAAATATGTAATTTATTCATGTGACAGCAAAGCTAAATTTTCAGCAGCCGTTACTCCAATCTTCAGTGTCATTATTCATGTGTACTGACATTTCTTATTATTTTCAATGTTGAAAACCATTGAGCTGCTTATTATATATATATATATATATATATATATATATATATATATATATATATATATATATATATATATATATGCACATTTTTCCAGGATTCTTAAATTAATAGAAACCTAACTGACCCACATTTTTGAATAGTAGTGTTCATAAACATATTTCAGAAAAACAGAAAAAGTGAACGCATTAGCAAGTCAAATTAATAAAGATATTTTAAAGAAACTAGATAGATATAGATACTAGATATACCAAGATATTTTAAAGAAACATGATCATGAAAATACTGATGCCTTTCACATCATTCAGATAACATTAAAGCTTTCTCTTGGAAACAATGGGTTACCAGTGATGACAGTAAACAGATGATAAAGGCTGGTTTTGGTGTCTGTGATGCACAAATCTCAAGCAGTGGTATTGGACATTCATTTCCAGTGAATTTGTAAAATACAAATCATATTGATATACACCAGTTATCTTGAGGAACACCAACAGTGCACTTTTGAAAGTCTGATTCAACTCGTTCAGCACGTTAGCAGAGACTGAAGAAGTGGATGGATCAGATAAGCACATCCAACATGTATACCATTGGTGTAACTCCAGAAACAAGGAAAAAGTCTATTACACTCTCAATCAATTTCCTTAACCATACTGGACTCAATAACACCAGATCAGAACAGACCATGTAATGTTAGTAATGTATGCGGTTGCTAGTGTTTATTCTGAGTGGGATCAGCTTGTTCAGCTTGGGTTAATGTAAGTGGCAAGAAACTTTGAATGCCAAAAGCATTTTCAGGGTGATGGACAGCTCTGCAATGTGGGGAAAAAAACAAATAATCCAACCCGCTGCTGGAGAAGCTGAAAAGGGATTAGAGTTCAGGGGGAAAACAAATTGATGCTCAGTGCATCTCTGCACTATGTACACTCCAAAAAATATTTATGCCCAAATTTAAGATTTATGTATTTGAATTGCATATAAAATTTCCATCCTATTGGATTACACAAGTTTAACATAAACTAACAAACATAATGTGATGCATATGTCAGTCATATATAATGAAACAGGTAAGAAACAGACAGGATTTGTGTACTCAAATATGAAATAAATTATGGCATAGTTTATTAACCATTTTCATCTATTGTTTTTTTCTTAAATCATAAAACAATGCATTTATTCAAATAGTTTTGAATCAGCTCATTAAATCTGTTCATTGTGAAAATATTTACTCAGTTATAAGTATGAATATATGTAAATGGCTACCTGTGGAGCAAGCAATATTCAATTAGTTAAAATGTATGAGACTGAAACAAAACTTATATATTTAATTTTGTAAATATATTAACCTGGTTATTATTGTCATGTGCAGTCTTAGACTTAATGATGGTAGGGAGATATAATATGTTTATTAGTGAATCGGCTGAAACACAGTCTTTAAACAGGTAAGATGGTCAACAGAGAGATACTTGAATTTCAGGATGGCTATCTGTCGGTCACTCCGATGTGGTGTTGAATGCTGACACTAGGGGGTCGCACTTGGGAGCACCAAACACCTCTAATACTTCAGAAAAGGCCAATGAGAATTGGCAAGTGGCATTCACTCATTCATATTTGTTGAACTGAGCTGAGTGGGTATCACTACAAACAGACGCTCATTCTCATTTACCTTGTTCACGATCACGGTGCATTGCAGTGGTCTCTCCACCCCACGCACAGCAAAGTGTAGTAAGAGCTTCCAGTGGGCACTTCAGCAATCTGAAAAGAGCAGTTTTTCTCTATAAAAGCAAAATGGATGAGTTTGGCGTTGTGTCACATGATGAACCTGATTTCTCATTCGGCGCTTCGGCTGAGGAGGAGCTGTCCATGCTTGCCCTAGCTGCCAAGAGCATCGGGCTGGAATGAAATCCTCCGCCCTGTACCGAGCGCACTTGGTTCGATGGTTGATATCTGGGGCCCAGTCCCCTATGTCCCATAAGTGCATGAGGAGCTCACAAAACCATGGATTTCCACCCTCACTACCCTCGATAGTGGGGTGGCCAGGGAGTACATAGAGGTTCCTCAGATGCATCCAAGTCAGGCTGGCGTGCAGTATGCAACGGGCACACAGCCTTGGGTCTCTGGACAGGACCTCGACTACGCTGGCATATCAATTGCCACGAGTTGCTGGCCCTTTGGAGCAACTAAAGTCACTGCAGTCCACTTACACAACGGGCGAGCTAAATCATACAGCGATTAGGGGGTGTGCCCGAAGCCGGGATAATGGCTTCAAAATAAATAACAAATAATTCAAATAATATTCGGCTGTCACCATTGTGTTCTGTTTAGTTTCGTTTTTAAGGACTTTCAGTTTGTTTTCATTTGTCACCTCTTCTTTGTTCAGATTCCCGCCACTCATTTGTCTCCTTGATTACCGTTATCATTAGTTAAAAATGTGTCAGCTGTATGTGATTAATTATCCTCGTTTGTGTTCCTGAAGTTGTTCCTTCACCTGGACTCATTGTCCGGTATTGTTTTGTGTGTAGACATTGTTACGTTGCTTTCTCACATTTGGATTTCCTGAGTTTGTTTTATTAAAGAAACTTTTTCATCATCTTCATCTGAACCTGATCGTGACACACGTTCTACTATTTGATAAGTGTATTTAAATGATTTAAACCTTGCACGATAAGATACATGAATGAATGGAAGGATTGCAAATCGAACAGCCGCGTTCCATCTCTGTGCGTCTCTCAGAAATCAAACCTTCTCTCTGTCAAGAGTAGCCTAATAATATACATAGGCCTATACATTGCCTACTACTTGATATGTCTATTTAAATGTTTTAAACTTTTTATGATATGATAGGCTACATTTCTCTGCCTCACTCTCTCTCTGAGACTGCATTTATGCAGATATATATATATATATATATATATATATATATATATATATATATATATATATATATATGTGTGTGTGTGTTTGTTTCCCCAAGCTGGAACTTGGGTCACCCGAAGCACGACCGCATTACATCTCAAAGCATTGCCTATACGAGGCTATTGACACCAACAGTTACAATATATTTAAATAAATGTTATAATCATAATAAAAAAATATTGTATCAGTTATACAAGGCAGATTTGTTCAGTGATAACTACAAAGAAAACAGAAAAAAACAGAGCCTCTGTTGCCAGTCATTGCGTTTTTAATAGTTCCCCCTTTTTTCAGTTGGGTCCTACCACAGGGTTTTTTTCCATCTGTGGTACTTACCGTGTGTAAGTCCATGTGGTGTATTCTCCACATACTTACTAGGATGTGTTCTCCATAGTATTCTTTCTCCCATTTGGGAGGATGAGCGCTTCCTCAATGCTTTTGTCTGCATCAGCTATAGATATTTCAGGGAATGCAGGTTACAACAGTAAGAGACATTTGTCTTACAAAGGGCGCGCAAACACCCAAGGGATCAGATGTACGGATGGCTGGCGCGAAACAGACGTTCCGAAGCTTTGCGAGATCCCGAAGCAAAGATGATTCGAAACACTGATCCGAAGTGTGATTCAAAACACCCACGTCACGTGACAACGGCTAAATGAAGCGTCTAAGTGTTTCATCAGGTGGAGTGCTCCGCCGAATCAGGGTTTCATTGATTGGTCGGTTCGGGAACAAATCACACAATCACACAGTATAAAAGTTTTGTCAACGCATTTTCATATCGTGGGTTTTTGTGAGAGGAGTTTGGTTTTGAGATAGCGGATTTTTGGTGATATAGTGACATTTATAGTGCGATTTGTTTAGTTATATTTAGGATTTAATTTACATTTACACATTGACTTAGAGACACACAGAGTACATATAGTGACACATTAATAGATGCATTGATAGAAATATATATATATATATATATATATATATATATATATATATATATATATATATATATATATATATATATATATATTAATAGATAGATACATATAGATTATTAGATAGATAGGCTACATATAAATAGATAGATAGATAGATAGATAGATAGATAGATAGATAGATAGATAGATAGATAGATAGATAGATAGATAGATAGGATAACTAACTTACTGGAAAGAGAGAGCAGTAATCTTTCCTCATTTGTATGTCCTAGCTAAAAAATATCTTTGTATGCCAGCAACAAGTGTCCCTTGTGAGAGAATTTTTTCAAAGGCTGGAGAAATTATCTGTAAAAAAAGAAGTAGGCTGAGTCCTTCAACAGCAGAGAAATTAATATTTTTGAATAAAAATCTATAAGAAAGGGAGACATTGTGGCTTGATTTATTTTTATTAATATTCATTTTTTCATGACCAAAATCACATTATGCAATGTGAAGAGACTACAGGTTACAAGCTTCATATATTACAAAAATACAATAATAAAAAAAAAAAACCAACACATTTTTTTATTAGCTCTTTGTAAAGGTTGTTCCCTTTCGAAGGGAACTCAACAATACGTCAACGACGTTATGGGGAACGCCTCAGGCGTGACAGGTGTCTGAAATCACTATCAAATCACGTCAATCATATTGACCGGCGACAGCCCGTGAATCATTAGCGTGAATGATTAACGTGCGACCTGGAAGTATAAAGGGGCGCCTTGCACACATGACAAACCATCTCATCGTCTTCAGGGACTGTCTGTTTGAAAACGCTACTCAATGAAACGGTAAGAAAATTAAATGTACAGCACACGAGTGTGCTTTTCCTGCCTGGGAGAAGAGCGCGCACGGGAGATTCTCGAGGGAATCCTCTGTGTGAACTGTGAGCGTTTTTCTTTTAAAACGCTCGCTCTCGTCTGGCCCTCTTCTCGAGTGAAGGGGGTTCAACGTCTGGTTCTCGTGGTCCCGCTCGTGCCGAGGCAGAGCGGCGACTTGCATCATGGGCTTCCAGATAGAGCTCGTCGATCATCTTGAGAGTGCTGTAAACCTCTCAGATGATTCGACGGCTGACGAGGGCGAAGCAGGTGCTCTTCCTGCTCTTCAGGACGAGCAGGAGATGGCTGAGGAGGTTTATAATCAGGTAGATCCTGAACCCTCTCAGCCACCCTGCCCCGTGTATGCAGGTCTGGTGGATGTTGTGGAGCGCGCCGCCAACAGGCTGTAGCTGCCATGGCAACGCACTAGAGGAGAGACCGCTCGCGGTAGGCTCGGCGATCGGTTTCTCCCCGGCCATACACCACCAGCTCAGGTGAGCCTAATCCATTCCTTCCTGATCTTCACACAGAGATCTAGAGGGCATGGAAGAGCCCATTCTCTGCCAGTATTCACTGACATCAGCGGGTTAATTTCGCTGATGTTGAGGGGATCGCAGAGCATGGGTATGTGTCGATGCCGCCCATTTGACGAGTCGTTTGCGAACTATCTCATGTCTGGGCAGGCGTCGACACTGAGAGCTCCATTTCTGCCATCCAAACCGCTAGAGACAACAGCGCGTTTGAATGGCAGAGCATACACGGCAGCAGTTCAGGCTGGTGCTTCCCTGCACACCATGGCGGTGCTGCAGGCATACCAGGCCGACCTGCTGCAGGATCTCGACCAGGGGGCAGGGATGTCCCCTGAGGCGGTTACTGAGCCGCGCCGAACCACGGTTTTTGCGCTCCGGGCCACCAAACAGACTGCTGCCACGATCAGTCGGTCGATGGCGGCGATGGTGGCCACGGAGAGACAGCTTTGGTTAAACCTGGCCGACGTTGAGGAGAAAGAGGGCCTTTCTCCTCGATTCGTCGGTTTCGCCCTCTGAACTCTTTGGCCCCTCCGTGGAGGCGGGGCTTGGGAAGTTCAGGGAGGCGAAGGCGCGCTCAGCTGCTTTTAGGAAAAAACCTGCATACCGCTGAGATCCGGTTCCACACCCAGGCAGGCGGGAGGGCCTGGCCCTTCACGGTCTGAGGACCATAGACAGGGCCAGAGAGCCAGTGTCGCCTCTCGTGCGCCCCCTCTGTGGAGGAACAGGGCGCAGGAAAGGCGTGACTCCCGCTAGAAGAGGGATCTGAGGGAGGTTATCCAGCACAAGCGCATACAGCGTCGCTGATGGATAATCTCCCCGGAGGGCTTCATTAAAAAGAGAAATCCAGCCCTCTCCTCTCTTCTGACTCCCCAGACGTGCATTACATCAGGCCTGGCGCTGGGCCTATGATAAGAACGATGTTCCGATGGCCCGCCTAGGCTTGGTTAGTAGAAACGCCTCTTTCAGGCATGTAAAGTGGTGGACCCCAGGTTCATAAAGAACTATCTGGCGAGTCTTCACTCCGCACGCCGCAGGTGAGCTGTCTGGTCTTTTCAAGAGTCAATTTTGTGAATTAAAATTCCGAACTGTATCTCTCTACAGACCTCGTTCCCTGTATAGAGCTATGGGGTCATGTCATTTGCTATGTCATCAGGTAATAAGGTAAGAGAAGTTTCCTGGATTATTAGGGCCCTGAAGTTCCCCATTAGGTGGCCAGAACGATAACTATGTTAGCCTTCGGGCTGTTAGCCACCTCAGGGTAGAGTAGTTGGTCTCTCTCTTAGAATTTTTTACTAAGAGTGTTGACTGACGCTAGAGCTTCAGATAGATCTTATGTCCGGCCCACGGGTCCGTTTGACTTCTTCCTGAGTATTTCGCCCCTTGAGCTCTGTTTGGGTTTTCATTAGGCTGAGCGATCATGCAGCCCTTTGTATGGAATAATACAGACTATATTCTTTAGTAAGGCTGTGGCTCCTCCGAGCCCTCAGATAGATCTATGCCTGCAGGCTGGCCCTCACCAGGGCCGCCTCTGTAGCTGGCCTAGGCTGTGCCAGGGATAATAGAAGTGCTCTGCTAAAATTTAGCATTGCTTCCTCTGAACCTTCACTTTGTGAATGTAGGTTTCTAGCATCCCTGTATAAACAGCCTCCTCCCATGGGAGTCGTTAGGCCAAGGCCCGCCCCCTTCTCTGCATTCTGGGGTGACTAGAGTAATGCAGCATGGTGCAGAGGATGGTTTGTAAGGACATGGTAGGCCTCAAACAGGCCTCCGTGGTATATATGTCTTTATTGAGCAGGGTTAGGCCGTCTTTCGCTTCACGAAGAAGACTGGGTTTCCTGCCTGACCCTGCCATGCAGAACTGGCCTACGGATTTAGGCCGCCAGTTTAGGCTTCACTCACCTCGCTGAGCTACTGCTCGAGCGCTAGGTTGTAGGTGGATGGCTTTCATTCAAGCCCCACTCCCCTAGGTTGGGCACAGATAAATTTCTGTCACCCCTAGAGCCGCTGGCAGGCCCGGACCCTGGTAACCTCAGGGTGAGGTGTGAGTATCCCCCTGTGATACAGGGTAGGTCTGAGCACTTCACTCCCAGTTCTGTTTATCCTACCTCGCACCACTATGGCTCGGGTCGAGTATGAAGTAAGCTTCACTTCTTCTTTGGTCGAAGTACGCTCCCCTGAAGCCAGAGCATTGCCCTGAGCTGACGCCCATGCATAGATGGTAGGCCCCTGACTAATGGGGCCTCCGTTGAGGCAGAGTGGCGTATGTTGTACTCCCCTTGTTTTAAGGGTGCTAGCTTTTTTGCGGAGTACACTGCCATGGGCAATGTGATTAGGCACCAGGATGCTGTAGGCGCTGCGTAAACAGCTTTGCTGCCAACGAAGGCTGCGCCATTAGGTAGTAGGCCTCAGCAGGCCTCCTTGATTGGACAGCCCCCTAGAGGGCACTGTAGGCCAGCTCACTTTACGTGGTTGGCCTTGGTGGTTCGGGCAGTTGACTCACTGATGGGTAGTAGGCCTTAAACAGGCCTCCTCGGAGGTGAGTCCCAACATTGTGGGACATACCTTATAGCGCTACTGGAAGCCCATTAGTAAATTATGCTTGTGTAGTATGGTTCCCAACAGTGTACTTTATAGCAGAATATGACTTGCTATTAGCTAGTAGGCCCGACCAGGCCTCCCTGATAGGCGAGTCCCCAGCTGGCTGGCCTTAGCAGGCCACCTTATACTATCACCCGGACTCAGGGCTCAAAGCTAACAGTGGTTATCAGGTAGTAGACCACTCAGGCCTCCCTGAAGGTGAATTCCCACTTAAGATGGTTATCAGGTAGTAGGCCTCAGCCGGCCGCCCTGAAGGCGAATTCCCACTTAAGTTGGCTATCAGGTAGTAGGCCTCTCTGGGCCTCCCTGAAGGTGAGCTCCCAAATATTGTGGCTGTCAGGTAGTAGGCCGCTCTGGGCCTCCCTGAATGTGAGCGCCCAAATATTTTGGGTGTCAGGTAGTAGGCCTCACCAGGCCTCCCTGAAGGTGAGTTCCCACATGCTGTGATTATCAGGTAGTAGGCTCCTCCAGGCCTCCTTGAATGAGTACGGTCAGGTAGTAGGCCTCACCAGGCCTCCCTGAAGGTGAGCTCCCCACATACTGTGGTTGTAAGGTAGCAGGCCTCACCGGGCCTCCCTGAAGGTGAGTTCCCACGTACTGTGGTTATCAGGTAGTAGGCCTCTCTTGGCCTCTCTGAAGGTGAGCACCCCACATACTGTGGTTATCAGGTAGTAGGCCTCTCTGGGCCTCCCTGAAGGTGAGCACCCCACTTACTGTGGTTATCAGGTAGTAGGCCTCACGGGCCTCTCTGAAGGTGAATTCCCACTTACGTTGGCTATCAGGTAGTAGGCCTCTCCGGGCCTCCCTGTAACGTTCCCTAGTGGTGCTGGGTTTATGAAGCTAGTGGTCTCTTGCTATCAGTTTCAGCTAGCATTAATAGGCAGCTGCTGAAGGCGAGCTTGCGCCCTGGCTCGCTAAAGTGTTCATTCTCTGCTATTGGTTCCCTCCCGGAACTTTTTCTGCCTACAGCCTGGTTTGCCTACCAGGCAGACCTGTGCTCCCCTCACCGAGGGTCTCTATGAGCATGCGGCTTCCTGAGTCTGGTCAGACGGTCGTAGGCCTCTCGTGAGGCCTCCCAGTTAGATCAGCCCTTAGGCCTTCACAGGCCTCCTCAGTGTTTTGAAACACAGACACTGGGTTGATCCGTGGATCGAGTAGAGAAACTCCCCTCGCTAGCAAGGGTTGGAAAGCACTATGCTGAGTCATACTCTCCGGGATATCCCGTCTCTGAGATCCGGGCCGAGTGGTTCACTGCCAGCTTCGCAGTCCCTCGGGTTGGATGCCTTTCTTAAGGCTTTGTTGTCCAGAGGCTCTGTCTTCAGACAGACAGGATTTGGCCAGACTAGTGTCTATGTACTGACGCCAGGTCAGGCCGTCCTGGTGGCATTTCGGGGTGAGTACGTTCCCCTGAATAGTGACTGGCTGGGGTTCCTTCGGGTTCCCTAGCCACATTCCCTAGAAGGGACCCCTTCTAATCGGAAGCTGTGGTTCCAGGCCCGGAGCCGGCCCAGGTAGACCTTTTTATTTAACCATGTTTATGAAGGTTTTTCTGTGAGGCTGTAGCTTGGGCTATGACCGTAGGGAATGCTGTCACTGACAGCCCAGTGTGACCTGAGGGTGAGTGGTTCTAGCGTTTCATTTGAAGTTGCTGGTTCTGACAGTTGTCACTGCCACTTGGCATGCACTCCCCTTAGCATGGCGGAGTTGGTATATCGTTCCCCATAACGTCGTTGACGTATTGTTGAGTTCCCTTCGAAAGGGAACGTCTCAGGTTACGACTGTAACCTATGTTCCCTGAGAACAGGGAACGAGACAATACGTCTCCCTGCCATGCCTCGGGGCTTGCCTACCGTACAGTCCCTTCAGACGATAAGGTGATTTGTCATGTGTGCAAGGCGCCCCTTTATACTTCCAGGTCGCACGTTAATCATTCACGCTAATGATTCACGGGCTGTCGCCGGTCAATATGATTGACGTGATTTGATAGTGATTTCAGACACCTGTCACGCCTGAGGCGTTCCCCATAACGTCGTTGACGTATTGTCTCGTTCCCTGTTCTCAGGGAACATAGGTTACAGTCGTAACCTGAGACGTTTCAGATCAACACCTGCAAGTGACCACTAGGTGTCACCGTGGAGACGGGTTTCGGATTGATTCGAAGCCTCGAAACAAAATGGCACATTTGCTTCGACTGTTTCATTGCTTCACGAAGCCTCGATCTGCCCATCACTAATCAGATGATGAGAGAAGGGATGACTGGAAGATGTCTTAGATGTATGGAGATCGTGGTAACAATGCTGGTAAGATACAACAGGAACATCCAGCAGGAACGTAATGAGGTAAGAGAGTCTGTAGCATCAGACGAGGCCAGAAAATTATTGAGGGTGTGTTTGCTCTTCTTATAGTACTGGGGATTAGGGCTGATGAGTGTTAGGTGTGCATGATTAGTACTCTGGAGAGTTTAAAGGCTGACTGAATGAGGAAGAGTATGGCTTGTTCGTGACTATTTAAAACACATTCAGTTTATTAGTACTATTACAGAAATTCATACTATTACAGAACTATTAGCACAAACAATACCAGACCTCAAAAAAATCGAGTGATACATCACTGTGGGAGTGCTGGTGGAATTAGAGGGAAAGGAGAGTAACCATGGTCGTCTCTACGGTTCTCCTGCGGCCTCCGAAGCCTGCGGAGTAGTTTTGTCCCATTAGCTTTCTATCTGCGCCCAGGGCTCGGCCTCCATTGGCATTGTCTCTGTTGATCATCCTTCGGATGTGGTCAGCAAAGTTTCCGCTCCTCCCTCCTTCCACTCCCCTGTAGACATCCTTCCTGGCTGTGCTCTGGGTCCTCGTATGGCCACTCCTCCTGTCCATGCCATCCTGGATCCTACCACCATCTGCTCCTCTCTGGGTCTGGGTCCTGCCTCCATCTGCTACTCCCTGGGTCCTGTCTCTTTCTGCTCCTCTCTGGATCCTGCCTTCATCTTTGCCTCCCTTTTTTACTCTCGCCATCTGCTCTGCCCTGGTTCCTCCCTTCTGCCCTCAAGCTGGTTTCCAGACCATAGCCAGCCCCTCGTCTGCCTCCTAAACCTCCTCCTTCCAAGAGGGTGGCATCCTGTTACACTCACATTCAGTTTAGTTTGTCTTAGTTTAATTTTTATGTACTCTTAGTTTGCATAAGTTTTCCTATTTCCTTTGTTCTCATTTTCCCGCCACTAGTTTGTCTCCATGGTCATTGATTTAATGATCACACATGTTTATATTCTGTTCATTATCCTTATGTATTTAGTTTGGTTCATTCATTTGTCTGGTATTGTTTTGGACTCTTTCTTTTGTATGTATGTGGATTTTATTTAATAAACTTAATTTTGATTTTAATTCTGGATCATCTTCATCATTGGAAACAAATGCGTTACTAATAATTATTATTATTTTAATTATTATAATTGTATTTTAGTAATGCATTATTTTATATTACTTTTATGAATACTGTAGTTATGTTTATTATTTTAAGTAAGCTTAGTTCCCATGTAATTGAATGGCTTTTTCAAATTGGGTTTATATTTACATTTTATATGACACTATGATGCCCCTCATCTTGATGAATGTTTTCCATTTCAGTGGTGTTACAGAATGTAGACTCGGACACAGATAAATGGGATTAACAAACATTGTATTTACAGCTCAGAGCAGTCAGGCAAAAAGGGTGAGAATTAATTTCAATATATACATTTGAAGAGAGGGGAGATTTGAAACATGAGTTTCCTCTGATTGTAGGTGTAGGAGATTGTGGATGGAGGAGCAGATAAGGGGATGAACGCACACACCTCGTCAGTTTGGTGAGTATTGTCAGGAACTCAGATAAATGGAGGACTCAATTGCAGGGATAAAACGTAAAGTTGATTAGAAAACTTTAGGAACAATTTTAAACCATCTACAGTACGTGACAGTGGAAATAGTTGACTATATCTGTGTGGTGGATCCCGTGTGCTCCACACACACATCAGCGGACACAAGTAGAGGAGACCACAGAGAGGAAACGAACACAAGGACGACCAACTGAATGATGACCCTGAGTCCAGCAAGTGAAATCAGTCTTGTTACAAACTCCTTGTATTTGGTTCCTGAGCCCAATCACAAGCAGGTAGGTGACAGAAGCAAACACACATGAATGAGGGCACAGAACATGAAACATACACATGACATGAATAGTGATCAACTGTCAACAAGGGGTAGACACAGCTGTTAATATATAGGGTAACGGGAACAAGCAACAGGTGTTTGTAGACACAGTTAGTAATATATAGGGTAAAGGGAAAAAGCAACAGGTGTGAGGGATCAGCCCCTGATTGAGCACACAGTCCTGCAAGGCAACACTGATTGCCCAAATCACGGGCAGCAGAAAATGACAGGACCATAACAAACAACAGAGAAGAACCGGTGACACACCCTGACCTGACCTGATGGTAAGGTGACTGGGGATCATGGAAGGTGGTGATTAATTTTGTTTTTTTATTTGCAAAAAAAAAAAACAGCAATCATTCAACAACAAAACATGCAATGCTCCTGTGTTCTCAATGACATACCATTGTGCTAACATCTAAAGCTCAGGGTGAACTGGGTGAGTATTACTGGGATTTATACAGTGTTTGTATATGCTTGTGCAAAAGTGCGGTCTTTCTCACAGCGGACTGATCTACAGCTGTGCTGGTGTAGGGTGGCAGATATGCTGTGATTAATTAGATATTGATATGTAGCTGTGTTACAGTCCTTATACTGTACAGCATCCCATGAACATTCAATTAATGGGCCCTCATTTTCTTCGGGAATGAAGGTTGTTTTCATTAACTGTGACAGGAGGATGAATCTTTTTAGCAGCATAAATCGACAGCTTCCAAACACAAATGATACCTGTTTTGTGGGGAGGTTGTACATGGAGAATACTTACACCACCTCCTTGTTTAACACCATTACTCTTTTCCAAACACCTGTCGCTGAATCAATAAATCTTTCCATCTTGCTTCCCATGGCTAGCAATTACTAAGAAAGCCTCAGTATGTAGTGCCTGCTTAAGAGTCTGTTCTGATGAAGGAATGTCGGTATAACAGATTCATATTGTTAATTACCTGCCCCTACACAGACGTGATCATGCCAGAGGTAAATGTTGACAAATTAATGGAGCTTTCTGTTCGCATTAATTATGTGTCGTAGGTTAATCATTGATAGAAAGCTCATTTGAATAGTGGGGAGGGATAGATTGCCTGACACATGCAGCTTGGAAAATTACCATGACATTCGGTCAAAATTGACCCGGTATGATCTATTGTGGATGTATAATTGCAAGGTTTGGTTATTAGTGCTATTATTTCTGCTCACACACTGGAGTGTGCTATAATAAATAACAATAATAATAATACTTATAATAAAAAGAGTAAATGCAGTAACAACAACTGCTTTCTCTTGTGCATAATAGTTTTTTTCTCTTTTTTTCTCTCAGAGGCTAGCTATAAGCTTTTTAACGAAAAAAAAACATGTTTATAGCAGCAGGTTTGTAAATAATATAAAAAAAGAGTAAAATTTGTAATAGATGTTTTAAATGTTATTAATTTACACAAATCATTACTTACAATATTTGTGGGCAAAAACAGTTTTGATACATTCATGTGTTACCCTTCCTTTTTGCTGTTACATAAATGTTACTATCTGAATTTAGCTTAAAACTATGGAAGCTGGATTCCACCATGAAATAAAACATTACAAGGTAATTGTGACTATCTCATAATTGACATAATTCTGACTGTTTATATCTCACAGGTCTACGAAATAAACAAACATAACAAACTGTTCTAGCCAATAACTGACAAGAAGGATTTGGGGGGTTAGTGCGTGGATGAGGAGGCGGGAGGGTCTAGCTAGCCTCTGTTTTGTCACCCGACATCCCTAGAGCACCTAAAAGTGGTGGTATAATTCCCTGTTCACAAGATGTAAAATAAATCTCTGATGTCCCCAGAGTGTCTGTGAAGTTTTAGCTCAAAATACCCCACAGATAATTTTATATAGCATGTTAAAATAAAAAATGCACAGTTCCCTTTCGTTGTCACTCCGAGTTACGTCGGATGACGACGAATGGGGTTTCGCTTCGAAAGCCTATCAGCTTCGAGTATTACAAAACGAGCCTATGGCAAAGAAATGCCATGGGTCTGCGGAATTTGCATGACGTAACTCCGCCCCACCTCGTGGGTATAAAAGGAGGAAGTCCGCAACAGCAGTTTATGTTTTTTAAACCAAGTTTATTCTTCTCTCCACAAGCCATCTCTGAATTGTCAGCTTCACGAACGAGTGCCTCGAGTGTTGGTGTGACGGCGATCTACGGCGAGAGCGTGCTTCCTGCTGATC
The DNA here is from genome assembly GCA_026230005.1 of Gila orcuttii. Taxonomy (NCBI): domain Eukaryota; kingdom Metazoa; phylum Chordata; class Actinopteri; order Cypriniformes; family Leuciscidae; genus Gila; species Gila orcuttii. Next base: position 21,690,781 of record JAPDVR010000007.1, on the reverse strand, counting down.
TGCTGCAGTGATTTGCCAGTCGGCGCGTTTCTCCCCGGGCGCTTCAACACTTGAGTTTTCTCACTAAAAGAGCTTACACACGGCACGTCTTTTTAAAGATGCCTCGCCCGTGTACTTCTGGTTGCGGCAGATTGGTATCGGACTCTGATGGGCACGAGCGTTGCATAGTATGTTTGGGCATTGATCATGCTAGAGCAGCGCTCGTGGATGACTCATGTTTTCTCTGTGGGAACATGACCATCGCGTCATTACGGTCGAGACTCGGTGAACTCGCAAGAGTGAGAGTCCCCTCATCCACCCCCCGCCCTGCGGCTGGTGGCCAGGGTGACCTGAGGGTGACAGTCTGGAACAAGGCGCCGACTATGTGTCCGCGACCCCAGCCCCCCTCTTCAATGACGGTGCCCGCTAGTGAACTGCCGATTCCCGCGGGTCTACCCTCTGGTGGCCCGCGTGTTTCGGTTGAAGCTACAGAGGATGATGCCATGTCTGTTGCTGCATCACTAGGTGGGTTTGATTCTTCTGGAAGTGAGGGCTCGTCACAGCTGCCACCTTCCGGTGTGCATACGGCTGTGCTCGAGTCTGATCCGGAGATGACGGCCATGCTTTCCCGGGCAGCCGCGAGCATCGGGCTTGAGTGGAGGCCTCCACCCTGTCCGGAGCGCTCGCGGCTGGACGATTGGTTTTTGGGTAAGGCCGCCGACCCTCGTCCTCGGCAAACCCCAATACCTTTCTTCCCGGATGTGCATGATGAGATCTCGAAGTCCTGGAAGACCCCGTTGTCTTCCCGTGACCGCTCGTTGGTCTCATCCGCCTTTCCTCCCCTCGATAATGCAGCCGCCCGTGGGTACACTGGGCTCCCCCCGGTTGAACGCTCTGTTGCCATGCAACTATGTCCTCAGAGTGCTTCTTCTCGTGGCGAGCCTAAGCACCCATCCAAAGCCTGTAGATTTTCGTCGACCTTGGTGGCGAAGTCTTACAGAGCGGCGGGACAGGCGGCTGCGTCACTGCATGCTATGGCCACTCTGCAGGTCTACCAGGCCCAGATGCTCAGAGACATGCACGAGGGTAGGACAGACCCAGGGCTCTTCAATGAGCTGCGCGCCGCGACCGACCTTGCTCTCCGGGCGACGAAGGTTACCGCGCGCTCCCTGGGTCTGGTGATGTCCACAGCCGTGGTCCAGGAGAGACATCTCTGGCTGAACCTGGCTGACATGCGGGACGCGGAGCGGACCCGTCTGCTTAACGCCCCCTTGTCCCAGGCCGGCCTCTTCGGCGGTGCGGTTGAAGACTTTGCCCAACAGTTTTCAACCGCCCAGAAACAGACCGAGGCCATAAAACACATTCTGCCCCGCCGGCCAGCTGCTGCCTCAACCCAGCCGACCGGGCAGACGCCTCGTCCTGTTTCCCGCCGAGGGCGCCCTCCTGCGGCTCCCGCCCCTCCCGCCCGGCCCACGCAGCAGCCTCCACCCCGGGCCGGTCGCGGAGGAAGCCGTAAGAAGGCGCCACAGCCCTCTCCCGCCCCGCCCCCCGCTAAACGCCGGGCCAAGCGGCGCTCCTGAGACAGGCTGCTCAGGGAAGATGGTCGTTTTTCAGGAGATGGTAGCAGGACCACTCCTTCCCCCGGTGGAGGGCCGGGGGAGAATCTTTTGTTCTCCGCTCCCCGCTGCTCACCCACGGGTGGGCAGCACCCTAAAGTGGTTAAAGACAGAAACGACCCTCTCTTCCCTGAGCTCACAGAGTTCTCGGGCGACACAGAGCGCCGCCCACAAGCCGTGCTCTCCTCGCCCCCCTCTGTCCCAGAGGCGGTTGACAAGGCGTGCCGTCCACGGACCGCGTCGCCCCTGTCCCCCTCTGTCGCCAGACCCCTGGCAGAGCAGGCCCCCGCGGGACGACCAGCCTGGTCCTCCCCTGGCCCCCTCTGTCAGGGCGCGGTTGCTAACTGTGCCCCCACACCGGGCCGCTATGCCGTCCACGTCTGGGCCAGTTACTCCGCTTTGCTGCCCCTCCGGGGGGACGCCTGTCGTCCGCTTGATCCCGCTGGTTCAGTTCCTGGGAGCCTGGTTAGAGCTTCCCCGTCTGTCCCGCTGGATCGCGCGCACCATCAGGCTCGGCTATGCGATTCAGTTCGCACGGTCTCCTCCCCGCTTCAGGGGAGTCCGCTCCACTTTGGTCGGTGGCAATGCCCCTATCATGAGAGCAGAGATTGCCACCCTGCTGGCGAAGGGTGCAATCGAGACTGTCCCTCCAGCCGAGATGAGGTCCGGGTTCTACAGCCCCTACTTCATTGTCCCCAAGAAAACCGGTGGGTTACGGCCAATCCTGGACTTGCGCGTGCTGAACCGCTCCCTTCACAGGCTGCCGTTCAAGATGCTCTCCGCCAAACGCGTTCTCGAATGCGTGCGGCCCCAGGATTGGTTTGCAGCGATCGACCTGAAGGACGCCTACTTTCATGTCTCCATTCTTCCTCGACACAGACCGTTCCTACGGTTTGCTTTCGAGGGGCAGGCATACCAGTACGCGGTTCTCCCTTTCGGGCTAGTCCTGTCTCCTCGCACCTTCACGAAGGTCGTCGAGGCTGCCCTTGTTCCCCTTCGGGAACACGGGGTTCGCATCCTGAGTTATATCGACGACTGGCTGATCCTAGCTCACTCTCGAGATCAGGTTTGCGAACACAGGGACCTAGTGCTCCGGCACCTAGCTCGTCTGGGCCTTCGGGTCAACTGGGAGAAGAGCAAACTTTGCCCCGTGCAGAGGATCTCCTTTCTCTGTATGGACATCGACTCGGTCCGCGCAGCTTACGAGCGAGCGCGCGCAGTCACTGCTGACTTGCCTGAGACATCTCAGGAGCAAGAATGCGGTTCCACTGAAACATTTTCAGAGGTTCCTGGGGCATATGGCATCTGCAGCCGCGGTCACGCCGCTCGGATTGCTTCATATGAGACCGCTTCAGCTTTGGCTTCGCGACCGAGTCCCGAGGTGGGCATGGCATCAAGGCACGCTCCGGGTACCAGTTACTCCGACCTGCCGTCAGTTCCTCACCCCGTGGTCGAACCTCAGTTTTCTCAGGGCGGGTGTCCCCCTGGAACGAGCTTCCCGGCATGTTGTGGTCTCCACGGATGCCTCCACCACGGGCTGGGGCGCCATGTGCAATGGACATGCTGCTGCGGGCTCCTGGACAGGACCCCAGCGGCTATGGCATGTCAATTGCCTCGAGTTGTTGGCAGTACGCCTTGCCCTGCACCGCTTCCGGGCGTTGCTCAGGGGTCAACACGTACTAGTCCGCTCAGACAATACCGCTACTGTAGCGTACATCAACCATCAAGGTGGTCTACGCTCCCGCCGTATGTCACAACTCGCCCGCCACCTCCTTCTATGGAGTCAGAAGCATCTGAGGTCGCTTCGAGCCATTTTCATTCCCGGAGCCCTGAACTGTGCAGCCGACAAGCTCTCACGGCTTCAGCCCCTCCCTGGAGAATGGCGACTCCATCCCCAGTCGGTTCAGCTGATTTGGGACCAGTTCGGGGACGCACAGATAGATCTGTTTGCCTCTCACGACTCGACCCATTGCGCCCTGTATTTTTCCCTGACCGAGGGCACGCTCGGCACGGATGCACTGGCGCACAGCTGGCCGCCGGGCCGCAAATATGCGTTTCCCCCAGTGAGCCTTCTTGCGCAGACCTTGCGCAAGGTCAGGGAGGACGAGGAGCAGGTCATTTTTGGTCGCGCCGTATTGGCCCGGCCAGACCTGCTTCCCCGAACTTGCACTCCTCGCGACAGCACCTCCCTGGCCCATTCCTCTGAGGAAGGACCTTCTTTCTCAGGGACGGGGCACCCTGTGGCACCCCTCGCCCCGATCTCTGGAGCCTCCACGTGTGGCTCCTGGACGGCTCGAGGTAGGTTTGAGTACCCTTCCACCAGCGGTGGCGGCTACCATCACTTCCGCTAGAGCGTCGTCCATAAGACACGTCTACGCGTTGAAGTGGAACCTCTTCGTCGTCTGGTTCTCTTCTCACCGAGAAGACCCCCGGAGATGCTCGATCAGCGTTGTGCTTTCCTTCCTTCAGTAGGGGTTGGAGCGAAGGCTGTCTCCCTCCACCCTTAAGGTCTATGTTGCCGCCATTGCCGCACACCATGACCTAATCGAAGGTAAGTCGGTAGGGAAGCACGACCTGGTCATCAGGTTCCTGAGAGGAGCGAGGAGACTAAATCCTCCTCGCCCTCCTCTCGTTCCCTCTTGGGACCTCTCAGTGGTTCTAACTGCCCTGAAGAGTGCTCCCTTTGAGCCCCTGCAGTCAGTCGAGCTTAAGTTCCTGTCAATGAAGACAGCGCTCCTGGTTGCACTGGCCTCCATCAAGAGGGTAGGGGACCTGCACGCATTCTCCGTCGACGAAGCGTGCCTGGAATTCGGACCGGCTTTCTCTCACGTGATCCTGAGACCCCGGCCCGGATATGTGCCCAAGGTTCCTACCACTCCCTTTCGGGACCAGGTGGTGAACCTACAAGCACTGCCCCTGGAGGAGGCAGACCCAGCCTTGGCACTGCTCTGTCCAGTACGCGCTCTTCGCGCCTATGTAGACAGGACGCGGTGTTTCAGGACCTCAGACCAGCTCTTTGTCTGTTATGGTGGGAAGCTGAAGGGAAAGGCTCTCTCCAAGCAAAGGTTGTCTCACTGGATAGTGGACGCCATTGCCTTGGTTTACCAGCAGCAAGGTCGACCGTGCCCCCTTGGTGTGACGGCCCACTCCACCCGGAGTGTGGCATCCTCTTGGGCTCTAGCGCATGGCGCTTCGCTAACAGACATCTGCAGAGCTGCAGGCTGGGCGACACCTAACACATTCGCCAGATTCTATAATCTCCGAGTGGAGCCAGTGTCCTCTCATGTACTCGCTTCAACTAGCTAGTACCGGACCCGCTCAGGTGTCTTCGCTTGCTCGCCATTCCACTCCTCAGACTGGATACGTGCGATATTCTCCTCAGGTGAGCTTTTCCGAAAGCCCTGAGTTCCTCCAGCACTCCTTACGTCGGCGCCAGTGTCTCTTGCCTGCGCGTCGGCTAGGTGCCTCCCGTGTGCATGGTCCCTCCCCTTAGCGACCCCCACATGTGTATTTCCACTGTAAGCCTCTCTGAGCATGTGTCTTCCCTTGGCAAGCCACCTTGCCACCCCTGGGGTTGAAATATTCCACCTGCGGCTGGACACCCCAGTGTTCTCCATATGTTTCCTTCGGGTCATATGTGTATTCTCTAAGTCCCCCCCCCCCTCTGGATTGGCATTAATTGCATACTTCCCCTAGCTTGGGATATGCTTCCCAGTGTACCTTGGTATTCCTGTGTTAAATGGAGTCCTTCGTCCAGTCTATGACAGGGATCTCGATTTACGCAGGGCACTGGAAGACAGCTGACAAGGTGGCGTGATTAGACTGGTAACCCCATTCGTCGTCATCCGACGTAACTCGGAGTGACAACGAAAGGGAACGTCTCGGTTATGTATGTAACCCTCGTTCCCTGAGTAGGGAACGGAGACATTACGTCTGCCTGCCACTTTCCGCTGTACCGCGGGGATCGCCTGAGCTCAGTCTTGGCTCCTCAGCGAAGAAACATAAACTGCTGTTGCGGACTTCCTCCTTTTATACCCACGAGGTGGGGCGGAGTTACGTCATGCAAATTCCACAGACCCATGGCATTTCTTTGCCATAGGCTCGTTTTGTAATACTCGAAGCTGATAGGCTTTCTAAGCGAAACCCCATTCGTCGTCATCCGACGTAACGTCTCCGTTCCCTACTCAGGGAACGAGGGTTACATACGTAACCCAGACGTTTTTGTGTCTGTCCCTTTAAATGCAAATAAGCTGCTGCTCCCAGCACAGAGGGCGGAGCTACAACAGCTCATTCTCAAACCGGAGTCAAGAAGTATTAACAAAAACATGTAGACAACATTTCTGAATGGTTAGTTGATGAATTTATGTAGCTTATGTGTATGTGGCAGGTGAAATACAACAGGGCTTAGGCCCAGACAATTAGCAGACTACGCCACGATGGGACTTACACCCAAGGAATTTATTATTTTATTCTAACAAGGCACTCAAGTTTGTAGATGATTTAGCCAGAGACAGTGGTCCAATACAAAAAGTTACTTTTATTTGTCTTACATCAATGAACACACACAATAATTCACTCCAAAAATAAAAACATTTGGATTTCACAATAACACATAAGGGAATTTTTCACAGCAAACAAAATACACTGCACACTAAATCAGACAACCAGACACACCAACTTTACACTATTCGCCACACACACACACAAAAAAGGATCGTGCTGAAACCTACCAGCGGGAGACTAGTAGCACAAGCAATGAGCATCCATGGAAAACACCCCAATCACACGTGCCAGGTTCACACACACCTCAAAAGGAAATATCCACACTGGGTGATCACACAACCACTGACTACATCAAGGGACACACAAGGGCACTGCTCCCACTGGCAGCTCTCAGCACCTAGACAAAAAGGAAGACAAGTAAGCGTTAAACAAAGTTACCAACCCTCACAACAATAAGAAAACATATACAACCAAACATGAACAATAATAAACCATACCAAATAATAAATGAAGGAAAACAGGCCACACCGAGGATCAACAACTTCTACAGTCTCCCGTCGGTGTGGACAAATCAAAAAAAAGAATCAAACAAAAATATCAATCATAATAACCAATGGGCCAATCCCCTTGAATATCAACAGCGGGGGAAAGGCCTCCAGACAACAGTTTCAATGACGAATCCAGCAAGGGACTTAACCTACTTAAAAAAAAAAGACAAAAAAAAACACCAAAATAACGTGATGCCAGTATATCAGACACTCAATACACTGACATTCACAACACGGGGAAGTATGAGAAATCCAACTGAGTCCAGCAAGCAACGATGGAAAAGGCCAGACACTCGCTAGCTTGAGCTAGCCCCGGGTCCCATAATCGTCGATCCCGTGGGAAAGGGCAGCCGGGTACGACGAAGAAAGCCCGTGAGCGACACGTAACATGAAAAATTGTTAAGCAAAGCAGCAGATATTCAGCGCAGATGCAGCCGACTCGCGGCTGTACCCCCGGTTAAATAGCACTCCCTATAATTTAATAGCGTTGAGTCACGGCCCCAAGCTCTGCTTACGGCCAGCCGGGCCAACACTCAGCTGGTAAAAGGGCTGCTGCAACACCGCGGCACTACGGTAAAACGGATAGTCCAGGCAGACGTCAGGTCGCTGGGCAGGTAACCAAAACAAACAGTCGCATGCTGGTGACATCAGTCGTCAAAAGAAAAGTCGTCAAAAGGGGCTTAGCCCTTGCGATTGGCTTACACTTAACTGCCCAGTACCAATCCCAGCAAAACAAGTTTAATACCAAAAAGGGGAGGCTTGAGCCAGACAGCTGCATCCTGCTACAACCTACCCCCCCTTTCTAAATCGTTGCCCCAACGATTAACGGGAACAACTATAAAAACACTAAACCGAGCTAGGTACATACCTCCCGCAAAGCTGCGCGCGCACCCAGGTGGCCTAAACTCCAAGGCCTAAAAATACCAGCGACAAAGTTAAAAGCAAAGTCCGTAGAAGATTCAACCCTCTGGTGCGAGGAAAATAAGGAGCAGCCATTACCTGTCCTGTCCATCATACTTAGAACTTACAGGGAACGATGGATAAGCATCACCGTCCACAAATCTACAGGAAACGATGGATATGCGTCACCGTACCTAAAATCTACAGAGAACAATGAATAAGCATCACGGTACTCAAATCTACAGGGAACGATGGATATGCGTCACCGTACCTAAATCTACAGGGAACGATGGATAAGCATCACCGTACTCAAATCTACAGGGAACGATGGACAAGCATCACCGTACTCAAATCTACAGGGAACGATGGATATGAGTCACCGTACCTAAATCTACAGGGAACGATGGATAAGCATCACCGTACCTAAATATACAGGGAACGATGGATAAGCATCACCGTACTCAAATCTACCTGGAACGATGGATATGCGTCACCGTACCTAAATCTACAGGGAACGATGGATAAGCATCACCGTACCTAAATCTACAGGAAACGATGGATATGCATCACCGTACTCAAATCTACAGGGAACGAGGGATAGGGCCAGGAGCAGGGCCTGATATAGGCGCTCATTATCAGCTTTCAGCTGAGCTATAAAGTCCCTCAACTCCTGTAACTCCTTTTCCTCTGCCACACCCTGTTCCATATTTTGGCAATGCACAATCCAATGGACAAAGAAAAAAAAAAATCCTAGCAACTGCTCTCTACGTGGAAGTTTTGAGTTTAAAGACCTATTAGGTTTAATACACCCCCCCCCCCCCCTCTAGTCAGTGTCCTGATCATCCTGTCTGTGTTTATTCTGAAATAACAATCGGCTAGATGTACAATATCCCTTACATATTGGGTAGGATTAAGGGAGGTAGAATATGGTCATTCAGAATAAGGTACATAATATGTGCTTATAGGTACTAATAAACAGCCAATATCCTAGTAACATGCATGCTAATAAGCAACTAGTTCATAGTGAGAACTAGACCCTAATCTAAAGTGTTACCACACAAACTTAAACTAAATAAATTCTGTAAGTAATACGTTTAAATAAATAAGTTTATGGTTAGTTCATGACACAGACAGTAACAATAAACAACACAGATTTTTTTTCTTTTTTATTCCTCAATTTTCCACCCTTTAAAACTAATTGTAATAATACAAAGCATACAGATGGTCAATATTGTTAATGTTAGTTCCACAGACTTTGGCCTTGACCTTAGGTGAAATATATTTTGATGAAACAGTATAAGGTAAACATCTGGAAAAGAGCTTTAGTTCTGCCCAGAGTGATGCTGTAATTATACGCAAGACAAAACAATCTGACCCTGAGGTTTCCCTCGCTCTGCTGGAAGGTCTCAGATTGATCCCTGATAACATCCAAGTGCATTCTGGGAGTTTTGTGCGTTTTTGTGAGAATATAACCTTGACAAGTCCTGAAGGTAAGCCAGTGAAGATTACCTGAGTCTTTGATCAGAGATGCTGTTTTCAGATCCCATTCTTCTTAAGCCTCATTTGGCTTAAAGAGCCCCTATTATGGATGTTTGAAAATTACTTTTCATGTAGTGTGTAACATAGATCTAAGTGAATGAAAACATCCTGCAAAGTTTTAAATCTGAAAGTACCCTGTATAAAAAGTTATTGTCTTTCAAATGTAAGAGTCAACTCTGAGTCAATGAAATGAACCGTTTTTTTAAACAAGTCATAAGCCGTTTCGTTGTGACGTCAAGACGAAACATTAGCATATTGCCCGTCCACTTATTGCGCGCACAGACACCAGGGAAAACTTCAACCTCAAACCGGCAGCTGATTACTGTGGATACTGGATCACATCATGTCGAGAAGATGCTGTGCTCTACAATGTGAAGGTAAAGCCATTTGTTGTTCACTGCCCAAGGACGAGCATGTGAAGTATCAGTGGTTAAAGGGATAGTTGACCCAAAAATGAAAATTCTGTCAGTATTTACTCACCCTCATGTTGTTCCAACCCCGTAAGACCTTTGTTCATCTTCGGAACACGAATAAAGATATTTTTGATGAAATCTGAGAGCTGGATCATGGATCACTCCTCCATACTAGTCCATAGGCTTCTTCAGGGATTGAAACTTGCCAGCGCCGAAAAGTTATTAAAGACATCGTTAAAATAGTCCAAGTGACTATAGTGGCTCAATCTTAAGTTTATCAAGCGACGAGAATACTTTTTGTGCGCAAAAACAAACAAAAATAACGACTTTATTTCAACTATTCATTTCCTTCTCTATGGGCCTCTAGTCAGTTAACTTAGTGTGATTCCGTAGAGCTACGTCACACGTAGGCTCACTATTGGCCGACGCTGGTCATGTGGGTGACGCGTGTGACGTACAACAACAGAAGCTTAGGCTATTATACTAGTGGACTGACCCGCTTGCTCTTGAAAGATGGTGTTCAAAATACTTAGTTTTGAGTTTTATATTGTGTAACGTTAGGTCTCCTGCTAACTGGTTAACTCACATTATTAATACTTCTGCTAATCAGTTGTGGGCCACTATTACTTAAAACTGTGTCTATTTATGCAGATTGTCTGTCGTTCTCACTACTTTGTGGAAATTTAAGCATGTTTCCACGTGTTCACCGCAATATATTAGAAAAATACTCATCTCATAATGTACCACTGAGAAACGTCCTGCTCGAGTTGTCCTTGCGATGGAGGTTCGGGTTGAATGAATAGTTCTTCCAATGTTTCATCATCGGACTCGCGCTCGCATTGATATGGTAAAATCGACGTCATTGTTCGTTACTGTCTTTAGTTTAGGACACACAGAGCTGATGTTTTTATGGCAATAGTACGGTAGTACGCGGGAAACCAATCACAACAGCTGTCTGGCCAATCAGAGCAGAGTAGCTCATGTAGCAGAGGTGGAAAAACGTTTCCTTAAAATGTCAAAGGCCAATATAGTGATGTAAATTTTCCATTTCTACATCTGTTATTTTTTTGGGGGAAAAAGAACAATTCAAACTTAAACAGAATCTTATTGTCACAGTTATGTTTTGTTAGTTTTGTTATTAATGGACTTTCAGTTTGTTTTCATTTGTCACATCTGAAGACTTGTTTTTGGTTTCAGCTGTGTAATTAGTCTTTTTTGTGTTTGCTATATAAGTTGAACCCTCACATCCATTCTCTGTTTGGTCACGTTCACGTTAGGTGTGTTTCTCTGCACTTTTTGGATTATCTCGCCTGCGTGGATTTATTAAACATCATGTTGGAATTATATTATATAATTATATTATAGTCTTTGTATGTCTGTCTAAAATAAGATGACTAAATATTTTTATAGAACATTTGATAATTTTTTTAAGAAAAACATGCCTTACCCACAGGACGTCATTAAATATAGTTAATGTACCCATCCCAAACACAGAGTGTTAAATTACAATTTATCCAACTTTGAATCGAAAGTTACTCCTGCCCTGAGAGCAGCGCGTAATACACTAAAATAACAGCGATTTGAATCTGTTACTCCTGCCCTGAGAGGAGCGCGTAATACACTAAACAGCGATTTTAATCTGAGTACTCCTGCCCTGAGAGCAGCACGTAGCCTAATACACTAAAATAACGTAGATTTGAACCTATATTGAGTACTCCTGCCCTGAGAGCAGCGCGTAATACACTAAAATAACTGCGATTTGATTCTATTGAGTACTCCTGCCCTGAGAGCAGCGTGTAATACACTAAAATAACTGTGATTTGAATCCACTGACCAATCCTGCCCTGAGAGCAGCGCGTAATACACTAAAATAAGAGCGATTTTAATCTATTGAGTACTCCTGCCCTGAGAGCAGCACGTAATACACTACAATAACAGTGATTTGAATCTGTTGAGTACTCCTGCCCTGAGAGCAGCGCGTAATAAACTAAAATAACAGCAATTTGAATCTATTGAGATAATTGAGTACTTCTGCCCTGAGAGCAGCGCGTAATACACTAAAATAACTGCGATTTTAATCTGTTACTCCTGCCCTGAGAGCAGCGCGTAATACACTAAAATAACAGCGAATTTGAATCTATTGAGTACTCCAGCCCTGACAGCAGCGCGTAATACACTAAAAATAACAGCGCTTTGAATATATTGAGTTCTCCTGCCCTGAGAGCAGCGCGTAATACACTAAAATAACAGTGATTTTCATCTATTGAGCAATCCTGCCCTGAGAGCAGCGCGTTATACACTAAAATAACAGCGATTTGAATCCATTGAGTTCTCCTGCCCTGAGAGCAGTAATTTACTAGGGCGGGAGATGTATCAGTTTGACCGTTGAAATGTCGCGGAGATTTGAACGAGTTCTGTTGTCACATATAATTTTCACACACAGCGAGGTAGCATTGGAAAAGCATGTTTTACACCAGTTACCCCCTAATGGTCAACTGATTAACAGTTGAATCAAAATGCATACAACACGATATTTAGACGATGATTATTAGTTCTGTACATTTTAATGTTCGCAGATTATCTTAATAAACGTTAAAAGATGATGGATTTTAACAAAATATAGTAACATCACCTACCTTTCAATAAAAGCTTTCTCCCACGAACATCTCTTTGTCTTGTATTCCGGACTAATCCCTCCGCACGTTCAAACGTCTTGACCCCGCCTTTGCTTCAGTTTCATTGGTTGAATCTGTAAACCAATCATTTTCCTTTCTGCCCTCAGAACATGTTTGAGTCAGTAAAACTCCTATCTGTGAAAAAACCATCGTTTAGTTACTCAGAATAAAACATCTTTGAAATTAATCACACAATTCATTGGAACATTTTGTGCTGTCTTTAGCACTTAAAAGCTAAAGAAGTTATAGTGAAAGATTGTTGTAGTGATTCTTGAGAGGCACAGACATGATTTATTCTAATGGTTTGGGACGCTCTTACACTGTAAGTTACACAGCCTAGAGTGCCTTTAATAGAGTGTCAATTAAGATTAAGCAAGTGATAATTGGCTGAGACCAGAGCAACTAAAGGCTTTTAATTTGCTAGTGTCAGGGTTCTGTCACTTCTGTCTAGTATATTTCTTGGTTTTGTGACAGAGCCCTTACACTCCTGTTTTGTCTTGTCTGTGTGCCTTGTTTAATGTGCTTTCATGTCATGTTTTGTCTTGTGCTGTGTTGCATGCAGCTTGTGTTTTTCATTGGCTGCATGCTTTCATGTTGTCATGTTTTGTGTGAACACGTTGCTTATGAGTGTTTTCATTAGCTGTGTGTTCATGTCTCGTTTTGTGAGCATATGGCTTGTGATTTGCTTTAATGGCCATGTGCTTGTGTTTTTTGTCATGTTTGGCGTGAGTACATGGCTTGTCATGTGTTTCCCGCCCATCTTAATTTGCCCCACCTGTCCTCCCTCGTTACCCTCTTTTGTTTGCTTTCCCATTTAACTTAACATTCTCATTTTCCACTAGATATTTTCCTCTATATCTCATCAGCAATTTCGATTTCAGTTAAATCGGCAGCAGCTGACCACTAAGGAGCGAATGTACAGTGACGTGACAACTGCCAGATTCAAACTGTGCTTTCGCGCTATGGCTGGCGCTGAGCCAAAGACGGACGCGCTCAGTGCTTGTCATAGGCTATATCACAACTGTTCAGTGTTTTTAACCACATAATGTTTATTTTAGGTTTCAGACATTTAAATACATATAATTTATAGCAAAACAATATATTTATAGTTTGTAAAATACACAATGGTGTCCATGGAAGCAGCAATAACAAATCATTCAAATATATTTGCCGACGGTTTTTATTCATATCAGACACACAGTATATAATTATAAAGTCAACTCTATTTTTCTCCCAGTTCACCGGCCACTTTCATGTATTGTGGGAGAAACTGATGAATTCACACGCTGTAATAAATCCAACAGACAGGAATCTCTGAACTGCGGCCCAAACAAACATGACGCCCATCTCACGTTACAGATCAAGATCATTTATAAAAGTTTTTTTAAACAACAAAACAAACTCACTTACACATATTTGAGAATCGGAATAGAAGATAGTTGATGACATGGTAAGCAAGTTTGTTAATATTTATAAATAAAAGTGCTTCATCTTTCATACAGCGCTATTTTGGCTGTGGTGAATCACGCACCAAGCATGAAGCGTCACCATGGAAACGTGGGGGGGGGGGATCGCGATGCCGGCTAAACATCGTGATGTCTGTCAGCCATCAGGATGGACGATGATATCGTCCATCGGCCCAACCCTACTGGTGATACTGTCATTCTGGCAGTTTGTATGTTTACAATCGCGGAGAGGATGGTGGCCTTCCGCCTCTGGGCCCACCTCCCATTCACCTCACAAACTGCCATGTCCCCGGTCCTCCGATGACCCCTTCAAGGGGAGGGAGGAGGAAGAAAAGGTTTGCCTCATCTGCCTCCTATCCAGTGGTGGCTGAAGAAGCTGCAGCGCCCCCCATAGGCGGTTATTCCCACATCACCTTGCAAGCGCAGGAAGGAGAGGGCTCCTGTCCCTTCCCTTCGGCCAGTGGTCCAGGAGGACCAGACTTCGGTGGTCCCTTTGGCCAGTGGTCCAGAAGGACCCGACTTTGGTGCTCTCAATTCTGGTGGTCTGGGAGGACCCAACTTCAGGGGTCTCACGTCCGGTGGTCCGGGAGGACCCGACTTCAGTGGTCCCGGATGACCCAAATGTGGTGCTCCCTAGCCCGGTGGTCCCAGAGTCGCCCACTCTCCCTGTCATGGCCACAGAGGCTTTCCCTGCCAGCCCTGCCTTGGCCAAGAGGGATGTGTTTGCCTTTTATGTTTTGGCTGTCCTGCGTGCCTTCTGACTCGGGACCGGTCTGCCACCCAGAGCCCACGGTCGTTCCAGAGCAGCACACGGTTGTACCACAGCAGCCTGCTGTTGGCCCGGAATCTGTCCCAGAGCCCGCTACCAGTCCAGAGGCCAGCGTCTGGTGATGGCTCCGTCTCCTGTCCCGAGTCCAGTCAGGGCCCCAGTCAAGCATCCAGACTCGCCTGACCCTCCCTGGCCTCCTGCCAGGGATCCTGACCCGCCTGATCCACCCTGGCCCTCAGCCGGGACTCCTTCTGGAGTACGCCTGGTCTATCCCCCCAGCACCGCCCTGGCCCTCAGCTTGAAACTCTTGGAATAACTGTGGGTTTAAACATCACAAAAAAAGGCAACAAAATAAAAAAGTAAAACACTAAAACATTATGACCCAGATTTTTTTTAATTTTGTAATTGAAACTGTACATCATTGTCTGGAAAAAAAACAGCCTTGATCGCTTGGATTTAAAACTAAAACCAACCAGTCATGTGTTTTTTTTGTTTGTTTTTTTGCAATGGAAAATTCAAACGTACCCTCAAATATCTGTTCCAAAAGATTTTTTACAGCGATGCCACAGAATAACCATTTTGGTTCCCCAAAAATATTAATAAGCAGTTCTTAAAAGGACCATTTGTTTGTGTATTTGTTTTTAGTGTGGAGAACATTTTAATATTATTCTAAATAAAAAATAAAAAACCTTTAGTGCAGTTGAAAGGTTCCATGGATTTTAAAGGTTATTTGTGGAACTATAGATGTCAATAAATAACTTTTATATTTAACAGTGTAATGTATTTGGTGGATTTCAGTATTTCTGCTACAAACAGCCAAAACATGTAAATATAATTATTAAAAAAAAAGCTTTAAAAATATATATATATATTATTTTTTTTTGTCATAAGAAAAAACAGGGCTACTTATTATTAATATTATCTCTGAGAGTCAATTTATGTATAGGGACACACCAAATCTTGGTTACTTTAAAAAAATACTACTATTATTAGCCAGGACAATATGCTGCAACATGATGAATAAGTTGCCATAATGGGAACTTATCTACATACCCGTTTAATATTCCCGACTACCTCTCTAGCTAGTTGATCTCCAGTCATCACATCATTCTAGTAGTCCTCCTGTCATTCCTCATCTCAGTGTTGTTCGTTCGTGTGTGTGTGTGTGTGTGTGTGTGTGCGCGCTCTGTAAGCACTGTTCTGTAAGACAAAGACTCAAAGCTATCAATACAAGTTAATCTCATCTGCTAACAATCTCAAGTATCATCAACACACATGCATTGTTTTCATGCCATATCTGCAAATATACCTTCCTGTTTGAGTTTTACCTCAGTTCTGGTCATTGCATCCAAGCCTGAGTGTGACATACCCACTACTAGAAAAAACTACTTGGTTACTCACGTAACCTCAGTTCCCTGAGTTAGGGAACGAAGTATTGCGTAGCTATACGCAGTGGGAAAACTCCTTTTCCTTGATTTACTGAAACCTATATGTAAAACGCATTTGCAGCTGCACAGCTCGCCCATTGAGCGTCTAGCTCGCTCATAGGCTGTGCTGCAACAACTGCACATCCAATGGTGCGGGCGCCTCTGACGTGCGACCAATGAGACCACTCTACGTCATTGCACGTCAGAGCCCGTCATAGGGGCGAGGCCTCAGCCTATATTAGTCCCTGAATTCGCCATTATAGCAGATTTATATGGCTGAAGCGACAACTATCCAGTTAAAACGGTGCGGCCGGCTACGCAATACTTCGTTCCCTAACTCAGGGAACTGAGGTTACGTGAGTAACCAAGTAGTTCCCTTTCGAATGGTCACTTCGTATTGCGTAGCTATATGCAGTGGAAACGCTATGTAAAACGCCGCACTGAGTAACTGGTTGCCACTGCAACTCAGGATCCCTGAGCATGCAAAACGCCACACTGAGTAACTGGTTGCCACTGCAACTAAGGATCCCTGAGCATACAAAACAAGCCATAACCCACATAATGATGTATATACCAGACCAGACACCGTCAGGCCTAGGAGAATACATCAGCAATCACAACATATCATACCCATAGACCCCGACACCGTCTGTGTCATAGAATATGATAACACCACCAGCCTAAGCGGGTTTATAATGTGAAAATATAACCGGCAAAAAGCGTTTTTTTATATATATATATATGTGAATGTGGTTGTGCACAGTAACAATTAATGATAAGACTGGACTCTGTCGGGGCCTAATCATACCGAAAGCACCCTCGCCTGCAGGGAAGGTACTTCCATATTATAGAATTTCATAAATGTGGACGGTGAGGCCCAGCCGGCCGCATCACAAATGTCTTGAATGGGAAAGCCAGATGACCACACCCACAACGAGGCCATGCCTCTGGTCGAATGGGCTTTGACACCTATAGGGCAAACCTGACCCACTGAGGTATAAGCCATAGAAATGGCCTCCACTATCCATCTAGACCAGGTGTGCGCAACCCTGCTCCTGGTGATCGACTGTCCTGCACAGTTCATCTCCAACCCTAATCAAACACACCTGAAAGGTCTTCAATTAAGGTCTTAACAACCAATTAAGGTCTTGAGGATTACTTGAAAATTAAAGGCAGGTGTGTTTGATCAGGGTTAGAGATAAACTGTGCAGGACAGTCGATCGCCAGGAGCAGGGTTGGGCACACCTGATCTAGACAGTCTCTGCTTAGTGACAGGATCCCCCTTGGATCAACCACCAAAGCAGACAAAAAGCTGTTCTGATTGCCTAAACGACGCAGAACGCTCCAGATAGATTATCAGCGCCCTGACAGGGCAGAGAAGATTAACCTCCCCATCCTCTGTGGAAGGGGGAAGGGCTAACAATGTCACCACCTGTGCTCTGAACGGCATTGAGAGCACTTTGGGTACATAACCATGCCTGGGCTTGAGGATGACTTTGGAGTCATCAGGACCAAACTCCAGACATGCCGAGCTCACAGAGAGAGCCTGAAGATCTCCCACTTGCTTGATGGATGCCAATCCCAACATTAGAGCAGTCTTCAGTGAGAGATGTTGAAGATCAACCGACTGGAGCGGTTCAAAAGGTGGACCCCTCAAAGCCCCTAGGACCGTAGAGAGGTCCCATGATGGCACAGAAGGAGGTCTGGAGGGGTTAATCCTCCTAGCACCCTTCAGAAATCTCACGACCAGGTCGTTTCTTCCCAGTGACTGCCCCGCTACCAGAACATGGTGTGCTGCAATGGCTGCCACATACACTTTGAGTGTGGACGGGGAGCGACCCGCGTCCAACAGCTCCTGTAGGAATGAGAGAACTACCGATATCTCACATGACTCTGGGTCTAAATGGTTTTTCGAGCACCAGCTGGAAAAAAAAACGCCCATTTCAAAGCATAAAGGTGCAGAGTCGACGGGGCCCTAGTTTCAGATATAGTGTTCAACACCTTCACAGGAAGGTCCCCGGATATCCGTTTAAGGGCCACACATGGAGGGCCCATAGGTCGGGTCGCGGATGCCACAACGTTCCCTTCGCCTGTGTGAGGAGGTCTTTCCTCATCGGCACAGGCCATGGAGCTGTGTCCGATAACTGAACCAGCTCCGGAAACCACGGCTTGGATTTCCAAAGAGGAGCTAACCAGAAGGACTGGGCACTCGCACTCTCTGACCCGTTTGATGACTTGTGGAATCAACGAGATGGGGGGGAAAGCATACAGGGGGTGGTTGGGCCAGACGTGGGCCAACGCGTCCCTGTCCTTCGAGAAGAACATTTTGCAGTGAGTGTTGTTTTTCGAGGCGAACAGGTCGATTTCGGCCCTGCCAAACACCTCTCATATTAGACTGATCGTCTGTGGGTTCAGGGACCACTCGCCGAGTGTTGCCCCGTGAGAGCATATCTGCACCCAAATTCTGGACGCCCGGGATATGTGCAGCCCTCAAAGAGCTCAGATTTGTCTGTGCCCATAAGAGGAGATCTCTCGCCATAGCATGCAGGTCGCCTGACCTGACGCCCCCCTGGCGATTTATGTAGGCCACCACTGACATGTTGTCCGTACGGACTAAGACGTGATGACCCCTGAGGTTCGACAGAAATGCCTTCAGGGCCAAACCAACTGCTTTCATTTCCAGACAGTTGATGTGTAAGCTCTGCTCCGTGCTCGACCAGAGGCCGGATGCAGGCGCGCCCTCGTGTAGTGCCCCCCAACCCAGGTTGGACGCATCTGTAAAGACCACTTTCCTTCTGGAAATTGTCCCCATTGTCACACCCTCTTGGAACCAGTCCTGAGCCCGCCAGGGAACCAGGGTCCTTAAACAACCGTGATTCACTCTGTGGCGCAGGCTGCCTGACTGCCATGCATGTGTTGGCATCTGGCGTTTCAGCCAGTGCTGCAGCAGGCGCATGCGCAGTAATCCCATGCGGAGTACTGGTGATGCTGCTGCCATGAGACCCAGCAGTTTCTGAAATTTCTTCAGGGGCGCGCACTCGTGCGCTCTAAACGAGGATGCCAGCGCTCGCTCTCATCGTCACCGAGTCTAAAACTATGCCCAGAAAGATCGCACTCTGGCTGGGGGACAGTTTGCTCTTTGAAACATTGATCGTGAGACCCAGGCATTTTAAATGGCCGAGAATCAAATCCCTGTGAGCTATTAGTTCGCCTCTTGACTGCGCTAGCACCAGCCAGTCGTCGAGGTAATTCAGCAAGTGCACTCCTCTCTGTCTCAGAGGAGAGAGTGCTGCATCCACACACTTTGTGAATGTGCGGGGTGCCAAAGACAGACCGAACGGCAGAACTGTGTATTGATAAGCCTGTCCCTCGAAGGTGAATCTCAAGAATGGCCTGTGACGAGGGTTTATTTGAATGTGAAAGTAAGCATCTTTCAGATCCATTGTAACAAACCAATCCCCCGGGCGAATTTGCGCGAGGATATGTTTGATAGTTAACATTTTGAAGGGCCGTCGCATGAGAGCGTTGTTCAAATGTCTCAAATCTAGTATGGGTCTGAGACTGCCGTCTTTTTTCGGAATTAGAAAATAACGGCTGTAAAAATCCGCTTGTTTTAGCGCAGGGGGGACTAATTCTATTGCCCCTTTTGCTAATAAATTCTGCACTTCGGTGCGAAGCACGTGACCCACGTCGCTTCTCACCGAGGTCTCGATAACCGCCTGAAACTTTGGGGGTCTGCGAGCGAATTGGAGTGAGTAGCCTCGCTTTATAATGTTTATGACCCAACTCGACACATCGGGGATAGCTTGCCAGGCTAGAACCCGTGTGGCTAGGGACTGACACACTGATTGGGGTGGGCCGCCTAACATAGGGGGACCTGAAACCCTTATAATGTGATTCGTGCATACATTGAGTGTTTGACTGACTGTACAGGCATTTGCGTGTGGGGAAGTCAGTGTTACAACAAGGGAGGGGCCACCTAATGGAGGGGGACCGTGAACCCATGTGTTGTGCTTGTGAAACACTCTTTTTGTGCTTTATTTGGGTCGCCGTGAAAACTGCGTTTGTTTGCAAAGACGCGCTCACTGCTGCGGGCCTGTTTACAATAATAAAATCCCCATCCGCCTGAACTGAACAGGGGGCTGTGGGAAGTTTTGTTGGCTTCTTTGAGGGTGGTCCGTCCAGCGCGGGACACTGGCCCTCTCTCTTCGTGCCGCGTGCTAGGATGACTTTGGCAGCGCCGCGTTGAGCACGATGCTGGGCCGCGGGCCTTGGCATCGGGAAGCGCTTCGCAGCTCTTGACTGGCGCTGGGCATCAGCCGCAGGGCGGGGCTGAGAGGCCTGTTTCGTCGGTTTCGCTGGCTGAGGCGTAGACGGAGCTGGCTTCGGTTTGCTCGATGCAGAGCTAGAACGTTTTGGCAGGAAGTGTCGCATGGCCTGGGACGCCTTCTGTGCCTCCATTCTGTTGTTCTGCGGAGGTCCCGAAAGGCCTCTGGATCCGGGCCAGCCTCATCCATAGACCGGAGGAGTTTGGCCTGGTAGACCTGCAGCACGGCCATCGTGTGCAGGGCTGATGCAGCCTGCCCGGAGGCGGAATACGCGGGTCCGAGGAGGGCTGATGTTTGGGTGCACAGCTCTGGTTCGCCAGCTAGCAGCCGTGTTCGGGCAAAGATGAGCGGCCACGGCCTCTTTGAGAGGCGGCAACGACTCATAGCCCTTCTCCGCCGCGCCGTCCACAGAGGAGAGTGTTGCGGAAACTGCAGAGCCTCGTGTTGAGTAAGTAGTGGGCCAGGCCTTGGTTAGCTCAATGGGCGAGCTGTGCAGCTGCAAAAGCGTTTTACATATATGTTTCAGTAAATCGAGGAAAAGGAGTTTTCCCACTGCGTATAGCTACGCAATACGAAGTGACTGTTCGAAAGGGAACTTATTTCTGTATAGCTATTGAGACGTGCCCTATATAACAATTTCCTTTTAACCCCCTAAACGCGTACCTCATGCCTTTAGTGAACCGGGACGTCATTAACCACCCTCCTCCTGATTCATTTTTTAAAGTTAGACATCAACCTTCTTAATATTCTACAACCAATTCATTAAAAACAATATAACAAGATATACAAAGATTAAATAATGCCTGTTTTCCCATTTGCCCATTCATTTTTTTTTTTTTTACAAATTGTATAGGGTTGCTAACAATCCATGTTTTTTCTGCACAACAATATATTAATCTTTGATGACTGAATAAGTGCAATTCACCTTTTTTCCCACACGGTGGGAATGTCTGATACTCCATGATGAAGTGACATTTCATTCATAGTTACTGCAGGCAGAAAACAAATAGAATAGGAAGTATCATCAGCAAAACTTGAAATGGTTCAATGATTTACTACAAAGCAAGTACTGAATGTAATCAAATTAGTGTCACTGTCTAGTGACACAATCTAGTGAAGAAGCTGTCAGCGATCAAAATATTGATTTTAAAGAAGTTGAAAATTATAGTTTTGAGAATATTGTTGAGATCGCAAATGTGATCCAGATGCTGAATGTACTGGGAACTCCAATGAGGACAGTGATGATATAAAACATCTGCTCAAATTTAAGGGTTAACAAAATGTGCTCTAAAAGGTAACAAAATGTGCTTAATTTATTCTTCTGGAGTTGTTACTCTAATATCAGGAGTTTTATATTATTGCGACAGGTAGAGATCCATCCGTGTTAGATATAGAGCTGGGTCGCTAAAGACCCGAATATGAAATAATAATAATTGGTGAAACTTTCATACCTTTAAGGGTTATGGCAATCTTATACAGTACTTCATAACTTTTTTGTCGATTTCACCCAAAAGTTATGTAGTATAAGATTGTGTTAGGTCTGGGAAAAAAACCCTGGGTTGCGGTCAAATCAATGTTCTCTGTGGTCTGATATGCTTTTTAAGTATGAGCAGGTCAGCGACATGATCTGAGCCAGTCTCGAGCAGTCACAGACGCTGTGATATTTTCCAACCTGCTTGATATTATCGCCACGTGATCTTGTGTGAGTGATGCAAACAACAAGGGTGAACTAGTACAGCCAATCACAGTGTAAATGGTACAAATGGAAAAATCTCGTAATCACTCCAATTTCTCACATCAAGTTATATGGACTTTTTAAGTTTTAAGTGACGTGAAGGCCAAGAATGGTAACCAAATTTGTCCTTTGCATTTAACCCATCCAAGTTAGTGTGCACACATTAGGAGCAGTGAGTAGTGAACACACACACACACTGCAAACCGTGGACACAAACCCGATTGGGGGTTAGCTGCTTTGCTCAAGGGTACCTCAGTCATTTCCTCCTATTATTGAGAATTGAACCCGCAAAAATAAGATGGCAGATGACAAGAAAGCTTGTTGTGTAGCGTGAGCACAACAGCGATTCAGGTAGTCTTACAGGCCTGTAATGTGAGCTTGCCTTTAGACAACTAGCCCTGGTCTCCTCTGCTTTATGTCTGTAATACCAAAGGGAAGGCTGCAGAAAGTAGATCAATATCATTTTGAAAATGAATCTGTTATTACTTCGGGGAGACGCCGTGTCTCCTTGGGGTTTTGCTGAACAAATTGCTGAAATACAGGTCAATACAACTTGTTCCACCTGTTGTAATTGAATGTTAATTTGAAAGTGATGTATTGCTCCCACAAGATGGTAATATGTCACTTCTGTTTCACAACATATTTACAACATCCTTTACTGCGACCTCAAAATAATGACATCCAGCACTGGGGAAATAATGTCTGTACTTTATGGCACCAGAGCCAGTTCTGCATGCTGTACACACATCAGTCTACCATTTATACCGATGTGAATAAATGCTGCCAAACAGATAAAGGACTCTTAATTGTTTTTCTCAGAGCCTGTGACTTTACTGTATCAGTTTGTTTCAGACATAGCAGGGGGCTCTCATGTTTCATGCATAGTGTTGTGTTAGATCAAAGCGACTGGTGCCAGACTGCTTCACTTGTCCCAAAGAACATTTCTCTAAAACATTTGAAGGCATGATTTATTTCTGTTCACCTTATACATGCTCTTTATCTTTTTCATGGATGGAGTTTGTATCCGTCACCATGATGATCTTTGAAATTCATGGCTTTTTAACGACAGCTGCAGTGTTTGTAGTGACATTTTTTCTTTGTACCAGCATTTGATGCAAACACTTACTGTCTTGGAGTCAAAGTGAATGCTGGTTTTTGTGGATTCTTGGTAAAGTACTCTAAAACAAATGCATTGTTTTTTTCTTAATGGTTGGACAGTGGTCATGACTCATAAAAAATTCTACATAAGAGTTTCTGGAAGTCATGCTCTGATGTAAACTAGCAGCCAGTAGCCCTTTGTTTAGACAATTATTCATACAATCTCTTTTGTTCCAGTGTTTGCACTAAAGGGCTTTATAGGTAGACACTCACACGGTCACAACATGTGCTGAAAGCTAACGGCACTGCAGCCAATGCAATGAATTATTAAATCCTTGCTCAGCTCCATCTTAAATCAAAGAAGGGAATAAAACACTTATGTTTACCTGCAAAGCGGGCTTTGTTAAAAAAGCATGTTCATTAATTCGTTTTTTTCTGAACTTATATAGAAGGTGCACTAATGCACAAATAGTACACTTAAATTAGGACATATAGGACAAATATTTATTTATATTAATATTACATTTAGGACAAATACTTTGTGTTGCCCTTTAATGCCATTGGATTTTTTTTCTTCTATGAACTGAATTGAACTTCTAAGATGCAAGAAGCAATGTAGGGAATTCTAGAAGGGACTAATTTAAAAATCAGAGATGATTGGTCTCTCAGATGGAGACGGTGGGCTCTGATAACCGTATTTCAGTTCTTCGCTCTCCCCCACACATCTCTGCCGGGAACACCTGCAGTCCAGTGAAGGTTTGACTGTCTCGTTGTCCTTACTATAATGCAGTTTTGTGCAGAGAGATCTAACAAATTCCCTGAAGAATTTGTAGTTCTATCAAAAAAAAAAAAAAAAAAATTAGTGCTGGGCAACGATTAAAATTTTTAATCGCGATTAATCGCATGATTTTCTTGCGATTAATCGCGATTAATCGCATTGTTATGCCCAAAATTGAATAATGACTTCTAAAGTAGTGTATTGCACACTTTTGATTTAAATGTACTGCTATATACACAAAAGTGCAATAACTTTAAACAAATAAGGTGTTTTTATACCAGCAGTATTCCCTTTACACAGTAATCTCAAATCTCAACTTAAACATTAATGTAATCAAATCAAATATTTTAAAAAAAGCTATTTGCCACTGCCAGGGCATTACCTTTTATCTAGTTTGTTAAAACGAGTCCAGTTTTCTTGTTTTTTTTCTGAACAGGTATCAACAGGTATCTTTTATCAGGGAGCAGCAGAAACAGTCTATGTAGTAGTCAGAGATCATGATCACTACTACAGATATAAGTCGACCAACGTTACTTATAGTAGCTTAGGTTTGGTCATGCCATGGTTTCCCATGTAAGATTACATTAAACAGAGTAAAAAAACAATTTATACTTTATACTCACCCCGTAGCTGTGTAGCGTGCGTACACTTCGGCATACCCTGACGTGCACCTCTCCAAAAATGTAACGTCAATTCTACGCGTACCGCAAGCGCTGTGATTGCTACAACCGCTCCCCGGGTTTCACATGCTCCCTCTGCATGTGTAATTGCGCGTCAACACGGACAACGACGCAGAGATATAAATGAAAACCAACGCGTAGTCTATAGCGTATAGTCTTCGGCGTAAGTCCGACGCAGAAGTATAAATCAGCCAAGAGTGAGGTGAAGTGGTCGAGCACAAGGTGCAGCGACAAGCGGGTGCGTTCCTGTGAAACTGTTGCGGTCATGCTCGCCTCACGCACGCGCCCGCTCGTTGCCGAAGTTGAATTGTCTATAACTTTTTATAAAGGACGCGCAGCACAAATCATTAGAAGAGAGACTGATCCTCGTCTCGCTGTTAGTGAGTTTCCAGAATCTAAATAGTTATTATCTATAGGGTTTATAGGTACTATCCATAGAGCGCCTGTCATTCACTCGCGGAGCGCAACCCTTTAACTGTTCACCAGAGCGAACCTGCCTCTCTCCACTGCTTGTTTGGGTGGGTTATTTGCTGGCTGACCAACATCCCACCCCTCCTGTGATCATGGTTTGACTGTTGGCCTATGTGTATTCAGAGCCAGTGAGCAACGGACTTTCAAAATAATAATAAAAAAAAAAAACTGCGTTAACGTGCGATAAAAAAATTGTCGGCATTAATTAATAAATGCGTTAACGCGATAATAACGCATTAACTTGCCCAGCCCTAAAAAAAAAATTAAATCATGGAATCTGCTATAAAAGTCATTCTACTCATACAGTATGTGGAGTGGTGTTAACACAAACACGATTTCACCACAGATTCCACAATGGTTCTGCAGGCAAGATTCAGCGAGAATGTCCATAGGAGTCGTCCACACACGTTCTCTAGAAGTAAAGAAAACAGTGAGACAGGGGTCAAAACAATTGAACAGAAGGTGTATTTTTATTTTCATTAACCCCATACACCATGTATTATATTATAGGTAACACTTTACAATATGGCCAAGTGCCATAGCTATGTGTCACGGGTGGATGCATCAAAGCAGCACACAATGAAAGAGAAATCCAGGAAATAGTATTTTAATCCAAACACTCAGAAACAGGCAAGGGAAACTGGAGGAAGACGAGGAACTGGAGAGGGGCAAAACAACACAAAGTCCAACACAAAAGTCCAAGGGGTGCTCGAAGCAGGAGGAGCCAGATGTTGTTCCAGAGACCAGCCATGAAGAGGTGCCATGTGGAGTCGAAGGCAGGAGGAGCCATGGTGAAGACTTGACAGGCGCCACCCTGGGGACGGCTGATGTAGACGCCACTGGAGATGGAGGGGCCGACGAGCCTACGCGACATCGCTGGCACTGAAGACCAAGGTAGAAACGCGTTAACGAGCATCTGAGGTTGAACACCTGAACCTAAAGATTGATGCATAGCCGGGGGGAAGGCGGAGACAGACAGAACTGAAGGTGCAGGCAGGACGACGTCTGACCAAGGCAGAGCCAGTGGGACGAGGGAGCCCGGTGGAGTTGTAAGGATGATGACTTTTGGTGGAGCCGAGGGAGGGAGGAGCCAAGGTGGAGCCGATGCATTGACAGGCTGCGGTGGAGTGTTGGGTTCTGAGGCTGGAGGAAGAGCCCGGTGATTTTCTGGACCAGGCGGAGCTGGTGCCCTGAAGCACCGACGCAGATTCACACAGTTAAGTGCAGGAGATGAAGAGGAGCTAAAGGGTACCAGAGGAGGTGGGGCTGAGGAACTGACAGTTAGAGATGGCGGGAGATGGAGGCTGGGAGGGATAGCAGGAGATACAGGGCTGGACGGAACGAGCAGGGACACTGGAGATACAGGGCTGGACGGAACCAGCAGGGACACTGGAGATACAGGGCTGGACGGAACCAGCAGGGACACTGGAGAATCAGAGCTGGACAGAACCAGCGTGGACAATGGAGATTCTAGGCTAGACGGAACCAGCGGGGAAACAGGCAGTTTAGGACTGGATGGAACCAGTGAGGAAACCGGCAGTTCTGGGCTGGACCGAACCTGCAGGATTTGGAAAAACAGGGGAATTATGTCCACAAACTAATCCCATATTCCAAGAAATGTTCCAGAGGCCATAGCAATCACATCCACCATGGTGGGGTTGTGGGCGTGGCTTTCCTCCCAGTCGAACTCCACTAACACTCCCTCGGCAGCACACAATATTCTTTTGGTTTCTTTACCCAATATTTAAATTACAAATGCAATAAATATACAGGTATCAGTACTCGGTACCAAGAATGAAAGTATTGTGTCGGAAATGAGAGAAAGACAGAGTGTGTATTACCTGCGTCTGTTCGAGTTTTTATTCTCTTGGTCAAGTCAAAAATTAGTTAAAATTAATTTGTTTGATTGCGCTAATAAAAGCAATATCTTTGTTTTACCATCCTGTCAATGGTTAACGTAACTTTGCACTCAGTCAAAACAATTTTCTTCTCCACTATTGCCTCTTACTGTGAGAAAAGCTGTCTGTCTAGAATGAGCAAAGACAAGTGGAGTGATACATACGGTGATATGCTGATAGTGGTGCAATATAACAAGTATAGGTCTCTGCAGGAAAGTAACGGGAGTTCTCTTACGAGAGTATCTCTCGTACTGCGTAATAGCTTACGCTAGGGGAAAAACTCTTTTCCGCGAGATATTGAAGCCAAAAATTATCCTTAATTTTTTATTAATGTAAAACGCTTTGCAGCAGCAAGCAAACATAGGCGAAACAGCTCGCGCGCCTATTGGTTGCTCTGCAGCAAATGCAGCAGCCTATCGAGAGAGACTCTGCGTGACGTAATGACCAATGGGGGCAATTCGCGCCCATATCGTCACGTCCCGGCAGAAGGGGCGTGGTCTCGCCCTATAAATATGCTCGTTAGGCTGATACAAGCTGATGCGAAACACACGCATCGCTGGATCCGGAGTGAGAAGCCGCGCCGTCGAAGCAAGCTTTTCAGCGGGACGAGCTCTGGAGTCGCTGGCCTCGCCGCCTTCAACTGCCGTACCTCCTGCGCTTTCCGGCGTTATATATCCTTTCACACTCTGTGTATTTCTCTGTTGAGAAGTGTTTGTTCGCTTACTTGACGCGACTTACAGTTCTCTCTCAAAAGAGCAGCGTCTTTTTAAAGATGCCTTCCTGTGGCTCGTGCCGCGCCCCGCTCAGCGATGGAGACCGACACGTCATCTGTGTTTCCTGCCTGGGTGAGGATCACGCGGCTATCGCGCTCGCTGACGGCGGATGCCCTCATTGCGAGCTTTTGTCCATGGTGACTCTGAGGACGCGCCTGGCATCATTCTCCGAGCCTTCACCGCAGCCCGCCGTGGTGCCGCGCCGCAAGAAGCGCCGCGCCCAGCGCGCTCCCGAGCTTTCTCCAGCCCGCCAAAGCTCGCCGGTTCGCCCGCCAGCTTCGCCGGCTTCGCTCGAGTTGCTCACTGACGGACAACGGCCGCCGCCTGCCGCCGCGCCCTTCCACGAGCTTGACGAACCCTCCGAGGCGTGTTCTCTTCTGGCGTCCGATAGTGAGGATTGGGCGAGCTCTGTGGATCTCCCCTCCGCTAGCGTTTCCCGCCAGACCACTGGTAAGAGAGCCGGCATTGAGACTGAGCTGATGCGTCTGCTCTCTCAGGCCGTTGAAAGCATCGGCCTCGATTGGGAGGCGCCCGCGCAGCCGCCGCGCAACAGAATGGACGGACGCTTTCTCGGAAATGACGAGGCTCCGACGAAATCGCGGCCCGTGCTCTTCCTCCCGGAACTTCACGAGGAAGTGACAAAATCGTGGAACGCCCCCTTCTCCGCCAGGCTGCGTACCTCTGCTTCTGCTGCCTTCTCCTCTGTGGATGGCGCGAAGGAAAGAGGATACCTTTCTGTTCCTCCTGTGGAACCAGCTGTAGCGTCTCATCTCTGCCCGCCCTCCGCTGGACGGCGCGCGCACACGACGCTTCCTTCTAAATCCTGCCGAGTGACGTCATCCATGCACGGTCGCGCTTACACCGCCGCCGGGCAAGCAGTTTCAGCGCTGCACACTATGGCTATCCTGCAGATTTTCCAGGCCGACCTTCTCCTTAAACTGGACGAGGAAGGACCCGGAGCGATCTGCGTGGCGGACCTGAGAAGCGCTACAGACCTCGCTCTTCGCGCTACTAAAGCCGCTGCACAGGCCATAGGACGAAACATGGCCTCTCTCACCGTGGCTGAGAGACACTTATGGTTGACGCTGTCTGAGATGACGGAAGCCGAGCGCTCTGTGTTCCTCGACGCGCCCATTTCCCAAGCGGGCCTTTTCGGATCTGCCGTCACAGACTTCGCGGACAGATTCATGGAGGTACAAAAAACTTCGCAGGCCATGAAGCACTTCCTTCCGAAGCGCTCGCGCTCCGCTGCAGGTCGCTCTAAACCGCCGCCTGCTCGCAGCTCTCAGCCGCAGCCTGCACCGCCCGCCGCCGCCGCTTCACAGCGCCGCCACGCCCGAGACCAAAGACCGCGCTCTCGCTCTGCTGGACGCCGCCCCCCTCAGCGCGGGCCCCGGCCGAGGATTGAGATCAAGCCCGAGGCCTCAAAATCTTCCTAGCCATTCTAGGAAAACGACGGTGTTCAAATCCCGCTGCGGCCGGATTTTCACTGAAACTTCTCGCTCGGTCAGTTCCAAACATCGCGACTGTCCCAGTGTATTTCGCAGAGAGTCAGCCGGTGTCACAGCCCGTTTGCCTGCGCACAAAAGCCGTTCTTACGGCTACCCAGATAAATCCAATAAAGAGTGCATTTTCTGGTGTTCCGGCCACGGCCGAAGGTGTTATGAGTGTTGTAAGAATGCCCACCCAGTGCCCATTCCCACACACAAACACAGCCCGCCACGGTGCAGGGCTAGCACAAATAAAATCGACTCCGGTCGATTGTGCAAACAATGTAGTGCAAGCGCCCATGTCACCATGCCCGCTCACACTACATGCTGCGTGTCCCATGGTTTCTGTAAAAACGAAACCAACACACATTCAGTCGGCCATGAACGACAGTGTTTTCAGTGTATTAAATGTGCCCGCAGCCCCGCGCCCACATTTTCTCACAGACACGCCGATTCCCACGGGATCTTCCCCGCTCGCTTTTTCTGCACAATCTGCCATAAAGAAGCTGAGCGCGGCCAGGTCGCCCGCTGTGATCAGCGCGCCCCCCGCCTCGAACGCTGTAAACACGGTGTTGTGTTCCCAGTATGCACGGGCTCTCGAGCTGCCGTTTTGTCGCGGCCAGAGCCCGGATTTCATTCTGCCTCTAGCTATTCACGCAGATGCGTGGTCAAAGCTTCCCGGGGTATCAGAATGGGTGCTGAACACTATAAAGAGAGGCTACTCGCTACAATTCGCACGACGCCCGCGCCGTTATACGGCGCGCGTCGAAACTACGGTGAAAAACGAAGTATCTCATCTACTTCGTGCCGAAATAGCGAAACTACTGAGCAAAGGGGCTATAGAACCTTTATCTCAGACTCAGAGCGAAGGGGGCCTATACAGCAGATATTTTCTGGTACCGAAAAAGGATGGGGGTCTCAGACCCATTTTAGATCTGCGACAGCTGAACAGAGTGCTTGTGAAACGCCAGTTCAGAATGCTTACGACCAGGAAAATCCTCGCGCAGGTGCGCTACGGGGACTGGTTTGTGTCGATAGATCTGAAAGACGCCTATTTCCAAATACAAATAGCGTCCCATCACAGGCGATTCTTGAGATTTGCCTTCGAGGGCCAGGCATATCAATACACAGTCCTGCCGTTCGGCCTGTCCCTAGCACCTCGTACATTTACGAAGTGCATGGACGCGGCGCTCGCACCCCTGAGACTTCAGGGCATGCGAGTCCTGAACTACTTGGACGATTGGCTGATTCTAGCTCGATCGCGATCGGAGCTCATAGAACACAGGGCCGCATTACTCGAGCACCTCGAGAAGCTGGGCCTCACAGTCAATTGGGCGAAGAGCTCACTGTCTCCCAGTCAGAAAATTTCCTTTCTGGGAACCGTGTTGGACTCGCTGTCCATGACAGCACGCCTGTCACCAGAGCGCGTACTAAATATTCAGCGCGGCGTGAAATCCTTCCGCCACGGCGCGATAGTCCCGCTCAAAAGGTTTCAGAAAATGCTGGGGCTGATGGCCTCAGCAGCCTCTGTACTCCAGTTGGGCCTGCTCCGCATGCGCCCACTGCAGATGTGGCTGAAAGCGCGGGTTCCACCCAGGGCATGGACAGCGGGTCTGTTTCGCCTCAGGGTCGACCTTCAGTGTGTGTCAGCTCTGGAACCTTGGAGAAAAACCGACTGGTATCAGTCAGGTGTGAGCCTGGGGACCGCTTCGAGTGTAAAGGTGGTGTCTACGGACGCCTCCACCTCGGGGTGGGGAGCGCTGCTCGAGGGCAGACCGCTAGCTGGCCTGTGGTCAGAACGGGAAAAGCTCCTTCACATAAACTGCTTGGAGATGATAGCAGTCGACAAAGCGCTACGGCGTTTTTGTCCCCAGATAACAGGCCACCACGTCTTGGTCCGGTCGGACAACATGTCGGTGGTGGCATACATAAATCGCCAGGGTGGCGTCAGGTCACGAAACCTTTACAGGTTGACGGAACGCCTCCTGGTTTGGGCTCAGCACAACCTGCTCTCACTGAGAGCAGCGCACGTGCCTGGTCACCTGAATGTGGGACCAGACAGACTGTCCAGGAACAATGTTCCAGCAGGGGAATGGTCGCTGCACCCGCAGACGGTCCAGCTGCTGTGGAAAACGTTCGGCAGAGCTCAGGTGGACCTATTCGCGTCCCACGAAAACGCTCATTGCCCGGAGTTTTTCTCGAAAAGCAAGGACGCGCTGGCTCATGTTTGGCCCCGCTGCCCCTATATGCTTTTCCTCCTGTCTCGCTCCTGCCTCAGGTGTTGGAACGAATCAGGGAGAGCGGATGCCCAGTGCTGCTTGTAGCCCCGCTCTGGACGAACCAGACGTGGTTCCCTGCCCTGATGCAGCTGGCCAGCACTGCCCCATGGCCTGTACCATTGAGGAGAGACCTCCTCTCTCAGGCGGAGGGCTCGATTTGGCACCCTCGCCCGGAGTTATGGTCCCTGCACGCATGGGCCATCAACGGGTACCCGCTAGCCTCCCAGAGGGAGTGTTAAACACGATCGCGCAGGCTAGAGCTCCGTCTACCAGGCGGCTCTACTCCTCGAAATGGTCTGTTTTCTCTGCATGGTGTCAGGCCCAGAGCCTTTCACCTGTGGAGTGCGGGGTTTCGGAAGTGTTTTCCTTCCTTCAAGAGCTACTGGATAAGGGCAGGACCCCATCCACGCTCAAAGTATATGTGGCGGCCATAGCAATGTTTGCAAAACCGGTGTCTAGCCAGTCGCTGGGGAAAAACGACTTAGTCGTGCGTTTCCTTAGGGGAGCTCGGAGGCTGAACCCTCCAAGGCCCCCTTCAGTCCCGACGTGGGACCTTTCCACGGTCCTGGAGGCCATGAAAGGCGCCCCGTTCGAGCCAATCCAGCTGGTGGACATGAAACACCTATCGTTCAAGACAGTGTTTCTCATGGCTCTCGCTTCAGTGAAGCGCATAGGGGACTTACAGGCGCTTTCAGTGAGCGCGTCGTGTATGGAGTTTGGGCCTAATGACTCGAAGGTCATTCTCAAACCAAAGCACGGGTATGTCCCGAAATCCCTCAATACGCCGTTCAGGGCCCAGGTAATTTCCCTGTCTGCCCTTCCGGTTCTCAGTGAGGAGGAGGATGCAAGTCTCCTTTGCCCCGTCAGGGCATTAAGAGCTTATGTGTCACGCTCGTCTGTTTTCAGACAGACGGAGCAGCTTTTTGTTTTGTTCGGCGGGCGTTCCAAGGGACTCGCCGCCTCAAAACAGAGCCTATCCAGATGGATAGTGGATCCCATTGCGCTCGCTTACTCTGCGAAGGGCTTACAGTGCCCCTTGGGTGTCAGGGCGCACTCCACGAGAGGCGTGGCCTCTTCGTGGGCATGGTCTAGCGGGGTTTCCCTGCAAGATATCTGTACGGCCGCGGGCTGGGCCTCGCCGTCTACATTTATAAAATACTATAACCTGGAGGTACCCGCCTTACAAGCTAAGCTTTTGGCGGTCTAAATTCAGTACTATCTGCCCCGCTGTGCGGCCCAGATGCTGAGTTTACTGCAGCCCCATGAGTATTGACTCACGTATGGCCACCCAGATCAGGCTGAATGCTTTCACCCTGGCTGCGCGTTTGATTGTCATATAATAGCCCCGCTGGGTGCTTTTTTATAGGGAATGACGCTTCCAGCCTCTCTTCCTCTACTCTATGTGAGTTTATGGTGATTATGCACTACATGAGCCCTGGGCTTCGGCCCCTGGGACTTTGGTGTTGGATCCCTGTACGCACGGCGTGTTGCATTGTGTTCCCCTAGCGTAAGCTATTACGCAGTACGAGAGATACTCTCGTAAGAGAACGTACTCGGTTACTAACGTAACCTCGGTTCTCTCTAGAGAGGGAACGAGTACTGCGTATCTTGCCGTGCGTGGAATACGCTCTGGTTCGCTTCAGCGATAAAAACCAGCTTGTATCAGCCTAACGAGCATATTTATAGGGCGAGACCACGCCCCTTCTGGCGGGACGTGACGATATGGGCGCGAATTGCCCCCATTGGTCATTACGTCACGCAGAGTCTCTCTCGATAGGCTGCTGCATTTGCTGCAGAGCAACCAATAGGCGCGCGAGCTGTTTCGCCTATGTTTGCTTGCTGCTGCAAAGCGTTTTACATTAATAAAAAATTAAGGATAATTTTTGGCTTCAATATCTCGCGGAAAAGAGTTTTTCCCCTAGCGTAAGCTATTACGCAGTACTCGTTCCCTCTCTAGAGAGAACCGAGGTTACGTTAGTAACCGAGTACGTTTCCAGATCAGTGGACGAGGCAATAACGGAGGGGGCATTTTCGACCGCTTTACCTGATTTACTTACATCACATCGACGGTTGTGTTTAATGGTGGGGTCTATTAGAGTAGTGTAGAGACTATTTTTTTTCTATTAAGTTACATTGAGCAATGGGTTGTGTCAATCTACTGTAGCAACATTCTGTTTACCAATCTTGAACATCTTAAATGTGCATTAGAAAATGCATACAATACAATTATATTCAATTATATGAAGAAAACATATCAACAAAACTTAAAGTCCCTGTAAAGGCAATTTAAAAAAAAAATCTAAACACCTTATAAATGTTAGAAATGTATTGCTAAAACATATTACAAACACTGTGACTGTGAAGTACTGAATTGTGGAGTTAGACCGTTAAACAGTTTTTCACCATTGCTATTTTCCAGATTTTTTGGGCGGGTCTAAAACGGGGCTCGATGACGCACTGGAGCCCCTGAGGCTGGCTGCTCCACTAACAATATAAATAGAGCACATTCGCATCAGTTTCGCATTATTTTACACGGGATAGTTTTATAAACTTTCGTCGGAGACAACTGGGATTCACTGATAATCCGCTGTTACTGGTGAATGGGGCCGAATCGACTATCTCCCGCCTCGGGCTTCATCCTCCCGTCGCGCCGACAACTGGTGCCATCATCGGCAGTGAGTGCCCACCAATGAGTGTAAGTATGTGTGCTTATGTTATAACGTTAATTAACCTAATAAGCTGCTAGGAGCATCCATTCCGGCTGTAGCGGGTGACAGTTGAGTGTGGCAATGGCAGCTTTACCACGAGTGGGCGTGGTTTCAGCACAGCCAGTGGACACGCCCCCAGCGTTTGAGAGCAGAGACTACTGCTCATTTTTTCAAGATTTTGATAGCTTATTTTATGTACTTGCTGGCTTTTTTTATCATTCAAATTTGGCTGGGTGGCTAATAACACATTTTTCTGTGATATGACAAACTCAGAACACATACTTAATTTTGACTTTACAGGGACTTTAAAGAGCAAAGAAAAGAAAACAGTCCCCTGATTCATCTATTGGTACAGAAGACAACAAGAAATTACAGCATGAATGACATATATGCTGGGATACTCTAATGACAAAATACAATGCTGTATGATCCTAATAAGACACTCATAATATTCCATTTACATATTAAATGCATTTTCTCTCTATATCATATTTTTTATTAGATTTATAATTGTTCTATATTATAGTGATATTAAAGCCATTCAAAGATTAGTTTATTTTTCAATCTTTTTTATTCATTCATCTGTTTTTATCATCCATATCTTGTTCTATATCATAGTGATTAATATTAAAGCCATTCAATGATTCATTTATTTTTCAATCTTCTTTATTCATTCATCTGTTTTTTTATCGTCCATATCTAAACTTTAACTGTTTTGCCATTGCTATTGTAAATTTTTCTTTGACTTGTAAGCAAGCTTTTAAACTGGACTATATAACTTTGTCCAGTATGGATTTTTATGCTACACTGGAGGTCAGACTTAGAGAGAGCTGGACATTGTCAACAGTTCTACTTGAAATTCTGCCTTCATCCCACTCATGCTTTGTTGATTCTAGGGTCCTTATGTAGCACAATCAGTGCATGGATTTATTTTACAAGAACCTTTTCATGATTGTTCATGTCAGTTATGTAGATAATTTAGATGGAGTATATTTGGCATGATGGAATAATTATGAGTATAAAGCCGTAGGAGACTGGGAATGGAAGTATTTTTTTTTTTTGAGCATCAGTAACATGAATATTAAAAAAATATATATATATTTATAGTGAGCGCAGTAAAAACAAGCGAGACACCATTTCCGAATCCGCCGCACCCCCACCTCACCCCCATGTTTGCGCCATGTTGAGACGCCATTTCGCCGAAGTGAAAAATGGACAAAGCCCAAGATGACTCCCATGCATCACTTTCAGGTATGTTCACAATGTAACGACTAAGACAAATCAGACACAATTATTTGTTATAGTTAACAAATAATATTTAAATCTCACTCTGGGATCTGTGGTCCCATCCCCCAACAAGGGCAAGAAGGGTCTTTGGTTACTATGACCGGGAATGGAAGTAATTTTTTTTGTTTGAGCATCAGTAACATGAATATATAAAAAAAAAATATATATATATATATATATTAGGGCTGTTTTCGACTAAGGATTTTCATAGTCGAATCTGACTCGTTAGATTTTGCCGTAGTCGATTGATAGTCAAACCTTTTTTTTTTTTTTTAGATAGCAGCTAGATTTTTTCCATTTCAAACAAAAGAGCTAAAAAAAACTAAAAGTGAAACATGGTGTGTAACAAATACCTTCTATTCATTTAAAGCCAGATGAACAAAACATATCACACATATCAAACATCAGAAAAGTTCACATAAAATAGGAACAAATTGGCTTCAAAAACAACGTGCCAAAACGTGCTTTATTTTAAGTAAATCACACACAGTAAACAAAACCTTAACAAAAAAACTTTGCAATGAACTTGAAAAGTTTGCGCAAACTGCGTGCAGGTGCGGTGAGACGTAGCCTACATGCTCGGAGAGATTCGGCTTGAAGTCGTTCATCCTCGGACGCGGCGCGCGGGCGCTGTTACAAAAAAAAGCCGTGCACACAGCCAAGCGAAATGGGGTCTTGCCGGTCTTGCGCACCCAAAGTGTCATTTTTTTGCCGTGCGCACCTTCGCGCTCGTGCGGACGCAAACTAGGCTTTACTCCGTGTCAGCGCGCGCTCTGATCGGTGCACAGACCTCTCCCGAATCATCTCCAGCACTCAGCCTCCGAAGCACCACTAACTCCGCCTCCGTTTCCCTCGTAAGATGATATTAGTATTTAAACATTCTCTAACTATTGGTTGCATAACACTTCCCTGCTATTCGACTATGAGGTTCATAGTCGAATCAGACCTCTCCGAATCGAATCGTCGAATCCTCGACTATTAGAAGTCAGCCCTAATATATATATTTATAGTGAGCGCAGTAAGCACAAGCGAGACGCCATTTCCGAATATGCCGCACCCTCACCTCACCCCCATGTTTGCGGCTGGCTGCAAATGATCATAATTGATGGACAACTATACCTTGGAAAAGACAACAGCTGTCTGGCGCTGACAGGTGAAAAATGGAAAAAGCCCAAGATGACTCCCATGCATCACTTTCAGGTATGTTCACAATGTAACGACTGAGACAAATCAGACACAATTATTTGATTTGTTATAGTTAACAAATAATATTTAAAACTCACTCCGGGATCTGTGGTCCCATCCCCCAACAAGGGCAAGAAGGGTCTTTGGTTACCATGACTACGATCAGATAAGTTGGTTTTATTGCTGTTAAAAAATGTGATCATGTGGTCCAGACAGAAACAGACTTGAAAAAAAAACTTTGCTGCATTAATCATAGACGAACGGATCTATAAATGAACCTGCACCCCAGAAAAATTGTGTGAATGATTTACTGTTTTGTGTAGTGTCTTTTAATACAATTAATTTTTATTTTTTATACTGTGGATTATTTCGATAGAACCAACGGTCAATGTAACCTCACCTCTTCAATTTTTGGTCTCTATAACTTGGTACTTTAAAGATTGAAATGACTGTGTAACAACAACATATTAGTATTACAATAATCTTTCATAGTTTCTTCATCAGCTACCACCCATCCAGTGTGCACATGCAAATGAGCACCCTTGGAACAAAGACCCATAAATCAAACTCTCCCGCTTGGAAACTCCACCTTTCTTATTGGTTGAACCAACCCTGAGAGGTGGGACCTTTCTCAGGATTTATATTGCATCTACACAAGCCTTTCTCTCTCTTTGGCCTTCTCGGTACGTTCGAGATACTGTGCTGTCCTGTGTGGCCTCAGCAGGCCCCAGGGCAGCAAGCCTTGACTCACAACCAGCCATGTGCTCAATAGGAGAGAGAGGACTCTCTCAACCACAACAGAATCCAGGACAACCTCAGGAGTTTGGCACAACGTCTTCATTCAACGCAGAAGTCCATCGCAACTCCTACCATTTGCTCTCTTAGTCCCATCTTCCTCTGGCGTTCAACTGCAGATGCAGATGGGCCCCGGCAGGCTGTGACCATCATGCTAGGCCTTCACTCTCCAAACAGAGTCAAACTAACCACGCAAGTTCATCATATCTTCATCCAACGGAGAAGAAAACGATTGCAACTTCAACATTTGACACTCACAGAACCAACAAACGTCAATTTTCAGCAAAAAACTAACATTTTTACTGGATATCTTTCCAGACAATCTTCCTCAAGACCAAGCATTTCTTCTCCATCTCCTCTTAATGACGGCAAGGACAATGATAACAATTTGTTGGTTAAAACCTGAGCCACCCACCGCTACGCAATGGATACGAAAGATAAGACAAGCTTATTTAATGCAACGGTTGACAGCACAACTGCAATTAAAAAACCCAGTTTTTGAAAGAGGATGGGGTCCTGTTATTGACTTTCTGAAATAGGACTTAAGCCTATGCCTTAAATTGTTTATGTTTCTGATTGTAAATAATGTATGAAGCCCAGTCTCAGGATAATGTTCATGTTCCTTTTTTTCTTTTTTTTTTTTTCTTTTCCGTTTTGTGTTGTATGTGTATTCACAATAAAGTAAAAAAAAAGAAAAGAAAATGATTATATTGATGGTTCTTTTCATAGTTAAATGGATCTTTTCCATAGTTCCATTTCCTACCTCCGGTTTCATTCTGTCACTTTCACCATCTACCTATGAATGCATGAATGAATGTGTAATTGTTTGTATGTTAGTTATGTTTTCATGTTTTTGTTAATAAAACTTGTGCACAATATGTATTTGGTTCTGATTCTCTGCTTGCATACAAAGTTTACTTTACAATTTAGATTGTGGCTACATGCTCTTAATAGTACTGTACAGTAAGAAAGACATTTCCCTTCCCTGGAAATGAATATGTCTTAGAATTAATAAACAATTAATGGGGACAAACAGGTGGGTTGAAGTAAAAATTAATTTTACTACATTAAGTTAATTATATTAACTGATCCAAATATTCATTATCAATTATAACCAGTTTTTACTGATTATTAATATTTCATAGAGCTAATTTGCTACAACAAACATGTAAAACTTTACTCAACAATACAATTCTGCTTAGGACACCCATTTGGCTAGCAGCAGCCCTGGATTGATGCAACAATGAGAAGTAATTTGTGGAAATAACATACATCCCAAGTCTCCTGGAAGTTCCTGGAGTCTCCCGCATATTTTAAATAAGTTAAAATCTCCCGGAATCTAGAGCTCGCGAGCTCCAAACCGTGTAGCGCGTGCACGGCAGAGATGGAGAGAGCGTAAGCATGTAAGACAGCAGCATGTAAGACGGGTGAAGACTCAACCGGACAGTGACGGCAGAGCGGACTCTGCCGAGGGAAGACACGGACTCGCCGTAGGGAGTCGAACCGTGGAAGAATACACATATGGGATCACCGTAGGGATCGCAACATATGGACCCAGCCTAACACAGGTTCCACACTGCTTACGAATGGTAGGCCTAACACCGGACGTTCCGCCACGTCCGATGTCGGAGGGGTGCGGAGGAACTCAACAGGGTTCGGTTAACCCTCTGAGGTCTGCTATCGCGCCAGAGCGATAGTCTCGCTTTTTTTCTTATCGGTGCAAAAGAGACTCAAAATACTCTGTTGATTTTGATCTTACGTGTTAGTGTTATACATCATTCGATCCTGTTAAGTGTCTATTTTTTTTGTGTATACTCACAATATAAACAAAGTATTGTGCTTTTAGTCAAATAAAGAAAAATAAACATGATGCTAGTTTTGCCTTATCTCTGTTAGTGAAGTTCATTCTGAAACGCGTCCGAAAATTAACTGTAATTCCGCGAATACTTGTCATACAGGCACGAGTGTTTTTCCATAATGAAGCTTGAACTCTTCTTTTAAATGAATTAAATTATATAAAAAAACTAATATTCTCAATTTATGTAATCTGTATGAAAAGAGAGAGATGTCAGTCTTTTTCTTTCCAGCTCATTATACCTGATTACACGTTAATGTGCCACGCCCACGGAGAGCGCGCTATTCAAACGCAAATGATCTAAGGCAAGCCATTCAAACATGCCAACGCCCACCAGCTGGATTATAAAACACTTCATGTTTAGTAAGAATCTTGCACTTTACCTCGTCTTGCTACGCTGTGAGGAATAATACTATCTAATAACCCTGGAAAATGTACCAGAAGTGCTGGTAGTTTCATGTCGAGGAGCAACGGATCCAGCTGATGTAGTAAGTCATTTATTCTTAAGTGCTTTGTTCTAATCCCGATATTAAATAGTGTCTGTAAACCGCAAAAAGACTGTTTAAATATGAATTGCATGTATGTATGTAGGCTAAATAATGAATGAACGACACAGGCGCGCGCGCGTTGTTTACTTCAGTTATACAGCGTGTGTCTGTGCCGTTCATTCACTCTTCTACACTCCGTTCATTCGCACCTACATTAGTAAACATGTTATTTTTACATGAACACATCCAAACTATATTGCTATAGCCTACTAAGATGAGTAAAAATAGACTGAAATATGTTGAAATAAAATGTCTGTATAAGCAACAAACTGCAAATTAACATGTATATGCTAATATATCATAAACACAATATGTTACAGACTAAATAGGAATGTTTAGACAAGATTTCGTGATTAGTTTTTTATAGATTATAAAGTTTTGACTGTAAAAAAAGACTACTGTCACATTAAATAGGTAAGCTTTTGTTCGCCAATTTCTGCTCATATGTTAAATATACTATAGTATGGGATGTTTTGTCAAAAATAAAGTAGGTATATTGAATTATCAACTAAGTTGTTATTATAGTGTTTGTTCCAAAATTCAAACTAATGAATCCTTACCTTTTTAATATGTATGATAAAATGTATACTTTTTACAAAGAAAGAATACACTTGAAATATTGTTAAAATTTTAATTATTGTTGTAATTGTAACCTATTTGTAATTGGTTACAATTTCTAATTGTTATATATATATATATATATATATATATATATATATATATATATATATATATATATATATATATATATATATATATATACACACAGGTCCTTCTCCAAAAATTAGCATATTGTTGTGATAAAGTTAATTATTTTCCATAATGTAATGATAAAAATTAAACTTTCATATATTTTAGATTCATTGCACACCAACTGAGATATTTCAGGTCTTTTATGGTTTTAATACTGATGATTTTGGCATACAGCTCATGAAAACCCAAAATTCCTATCTAAAAAAATTAGCATATCATGAAAAGGTTCTCTAAACGAGCTATTAACCTAATCATCTGAATCAACTAATTAACTCTAAACACCTGCAAAAGATTCCTGAGGCTTTTAAAAACTCCCAGCCTGTTTCATTACTCAAAACCGCAATCATGGGTAAGACTGCCGACCTGACTGCTGTCCAGAAGGCCATCATTGACACCCTCAAGCAAGAGGGTAAGACACAGAAAGAAATTTCTGAACAAATAGGCTGTTCCCAGAGTGCTGTATCAAGGCACCTCAGTGGGAAATCTGTGGGAAGGAAAAAGTGTCGCAAAAAAAGCTGCACAACGCGAAGAGGTGACCGAACCCTAAGGAAGATTGTGGAGAAGGACCGATCCCAGACCTTGGAGGACCTGCGGAAGCAGTGGACTGAGTCTGGAGTAGAAACATCCAGAGCCACCATGCACAGGCGTGTGCAGGAAATGGGCTACAGGTGCCGCATTCCCCAGGTCAAGCCACTTTTGAACCAGAAACAGCGGCAGAAGCGCCTGACCTGGGCTACAGATAAGCAGCACTGGAGTAC
This sequence comes from Gila orcuttii, assembly GCA_026230005.1. NCBI lineage: Eukaryota > Metazoa > Chordata > Actinopteri > Cypriniformes > Leuciscidae > Gila > Gila orcuttii. The sequence continues at coordinate 21,649,527 of JAPDVR010000007.1, read as the reverse complement.
ACACAGTCAGTGATGGTCTGGGGTGCCATGTCAGCTGCTGGTGTTGGTCCACTGTGTTTTATCAAGGGCAGGGTCAATGCAGCTAGCTATCAGGAGATTTTGGAGCACTTCATGCTTCCATCTGCTGAAAAGCTTTATGGAGATGAAGATTTCATTTTTCAGCACGACCTGGCACCTGCTCACAGTGCCAAAACCACTGGTAAATGGTTTACTGACCATGGTATTACTGTGCTCAACACTCTGGATGAGCTTAAGGCCGCTATCGAAGCATCCTGGGCCTCCATAACACCTCAGCATTGCCACAGGCTGATTGCCTCCATGCCACGCCGCATTTTCTTTCTGTGTCTTACCCTCTTGCTTGAGGATGTCAATGATGGCCTTCTGGACAGCCGTCAGGTCGGCAGTCTTACCCATGATTGCGGTTTTGAGTAATGAAACAGGCTGGGAGTTTTTAAAAGCCTCAGGAATCTTTTGCAGGTGTTTAGAGTTAATTAGTTGATTCAGATGATTAGGTTAATAGCTCGTTTAGAGAACCTTTTCATGATATGCTAATTTTTTTAGATAGGAATTTTGGGTTTTCATGAGCTGTATGCCAAAATCATCAGTATTAAAACAATAAAAGACCTGAAATATTTTAGTTGGTGTGCAATTCATCTAAAATATATGAAAGTTTAATTTTTATCATTACATTATGGAAAATAATTAACTTTATCACAATATGCTAATTTTTTGAGAAGGACCTGTATATATATAATTTATTTTGTCCGAGGTCGCATTCTTTGGTACCCAGTGACACATCTGTGTGAAAGGCTAATTAATATGCAGCTCATTATGCGGCACATTATCTGGCCTTTGTCTTCTCAGGTGTGAACACGCCTCCACGCATATTGCCTTTCCAAACAAAAGGTGTCTTATAAAATTTAAATCAATGTATTGTTTTGTGTAAATGATTAGGCAGGATGATTTTCAGATCATTTTGAAGCAAAAACTCTAGGCAACAACACCCATTAGTCAAAAGTCTTGTGGACACATATTTAGTATGTGTTTTGTGGACTTATTTCAGACACTTTAAGTTTTAGTTTTTTCAATAACCATGCATAAACAATATTCTCTCAAAAATACAAACATGTGCATACATCTTGCTCACATATTATGGTAGCCCTGTTTGTGCTAAATAGAGTGTAATTACACCTTTGCAATTAATATGTTTAAGCAACTGAAAAAAGCACAAATGTCAGGGCATGTCAAACATCTCAAGGACCCCAAAAACACCTTAGACTCCAGAGGGTTAAGGGGAACTCAACTGGAGCAGATTGGCGCACGTATCCAGTCCATAGGAGGGGAATGGCGCAGCAAACCAACACTTTGCACCGGCTCACGGTGAAACTGGCCTCATGAGAAGGGAGCCCACGGAAAGCAGCGGTTCAATCTATAGGTGTCGGCCAGCCCCCAACTCTAGAATCTGTCAGTGAAGTACTCTGTGTCAACGCCTAGGCGGGAGCACAGTACACACTCATTAAAGAGTAGCTCACCACCTAAGTGGACATGTGCATCTCAGGATTTTCACCAAGATGAAGGCAGCCACCATTCGGTGGGACAACCTCGCTTGGAAACAGCCTTCCTTCTCTGATGATTTTCCTAAACAGACAAGAGCTGGTCTGAGGTACTAAGGCTTGCGTTCTATGCACGTATAACCGCAATGAACCGGACGGACATAGAAAGCCACGGCTGGGTCTTCCTCCTCCGGGGCAGCGCTTGCAGGCTCACCACCTGGTCCCATTAAGGGAGAGGTAGGAACCTTGAGCACATATCCAGGCCGTCTCAGCTCGTGAGAGTTAGCCGGCTCAAAATCCAGGCACAACTCGTTGACCGAAAGCGAGCAAGTCCCTACCCTCCTGTAGAGACCACGCGAGCAGGAGAACTGTTTAACACATTATTTTTAACTCATTGCCTGCAATGGCTCAGGGGCGGTCTCTGCAGTGCAGTTGCACCAGAGATAAGGCCCAAGAGGATAAAGAGGGGCACAATGATATTACCATGCTCCCTCAGGAACCTGACGATCAGGACGTACTTCTCCTGCTTCTGCATCATGATGTGCATCAACAAAAGAGGCAACATCATTTTGAGGGTGGAGGAAAACCGCATACTCCAACCCATCTTGCAGGAAAGAGAGCACTGAAATGACCGAGCGCTCTCAGGATCTCCTCATGGAGAGAAGACTCACTCAACAAATAGGTTACACTTCTAAATGGCATAAGCACAACTTCTTCTTTTCAGGGGGTGCTTGCGGAAGTGATGGTAACTACCACATAATCCTGCAGTAGCCACCTGAAGCTCCATGTCCAGCCAGCCTGGAATCTCTCCAGGGGTCAGAACGCAGATGCCATCATGCCCCATCCCTGAAAATGTGTTCAGGGGAGTCAGGAAGACTGTCGAGGGGAGTTAGATCTGGTTGGGCCAATAAGGGGCAACTATCAAGACCTGCTCCACTCCTGACCTGGCACAGTAGGTGCAAGCGACAGGCGCGCACAACACAGGAGCACTGCTCAACACTACATGTGAAGATCACTGAGCTTCAGGAGCATTTCTGCTCAACACCTGAATGTGATGAAATTCACTGAGCTTCAGCAGCCTAAAAAAAAATTATTAGGCTCACTGGGGCATTTCTGCGGGGCCCCTGGGGCCAGCTGAGCCAGTGTCTGTCCAAGCGTTGTCCACTTGGACAGTACACAACTGGAAGGGGAACGAGTCCGGAGAGGCAACAGATGTAACTGTGCGGCCCAGAAGTGGTCCCGGCGCAGCTGGACCGCCAGGGGATGAAGTCTCCACTCTCCCTGGCCATAACTGTTGTGAGGCTCGTTGGCAGCACGATTTACATTTACATTTAGTCATTTAGCAGACGCTTTTATCCAAAGCGACTTACAACTGAAGACTAAAGCAAGCGAGTCATCGTGAAGAGGCAAGAACAACGCAAGTAGTGCTCAAAATACAAAGTTCAGGAATTGCTCAGAGTAGCAAAAGCCAGACAAGGGAAGATTTAAAGGAGATTTTTTTTTTTTTTTACTCACGGAAGACATGAGTTTTCAGTTGTCTTTTGAATGCTGTCAGGGATTCTGTATTCCGGATGAGGGTGGGGAGATCATTCCACCAGCATGGAACCATGAATGAGAATGTTCTGGAGAGTTATTTAGTGCCTCGCTGTGATGGTACCACGAGCCGTCGATCCTTGACCGATCGTAGGCTTCTGGTAGGGATGTAGACTTGTAGTAGGGAGTGAAAGTAGGACGGAGCTGAGTCTGTGGTCGATCTGTACGCAAGCGTCAAAGCCTTGAATTTGATGCGAGCAGCGAGTGGTAGCCAGTGCAGTGAGATGAACAGAGGAGTGACGTGGGCCCTTTTGGGCTCGTTGAAGACAAGGCGGGCTGCAGCATTCTGGATCATTTGTAGAGGTTTAGTTACACATGATGGAAGTCCAGCCAGAAGAGCATTGCAGTAATCAAGCCTAGAAATAACCAGGGCCTGGACGAGAAGTTGTGTTGCATGCTCAGTTAGGAAAGGCCTGATCTTCCTGATGTTGTACATTCCAAACCTGCATGATCCAGCTGTCTTTGTAATGTGGTCTGTGAAGGTCAGCTGGTCATCACATATTACTCCAAGATTTCTGACCGACCTTGATGGGGTGATTGAGGATGTATCTAGCTGGATAGTGAAGTCATGCTCTAGAGACGGATTGGCAGGGAGGACGAGAAGCTCAGTCTTCTTCTGTAGGGAAAATGCCAGTGTGGAGGGATGAGTTGATAATGTGTGTGAATGTTGGTAGAATTGTGGGAGAGATGGCTTGTAGGAGGTGTGAGGGGATGGGGTCTAGAGGGCAGGTGGTAGGATGACTGGAGAAGAGAAGTTTAGATATTTCTTCCTCGGTTAGTGGAGAGAAGGTAAAGAGGAGGTTTCTGGTAGTGGGAGAGGATGGTTTGGGTTCCTGTGTGTGTGGAGTTGAGAACTGACTGCTGATAGTAGTTGTTTTGTTGGTGAAGAAGTTAGCAAAGTCATCAGCAGTTAAAGAGGAGGTGGGTGATTGAAACCCAATTGAAACAGCTAATCAGTCCATTACAGAGGGACCAGCACGTTGAACAGGAATTCCATTGGCTGCGGTGTGATGGAGGAGTGAGGAACCCACAGGGAATGGTTACCGGGCAAGACATCCATCACTATCCTCCGATCACCCATCCCACACGGCACCCGGGGGTGGGGCAGGGTAATGGGGAGTCTCAATCTCAACACCGCGGCAGTCATATTCCCGCAATGGGAACACAAAAGCTGCCTCAGCGTGCTGAACATATAAATATATATCTACATATTTATATACACATAAATATATAGCTCAAACACGTGATGCAACAATTGTGACCGTCAGAGAGGAAAAGAGAATGACCGTATCCAAAAACACACAAGTGGAATGACATCTTGAAAAAGACGCAAACACACCCGTGTTGCTCTTTCAGGAAATGGGACCCATCACCAGTGCCGGAGCACACAGGGGAATGACCGCGGCAACACTGAACAGTGAACTGAAACAGTGGGTGCTTCTCATTTCTTATTTGTGCATCCTCGTTTCCTTTCCTTGCTTCCTTTCCTCGCGTCTTAGCTCCACCCCCTGTAGGACGCGAGGGAAGGCTGCAAGGAAAGAAAACGAGTACGGAGGAATCGAATGACAGCTTTTTTTATACATTGGAATACATGATGTTTTATTAGCAAGGTTCGGGAGGAGCAGGTGCAGATAATTAACCCAATCAGCACAAGTGGAGATCAATCAGTAATCAACTCAGGACAAGATAAATAACAGCAGAACCCACCTGTGTTTCTTGACGGTTTATCAGCATCCCACCTCCACACCACATCTCCTCACTTTTAGTTCCATCTCTAGTTCCATCTACTCTTACCAACGGGGGGAGTACTCTGAGTTTGGGCAGAAATTCCGAGCTCGGAGCCCTCCACCCGGACAGCACGCCAAGTACACATAACCTTTACCATAATAATTATATGTAGATGTGAACTCGTGAATTGATCACAGGAAATATAAGATATTCTTCATCCTGCCTCCTTTTCATCATGGTTTTGTAAATTATATTTATGAGTATGATGAAGTAAGTTAATGGAAAATATCCATGAATGATAAAATAAACATAAACATCACTCGAGCGTCACTTCACAGCGTCATCAGCAGCGCTCAAAGGATCTGCCCTCATGTTGTTGAAGTTTGGTTATTTAAGAAATTCATAATAAATAATAATAAAGCAAGTTACCCTGTTGAAATATGTGTAATGGGTGGTTTATATAAACTGCAAAGGTAAAGTATAAATTAAGATGATTGTGATCGATGTGAAGGGGAAGGAGAATTGATACGTGCGTCACGTTTAGTCGATAAAACTCTTCCGCATAGGATACACCCGTGTATCCTCGCTCATAACTCCTCTGGAAGCTTCCTCACTCCTCGATCCTCGACTCCTCGCGGTGCAATTAGAGATTTGAGATGTCCTTCAAGATGGCTGCGCTCGATCGGTTTCCGGGTCATAGGATGGAGGACGGAGGAACGAGGGGACGAGGAGGGATATTAAGAAGCACCCAGTGAAGCACTCACTTTTCTGTTTTTCCCTCTAAACAGCCGTCAACACACACAAACCTTTAGAAATTTGTTGCTGTTAAAACAGCAGTTGAGAGCTCAAAGCTCGTGATCACCGCTGCACTCGCGCTGTAGAAACCACCAGCACTGGGAGAGTTTTCCAGAAGAACACCAACACACTCGCTCGTTGTAAACAACAGCACTTTTCAGAGACATCAAACGATCGGCTCTGAAGCAAAAGGCAACTAGTGCGTGGATCCACTTCCGTATTTATACCCGCGCCGCGGGGCGGAGTGTGTGATGTAAATCACGCACACCAATTCCATTGGCTCGTTCAGTAGTACTCGAAGATGACTGGCTCCCTGGCGTGATCCCATTTCAGTCGATGTCGACTATGTCTGACGTTCTCGACTGAAAGGGAACAAGGGTTACAGTCGTAACCCGAGAAGTTTCCACAACATGACAGAACAATAACATGACATAATTTTCATTGTTAGGTTAACTATTCTTTTAATAATTTAGACTTTGAAAATATAACATACAGGTCTTCAAAGAATGACCCATTTTGGAAAATGGCATGTAAAATATTATGTAACTCTCCCAGCTCAAAGGCTCTAGTTTAAGAGAATGTGCAAATTCAACATAATTGATAAATACTGTCATAAACATACAGAAACATACACATACACAGACGTTTACAGCAGGAAGAAATCGGCAAGCGGCATCAGCAAACAACGACCACAATTATTATTATACCGCATGTACTGTATATCCTGAAAAGTTTAAAATATATTCCAGGACACACTTTGAAATGTAATAAAAAATATATTTGATAAATAATTTTCTGTGCACAAGTAAAGAGATTATTTACTAAGACAGATAATGAATACAATATATGTATATGATGAATACTATCTATGTAGAATGGAAATTAGTCATACCTATTTGAGGAGACAATTTAGTCATTCCTCATGCATGGATAGTGGTAATTGGTTTCCTAAATTGGGCAATGTGATAAGGATGCGGTTTCTGTCCTATCTGTGCCACTAGGAAAACAAATCAATCATCCAGGTCGAAGTAGCCATTACTTTGTTCTGCTACCGAATTGAACCTCTATGAAGCCAGTTTAATTTTCTTAATGTTCAATCTGTTTTAGAAGAAAATAAAAGCTTTGTTTTTAGTAATGAAAGGAGGGACACAAGGTGCATAAGAGAACATAAGGAAAGGTGGCATTAAATCCATGCATGCATATAATGTGCCCAAAATGAGTAACTTGTTCTCTCTTTCACTGTTCACTGCATATTGAATGTTCACTCATACAAGGAAAGAGTGAGCAGAAATTAGTGTATTCAGACTACAAAAGAAAACAAAAATGCACCAACAAAAATTTGATATGTTCTGCCTGTCTGAACAAAGCCTTTGACATTGAGGCATGCTGTTTACAGGGAGAGGGGGGGGGGGGACTAAAGAGACTAAAATAAAACATGCTGGATTGTGGATCAGGGGGATTTGGTTCATTATGTTCATTTCATGTGGAAACACAGGTTAACAGAAAGGGGGAGTGGGTCCTCACGTTGCCACCTTTGGTAGATCCCATTAGTTACACACAGTGATGTTGATTCAGATGGAAAATAGGAGTGAATATCCCATCAGTTTCTCAAAGAATGAACTATACTGACTGGAACAAAACCCAGGCATTTCTTGGAAAGAGGCACCATTAAATGTAGAGCTTATTAAAGACGGTGTGAAATGGAAGTTGCAATAGTTAAAAATCTCATTATTTACATGTACATTATGTTGTTCTAAACCTGCATGCCTGTTATTTTATTGAGTGAAACACAAACTGGAAGTTTTCTGAAGTGATACAATAGCTTTGTAGGGATAACACATTGGCATACAAGTTATAATTTACCAAAAACTGTGGAACGCCAATGTATGCGCAGAATGACACAAATGTGAGGTCATATCAGGTTTGACTTTGTTAATCCCTATCCCCTTGTTTCACAGACAAGGCTTAAGCCTAGTCCAAGACTAAAATTAAGACATTTTTAATCGAAAACGGTGTTGTGTAAACAGCCCCTAAATGTGCT